>QQOI01000021.1:0-705257 GCA_009729435.1 Phytophthora fragariae | reverse complement strand
TTCGCTGTCATCGTCGCCATGGCCAACGTCATCGTCAGCGCCGAGTCGATGCAAGTAGTCTTGCCGTCATTCAAAGCACATCCACACACGAATGCACTGCTTCATTGTGAAGATCGAAGTCTCTTTTACTGTATTGCACGCACAGGCATTCAGATCGATACCAAAACGCTACCTCGATAAGAGCATCTTCAGCAGTAGAGCTTATTGACGAAACCCCTGAAAACCATGAAATTTAGAATGAGTCGGTGGTGAGAGCAGAAAATCCACAGTACACCCGGCTTCATATTAAATATACGTCGCGAGCAACGAATTTACAAATTTTGTAAATTCGTTGCTCGCGCTTCCACGCCAGGTGGCTAGGCCGTCTCGCCCATACAGTATCTATTCTATGAGGTCAAACACGTCTTCACAGCTGCCGTATTGGCTCAGCGAGGCGCTTTCTTCTCCTTAAAAGCGCTTCTTTTGGGGATTTGAGGACCACGACATCCATCCCCCGGAGGGATTTTCATTTTCTGTTGCTCTAGCGTGATCCGCGGCACAATCCGGTTTTGCACCACTATTTGTGATCGAACTCAAGCCAAAACTCGTCAGAGAAAAAGTGCCAGTACAGTACCAGTCCTCACGCTCCTGTGGATTATCTCACGATTACGGCGTACAGAAGTTCGTTATCGTACATACATACAGCACATGTGGCACATGATGTGCATTACTGACTTGCCTTGCATTGTGAGAATTTGAAGACACTACCATTTATCAACTCGCTTTCACTGGCGAAAGAATAGTCATCAGACCTCAAGTCGAACGATGAGCCTCCTCTGGCTGATAGGCTTGGCCCTCCTCGCATTCGTCGTGCCTCTTGATGCTGAGACATCGGTGACAATCCCCACACTACCCGTGTCCGACTTTTCCACTTGGGCTGGTGTCCACACTGCGAGCGAAAGTGGTGTCTCCACGACGAGGTTTTTACGAACTGGCGCTGTCGTCGACGACGAAATCGATGACGATGACGAGGAGAGAGCAGGACTGTCCGTGCCTATTGCCGAAAAGGCCAAAATCATGTTCTCATCTTCGAAAGTGACCCCCGAGCACCTACAGAAATGGCTCGCCGAGGGGAAAACTCCCGACACAGTTTTCACTCGGATGCGTCTTCACAAGGAAAAAAACTGGCTGCTGTACCGCCCCCAGTTCACCGATTGGCTTAAGTACGTCGACGATTTGAGTGCCAAGAACCCCACGAAGGGCACGTCCGCGTTCTCGACACTGACTGCTCAGTACGGCGACGCTGCCCTGTACAAAATGATCGAAGAAGCCGCAAATTTCGCGGGCCCGAAGGACCTCGCCACGAAACTGCAAAAAGAGCTCATGCAACACTGGATAGCCACTGCAAAGAGCCCTGACGACGTCTTTCATGCGATGAGTCTTGACAAGGTCAAGCCCAATATTCTGAGCAACCCCGAGTTCACAGCTTGGGCCAAGTATGCGGACGATTTCAACGCGAAGCATCCCGAAAAATCAGCGTTGATGGCCCCGACGCTCTCGAAATACTACAGTGATCACGCTTTAGTCAAAATGATCCAGTTGGCGATAAGTGGAGGAGAATCCAAAAGCATTGCCACCAAGGTACAGGATGCACTGGTTCACCTTTGGTTGAGCAGTCGAAAAACCCCGGATGACGCGTTGATAGAACTCGGTCTCGGCAGGACAGTGGATACTCTTATGGAGAGCCCGCTCTTCAACATCTGGCTCGCGTACATGAATGCTTACAGCACAAAGTATCCCCAAGAGAAGTCGGCAGCGATCGAAGCTTTAACACGGACATTCAGCGATATCAAAGTGGCGAGAATGCTTGCTAAGGCAAAAACAACAGAAGCGACCCGAACTATAGCGAAACAATTGGAGATAGCGCAGCTGGAGATGTGGTTTAGCGGCGGGATATCTGTCGACGACGTATTCGAGCTACTAGGTTTCCGTACAGTAATGGACTTTACCAACAATCCTCTCCTCAACACGTGGGTCTCGTACATGAATAGGGTTCTCAAAGAGAACCCCGGTCAGGTGACGAAGATGTTGACGACGCTGGAGACTCGCTTTCCGGAAAGAGGTTTGAACCAAATCCTCCTAGCAGCTATGAAGTTCCCGAGCATGAAAAACGCTGCTGTTACAATGCAGACGAAGCAGATCCAGGGATATGTGGCGAATAACGAATCCCCAGCAAAGGTTTTCATGTGGCTAGAGCTTGACAAAGTGGGGGATAAACTTCTCGTCGGTCCTTTGTTCACGAAATGGATGAAGTATGTAAAGGATTTCAATCAGAACAATCCGAAGCGCCAAGAATCATGTTTCGCGCCAATTCCTATGAAATATAACTTTGAACCGGTCAAACGGATGATCAAGACGGCGATGAGCGATCCAAGCACTGTGAAAATCGCAAAACTCGTCGAGAGGGAGCGGTCCAAGCGCTGGCTAGATATGAAGGACTCCCCACGGAATGTGTTCAAATTCCTCGACCTCAGTACGGCTGGTGACAAAACTCTCGCCAGTTCGGATTTTAAAATATGGAGCAAGTATCTGAATGACTTCAACCAGCGGTATCCCGATGAGAAAACAACGATGATCGACGGCCTCAAAGCTAGTTACTGGGACCGAGGTCTACTGACAATGTTCGATGCGGCGAAGAAAGATCCCAGCACGGAGAAGCTGGCAACGAACTTGCAAAACGCACTAATCAACAAATGGATTGTTGCGAAGGAGAAGCCGGCGGACCTCAAACGGACACTCAATGAGGGGCCAGCCTCCGAAGAAATGATCGCGAGATATGTCAAGAAACTCGAGGCGTTGTCAAGAAATACCTGGTAAGCGAGTCTTGACAGATAGATCGGAGTTGGAATATTGATAATAGAGAATATTCCTCGTTTCTGTGTTTATGGTCGATCTTAAACGAGCATGACTTCTGAGGAGGCGATGTTTTAGAAAGAAAAACGAGTAAACGCACCACCCCGCAACACAAGCTAACAAAAAGTTCGCTGTCATCGTCGCCATGGCCAACGTCGTCGTCAGCGCCGAGTCGATGCAAGTAGTCTTGCCGTCATTCAAAGCACATCCACACACGAATGCACTGCTTCATTGTGAAGATCGAAGTCTCTTTTACTGTATTGCACGCACAGGCATTCAGATCGATACCAAAACGCTACCTCGATAAGAGCATCTTCAGCAGTAGAGCTTATTGACGAAACCCCTGAAAACCATGAAATTTAGAATGAGTCGGTGGTGAGAGCAGAAAATCCACAGTACACCCGGCTTCATATTAAATATACGTCGCGAGCAACGAATTTACAAATTTTGTAAATTCGTTGCTCGCGCTTCCACGCCAGGTGGCTAGGCCGTCTCGCCCATACAGTATCTATTCTATGAGGTCAAACACGTCTTCACAGCTGCCGTATTGGCTCAGCGAGGCGCTTTCTTCTCCTTAAAAGCGCTTCTTTTGGGGATTTGAGGACCATGACATCCATCCCCCGGAGGGATTTTCATTTTCTGTTGCTCTAGCGTGATCCGCGGCACAATCCGGTTTTGCACCACTATTTGTGATCGAACTCAAGCCAAAACTCGTCAGAGAAAAAGTGCCAGTACAGTACCAGTCCTCACGCTCCTGTGGATTATCTCACGATTACGGCGTACAGAAGTTCGTTATCGTACATACATACAGCACATGTGGCACATGATGTGCATTACTGACTTGCCTTGCATTGTGAGCATTTGAAGACACTACCATTTATCAACTCGCTTTCACTGGCAAAAGAATAGTCATCAGACCTCAAGTCGAACGATGAGCCTCCTCTGGCTGATAGGCTTGGCCCTCCTCGCATTCGTCGTGCCTCTTGATGCTGAGACATCGGTGACAATCCCCACACTACCCGTGTCCGACTTTTTCACTTGGGCTGGTGTCCACACTGCGAGCGAAAGTGGTGTCTCCACGACGAGGTTTTTACGAACTGGCGCTGTCGTCGACGACGAAATCGATGACGATGACGAGGAGAGAGCAGGACTGTCCGTGCCTATTGCCGAAAAGGCCAAAATCATGTTCTCATCTTCGAAAGTGACCCCCGAGCACCTACAGAAATGGCTCGCCGAGGGGAAAACTCCCGACACAGTTTTCACTCGGATGCGTCTTCACAAGGAAAAAAACTGGCTGCTGTACCGCCCCCAGTTCACCGATTGGCTTAAGTACGTCGACGATTTGAGTGCCAAGAACCCCACGAAGGGCACGTCCGCGTTCTCGACACTGACTGCTCAGTACGGCGACGCTGCCCTGTACAAAATGATCGAAGAAGCCGCAAATTTCGCGGGCCCGAAGGACCTCGCCACGAAACTGCAAAAAGAGCTCATGCAACACTGGATAGCCACTGCAAAGAGCCCTGACGACGTCTTTCATGCGATGAGTCTTGACAAGGTCAAGCCCAATATTCTGAGCAACCCCGAGTTCACAGCTTGGGCCAAGTATGCGGACGATTTCAACGCGAAGCATCCCGAAAAATCAGCGTTGATGGCCCCGACGCTCTCGAAATACTACAGTGATCACGCTTTAGTCAAAATGATCCAGTTGGCGATAAGTGGAGGAGAATCCAAAAGCATTGCCACCAAGGTACAGGATGCACTGGTTCACCTTTGGTTGAGCAGTCGAAAAACCCCGGATGACGCGTTGATAGAACTCGGTCTCGGCAGGACAGTGGATACTCTTATGGAGAGCCCGCTCTTCAACATCTGGCTCGCGTACATGAATGCTTACAGCACAAAGTATCCCCAAGAGAAGTCGGCAGCGATCGAAGCTTTAACACGGACATTCAGCGATATCAAAGTGGCGAGAATGCTTGCTAAGGCAAAAACAACAGAAGCGACCCGAACTATAGCGAAACAATTGGAGATAGCGCAGCTGGAGATGTGGTTTAGCGGCGGGATATCTGTCGACGACGTATTCGAGCTACTAGGTTTCCGTACAGTAATGGACTTTACCAACAATCCTCTCCTCAACACGTGGGTCTCGTACATGAATAGGGTTCTCAAAGAGAACCCCGGTCAGGTGACGAAGATGTTGACGACGCTGGAGACTCGCTTTCCGGAAAGAGGTTTGAACCAAATCCTCCTAGCAGCTATGAAGTTCCCGAGCATGAAAAACGCTGCTGTTACAATGCAGACGAAGCAGATCCAGGGATATGTGGCGAATAACGAATCCCCAGCAAAGGTTTTCATGTGGCTAGAGCTTGACAAAGTGGGGGATAAACTTCTCGTCGGTCCTTTGTTCACGAAATGGATGAAGTATGTAAAGGATTTCAATCAGAACAATCCGAAGCGCCAAGAATCATGTTTCGCGCCAATTCCTATGAAATATAACTTTGAACCGGTCAAACGGATGATCAAGACGGCGATGAGCGATCCAAGCACTGTGAAAATCGCAAAACTCGTCGAGAGGGAGCGGTCCAAGCGCTGGCTAGATATGAAGGACTCCCCACGGAATGTGTTCAAATTCCTCGACCTCAGTACGGCTGGTGACAAAACTCTCGCCAGTTCGGATTTTTAAAATATGGAGCAAGTATCTGAATGACTTCAACCAGCGGTATCCCGATGAGAAAACAACGATGATCGACGGCCTCAAAGCTAGTTACTGGGACCGAGGTCTACTGACAATGTTCGATGCGGCGAAGAAAGATCCCAGCACGGAGAAGCTGGCAACGAACTTGCAAAACGCACTAATCAACAAATGGATTGTTGCGAAGGAGAAGCCGGCGGACCTCAAACGGACACTCAATGAGGGGCCAGCCTCCGAAGAAATGATCGCGAGATATGTCAAGAAACTCGAGGCGTTGTCAAGAAATACCTGGTAAGCGAGTCTTGATAGATAGATCGGAGTTGGAATATTGATAATAGAGAATATTCCTCATTTATGTGTTGAGGATCGGCCTTACGGAGGAAGTGCGTTTGAGGAATCGAGGATGACTTCTGAGGGGGCGATGTTTTAGAAAGAAAAACGAGTAAACGCACCACCCCGCAACACAAGCTAACAAAAAGTTCGCTGTCATCGTCGCCATGGCCAACGTCGTCGTCAGCGCCGAGTCGATGCAAGTAGTCTTGCCGTCATTCAAAGCACATCCACACACGAATGCACTGCTTCATTGTGAAGATCGAAGTCTCTTTTACTGTATTGCACGCACAGGCATTCAGATCGATACCAAAACGCTACCTCGATAAGAGCATCTTCAGCAGTAGAGCTTATTGACGAAACCCCTGAAAACCATGAAATTTAGAATGAGTCGGTGGTGAGAGCAGAAAATCCACAGTACACCCGGCTTCATATTAAATATACGTCGCGAGCAACGAATTTACAAATTTTGTAAATTCGTTGCTCGCGCTTCCACGCCAGGTGGCTAGGCCGTCTCGCCCATACAGTATCTATTCTATGAGGTCAAACACGTCTTCACAGCTGCCGTATTGGCTCAGCGAGGCGCTTTCTTCTCCTTAAAAGCGCTTCTTTTGGGGATTTGAGGACCATGACATCCATCCCCCGGAGGGATTTTCATTTTCTGTTGCTCTAGCGTGATCCGCGGCACAATCCGGTTTTGCACCACTATTTGTGATCGAACTCAAGCCAAAACTCGTCAGAGAAAAAGTGCCAGTACAGTACCAGTCCTCACGCTCCTGTGGATTATCTCACGATTACGGCGTACAGAAGTTCGTTATCGTACATACATACAGCACATGTGGCACATGATGTGCATTACTGACTTGCCTTGCATTGTGAGCATTTGAAGACACTACCATTTATCAACTCGCTTTCACTGGCAAAAGAATAGTCATCAGACCTCAAGTCGAACGATGAGCCTCCTCTGGCTGATAGGCTTGGCCCTCCTCGCATTCGTCGTGCCTCTTGATGCTGAGACATCGGTGACAATCCCCACACTACCCGTGTCCGACTTTTTCACTTGGGCTGGTGTCCACACTGCGAGCGAAAGTGGTGTCTCCACGACGAGGTTTTTACGAACTGGCGCTGTCGTCGACGACGAAATCGATGACGATGACGAGGAGAGAGCAGGACTGTCCGTGCCTATTGCCGAAAAGGCCAAAATCATGTTCTCATCTTCGAAAGTGACCCCCGAGCACCTACAGAAATGGCTCGCCGAGGGGAAAACTCCCGACACAGTTTTCACTCGGATGCGTCTTCACAAGGAAAAAAACTGGCTGCTGTACCGCCCCCAGTTCACCGATTGGCTTAAGTACGTCGACGATTTGAGTGCCAAGAACCCCACGAAGGGCACGTCCGCGTTCTCGACACTGACTGCTCAGTACGGCGACGCTGCCCTGTACAAAATGATCGAAGAAGCCGCAAATTTCGCGGGCCCGAAGGACCTCGCCACGAAACTGCAAAAAGAGCTCATGCAACACTGGATAGCCACTGCAAAGAGCCCTGACGACGTCTTTCATGCGATGAGTCTTGACAAGGTCAAGCCCAATATTCTGAGCAACCCCGAGTTCACAGCTTGGGCCAAGTATGCGGACGATTTCAACGCGAAGCATCCCGAAAAATCAGCGTTGATGGCCCCGACGCTCTCGAAATACTACAGTGATCACGCTTTAGTCAAAATGATCCAGTTGGCGATAAGTGGAGGAGAATCCAAAAGCATTGCCACCAAGGTACAGGATGCACTGGTTCACCTTTGGTTGAGCAGTCGAAAAACCCCGGATGACGCGTTGATAGAACTCGGTCTCGGCAGGACAGTGGATACTCTTATGGAGAGCCCGCTCTTCAACATCTGGCTCGCGTACATGAATGCTTACAGCACAAAGTATCCCCAAGAGAAGTCGGCAGCGATCGAAGCTTTAACACGGACATTCAGCGATATCAAAGTGGCGAGAATGCTTGCTAAGGCAAAAACAACAGAAGCGACCCGAACTATAGCGAAACAATTGGAGATAGCGCAGCTGGAGATGTGGTTTAGCGGCGGGATATCTGTCGACGACGTATTCGAGCTACTAGGTTTCCGTACAGTAATGGACTTTACCAACAATCCTCTCCTCAACACGTGGGTCTCGTACATGAATAGGGTTCTCAAAGAGAACCCCGGTCAGGTGACGAAGATGTTGACGACGCTGGAGACTCGCTTTCCGGAAAGAGGTTTGAACCAAATCCTCCTAGCAGCTATGAAGTTCCCGAGCATGAAAAACGCTGCTGTTACAATGCAGACGAAGCAGATCCAGGGATATGTGGCGAATAACGAATCCCCAGCAAAGGTTTTCATGTGGCTAGAGCTTGACAAAGTGGGGGATAAACTTCTCGTCGGTCCTTTGTTCACGAAATGGATGAAGTATGTAAAGGATTTCAATCAGAACAATCCGAAGCGCCAAGAATCATGTTTCGCGCCAATTCCTATGAAATATAACTTTGAACCGGTCAAACGGATGATCAAGACGGCGATGAGCGATCCAAGCACTGTGAAAATCGCAAAACTCGTCGAGAGGGAGCGGTCCAAGCGCTGGCTAGATATGAAGGACTCCCCACGGAATGTGTTCAAATTCCTCGACCTCAGTACGGCTGGTGACAAAACTCTCGCCAGTTCGGATTTTAAAATATGGAGCAAGTATCTGAATGACTTCAACCAGCGGTATCCCGATGAGAAAACAACGATGATCGACGGCCTCAAAGCTAGTTACTGGGACCGAGGTCTACTGACAATGTTCGATGCGGCGAAGAAAGATCCCAGCACGGAGAAGCTGGCAACGAACTTGCAAAACGCACTAATCAACAAATGGATTGTTGCGAAGGAGAAGCCGGCGGACCTCAAACGGACACTCAATGAGGGGCCAGCCTCCGAAGAAATGATCGCGAGATATGTCAAGAAACTCGAGGCGTTGTCAGGAAATATCTGAGTAACCGAGTCTTGATAGATAGATCGGAGTTGGAATATTGATAATAGAGAATATTCCTCATTTATGTGTTGAGGATCGGCCTTACGGAGGAAGTGCGTTTGAGGAATCGAGGATGACTTCTGAGGAAGCGACTTTCTAGAAAGAAAAACGAGTAAACGAACTGGCACATCGCACCATGGCCAAATCTCTGGTGGTGAGTACTGTATGTACCAAACCTCTGGTGATTCCCTCTCTCTCTCAAAACAAAAATCCTGATAACGACACTTTAATTAGGGTTAACCCCTGTCACCAACACAAGAACACATACGCACGCACACCAAAGCGTCACAACTCAGTGAAGGTGGCAGCTCAAACAGTACACGCAAACAACATGGCAAAGTGACTGTTTTTTTTCTTGTTGCTGTTACGAAAAGAGGTACTTCAGTACCAGTGACTAAATAATCCATCGCAGACACGAGTGGATTCGAACCTCACAAAGAAGCGCACGGAAAGCGTTGAAAATAAAGTTGTGAGCAAGCGAACGACGAGCGAGTGAGTCATTGCCGCTGAGTGTCGGGTGCGGATGTACTTTGGACGGCGACAAGGCGGCCGGCATCGGCTGGGTGCTGACGACGACCTTGGCCATCGCGACGGTGGCGGCGAACTTCATGTTGGCTGGTGTTGTGGGGCATCATGATGATATCATCAGAGCGTTTGAAGGGGCAAAAGCGCCAGCCAACGTGGATATCGTCACCAGAAAACATCACCAGCCAAGATCGCCGCTCATACAGTACAGTATACATAGTGTATTGTGAATTACTACCAGTATGATAGTAGGCAGCGCTAACTTCTCCATGATCACGTCGTCCGTGGACTCCGCCGCCTTCACAGTCCCATTTGCGCTTTCGGGCCGGCGATGGTCGTTTTTCGTAGCGATGAGGTTGAGAGCTCGTTTTGATACTAAGCTTACTCGCTGTGAAAAATAGTGTGCTAAGCCTGGTCGCCCGTGCACTCGGAGCTCAAACACACGCACCCCAATAACTCCGTGCGGCATCAGCTCTGCTCAAGTTTTTCGATGCCAAAATGCAGTTCCTCTTCTCCAGCGTTGGGGCGCAAGTAACTTTTTTTTTAAAAGTAACGGAGCATTCGGGTGCAATATGTTGCAGCGCAAGCTCGGATCATGCATTTTTCGTTTCATGTATTGCGTTTGGCATTATATGGTGTCCGTATCGGATATACGTTGAGTCTCCTGTACCCGAGTGGTTGCATGTCTTGTCAGATCGCTGGTGTCGATTTCGTGCGTAGCTGAAATAAACGCTGAAATAAACGTTAGGTAATTTAGTCCATACAAAAATTGTATGTATCCAACTTACTTTATATTTGTATCACACAACATTTGTGCGGTATACAAATACAAAAAATGTACATACCCAAAAACTATTTGGTCCACCAGCTCGCAAACTTTTTAGTCCCATTACTCGGAGTGGCACCATCCGATGGAAGACCGGCACGGCCGTCGGCGCTTCGGCGCGCGGCTCCACTCTGCGCCCCCGCCGCGGCCCAGCGGAGGGCCCCACCACGTGAGCAGCCAGTACAACACGCCGACGTTCGACCAGGTGGCGTCCGAGCGCTCCGTGTCGCGGCCGCCTCCGTACGTTTGATGCCTTCCTGGCTGCGTGTAATATCAACGGCTCTGTCGCTCTCATGTGGACGGACAACTCACGCCCTGTGTATTACATGGGTCCATTTTCATGTGGACACTGTTGTCCTTCTGTCCACCTGATACAGACAGCGCTACCACCGCGGCAACTGGGAGGACACCCACGACAGCTTCCACTTTGACCAGGAGGACGACCAAGACCGCCCCGCCAAGTACCAGGCAGCCAGACCCAAGGCCAGCGGACAGAGCATCAGCGTCCCAGGCTCCTCCATAGTCCACGCCAGCTCCGTGGACGAAGTCCTGCAAAAAGTATTTTATTTTTTATTTTTTTTATTTTTTTAGTTTATTTTTTAGCAGAAGAACTGACCTTGTTGCTGTTGTTTGTTGCAGAACTTTATCCCTCCCAAGCTGCAGAACGACTTTTTGAACAGCATCACCAGGCAGAACACGATGAGGAACCGAGGGGCGGGGGCCAAGACCAAGACCATGAACGCCTACGCCTACGCCTCGTCGTCTTCGTCATTGGAGGCTGCGAGTGCGCCGGCGCCCAAGAAGGACGTCTCGAAGCCGCCGTCGGGCTCGAGTGGCTGGGTGGACAGGAGAGCGGCGCAGACGGAGCCCAAGCCACGCGCGAGACTCGCGTCCACGGACAAGCGGCTGAAGCTGGAGGACGAGCGACGGAAGACGCAGTCGAGCCCCTACGCACTGCGGGAGCGACGCTCCTCGCTGTTGTTTGAGCACTCGCCGACTCGGAAGTTTTCGCTTCGAAGCGCACGAGTGGCTGGGGTGGGCAAGCGGAAGAGGACCAGCGAGGGATCAGCGGCCGAGCCGATTACGCTGGACTCGGACTCGGAGTCGGACGTCGAGGTGAAGCCTGATAGTGCCGCTAAAAGCATGAGCATTGTCGACGAAGTGCTGACAGATTCCAGGAAGAAGGCGGTCAAGGAAGATGAGGAAGAGAAGCCGCCGGCAGTCGAACCGGAGGATTTCACCCTGAACGCCGTGGTGCAGATCCACAATTGTGACGTGATGATTGGTCTCTTCCAGTGCATTGTCGACCTTTTCTTCCAGAATGACCGCATGTGCATGCGGAATATTCGCGGGAAGTTTGACAAGTGGCCTTTCAAATCGTCCTATGTGCTGCATTTCGAGCACTTGCAGGATGTTAGGTACGCTTGTTTGACTTATGGGCGCAGCGCAATACTTTGGAGCGGATCTGACTGATTTTTTTGTGGGACTGCAGACTGTATAGTGTGCCCAAGGAAGCTGAAAGTAGCACTGACATTGAGGTCGTTGAGTCAGATCGGATGGAGCAGTTGCTAGGAGAAGCTTCTTACTTGGCATTCAAGTTGCCGCTGTTGGAGGAAACCGACCAGGATGCGGTGAAGACCTTCTACGACCCCGCGGGTGATGGTACGTGATAAGTTTGCTGCAACACTGGTCACTGGGGGCTGAGTATTTTCTTACTATGATTGGATTTTAGATGTCTTGAAAGCTTACATGGTTCTTCGTCCGTTGGAAGATGCTACGGGAGGGGATCTTGACGACGTCAGAGATATCCTACGGGGCTCTGCAGACGTATTGGCATTGTATGGTGTAGCTTGTATCTGAGCTGTCTGTGCTCACAATATGCAGGCAACTAACGTTGGGTGGATCCTTGCTGACAGAGACGACAAAGATCAAGCAAAAGAGCACCTGCAAGCCTTGGTAAAAGATCCATTTTCCTACAATGCGCCTCGGCGCTCGCGGCGACGTAAAAGCACAGGCGAAAACGTGGACAGGTGCGTTATAGCCGTCACTCATGAATGCGAGGGTTGTGTACTTATATTGTATGATTCGTGCTGTGTTAGCAGCCCACCGGAATCGGATGACGATGATGCCGATGGCCTTGTCACGGTACTGAAGTACCCGCTACCCCCTTGCACATCTGACGTCATCACCATCATCCGCAAGGATGTCAATCGGCTCAAACCCAAGCGGTACCTGAACGATAATATCGTCGACTACTATTTCAAGTACGTGAAAAGCACGAGTTGCACGCGTAGCGGATTGTTTGGCAGTACCCAGGTACTCGGGGTTGCTGACGTTGTCACTTACTTCTGTTGTTACAGGCGTTTGATGTCGAAGCACTTTCAAGACAATGAGGTCGTTCAGGAAAGAGTGCTATTTCTCAGCTCGCACTTCTACTCACAGTTGCGAACAGGGAAGGGTCCTACAGCGAGAGCACGCTTGGAAGCTGGGTACAATAATGTGTCGAAGTGGCTTTCGCGCTCGAATTTTTTCAACCGCTCGATCATATTTATTCCAATCAACAAGGAGTAAGTCGAACTGCATGGGGATGGATGGGTACCCTCTCCGCGTGTTCTAACCGCTCGTACTTGTTTCCCAGTATGCATTGGAGTCTTGCTGTCATCGTAAACCCCGGCGTCGCGGGAACTGATCCGTGTGGCGACGAGGTAGATCGAGCTATGGCAGCATGTTTTAAATCACTGTTGTTTAACTCACTGTTGTGCTCTGTTTGGATTATCAGGAGGCCTTCTCGTGTGTTGGGGTGCTGGACCCACTCGGTTCATACCACCGCAAAGCAGCCATCGTTCGCAATTTGAGAGCGTGCGTAGTAGATGTTTGGCAACCTGATGTGAGTGGAAACTTACCGAGCTAATTGTGCCCTTGGTGATGCAACAGGGTCTTGCGAATGGAGTGGGAAAACTCTAGAGGACGTTCAAGCGGCGACGACCCGGGTCCCGAGTACGGGGTAGACCGCGTGCTGACACTAAACGTGAAGGCTCCGCTCCAAGAAAACGGCTACGACTGCGGTGTTTACGTGTTGAAGTTCGCCGAAGTTATACTGAATAACTGCCTGGAACTGGGTTTACTGGCTCAAAACGATGGCGTGATTAGCAAGGACGTGACGGACGGCAATCTCGAGGCCGTGATCACATCTAGCGCGTTCTCTGCTGAGGACATCACGGCAACCAGGAAGCAGATCCAGCAGTACATCGAGACCGACGCAAGCAAGTACGAAGTGCTCAAAAAGGAGAGGGGCAAGGCGAAGGCTTTGCAGCAAGAGTGACTACACTACCATTAGCGATATTAGTACTTCGAAGTAAAGACAGTTCTGGGTGATGCCACGAAGTAAGGAGTTCAGTAATCGACTTCGAAGTACACCAGTCGACTGAGTTCTCGTTTGTAGTGCTGGCACCAACGTTTTAAAACTTTTTTTTCAGCAGGTCTGCTCACTCGTACCGGATAGGTTATGTATCAATGTCAAACTTGAGAGCCAAGTACATGTATTGTCGATTCAAAGCCTCAATAACGAAGTATCAAGTCAACAATCTCGCAATGCAATGAGCTTTCATATGTGTTGAGTGAATTGATTTTCTAGCCCGTTGCTTTAGCAGATACGCCATCCGTAGGCACTGAAGGCGGGTCTGCACGCTAGCGTTCGTGTGTTTGTGACTCGCGAAGTGTGAGGGTCTTGTTGACATGGATATTGCTTCTACTACTAGTAGTATAACAGAATATCCTGCCGTTTGGGCGCGGGATGACACGATTTGTCGGCAGCTTGAGCTTACCGTTGGCAAAACGTTAATTCTCGAACTCGTGGTATCTACTGTATCCATTTTGGCGTGTGACCTTGCGCAGTCCCCATGCAACGTCCTTCCGACACGCGAAACTCTTGTTGTGCAATGCACAGTGTACTTTTAAGTAAGTTACCCCCGAAGCCATACAATTTCAGTGGGGAAAATGACCAAATCGGTATGAATTTGTAAATTAAATGCCAAATCGGTATATCTTGTGACTGGATCGGTATGAAGTGAGCAGATGGTATATTTTCAATTCTGTAAGTATGTTTCACCAAAAATAATGACCAAACCGGTATGTACGGTATATGATTAATGAGTGTTGTGCATCCAACACTCAAGCCTTTCCTTATCAAACCCCCACCGCAACAACAATACCACCACCAACAACGAAAACAGCACGCGGTGGTGGTAATGGTGATGGTGGCAGTGCTGTTGCTGTTGGTGTTGTCGTTGTTTTTGTAGATGATGGGATTGAGGGAACTACCTGTACCGCCATATCAATTCATACATGCGATGTGCAGCCGCATCCTCGAAATAGCATACAAAATCCATATACTGTCAACTGGCTGCAAAAGAATATGGTGGTTACCCGAAGAGCCTGATGATAATTCATGTATTTTGTACGACGGTCAGTGCGAGAATAGTAGGTTACTACAAAATACAGCATTCGTCTCTCGATATTAGCTACGTGTACCGAGACGATGCGTGGCGGTCTGCGGCATCGCCGACGGTGAGCGAGAGTGTGCATTTATCGACCCGCACAGATAGATTCCAGTGTCGCCATATTTGCAACGCTGGAAAGCCGTGGAAAGCTGAACAATGTTTCGTAGTACTTTAATGAAGTGACCACATAGTAATACATGATCGCCCAGGCATTCACGGGTGTGACATTGCACGTACCGATAGACCAAGAAATCAGCAGGATGCAGTGCCCAAACCACCACTTCTAATAGAAAAGCGTGTGCGTCCACGAACAAAGCGGACTAGGAGAAACGCAGATGAGATAGGACCATGTACCGATGTGGAGGTTGCAAGCAAGTTGGTGTACTTCTACAAGACGCAGAACTGATTTCACGAGAGATTCGTTAGTGACTCGATCGGTATGCGAACTTTCATGACAACACATGTTCACAATCACGGGGTAGGGATAGACGTTGCGTACCGGTTTGGCATTAAATTTGCAATTTCATACCGATTTGGTCATTTTCCCAATTTCAGTGTGTATCTGAGATTCTCAAGCCGACGAAGTTGCCTTTCGGTGTTCGACACGTGATCGGTTTTTGACCAATCACCACTTGCGTTTCCGCTGAATACATGTACGAGCCCGAGATGTCAAACCACGCAACTTCAATATGCCCGAACGCCTCTAGATGATCGCGTATCATATTCCTCAATGGCGCATGAGTGCAAATGCGAAGGCGACAGCATATAGAGGTCAACGCTTGCCACCGGCCTGTCCTTCATGCTGGCACCAACTGAATTAAGCCATCTCGACACTGGGGGCCAAAGGCTGAAGTCTGGAGATGTGCTGCTTCAGCACAGAGGCGGATGAGCTGGACTGGGTAAGGCCAGGTTAGGTAGGTACATGTACAGTCGCCTCTCTCAATGGGGAGACGATAATCGCAGACCCCCTTAATCTATTCGCAGTCCCCCTCATAAGACACAACACATGTTTCTGTGCGGTAGTCCGCCCTCCACTCCTCACAACGAATTTGCGAAATCACGACACTCCGAGATGGCTACACTCGGGCGAGAATGCAACCACGAAGCGACCTCTCTCGATGTTTCTCCTCCAAATGATATCGTCGAACAGAGCAACACCGACATGGTTCAAATGATGGAGCTATTTGAAGGCAATGACGAGGAAGCACCGCCATCGCTTTTGCACGAGGTAGTGTCTTTTGAATTGCACGAATTCGTTGCTCGCCCACTTGAACCACCCCCGTGTATTGATAACGGTGCAACTATTGCCGATGATCGACGTGTGACTGCTGACGCTGATAACTCATTGGAGCCGCCTGCCCGGCAATTAACTGCACAAATATCAGCCCGCAAGTCGTGGTATTTACCATGTCATCCGGAGTCGAGTTTTACCAGCCCTGAGGAGGCTCACGTTGCTGCAAATGCTTTCGCACGTGGTTACGGATACGCTCTCGTGCACAAATCAACCAAACAAGACAAGAAAAGTCGCCGGCGCCGTGTCGTTTTGGGATACGATCGTCGCAGAACGAAACGTCAATATATTTCTATAGCTGAACGTAAGAGGCCGAACGCGACTACTCGAAAATGTGGTTGTCTCATGGAGTTAAACATTGTACGTGTTGGAGATCCTGGAACGGCGTCGGAGCGTTGGGTGTTGAGCATCGAGACCGTGCTATTGTGCACAACCACCCTCCGTCAACCCATCCAACGGCACACCCAAAACACAGGCAGGCATCCCGTTCGACTTCGGTTAGAGCTACTATTGCTACCGATGCACAAACCGGCACACGGGCTGCTCAGACTTCAGCACGTTTACGCTTAGAGCAGCCCGACATTCTGATGGTGCAGCACGATATTTACAACGAACGTCAGCGCGCTGTCCGGGATGTACTCGCAGGCAAGAGTCGCACCGAGTATCTGCTTGAGTTGCTTCAATGCGGTGACTACACAGTGGCGTTCACGACGGATCAAGAATCCCGTATCACAAACCTCTTCTTTGCCTATGGACCTGCTGTTGAAATCTACAAGGAGAATTTCGACGTCGTATTTTTTTACTGCACATACAAAACGAACAAGTTTCGTATGCCATTGTTGAATGTGGTTGGTTTGACCGGTACCAACAAGACAATTCATATCGCACAAGTATTTCTACGGAATGAAAGGCAGGAATCGTATCAGTGGGCCTTAACTCAGCTTCAAAAACTCATGGTCGATAATGACATCAGACCTCCGCAAGTGCTCTTCACTGATCGCGAAGAATCCCTTCTAAACGCGTTGGAAGTCATTTTCCCGTTCGTTCCTGCTTTGCTGTGTCTATGGCATGTAATAAAGCGAGTGGAGACCCATGCACGAGTTCACAGCTTCAAGCCTGTACGTGATACCGAAGCTTCTGAACCTGGAGACCCCAAAGACAAGGACTCTGATGCACATCGCAATTTTTGTGATGCGTTTTTACGATTGGTTATGTCTGCCACTGAGGAAGAATACGAGTTTCGGCGAACAGAATTGTATATGCTTTCACCAGTGGAAGCTGCGTACGTGGATGAAGTGTGGTTAGATATTTGGAAGCGCCGTATTGTTCGGTGTTGGACGAATTCGGTTGTGCACTTTGGCGTTCAAGCGACTTCTCGTGTGGAGGGTTACCACGCAACACTAAAAGCATGGCTGGGGACGAGCAAAGGTGATATTCTACTTATACAAACACGACTACGGCACTGGTGGTTGGAGTCCATCGAAAAATACAAAGCGGAAAAGGCAAACGAAGGTGTGAAGCGACTCACCCGTCTACCGAGCCCTCTGTTTGACGCAGTCGTCAAGATTATTCACAGCTACGCGTTAGGTAGAACGGACGATTTACGAAGGCAGAAGGCTCTACTATTTCGCCCTTGTACTGGTGTCTACGCTAGAACAATGGGCATGCCATGTGCTCATATGCTGAACGAGATGTCGAGCAGTGGCAGAATGCTGTCACCGACCGACTTTCACCCACATTGGTGGATCAGACGAGGGGAGACGCCCCCGCCTCCGCCAGCACGAGTGCTCGAGCCCGAAACAATAACTGACCGGCGTAGCCAACGCCGATCTCAGAAACGTCTGAGAGGTGGTGGCGTAAATGGTACACGACGGACTCCATCGGCGTTCGAGCTATCGCTGCAGAGATAATGTTGTGGACGTTATCTCTGCAGCGAGATACTAGTGAAACCACGTGCTTCGTTGATTTCTTTATCTATACAGATAAACAAAACGATGAGCCGAATATACTTCACACAACATTGATGGAACCATAAACAGATCCATGACGGTAGCCTCACGGATCCATGATTTTATATTAAGTATCTATGTTTTATAGTACGTTAAATTTGATTTACATCAAATATCCGCGATAGTATCTTTATCAACCAACACTGGTCCATAAATTTTAGATAAGTCCAGTACAAGTAAAAGTGCTACAAGTTGAAATGCAGTCATTCAGTAGTAAAATAATAATAAAGTTTTACTTAAGTCGTACCTAAAGATTTGTAGATAATCTTAAATGTACACTACCATTTTGTAAAATTAAATGAAGCTGAAAGAAAATAACTGATGTTAAATGCTAAGCATTACTGGTGGTTAACCTGAAAGCTAAATGCACGTTTACTTATTGTAGGTGTTTTTCTTTCCGAAGTGTCGGTCACACTTATCACAATACGCACCCTTTTCATTGTTGGCCTTGCGTTTTTTTGCGACAGCCTCCTTGTCGGGGTTTAAATCGCAGTAGCGGTTGGCGTGGTTTGTGAGCGCCCGCTTGGAATCACACTTCTTGAAGCAAAAATGGCAGCGGTAGAATACCCACGCAACCTTTTCCACACCATTGCTGTGGGCCACGCCGTCCACCAGCAAGGTCCCTTCAAGTCGAATATCGAGAGTCTCGGCAGCTGGGTTTGCATGAGGTAGATCCCCGCGAAAAATGAGTAGATCCCCCGCGTCCATTTCGACAACATGAGCATCGTTCCGTAGAGTACATCCTTGAAAGGCCCCGGGTACAGTGATCAGTTTTGGTCCTGCGGTGAGCGCAACCAAAACTGATCCCTGTACCTATTCACTTTTGACAATAGCGGAGCATGTCTCCGCCGCCCAGAAGTCGCGGTGCAGGTGTTGGGGAGTGGAGCCTTCTCGCAGCTCCACAGGGCGCCACTGGCTCACGACAGACCACGCAGGGTCCAAGCGCGACGCCAGTTCAATCATGCGCTCGTGCACCAGTCGAAAAACTGGTGCATTTGCATTAATGTTGTCTGAGAGATTGAGGGGGGCGTGGCGTCGGAGAGCGTTGTCAGTGTCTCTAAACCACCGGGTGTCTGCTAGATCCTGCACAGCGCGGAGCGCTGTGCCGATCTCGTCCTCCTCCATGAAGCACTTGACTACATAGTAGCCGTCATTCCAGAACCGGCTTGTGATGGTAATGACGGCGGGCGAGGCGCTAGATGCCATTGCGGCTGAAGAGGCTTAGTAGAACTGTGGTGGCTTCGTGTCGGCTCGAAGAATGCGAGCGCGCACAGCGAATCGTGGAGTCGCTCACGCAACTGACCGCCACGTGTTACTGCCCTTTGTACATAAAGTGAGCCGTAGACGACGCCTGCGCTTGTATTCAGCTGGATTTCCATACGCCTTCAAGGCCCGGCAGACACAGAAGTAACTCGTATTAACTATGAGGGGGACTGCGAATAGATTAAGGGGGTCTGTGATTATCGTCTCCCCTCTCAATGCCGTTGGCACAGCAAAGCTGGTTGAAAATCCGGTCCAAACTTCATCCACTGCTACGTCACAGCAAAAGCCCGAGCGCTGCAAAAAGCCTGAGAAAATGTTGAGAAGATGGGAGCAACAAGCGACTGGGACTGTGTGTGCTGCAAAGCGTTCTTTTTGGGCCCAAGTTGGAAACCAGGCATTTGGTGGTGCATTGCCGCCACGAACAGTCACAGCTGGGGAGCTGGCACGCCCCAGACCGTGATCAAAGACACAGCGCTGGGCGAGTCCAGCATTGCATTGCTTCTTTGCATTCAGTTTTGGTTCTGGCGTTTAGACTAAGATACGCTGACCTCTCAACGGTCGGCCGGATATTGTTTGGAATATCGGTAAAGTCGAGCTTCCATCACACAGTCGAGCTTTCATCAGAGCGCGCAGCAACAGCAAGCCAGCATGCTTGCCCTTGAAATTCAATGTGCGAGGCCGGCGTGGCAACATTTCCTCCTCTTCCACCTCAACCCGAGCCGCGCGAATGTACCCTTCAAAACACATTCGATCTAACCTAAGCGGTTGCGTTACGCAATATGTTTATAGAGTCTGATGTCAGCATTGACTATAGATATCCAGATATCGTTTTATCACGGTGTATGTAGTTATGCAGGTTTTGCGGTGGTCTTGCGACGTGTTTTTGTGATGGCGCTTGGTGCCGGCCTTTCTTTACTATACAAATTTCAAGACGAAACCGGCCACATCCGCAGCCGACGGCGCCGGAACAGCGGCCTCATTGTTCAAAGTCTCCGCTGAATCACACAACTGCGAGAGTGTGCCAGGCAACAGTCACAAACCCACGGCAAAAGAAACAACCAGAGCCAGCAGGCAACAACAAGAGAGAGAGGGGGTTCGCCGCAAGTTAGCACCACTTAAACTCCATCCGACATGTCCGACGTGGTCGTCCCGAGCTTCTTCCCGACGCCCACCGAGATCGCCGGTGGCCTCCGCTGGGTGAGGCAACACCCGGTCGTGGTCACGGCCGCCGCCGCCGCTGCCACCGCCGTGAGCGTCCTCACGTACTTCAAAGCCGCCGCTGAGGATGAGCGCGCCCTGAAATTCGACGTGCACAAGGAGAGCGAGGCCGACGACCTGTGCAGCAGCACTGAGAGCGATGCGTCCACTCCCACAAGAGACCGCAACCTGAGCCCGCGCAACCTCAGCGTACGTGCAACAACAGATTTTTTTGCGGATTTTCACTTAACCCCCTCTAACGTTTAGGTGGTGTTAAATTGTCTGGTTGTGTTGCAGTTTGGCGAGTTAGAGACGGAGTCGGATGTTGCCCCAGTGGAGTTGAACGCCGACGTGGAGAACAGTGAACTCGAGGCGGCCTTGCAACAGGCAGAGGGAGAGACGGTGTCTCCGCAGTGGGGGTGGTATGTCTCCACCACACCTCCAGAGGAGTATTACCAGTGATTCATCCATCCAGTCCACCATCAAGTGCCGTAGATTTTTTTGAACCGCAACACCAGTGAAAACTCCGACGGACTCCCCCTTCCCCTACCGGTGAAAGCTCAAGCCAGCTTCTTGCAGCTTTGCCAGACTGAGAGGACGTCATCATCTCCGAGCGGGCAGCCTATAACTTGGAGCGTGCCGCACGTCCCCTGTATCCGTACTAATATATTGAGTCCTCGCAGTGCCATCACCACGCAACATTTTCCACGTAGTTTTTGCCATGATTGTTGCACAGATCAAACATTGGCAACTTTCTCTTCTCGTTCTTCTGTGGCTTCCTTGATTCATGCAAAATGGCCTCACGTTCTTACTTACCGTTGGAACGAAAATTAATGGCTTAACGGACGAATGAAACGCTCAGTGGATCAGCTCAACTGCAAGCGTTCGTCAGGCAAAATTCCAACACCAATTGTCGGTTGAAAGGCAACGGATCTCAACACGAATTGTTGGTTGACTTGTGTACAGATTTTCTATTAGGGGGTAGTAGGTAGGATACTTGCTAGGAACTATTAAATGTCGGTCGCTTATGCGAGCATGGAGACATCTCGGTCGCAGGAGACTCGACGTGTTCTGGTTGAGGTGACGGCCGCAGTCTCAAGAACGAACTGCACGCCTTCAGCACTCAAGAAATTGTCTTCGAGTCCGAGAAACCGCAGCGAGGGGCACACGGCACCGGCCAACAAGCTCTGCAACTCGACCACGCAGTTGTCCGTGACCAGGTTGCCACCCATGCACAAAACTTGCAGTGATGGGGTCGTGCACTGCGCCAAGGCACTGAGAACTGCTCGTAATCCGGTCTCACCGATGAAGTTGCGACGCAAATCCAATCGCGTGAGGTGCGGAGCTTGATCGGACTGCAGCAGACGCGCCACCTCGAACGCTCCGAGGTCGGCGAGACTGTTGCCAGCCAGCAATAGGTCCTCCAAGAGTGGACAGCCCGACTCCATTGCATTGCACAGCGAACGGAGTGCATTGCGACTCATAGTGTTGACGAACACTGAGATGAGCTGCAGCTTCTTGAGACTCGGGAAGGTGCCGGAGGTCAACGCACCGCTCAGAGCGAGCACAGCAGTCTCTCCATCGTTGGATTGGACGGTCGGAAGCTCGGTGCACCCCCACGCGTACAACGGCGTGGACGCGGAGCCCACCCTTGGTGCCGGTACAGGTGACAACGGACCAGCCTTGTGCACTACGAGCGTCTGCAGGTTGGTCATCTGTAGCATGGACGACTGTGCCGCCAGTCCTTGTGTCAATTGAGCCACTTCCACAGTCAAACTCAAGACGCAACGCGGTAAGAAGGTGGCGGCGAAGCGGTTGAGCGTGCGGTGACGCATCACCTCGTTGCCATCCAGGAACGAGAAGACGAGACGCGTGCAGTCCTCGCCGATCGAGCTGAGGATGCTGCAGCTGGTGGGTGGGTGGACACATCGTCGACGCTTGGTGACGTGCATCAAGTCGCGCGCGACACGACGCTTGAGGCTGCGGGTCACGGTCTCACTTGCAGCAGCTTCGTGCACACTGGAGGCCACGAGACTCTGCAGACGTCGACGCAGCGTGGCCAGATTGCAGTACTCGGTCAGTGAACCGGCACGCGAGTACAGCGCCAACTCGATGCGCTTGGCCAGCAGCACCGCACGCTGCGGGCTGCTCTTGGTCTGCGATTGGGATTGAGAGAGCTGTAGAATGCGCTGTACCATCATACGGCGCTCGGGCAGGTGGCTGGTGGACTGCCACTGCGTTTGAGTTGTCTGCTGCCTGTCGTGTTGCACTTTGGCGGTCGAAGTGTCGATGCGTTTGGTGTTGCAACGCTCCGGAGCCCACTGCGGAACCTGCGCGACTGAACCTGTCGGGGTCGTCGGAGGGGTCATGAATCCCTGCATGACTACTGACAAAATGTAGTGGTTGTGGGGTGTCTGCCACGCGTGGCAAAAGTAGGAATGGCATGGAATGGCGATGCATTGCATGGGGCTCGCTTGACTCGCTCTTCTACTGCACCATCGGGGTCTTTATCCCAGGCTCTTCTCTGAAAGGCTGGAGGTGTCGGGGCATCGAAACGTCCGGCATGACAAGGGCACATCCGCACGCCCAGCTGAAACTCGGGAAGAGCTGCCTCCAAGTCCTCACGACGACGAAAAGACGAGCGGATCCGGTACATTACCGTAGGATACTGTACGTTGACATCCATATTGTACTGGTGGCACAAGTTATTGCCTTGGCATCCGACCCGAAAAGGAGCTCCACCCACACTGTCGGCCGCTCCATATTATGTATGTAACATACGGCTAGCCGATACGTGTGTATGTGATAATCAGGAATCCGTGCTCTCGGCATGTATGAGCTCCGAGCTGTTTGCGGCCAAAGAGTGTCGCGGCTTGTAAGTAGCAATCTTCACTTGACTTCGACTCAACTCGAGTGAGCTTGAGATGTGTCATTACAGGTGCTGTACAGTAAGTACCGGTACCGGTGCAAGCTCCGTGGAGTGCAATCGATGGTGCTGGTGACACGGCTTCTACCATCAAGATATGGGCCTTTCGACTTGGAAATGCATGCGGTGTCAAAATTCCCGCCAAGATAAGCAAGCGCCTCGCCTCGCTCTCGACACATGGAAAGTAATGTAGAGGCCACCCATGTGGCGAGTGCCTCGTCCTCCACATTCGCATCTTCCACTTGGGGCGGTCCCGCTCCCGACGTTGATTGATTATGGAGCGCACCGGCAGCGCCCGTGAAAACGCTTCTACAGGCTCAACGTCATGAATCACGTTGAGCCACTTGCGCTGAGCCAAGAGAGAGAGAGAGGCCAGCAGGCAAAAATACGTAGAGAATGCTGCATGGAGTTTTTATCTTAGCTCTATGTTAGGGAGCACAGTACAGTACTCAACGGTCTCCGATCTCTGCTGGACGGTAGCAATGGCGTTCAATTGATATCAGATCCACCGGCACTGTTAAAGGCGGAGGCGTGCAGCCCCTGCGCGTGCCGAAGTGTCCGCAGCTGGACGCTAAGAATATCAAGTGCAGCATTGGGGGCTCCACATAGCCATACATGAACGGGATATGGCGTGGTCTACTTTACTCTACAGTACATGTAACTTACCACTGCGTCGTTGGTTGAGCTGACAGCCGAGTTCGCTGAAGTTGAAGTGCAGAGGACCCGGGACTGCATTTCGCCAGCTTGGTCCATAATGTGGCACCAAAGTGCTCGCTCGTCACGTCTTTATTTGCCGCACGTGACTCGAATCGCCCGAAAGCTTGAGGCGTCAAATGCGCGAGGAGCCAAAGCAAAGCAAAACGCGACAGTCAAACGCCTCGTAAAGGCGAGCGGACCGAGTAGCGATTCTTTTGCGTTGCTTGTCTTTCGTGCAGCTGCCTTGCCACTCGTGGACGTCCACGCATGAACGGCCTTACGCGTAGAAGCCGAGTCTCGCATGGCTGCTCGTATGGGTGGAGCCCCCTCCTACCTTCGACTTAAAGCTTACCGCGGACCCAAGTTCATGAACATGTAGAAGTTGGTTGCCAGTTGTCCGCAATCCGCACCGTCCGATCGAGCGGCTGACTTGGTGCAAGGAGAGCTCGGGAGGCACATGTAGTATCCGATACTCCAAGCACCACGGATTGCAGGCCAGCGCCACACGCTAAAGCCATTACTGCGTGCAAAACTGCTACCGACCGAGCGTGTCGGCCGAGCACTAACAGCAGCAGTGTCGTGCCATAAGGCGTGGGGGTTACCCCTCCTTGCTTTGCTTGTCCCAGGCAAGAGAGCACGCGGGTTGCTGAATTCTTGCAGAGGGGAGACGTCTACACCTCTGACTACACTGTACCATCGATCACGAAAGCCCCTCGTGCAAGTGAATATCCACTGCCGGACGAAAGGGGTGGAGTGTCAAGTTGAGGAGGTCAAGTCGCAAAGTTGTGGGTGGCATGAAGCCCTGGCAACTTCAGTTCACGCTTCGAGCTTGTAAAGTCGTAGCGGTGCCCCTAGTTGACGCAGTGGTCACACATGGAGAGACTTGGCAAGACCAATTCGTCTTTGGCGAGCCATCCGACCGGACCACGATGGATATTGGTGAATCCTCACTTTTACTCGGACGTCTCTACATGTTCCGATATACTCCATTGACGCGTAGTGTCGGTTTGGTGACTTGAATACCGCCGGGTAGTCGCTCGAAACGACCTCTTCGGGGTGCGGTAGCAAAAGGTGAAATGATTCTCCAACTACTGTAGGTCCAGCGTTCCCACTAAGAACGAAGGCTATGGACTCAAATACATGTATTACATGTATTAGATTGAGCTCGAAGAACCGGAACATTTATCATACGGGCACTGACTTCCCTTCCAAAGCTTGAGGCGTGACTCATTCAATAATGTCGACGACGAGGGCGAGGACTGACGGCGCGAATACAGATATGCGACGAAAACAGCAGTATTCCGGGCGAGTGTTTCGTGAAAAAGGCTTCTACATGTACCACAGCACTGCACTGATAAGCTCGTGGGCTTTGCCACTTCAACTTCAGATCCGAGGGCAGATCCGTCGCCGAAGATTGCAAGGTTGCTACAGTATCTATCCGGATATGTAGCGGGTGGTCTTAAATCGAGCACGAGTTGCGAAGAGGCAACGGCATCGGGCCGATGCCGATGATCGGCCCCTTCAACAGCAGCGAGCTGAATTGATCATGTCCACGTACTGCTCGCTGCTGCTCACTCCATTGTACCTCGATAGGGACCCCCTACGCACAACAACATGAATTCGTCGTCAATCTACACTGCGACCCATAAATGTACCAACTTACTAGGGTGCTCGAGTTCTAGTCCTGTACCACATTTGAAGGCGAGTTGGTACTTCCATCACTGCAAACAACAGGAACTTCGTGTCCGAGCCAACATTCACACTGCTCGGGTAGTAGATGATGTTGGGGAGCTGCGATCTGTTGATCCCAAGCACACCGGGGGAGAACGGACTCGACGTACTCGACCAGAGTAGACCCTGTACCATGATCATCGTCGATCTCTCGATAGATGCCGAGATGTGGGGGTTGAACTCGTGGACTGGTACTGTATTCGCGACCTACGGATTGGTGCTCGTTCAGCTACCAAATATCGCACACTACCCTATTACAATGTATGTCATATAGTATCGCCAACTGAGGTCTGAGCGCCGAGGCGAGAGGTACATTTGTATTTCCCCTCATGCACCAGATCGCATTCGCCCATTCCGGTGAGACACCATTTTCTCCTCTAAATTAACGGCTTCGTTTTTCATGAAAGGAAATGCATCGTGAAGACTCAAGTGTTCTGGAAGACAAGCCAAGCCGCCTTCAAAAGATTGTGCCCCTCTGAAACAATCGGAAGAAACCAACAAGACGAGATATTCGCAGTGAAATAGCAGGCTGTGACTTTCGTGTGATCTGTTGCAGATCTGTTGGCAGGGGGATATCTCCTTTCAGTAATTCTGCTCGTCTTCGGGGGCAACCCTGGGTACCGCAACTTGCGACGATAGTATCGTTACTTCGCAGGCTGCATGGGACTCAGCTTGTACTTTTACATCTACATGTACAATTCAATTTTCCGAGGGATGCCCAATTACTTGTGTTCCCGCTTTGGAAATTCACCAGATATCATGGGCTATGTGAGATCGTAGCACTCACAGTGGATTCCTTCAACGCGATATTCACATCTATCTGTATATCGACCTCACACTCTGTGTACACTTCCTCAATCTTCATTGCTTTTGATTCGGTGCAGGCCGTTTTGGATTTCCGGGGAGTAGGCGCTAACGCTTGAGCCCTCTTCATGATCACCGAGCGTCGAAAGAGCAGCTACGCTGAACCAACAGCGACCTACTGTGGAAACACCTTAAGATCATACTGGGAGTTCAATGTATTGTTGTGTGTCTCGTGACACGAAGCCGATGTGACTTGAAGTAATAGGACGTAGGCACCCGCTCCAGGCACGAGGAATCTCTTAAGTTGTTTAGCAACGAGAACGCTGCAAAGA
The DNA here is from genome assembly GCA_009729435.1 of Phytophthora fragariae. NCBI lineage: Eukaryota > Oomycota > Peronosporomycetes > Peronosporales > Peronosporaceae > Phytophthora > Phytophthora fragariae. The sequence continues at coordinate 678,206 of QQOI01000021.1, read as the reverse complement.
GCATCACAGTGATGCTCTTTGCAGCGTTCGCAGTGATGCCATCACTGCTATCAACGAGCCCACTCGAGCCTAAAAGACCCAGCTTACATTCCACCCTTACAATGACATGCATTCCACTACATGTAGCTTCGCTACTCCACCACGTGCTGTGCATCCCCTTCAACGACCAGCACTCCTGTCATGCTGACGTCACACAGTCGTCTGAAGTGACACTGAAGTAAACAATCCGTCCTCTGAAGTAACGTGACACCTCTCTGAAGTAATTGGATGCAGTTTTGCATTATTCAGCACCGAAAAGAAGGAGTAGTCAGGCCGCAGCCATGGCGGCGAACCGCACGGCCGACTTCGCGCAGCTCTGCCAGCACTACGCGGCCGCCAAGGGCAGCGCCGCTCTGCAGGTACGTTCCGCCTGCCCTCTGTGTCCTCTCTGGTGCTGACGCCCATTGCCTCCACGTCCTAGAAACCTGTGCACACGCCGCTCCAGGAGAACGCGCAGTTCAACGCCGCAGCCTCCGACATCTCCAAGGAAGTATACCAGGCCTCCAAGCGGTTGCAGCAACTCACGCAGTGTACGCGCAACTTTAGCATTGATTGACAAAGAGAGAGCTAATGTTGACGGTGTGTGTGCAGTGGTGCGGCAGAACAACATGTTCAACGACCCAACAGAGGCCATCAACGAGCTTGCGGCGCTGGTGAAGAAGGACATCACAGACATCAACATGCAACTGGACAATCTGCACGAGTACATGGCCAGCAAGCGGCAGTCGACGACCTCGAGGCAAGCGGCCAAGCACTCGGACGCCATCGTGTCGCTCATGAAGTCCAACCTCATGGCCACGACCAGAGGCTTCAAGGACATCTTAGAGGTCCGCCAGGAGAACATGAAGCTGCAGCAGAGCAGGCGCGCCAGGTACGGCAAGACGGCGTCCAGTGCACTGGGCAAACCGCTGGCCTTCAAGGCCCCGCAACCGCAGCCGCCGCGCAGCAACAATAGCCACACCGGTAGCTTGCAGGAAGTGAACCTGTCCAGCACGCTGCCACGACCAGGAGTTAGTACGGAGGAGATCCAGCCCCTCATCACCACGATGACACAGGAGCAGATCGTGGCGGAGCAGCAGAACTACACGGAGTCGAGAGCCGAAGCCGTGTCCCAGATCGAGAGCCACATCGTGGACATCGGACAGCTCTTTGGACGACTGTCGACGCTGATCCACGAGCAGGGAGACCTCGTGCGAAGGTATGTCTACAGTAGATGGTGCTGGACCGGTACATGTTTGCTGTGAATGTGTGCTGATCGTGTGCTGCGTTCGTTGCTGCTTTTCTGTGCTGCAGAATCGACGACAACGTAGAGGACTCGCTGGTGAACGTGAGCAGCGGCGAGCAGGAGCTGCTCAAGTACTTCTCCAGCCTGTCGAACAATAGACTGCTGGCGCTCAAGGTCTCCGCTATCTTATTGGTGTTCCTCATCTTCTTCATGTTCTTCTTAGCTTAAAATCAAATAAACCACGAGTGACCAACTGCAGCCACCCACCCACCCGCCACCACCTCCTGTGTGTGTTCACGCTTCAACCCCGCAGCTCTCTGCTTCAACTCCAGTCTAGCAGCTAACGTTACTTCAGTTGTGCTTGCTCTTCTGCTCGTCCTCGTCCGGCTTGATGGCGATGAAGCCTCCGAGGGACAAGGCCACACGCAGGCGCATGAACTTCTGCTGCGTGGCGGCGTCGGCGGCGCGGCGGAACGAGGCCAGGCCGCCCACCAGCACCGCGGCCGTGGCCAGGCAACCCAGCGGCACCAGCGGCTCCTCCTGGCAGCGGCGCTTCATCTTCTGCCAGCCGGTCTCCATCGGGAACGCGTTCATCTTTTCCGGCCTTCGTCTACAGCACTGGGCGAGTTGATGTGTGCGGCCAGCACCACACTCGACTCAGTGAGCAGGTCCTATGTGACGATCACGATTCATATACGAATCGTAATGCGTATCCGCGATGAATTGCGACCGTCAATCAATACCTCCGGACGATTCGGGTATCAGTTTTCGACAGGTTGTATCAAGTCGAAGACTATTTACAATCAGAAACCGATGGGGTGAGTATTCCAGGGTATGCGTTTTCGGCAGTAGCTCGCTCTCCGCCCCTGAATTACGAGGGGGCTAAAGGCCGCCCGCTTTACATTAGCCAAGTGACCAACGCCGCCCGCTAAGATGCTCCAGCTCCGCAAGCAAGTTGTGCGCCGCGCGCTGCAGACGCGCGCCATCGAGTGGTCCGCCATCTCGCAGAAGCTGTCGGACCCGCGTGCGCGCTCCGCCCTGGACAGTCTGCGCGACGTGCACGGCCAGATCGCCGGAGAGGCCCGCGCCTTCGTCAAGGAGCCCGAGGCCATCGACTTCGACTACTACCGCTCGGTGATCAAGAACAAGGAGCTGGTGGACGCCATGGAGGCCAACTACAAGAGCATCTCCTTCCCCACCATCTCCCCCGAGGAGCTGGACGCCGCCTCCAAGTCGGCGGAGCTGCCGGAGGAGCTGCGTCTGAACGAGCAGGAGACCGTCGAGAAGCTGGTACGGCGTTACAGGCTGTTGTGGGGGGTATTTGAGGTGATTGGTGGTGGGTATTGGGTGCTGATGGTGTTGATCTTGTGGTGCTGCAGTTCGCCCAGCTGAACGAGAAGGTGGCGGACTCGAAGGCCCGCATCGAGGAGCTCAAGGAGCTCATCGGCCTGATGGAGGAGACCCGCACGACGCTGGCCACCACCATGGACGAGGTCACGGCCATGTACCCGGAGGTGGAGGAGGAGATCGACGACGAGATCGCCAACCTCGAGTGGGAGAAGGACACGCAGTAAGTGGTCGGAAAACAAATCTCGTGCCCAAAGATACGGGAAGGCTCGAGCACACACACACGCGCATACACACGACCATGAAGCGCCAAGTGTTTGGTGTTTGGTGTGATGCAGAGCCGCCTGTGCCTTGGACTCTTTAAATGCCAACTCTTCTCAACATGGAAATTGAAGTGGGTTTGTGTCTGTGTCGCCCTCTCTCTCTCTCTCGCTCGCTCGGCTCACTGCCTTCACCGTCTGACTTGAATCTGCAGCTATAAAGGTGTCAGAACACGACGATGATCACAGGTGCAAGCTTGTACTACCAAGCCACGTGCAGTATTCCAGGCTCCGGTTTAGTTGTGTATTGGGGTGTTAGTGCTCTTGAGGTCAGCAGTAGTATTTATTTACTCGCGCATGCGGTAGGCCTCTGGCACGCGGAAGAGCTCCTTGGGGTTCTTGCCCACCTCGGCGTCCACGCAGGCGTTGTAGGCCAGCAGCGACTCCTTGCACGTGTCGAGCGCGACGTTGCCCACCTCCGTGTCGGACTGCCCCGCGGGCTGCTTGCCGTGCTCGTAGAAGCACGCGAAGAACTTGGTCGCCACCTTCTCGCAGGGCTTGGGCACGCGCGGGAAGTGGTGACTCACGCGCAGCTCGTTCGTGTCCGCCATAATTGCAATGCGGTCGTCTACAGGTCGAGAGAGATGTCCACAGTATTGTACGGTGGAGATTGACTTGTGACCTCGACGCGTAATCGGCCTAGAAACGCGAGCATACAAAGTGCGAGTCAAAAGGATTGATTATAGAAGTAGATGACTGTAGGACGTCGCTGTCCAATATTGCGGCCCAAAGCGTCTTTGATCGTCCTCATTATCTACACGCGGGTCTCGTACTCTATCTAACGTTGCAGCTTCGAGGTCTAAGTATTATCTCCTCTCTCTCCCCGTGCCTTCGTCGTCCATTTCTATTCTGCTTTCTTTTCGGCCGATTGCTTGTGTCCATTGTAGTCGTCCACCCCATCGGCCTGTTATCTAATTGCACGGAAGCACAGCGGATATTAACTGCTCAGTCGTCAGCTCGGCGGAACAAACTACCAGGGACAAGTCAAAGGTTGTCGAAGTCTCGATGCACCACGCAACGCTCTCCAGCATTTTTTTTCTTACTGATGCCAATGCACCAATGCAAAAAGAAAAACCTTCGACGCGTCACATGGCGCGCCAATTCTCCACTATACAGAGCGTGAAAATCAATGCGCAATTCTTACGTTCCGTCGTCGTCTTCGCCGTCGAAGAACAGGAACTCGGACGATGTGTTGAACGCGACGCCTGAGTCCATGAACGTCGCGATCGCGGCGCCCAGCGGCCGACCCACCTGTCCACCCAATGACCCACAATTAGCAATGCAATCCAGGCTGGAAAACCCACTGAGAAGCGACGTACGGCGCTGCCGAAGCGGTTCTTGGTGGCCTGCACCATCTTCTCGATGGCGGCGGAGTTGCGCTTGCCCGCGGACGAGCGCGCCATTGCCCTAGCCACTGCGCGCGTCATCTTGAGACGTTGCCCGATGCGGTAGTACGTCATGGAGGCTCCTTCGCTGTCTCGGGGGTGCGACGGCGGTACTGTAGCTGCTGGGGCTGGTGAGCGCGATGGAGACACCAACGAATTGGTGGCCGCATGTTGTCATGTACCAAGAACAAGGTACACCAGGATGATAATGTGGTTTACATTATATATATGTGTGAGCTAAGTACGATCCAGATGTGGCCAAGTTGATCTTCTCTTCAACATGTTCACAAAAATTGACGAGAGGACGTCGTGGAAAATGGCTTCGTTATTGACATTGGCTTTCCTTAGGCTTAGTTGTGTGCACTTCATCGCTTATGATCACCGTGCTGATTTTATTTATGATTTTGTACTCAGCGTTGTGAACGTATAAATATGGCTCGACTCGAGCGAGTGGTGGGCTCTCCGCGTCTTGAACTGGAGAATGGGGTTGTGACTTTTCACGGTTTATTTGTTGGCGAGGCATTGGCAGCAGGCACAAACCATCCCCACACGGGGTCACTGCATGACTCTCCAGGTGGACATTCGCCTTCGTGCAAACAGGACCAGACCTGCTCCACGCCATGCTCTTGGAGCTGCAGTTCCTGAAGCCACACAAGCACAGAAGCGTTGATAAACATTGCAATGAACTGCAACGACTCCAGCCCAGTGACATACCTCGTGGTAGGCCTTGTCGAAGACGGAGCTGGCGCGGGAACGGAGCCCACCCGAGCTCGCAAGGGACGATGTCGTGCTGGAGGAGCTGTCCGCACTGTGTCGTCGGTCCTTCTTGGCTGCATCGATCTGTAGTAGTCCGAGGTGCAATGCCGTCACGGACCGTGCAATCTCCTCTGTTGTTGCTGGAGCTGCATTGTCCTGGTGGTCGACGTTCTCTTCGTCGCTATCGTCGCTGTCCTCACCATACTCGTAGTACTTGGCCACCGAGTAGCTGGTGAGTCCCACGACGACACCCGCCGCGATCGCCGGGTTTTCACGCAACCATCGCACGCCTTCGAGCACCTCGGCCGGTGTCGGCAGGTATGACGGCGCCCCTATTTTTGTGATGAGCTTCTCCATATTCGAGCTCGACTTGTCGTGCCTCGGAGCCGTTGAATTCAGTTGTGTCTTATGTGAGGTCGTCGGTGGGCGCCCAGCTGGCAGTCGAGGTGCGCTGTTGACGCGCCGGCCTCGTGAAGCACATCGGTGCTAGGATAACGCCAACTGTCCCGGCGATCCGAGTGCTGCTTGACTGTTTCGCGATATTTTTTAGGCTAAATCGATCACCTACCAGCGGCGGTGAACTGTATCTATGGCACACAGCCACGCGGTGCCCAACAAACACCAAGCCGCTAGCAACGAGGACTTCAACAGCAACCATCGGGCACTGCGAGAGTTTGCTGCCTTAACCCCCCGGACCCCATCGTGGCTGCCCTGTCGTCGTTGAAGTGGCTTGTCAAGTCCGCCGCCGCGTGCTTTTGTGCTTGAAGCAACGATGACACCATGCAGACTTCGCCCTGTTTGCAGGGCGCCGCCCTCACGCGAGGAATATCCTATGGGCTCACCCTCTGCGAGCCTGTCGCAGTCGCTATCGAGGTGTCGTTGCGAGTCCGGCATGGCACGCAGCGCATCCTCCGTCTTCTCGAGCGTGCAGCGCGCAATGGTCCAACTCCAGCGATGACAAGCGATCATCAGCGCGCAACACAATGAGATGATCGCGAAAAGTGCAACTTGACCATAGAGTGTGGACCATCCATGTTGAAGTTGTCCGCCAATCACTGGCCACCTCACCTTCACTGTCTGACTCGAGCGCTTTGAACACCCCCGTGTAGCCTAGAACACGAGCGTGCAAGCAACGAATTTCCAGCAGGAGGGATACTTTGCGACGAGCTCATCTCGATAGGCATTTGTGCGACTGATCAGCTCTCTGAGGGAGTTCACGGCTGAAAACTGACAATCTAAATTGTCAGTGACCCTAGATGTGCGCTTTGAACCGACAGCCTGAGCAACAAGGTACTGCTGATCCATAAGCATTGCACTCTAGTTTCGTGACGCTCCAGAGCGCAACCGAACATATTTCTGCATGGAATCGGGGCAACAGATACCTGTTGTCGACGATCTATCGCTAGCGAGGAAAAGCCCACTAGAGCAGCATCACACGATTCCCCGCCAAGTGCAAACCAAACGATGTGAAGGCGATTTTGCTGCATAACAAACATAATGGGATCTGCTGCAAAGTTCCGAACTAACTCGTATACGGTAATTTGTTTCGAGGGCACACGGTCTAGCTTGCATAAGATTTTGTTGTCGAGTGAAAACGTACTCGCAAAGATTCGCTTTTGTGGTCGAGATCGCATTCCATCAAAAATGTGTATCGTTTTTCAAGTGTTCCTATTTGCCAAGGATCAATGCGGTGTTACTTTCAAGCAAACTACGTGGAGTGGCTAGCTGATGGAGCAGACGTCGATGATCTCAAAAATGCGCTTAAGGCCATGAACAGCGACTCTTGCTATCTAGCTGAAGGCATACGAGAACCGATCTGACGAAACATTCGGTGGGACGAAGGCGAGGAAGTCGGCAGAGCTGTCACGCACTGGGACAAATTTTGACTGGCAAGCAACATTATCTACGAGTCCACATTAGGTGAACGGTTTCGTCCACTTCAATGTGCCGCTTTTTGTACCTTGATTCGCTAACCGCTTCCAAAACCCCTACCCCTCCTGAACCGGTCCACTGAACCGCGGACCGTCGACGGCCTTCCCCCTCTGCGTTTTTTCTCGTCTTTGAGTGGCCGATAGTGCAGGTGCCCAGTGACTTGGAGTTTGTATAGCTCCACTTGGTTGGTCCGAAACCTCTGTGCGGGCCATCAGTGGGCATTCATTTTGCGAGAGGAAAGGTGCGTTGGGTCCGAAGTCTTATGTCGCCGCGCCTGCATCCGCCGCCCCTCGAGGCGCCGCTTCTAGCATACGCGCGTGTCCGCCTGCGTCTGCGCTACGCAGTCACGCCGGCGGCACGCGCGAACTCGCCCTACAGGCGGAGAAACAGGGAATAAACGACAGGCTTTTAGCACAGGGCTGCTTTTAAGCGGCGGATTGCAGCGCAGCGACGACTAATTACGCAACGAATTAGCAGGAGGAAGCTGACAGCGGTGTATCTTCTTCTCATTAGGGAATCATGCAGATCTTTGTGAAGACCCTGACGGGCAAGACCATCACGCTGGACGTGGAGCCGTCCGACAGCATTGACAATGTCAAGCAGAAAATCCAGGACAAGGAGGGCATCCCGCCTGACCAGCAGCGTCTGATCTTCGCCGGCAAGCAGCTCGAGGACGGCCGCACGCTCTCGGACTACAACATCCAGAAGGGTGCGTGCAAAAAGCCCCAATATTGACCGAGTTATGGGCATTTTTGTGCTAATTCTTGTGGTATTTTATTTAATTTTTTGCAGAGTCCACGCTCCACCTGGTGCTGCGTCTGCGTGGTGGTGCCATTGAGCCCACGCTCGCTGCCCTGGCCAAGAAGACGAACTGCGAGAAGCAGATCTGCCGCATCTGCTACGCGCGTCTCCCGCCCCGTGCCACCAACTGCCGCAAGAAGAAATGCGGCCACAGCAACCAGCTGCGCATCAAGAAGAAGCTCAAGTAAGTGCAACCGACGTCTGGATCGTTGTCTTGGCTTGGCTCTGTCTCCCTCTTCGTGGACGGGAAGTGGAACTCAATTCACAAGGAGCGCACGACGCAGTTGCTGCGTGGCTGGTTCGTCGGTTAAGCTGCGCGTTCTTCGCTGGCTTTTAACGCGGTGAAGATGGTTGCAGCGGGGGAATCAATACACACAACTGTCGTTGCGTTCGGCCCCTCTCCAATTGTGCTGTGTCTTTGGCTTGTTCGGTGTCGTAATGCTCAAGTATACTACAGTGTGATATAAGGCTAAGTTCGTGGGTCAGCGAGACGCCTGTTGCTGCTTGTTCAGCCGACGCTACTAATGGCAAGTCACCTTGCACCAGGAGAGCTAGACGTGCAGGACTCAAGTCTATGGATACGGACAGAGTTCGTATTCGCCCTTCATTATTTCCTGCTGAATACTAGTAATATTTGCGGGGTGTTGACATGATAAAAAGTTAACGCAACCGCCAAAGATGGACACACCGAGATCGGTGTGTCCATCTTGGTGTGTCCATCTTTGGCGGTGTCGAGTGGAGAGGATCGAGATGCCCGTCGAGTCTGTTCTCGAGAGCCGTCTGAATTCGAAATGCACGAAAGTTCCCAAACGTGCACTAAAGTCGAACCGCACGTGAAATTTGGCTGAGCTCGATTCATTCTGCCAAAACAATAGGGATCAACAAGAACTCTCTTGTTGGTGCACGTGAAATTTGGCTGAACTCGATTCATTCTGCCAAAAGAATAGGGATCAACAAGAACTCTCTTGTTTGTTCTGGGTTGTGGGAGGTCTTCAAAAGACTGCAGATTCCTCACTTCTCAGCCGTACAGACTCAAATTTCCACGCTGAACGCCTATTCAAAGGAAAAAAAACTTAAGAGGTGAACGCATCAAAAGCATTATGCATTCTTGCTAGGGTCACACGAGCGTCATCCACTGTCTATTTACTACGTAGTATACTGTTCAGCTGTTCTGCCCACACAACCGCGTCCTCCACTGAGTGAATAACTGTGCAAAAGCCAGATTCCAACCATCAACTGAATTATGCATTTGAACAAGCCGAGCAGAGCCCCGCAAGCGGGGCTTTTTGCGCATTGAACGGCCGAGCACTCAAGCTAAAACACATAGTTTAACTGAAGTATTTAATTTAGAAATACCATGTAATATGTAAAAATCTATTAGAGCATCTCCAGCGGTAAGCTCTAACACTGGTTTTATCGTAAAAGTAACGCCGTTGAGACGTGAGAGAGATTTAACGGTCCTACCGGTGAGTTGTATCGCGGGTTTTAACTTCACCAGGGTCTATACTTTGACTCTACGGTCTTAAAAAAAGACTCGAACTCTAACCTTTCTGACTTGTTTTCACTAAGCTCGATAGTCGAACGTGCCCAGGACGAAAATCCATGGTCAAGAATTTAGTTAAGTCGCGAATACATCCTCCAGGTGGGGAGCTGTCCTCTCAACACCGATTTATTCTAAATTTCGTGGTCTTAAGGGGCTCGATAGGACTGAAAAATAAGTCCTAAGCTTACCGCTGGAGATGCTCTTAGAGCATCTCCAGCGGGTCACGGCGATGGCTGAGTGCGCGTCATGCTCGATATTTCTCACCCAACTGTGCTCCGAGACCCTCGGTACGTGCTTTTGCTACGTGTTTTTGATCGACGGTATCATTGAACCCAAAACTTCAGTAGAAAAACACGTACCAAAAGTCGGTATATGTTGAATGCACTTAAAAGGTTGGCGAGGACAACATGGACAACGAGGCAATGGAGTGGTATACAAGCTTAAAACGATCAGTGCGTTGTGCTCTTAGAGCATCTCTAGCGGAAGGGCTCAAAGGCGGTTTATCCTAAAAGTAACGGGATTAAGTCTTGGGTGGAGAATTATTCTCCCACCGATGAGTCGTTACGCGGCTTTTAACTTCACCAGGATCTATACTACGGATATTAGATCTTAAAATAGACTCAGATATTAACATTTTTGACTTGATTTCACTATGGGGACCGGGGCCCAATAGTGTTCAAGGATTTATTTAAGTGGGTGAATTGGGGAGCTGTCCTCTCAACACCGACTTAGTTTACTTTCGTGGTCTTAAGGGGCTCGATAGGACCGAAAAATAAGTCCTACCGCTGGAGATGCTCTAAGGAGTTGGCTAGAGCAACAGAAAATGAAAACCCCTCCCTCCTGGGAACAGATGTCATGGCCCTCGAATCCCCAAAAGATCTACTTGTCTCGCTGGACCAATACGATAGCTGTTAAGACATGCTCGGCCTCATAGAATAACTATGGGCGAGATGGTCTAGCCACCTGGCGTGGAAGCTCAAGCAACGAATGCATTTACAAATATGAAGCCGGCAATTCAGCTGGATTCGGCGCAATTACTTTCACCCTCATTCTGTAATAATTTATTCACTACCCGCGAAACTTTATATATTATCGAAAATACACCAAAAGTAGATGATTTTTTTTTCTGTGTAAAAGCCATGTTTGGCACTGTGCTGCTGTAGCACGATTTAATCTATAGCGTGGAATAATACAATTTATCTGTATCATCAAACTCCGCTTCATTATTCGGGTTCATGCTCAGAATCTGCGTTCCTTTTAGTTTGCGTTAGGTTTCGATGTGTTCCAGAAAATCCGAAGCACAGAAACCTATCTATTATGTGCTACAAAACTCAGACATCAAAAACGAAAGACGCAGTATTAGCATTTCCTGTGACCGCACGTGGAGAACCTGCCGTAGATTTGTTTTCACAGCGATGTAATGTGCAATATACTATAAATTCCATGTGCATGTAGACTCTTATATTATTATCATATTATGGGGAGTACACTTTACATCTAGAGCGGCGTGACTGTACATTAGGGGGTTTCAAAGTTTTTTTGCCAAACATGCTAACATAATGGCGAGAAAATTCCGCCTCTCTCTGATTGGTTGTTTTTCAAGTTACTTTGAGGCCCCTGCTCACGTCAAGAGAACTCAACATAGCAGCAACACATCAAACCGCCCTGATTGGGTAATTGCATACTTAGGTCTATATGTTTCCAGGTTCATGTCAACTTTGATTTGATCAACTATTAATATGTGGTGCACTGTACTGTTATTTTTATTTTTCGCGGTTAACGCCGATAATAAATATAAAAAGTATTGTGAGTAGTCTGCATCAGGCTGGCATAGAAAAAAATGCTTGAAGCGTGAAACTTCGAGTTCAGCAATAAAGTGGGCGTACGGTACAACCGAAAAGGACACCAAGAAATATATAGGTGACTCTGAAAACGTTTGTGTCTCACAAAACACAAATCGCAATTTTGCTACCATTTGATTAGACTGACAGTGAATACCACATGGCATGCACCCCTTTGCCTTCCCATGTGGTACACATACGGTCTACTAATAGTGTGTTTTGGGCGAAAAAAAGCCGGTGTCTGTAATTGGATGAAACGTATATTAGCCAATCAATAGCACCGAAAAACCCTACACAATGCGTCACACCTTCTATAAAAGTGGGTACGGTGCCCCATAGTAAAAAAATCGCAAGGGGCATCCACGATTATATATCTGATTACAGTTTTGTGGAAGTTGTGGTCACTCTCTTCATAGTCTTCATAGACGTTTATTCATGCCAATCGGTTTTACCATTACGAGCACTGCAATCATAGGGTCTAAAATCCGAGAAAAATACTGCAGCACTCAGCACAATAATAACGGGTACCGGCATTGCAGAGGCTTCCGAGTTCACACAGCGATGAAGTCAAGGTCGTGCCTTCACGCCGCCGCTCAGTTCGTTTAGCCCTGGGACTCCCTTCTTAGGTCCGTGGAAATTGAAAGTTGGCGATATGACAGAAATTGATATAATTTTCTCCCGTTCGACCACTTTAAAGTGATTGCACTGACTTGACCATTAGTGATTGAATTGATCTGACCTGACATCAGCAAAATGTTTCTATACGCACTTACAATCGAATTCGAGTTGCTATGAAGCAGACTTTGCGCACAGCCACGTGGGTCGTGTGTAGGAGTCGACTTTCCGCAATGGGAGGTTGGTTTCCGCATGTGATGCGGTGCACCGACGACTATTTAATGGGGTCGTTGAGTCACAAAGTTCTCACCGCTGCTTGCGAGGCTGGCGCCTCGGAATACACTTTAGAGTATATCTTTGGGAAGACCACACCAGTTTGGATGATGACAGTGAAAGCCGCCGTACGAGGCGTGCATATGCACGTGCTTCGCTGGATGACTGGACGTGAGGACGGTCGCGGACCCTGGAGAGCAGATTTTGACTACTAATGCCGTGCGTTGCCCGGAAAGCTCTGGATATTGACACGAACACATAAATTCACTTTCACAAAATAGTATTATTGTGAATTCCGGCTAAATTTTGAAGCTACCTGAATCGCCCACATACAATTCCCAAGTCATTATTAGCTGAATGGCAACTACGTACACTCGTACTTAGTAAAACTTGTATGAACGCCAGAGTATACGCGGGGCGATTGGCCGTCGATTGGGCTCGGTCAATTCAACCAATTGCCCCGGTCAACTTGAACTTCAAACTATGAAGTAGAGCTCACAATAATGCTTTCATATTAAAATATACATGGCTTTTGGCCGAGTGGCTGCAGAAGGTTTGAAATATTTCAGATATTGCCTACTTAGTAGAAGTATTATACTGGCGCGATGAAACGCACCATCACAATTTAGCTTCTCACCCGATTACATTTTTGTATAAGCTTGTTTGCGTGAAAGCTCTGCGCTTTCTCTGTTAAGTTCTCTGGATTTTATATCCAGAGTCCATCCCAGGAAGCGAATGAGGTCCTAATCCTGGCATAATACATACCATCCGTAATCCGATAATAGTTTAACGTGAAATATAATCATTGTTACCTTCGTTATTGTATAACCTTTATCGTGAAAATATTATGATTGTATGTTGACCCATCCGCTGAACATTAGGACAAACTACCCATGATAAATAGTATTTGGTAAAAAGAAATAATCACTGTCGCATTCAATATTATCTAACTGTGAAACTAGCATCACCGTGATAAATGATTGATCTGGACTCCACTCGGGCAACATTGCACTCACGGATATTCCGCAATATCAGGAGCACGAACCATGGCGAACCCAGCTCGACCGACCTTGCATGGCTTCGCGCTGCTGCTCTCATCTAGCTGGTGCGCTGGGACTAACGCCCGAGTGTTGCTTTCTCCTGCAGCCTCTTGATCGAGGACGTGATCGCGAATTGCGATGCGCTCAATGGACCAAATACGATGGATGCTACCGAGCAGTCGCTCACTGCGTCAGAACAGATCACTGCGATGCGCTCAATGGACCAAATGCGATGGATGCTATAATACCGAGCAGTCGCTCACTGCGTCAGAACAAATCACCCAGTCGTTCTGGGAGACGAAAGCACTGCCTTTGCGGGGACGTTTTAGCGCGTGGGTGCTGGTGCACCGACAGGTGAACAAGTAGGGGAAACAGTAGAGCAGTATTACTATATTAGTGAGTAATTAGCAGATACTATCGACCATGAGATCGGTATCAAACAATATATAGCTGTGGCGCACCTCACCCTCGTCGTTACTGTAGTTTCTTTGATCGTCAAAGCTGCTTGTGCGACTTTCTACCGACGCGGGAGGAATGAATAGTAAAAGTGTTCCACTGGCGAACCATATCCAGGGCTCGATAGTAGTGGGAATTTTGGACTATCAGTGATACTGATACTAATATGCAACACTGAACCACTATCACTGATACTGATACTACTACTCGACCAACAGGCGATGATAATATCAGTGATATATCACTGATACTATCACTGATACTCACCTCCGCTGCCGCTTGCCCTCCTCCATGCGCCTAAGCTCATTACGGTTGTGGTGTAGAAGCAGTTGACGTTGGGCGCGCTCATTATCGGTTCTCGTTCGTAGTTGACTCATCACAAAGGAGCCGGTTGAAAGCTTCGCCACTTCTACCCAGTCAACTCTAAAGTCCATCCACTCATCCAAGAGTGCGTCAGCCTTTGCGTTCAGTGTTGCTTCAGCAGTGGTCTCTGTGGCTGGTTGCGAAACTTCATCCCCAAAAATTAAATCCGACTCATTCTCAGAGCTGCTGTTGCCATCAGATTGCGCCAAAGTGGAAGTGAATGCCGCTGCATTATTTTCGTGCTCATCGTCGGCATAAAGGCCCTTGATGTGGCTCGGAACGGCGTGGGTGGGTTCTGGCTCGCGCTCGACCTCGGTCTGTGCGAGGTCAATAACCGTGGCATCGCTCGCGCATGAGATGCCAAATGTGCTGCTCGGAGTGAGCTCTTGAGGTTCACTGTCTTCATTGAAGAACTTGCGGACACACGCGAGGCTGCAGAACCTACAAGATTGGTTGTTAGTCAAGAATTAGTACTCAGAGAAATGAGACGAGTTCGTGCCACTGGTACCTTTTAGAGAGGTCGACGTCAGGCTTGGTACAGAGCTCGTTGCTGCACAGGTGATGTACCTGGCGGCTGCACACACTGCATGGAGCCGTTTCCGCGAGTTCCCCCAGTGGCAGTCGATCTTCGCACACTTCATTGGAGCGCTTCAAACCGAGAATGTGCGAAGCCGACTAAAGGGCGGGGGCGGAGAACCACTTGTTTGTGAACCCTTTGAAGATCTCGCCCACGTTGAACTTCTGGGAATATCAGTGATATTATCACTACTACCCGCAGTATTTTCGCGAATATATATTCTATCACTGATACTGGCTCATCGTGGGTGATATATTAATACCAGTATTAGTATCAGTGATATTATCACTGATACCAGTGATATCCTGATAGTCTACTATCGAACCCTGACCATATCCATTCAAATCTGAGCTAATACTTAAACATTAGTAATATATATTAGTCTAAGTCATCACGACCTTATTCGTCACGCTCAGGGAAGAACTCCACTTCGTTCATTACTTCGGCAGGCAAAATGCGAACTACTATCGATCTTAGACCATTATCATATACCCCGGATTTTATCTGTGCACGTATACTTTTCATTGCACTTCAACCAACTAGGTTTTATCGCTTTCTGTGGACTCTCCTAAAGCACCGCTCCGGATCACCTATTATAATAGTATTATTTCAGCTGAAAGCGCACGGGTCCGGGGGCATTTCTAAATCGACACGTTTTGATTCTTTAAGCGCTTTCACACTTTTGCAGTGGCTTTAAACCGCGCGCTCTTGCCTTCAGTATGCCTCGCGCTCGTATGGGACTTGCCCGAGCCAGGGATTGGTAATTGACTCCAAAATAGTAGCGATGGTAGTGATAATATTACGAATAACAGTAGTGCTATGCTGTAGCACTAGTGCTTGAGCCGAATAGTAGTGTTACTTAAGTACTTGAATAGTAGCGAGACAAGTAGTGATAGTAGTGCTATTAGGTTGCCAATCTTCAACCCACGTCATATTTTCAAAATCGGTGGTTCTCTGGCCGATAGATTTCCAAATAGTATGTACTGTACAATATGAATATACTTAATCCTTACCTCAGTTTCGCTCCTGTTCGCTCATGTCTCGATTAGCGGCTCAAGCAGCAGACCCGCGAAGTGCGCTAAGATTGACTATCATTGAGGGGGGGGCACAGCGGAGACGTCTCCTTGCTCCGTGTGCGGCTGTCGGGTACATCAGTTATGCAGTAACGAGCTTTACACAAAGCCAGACGTTGACTTCTTAAAAAGTTAACACTACCGTTGTTGGTATTTATTTATTCGTCTTCTTCTAGTACTAACACCGGCTTCTGTGTGTCAACAGGTTCTTCAACACTGACATCGATTCCCAGGAGCTCAACACATCTGGAATCTCGTGCTCGAGCGACCCTACTCTGGTTGATCTCGCACAAGCTGAAGGTGAGGAAGAACAAAGTCGCGCTTCGCACGATGAAGCTCTGAAATTTAGAAAGTTGCTAGAATCTGTATTGTTTGTTGTCCATGATGCTATATTTTTCTCTACCATCGCCAGTGGCTTTACATTTCTTCGTGTTCACAAACCATTGACCAAGAGGAGCATCTGGTGCGCCTGCTTCGCAGCCGCACCATCTGCATCGTGCCAGCCACTGTGTTTCAAATGCAAGTACCGTATAGACCCAAACCAGTTCTAAATGCACTTTGGTGGATGAAGCGGTGGAGGAATATCTTTACTTACGTTATTCGCTAACTATAAAGGCCTGTACATGTATTCTTTTGGCACTGCCTACTCGATGTTGCCACAGTGGGCGTAGTTCTTGGTGGCTTGATGCCTATCTTCTGGGGAGCTTGGAGCTCAAATACTTGGAGGTGTTTGACATGTTTCCTTCCTCGTACTCCTCTTGTCAACTGCACTTCGCAGTCGACACGCCTCAACGAAGCTGCCTAAACTGGTTGGGGCACTTGGGAGCACCACGTGAACGAAGTAGCAGCAAACCATATCAGTATTTGCTATCTTAAAATAGAGCTAACCAAAATATAAATTAGTCTATGCGGTTGATTGGCTACACGTGCAGGTAACTCTTACGTATTTAAAAGGGTTAACCCACCAGCGACCAAATCATTTTTCGTACTTAAAAGAAAATACAATCATGTTGTCAAATACAACCAGTTATAGCCGGGCTACACTTAAAATTTGTATAGTCCCGGGTAAGTACGGGGACCTTTTCTGAAAAACGCGACACACCACTTTCACTGTACCTCCAACATGCTGGAATATACAACGTCGCTAGTTGCTTAATGCTGTATATTCATGCATGTTGGGCATAAAGTGGACATCGCGTACTTTCCGTAGTTGGCTTTTTTTCCAAGAAACAGGGCATCTCCTCGTCCATGAAAACGAGCGGGAAGCAATCAAAGCCAACGCAGCTAAATATACTGATGTAAGAGAGAGAAACCAACAGGATCCATTGTTTTTTGTTAGCTACCAACACACGCATCAAATGAAACGTCTGCACGAAGCGCGGCCATCGTAAGACCTCCTCGCCATCAGCACCCGATATGTTTCCTTCGTCCGCAGACTCCTGCTCTTCTTCCTTGGATCTCATTCGCTGCCACGTCATGCTCCTCTACGTCCTACCGTATTATCCTCCGCGGCTTCGGCGCCCCATACCTACGCAGCAATCGTTTCTCAGCACCGCTGCTGGTCTTGTGGTTCTTGATAACGCATTCACGGCGAAATTGAGGGCTCTCGGCTCCATTCTTACATGTGAAGTGCCGTATCTGATAGCATGTGCCACATTGGTAGGTATCGCGATTTCTTATCACAGCAGCAGGATCACACCTTCGTCAACGAACGGTTGAGACTAGGGAGCACTTGTCAACCTCTTGAGCGTGCTGTACCGTGCTGCAGTAGGGTTCGACTCTATATGTATACTACATCAATACAAGTTGTCAAATACATCCCGTTAGAATACAACTTGTTAACTTAGAAAAATGAGGACACAAGGGTCCAAACTTTTCATGGAGTTTCATGATGTTGCGGCACAGCATGTCATAAACGACTTGGCTTCCACTTGTTAGGTATGTCAGTGGCGTGATGGTGCGTTGGGGTGTACAATGAGTTCATTATCAACTCAACCAAGAACACAGGAAGCGTTGAATGACCACCAGAAATATGTTTGTAATGCATTCACAAATTACTTTCGTATTCGTTATATCCACATAATATTATGCGTAAGCATTCCCGCTGCCATTCCCAAGCCAGTGTGGGGAGTTGATGAGTCTGCTCACTCAATCGCTGCCGTGTCGCTAGCCCCTGACGCGTAGCCTCCTTAGCTTCCATCCCTGCGCGCTGCGACTTGCTGGCCTCGTCATGGCGCTGCTTCGACCCTGCAGATCCCTCTCGCTGTAGCTGTTTCTTCCGCTTCTTTGACAAGGGCACGTGCGCTTTACTTGCGGGGCTCCTTCGCCGGTGCTTTTGCGGGTACTGATAACGTATAACCGTCTCAATGTCAATAAAGCCACTTCTGATAAACATGGAGTATGCCAATCAAAGTTGCATGTACCATTTGAAGATGCAGCAGTCGACTTCTTCACAGCCGTCGGCTTCTCTTCAGCCTCCGGCGTCTTTCCGCCCACCAGATTCTTCGTCACAGCCGTCGGCGTTTTCGCCACAGCCGCCGGCTTCTTCGTAGGTACAGACGTGTCCACCGACGCCTTGAATGTCGCCGCTAACACGGTAAAACGTGAATATCAGTAAAGCTGCCACGACATAAACAAGTTGTATACAAATCATGTTGTATGTACCTTTCGACGATACTGCTCCGTCCTCTTCCTGCGTCTCCACCGCTTCTCGTTCCTCGTCGTCTTCTTCCTCGTCTTCTTCTTCTTCACCGCCGTCCACATAGCTGCTGTCGTCGTCATCGTCCGGCTCGTCCGCGTGCTTCTTCCTCGGCGCGTTCTTCGTCTTGCCGAACCCAGCAATCGTTTTTGCAACAACTGCGCTGCGCATTTCGCTCCCAAGCTGCTGGTTTGCGGCCAGATACGCGTCATGCTTCCCATTGGAGCGAGCTGAGGTGCTTGGGGTTGCTTCTTGCGTTTCCTGGCCAAAGAGAAGTCAGCGTCCGTGGCTCTGATACCCCTCAAGAATTCGCGGTGCTCCTTGGCAAGGCGGCGGCGGCAGTGTCCACGTCATCCAAGCGCTCCATGAAGGTTTGGACTTCTGAGCGCGTTTCGCGCCTTACTTACATTAATTCCTGCGGCCTCTCTCCGACGCGGCAAATTCTCGGCTGAAGCTGAGTTTGCTCCTCCCCACCACACATTTTATACATAGACAAAGACGGGGGCCTGATTTGATGATTTCCCGCTACCTTTCTTTTGTACCAATGACTTTTCTTTTGATCAGATCGTACCTACCCCTGTGCATCGACTATTTTATGGTGGATTTGCTTATACTTGGTTTCACTATATTTTGGCCGTTTTTAGAGCCAATCCCTATACAAACATGTTGTACATACAACGTGAATTCATGTTGTTTTATACAACCTTGGTCGTTGGTGGGTTAAGAAGTGCTCCAGAACGGATGATCCCTTCGCGCAACCTCCAAATCTCGTACCTAGACGAGGTGGACGTTACAAGCATCACCCCAGTAAATTATCATATTCAGAGGGTATTATGATTCATGAAAGTAACTGTAGAGTACTTACAAAGTTTTTTCCACGAGACCTCTATCAACTAATATCACCTATCACCCATAAATTACCAGGTCATAGTGTTTTCGAGGAATAGGACGTCCACTCGGATCCCTCCTTAGCTCTGAAACTAGAGAATTGGGCTGATAGTGCGTGGCCGAGTTAAAAGTATTTGCGGTGGTGTGGATGGAAAATTATGGTTGTTGAAGTTAGAATCGGATATTGTTGGGAATAGTCGAGTTGGAGTCCGGGATTGGACATATAATAAAGATTTTACAAGGCCGTGCAGTTGCCCGGAACAGCTCTGGATTTTCAAATTGTTTTGCGTCTTAGTTCGTCGTGAGGACGATAAAGGCAATAAAAAAACTGTTCATGAGCCGCTCGTTCCGTATATTTATAACCCCTCTTTTTACTATATGTTCACGGAACGCTTGCACCTCGTTGATGGGGCTGCTGTACAGCTCAATGCCACGGTGACGTATGCTGTCCAGAGATCAATTATTCCCCCCTCGTTTTCGATACGCACAAATTTCCTGTCGTATTCAAATTGAAGGATAAACTTTTATGGAAAACTTGAATTAATCAGCATCCGCAACATATCAACTAGGGCTACGCGTAGGCTGGGATAGCGGAGACACGTAAAATATATCGATCGAAACGAGTAAGGCCACGAAAAAGAAGATTGCTCACTATTTCAGGGCCAAAGGCGAAAAAGAGTGGGTGGGCGCCAAGCTGCCGGATATTGGCGCGAGCAAGGGCGGGTTCGTACAGGAGTGTAGATCCGACACCGATGAGGCCGACCGGAGGTTTCTAGCATTTCATGTGAGAAAACAACAGCATTGCGATGTTTTTATTTTTTGCTTACCATTATGATTCGTAGCAAAAGTTGGAAAAGGTATTAACAACGTCATGTTTTTATATACGAGTCTGAAGCACCTTCGGTCAAAAACTGGAATGGGCTTTTTGCAGTTTATTAGACGGCTGTGGACTTGGCAAAGGACTTAGTCCGTAGTGGAATCATTCAGATTGTTGTCAAGGTCACCGTCAAGGTCGCCCTATTCAACGTATCCAAGTTGGGGCGGCCGTAATCTGAGCCACCTTGCGCGCCGGGAGCTTTGATGCATCGCAGGCAATGGTGCCCATAGTACCGTGCATTTTGATCGCATTGGGCATGGAGATCTTGTTCTTTCCCTGGATGTCACGCCATTTCACCTTCACTTCTTGCCCGTCAATGCAAATTTTGCCCGGGGCATCCAGCTCAAGCTGACTGGTCTTCACAATTGAGGACGGGACTGGAATGCTCGAAGAGCCTTGCGCGTCCATCTGCGATTCAGAGCGAGCGTGGATGCTCTGAACACTGTATTCAATTTTAGCGGCCCCAAGCTCAGCCGCCACACGCTCAGAGCGGGGTCAGGGGCTGAGACGTTAACCCATTCGCAGCAATATGCAGATCCGCCCTCTTACCTTCTGTTACCAGCACACCATCCTCAATAACAACGTAAGATGATCGCTTGCTGTTCACGTCCGTCACAGCATAGGTAGCCGCTTGTCGCCTTGCGCCAAGTCAAAGATTGAGCTCTCCACCGCACCAAACCGCTGATGCAAACAGATGCAAATATACCCTTTTGAGTCGGTCGGCGTCAACGGGTCAGTTGCCGCTCTCGGTTACCGGCTTCAGTTACTGGCGCGAATTAACCCGATTTGGGCTGTCCCAGCAACACCATAAATGGTTACTGCTATCCCAGTAATATTATCTTACCTTGACGAGAAATCTATTCTGAACAAGGTTGTAGGATTTAACTTCCCTCGCAATGCTTCAATGCGGCATGTGACATGGACTTGGGCACCTTTACATTTGCCAAAAGGGGTTGGGAGACAAACGAAAACTTTAAGCTGTAGATCAGAGCTCGAAAAAACTATTTACTGAACTTTACCAGTGGAAAAGCGTTGCGACTCAAGCGATGAAGCGCCACGCAGCAAAAATCTAGTAATGCCTCCTGAGCTATTCTAACCGGCATTAAAGAAAATCTGATGCATGTTGCTCCAACGCTATAAACACATAATATGTCACAGGTATTATAGCCAAATGCAAGCTACCAAATACAACAGGTATATTATCTTAATCTCAACTGGATGGGTCAACATACCAGCATAATGTGGATATCAAACAGGTTATCCAAAGATACAGATATTTGCGGTTACGAGTATTAATATTGACATATCGTAAAATACAGGTATTAAATCAGAGAAGAATCGTACCTCAGTGCGATCCCGCCTAGGACTCTGGATAAATCCAGAGAATTTGGATCGTACCTCAGTGCGATCCCGCCTAGGGATCGTACCTCAGTGCATGAGCAACATGCATCAGATTTTCTTTAATGCCGATTAGAATAGCTCAGGCATTACTAGATTTTTGCTGCGTGGCGCTTCATCGCTTGAGTCGCAACGCTTTTCCACTGTATTACGCCTTATCATTTGCAGAATAAATTACCATTACCGTATCAGGAATCAATGCTAGAATTATTCTCGGCCAAACTAGTATACACTGTAGTAATAATTGATTGACTAATTTACCAGCAGTTAGCCCATCCAAGCCTGTAGAGCAGTATTACTATATTAGTGAGTAATTAACAAGTACTAACGGTGAGGTGCGCCAATTGTTCGGTCATGTTCGATAGTACTTGTTAATTACTCACTAATATAGTAATACTGCTCTACAGGCTTGGATGGGCTAACTGCTGGTAAATTAGTCAATCAATTATTACTACAGTGTATACTAGTTTGGCCGAGAATAATTATAGCATTGATTCCTGATACGGTAATGGTAATTTATTCTGCAAATGATAAGGCGAAATACAAACCAGTACGATAGTATTAATTTTAGTATAGTACTACTACTACAGTTTCCACTATTTCGAGAACTGCCAACACAGCAAATATATTTATTTTAATACTATTAAAATAGTGCGAATATCTCGTGTGAACTTGCCTTCTTTCGACCCATAGAAACGGTCAGTCTGCACACGCGGGTCTGTCTGAAATATATCCGTAGTAGCTGATGATGGAGTGCAAAGGCGAGGAGGCCTGAAAAAGTATCTCCATGACACTACAGTAGTATTTTGGGTCAAGCTATGAATATTTTCGATCTTTATTTGATGTGCGAATACCCCTCGTTAATTGATTAAAAACGCAGGAGTATGATTTAGTACCCGTTTTTGGCAAGTTTTAAGACCATGCATCTGGCATCCTGGCCTCGAGCTCGTAGCGATCTGTGGGCGTCGGCCCTCGAGCAGACGCGAAGCTGCATCAACCAACTGTGTCGGTAGCTGAATAGGGAGCGAGGATCCGGCACCACCGGCTCCCGTGCGCTTTCAGCTGAAATAATACTATTATAATAGGTGATCCGGAGCGGTGCTTTAGGAGAGTCCACAGAAAGCGATAAAACCTAGTTGGTTGAAGTGCAATGAAAAGTATACGTGCACAGATAAAATCCGGGGTATATGATAATGGTCTAAGATCGATAGTAGTTCGCATTTTGCCTGCCGAAGTAATGAACGAAGTGGAGTTCTTCCCTGAGCGTGACGAATAAGGTCGTGATGACTTAGACTAATATATATTACTAATGTTTAAGTATTAGCTCAGATTTGAATGGATATGGTCAGGGTTCGATAGTAGACTATCAGGATATCACTGGTATCAGTGATAATATCACTGATACTAATACTGGTATTAATATATCACCCACGATGAGCCAGTATCAGTGATAGAATATATATTCGCGAAAATACTGCGGGTAGTAGTGATAATATCACTGATATTCCCAGAAGTTCAACGTGGGCGAGATCTTCAAAGGGTTCACAAACAAGTGGTTCTCCGCCCCCGCCCTTTAGTCGGCTTCGCACATTCTCGGTTTGAAGCGCTCCAATGAAGTGTGCGAAGATCGACTGCCACTGGGGGAACTCGCGGAAACGGCTCCATGCAGTGTGTGCAGCCGCCAGGTACATCACCTGTGCAGCAACGAGCTCTGTACCAAGCCTGACGTCGACCTCTCTAAAAGGTACCAGTGGCACGAACTCGTCTCATTTCTCTGAGTACTAATTCTTGACTAACAACCAATCTTGTAGGTTCTGCAGCCTCGCGTGTGTCCGCAAGTTCTTCAATGAAGACAGTGAACCTCAAGAGCTCACTCCGAGCAGCACATTTGGCATCTCATGCGCGAGCGATGCCACGGTTATTGACCTCGCACAGACCGAGGTCGAGCGCGAGCCAGAACCCACCCACGCCGTTCCGAGCCACATCAAGGGCCTTTATGCCGACGATGAGCACGAAAATAATGCAGCGGCATTCACTTCCACTTTGGCGCAATCTGATGGCAACAGCAGCTCTGAGAATGAGTCGGATTTAATTTTTGGGGATGAAGTTTCGCAACCAGCCACAGAGACCACTGCTGAAGCAACACTGAACGCAAAGGCTGACGCACTCTTGGATGAGTGGATGGACTTTAGAGTTGACTGGGTAGAAGTGGCGAAGCTTTCAACCGGCTCCTTTGTGATGAGTCAACTACGAACGAGAACCGATAACGAGCGCGCCCAACGTCAACTGCTTCTACACCACAACCGTAATGAGCTTAGGCGCATGGAGGAGGGCAAGCGGCAGCGGAGGTGAGTATCAGTGATAGTATCAGTGATATATCACTGATATTATCATCGCCTGTTGGTCGAGTAGTAGTATCAGTATCAGTGATAGTGGTTCAGTGTTGCATATTAGTATCAGTATCACTGATAGTCCAAAATTCCCACTACTATCGAGCCCTGGATATGGTTCGCCAGTGGAACACTTTTACTATTCATTCCTCCCGCGTCGGTAGAAAGTCGCACAAGCAGCTTTGACGATCAAAGAAACTACAGTAACGACGAGGGTGAGGTGCGCCACAGCTATATATTGTTTGATACCGATCTCATGGTCGATAGTATCTGCTAATTACTCACTAATATAGTAATACTGCTCTACTGTTTCCCCTACTTGTTCACCTGTCGGTGCACCAGCACCCACGCGCTAAAACGTCCCCGCAAAGGCAGTGCTTTCGTCTCCCAGAACGACTGGGTGATTTGTTCTGACGCAGTGAGCGACTGCTCGGTATTATAGCATCCATCGCATTTGGTCCATTGAGCGCATCGCAGTGATCTGTTCTGACGCAGTGAGCGACTGCTCGGTAGCATCCATCGTATTTGGTCCATTGAGCGCATCGCAATTCGCGATCACGTCCTCGATCAAGAGGCTGCAGGAGAAAGCAACACTCGGGCGTTAGTCCCAGCGCACCAACTAGATGAAAGCAGCAGTGCGAAGCCATGCAAGGTCGGTCGAGCTGGGTTCGCCATGGTTCGTGCTCCTGATATTGCGGAATATCCGTGAGTGCAATGTTGCCCGAGTGGAGTCCAGATCAATCATTTATCACGGTGATGCTAGTTTCACAGTTAGATAATATTGAATGCGACAGTGATTATTTCTTTTTACCAAATACTATTTATCATGGGTAGTTTGTCCTAATGTTCAGCGGATGGGTCAACATACAATCATATTATTTTCACGATAAAGGTTATACAATAACGAAGGTAACAATGATTATATTTCACGTTAAACTATTATCGGATTACGGATGGTATGTATTATGCCAGGATTAGGACCTCATTCGCTTCCTGGGATGGACTCTGGATATAAAATCCAGAGAATATGATTGGTAGTTATTCTAAGGCTAAAAGCCAAGTATGTGAAAACCACCAAGAAAAAAACACCGAGTTTTCGGTGGATGTTGTCGCGGCCACCGCGAATCACTGAGCTCACCCAGGTGAGTCACGAGAGTTTTCTTTAGTAATCTAACCTCTAGTTCTTTTCCTCCTCCCGATTTCTCTGCATTTATGACGAGAATTTGTGTAATACTGTAGTAGGAGTTTGATGATAGGCGAAAGAAAGTCGATCCTTCGTAACGTAATCCAGAGCTTGCCCGTATAAC
The DNA here is from genome assembly GCA_009729435.1 of Phytophthora fragariae. Lineage (NCBI taxonomy): Eukaryota > Oomycota > Peronosporomycetes > Peronosporales > Peronosporaceae > Phytophthora > Phytophthora fragariae. The sequence continues at coordinate 653,062 of QQOI01000021.1, read as the reverse complement.
ACGATGATTTTACAAGGGTCTTTTGAAAAAGAACAGCAAATATCGATTCATCTACATGTATGTACCGTAGGTATAGGCATATAGGTAATATTTTATTTCATGTTCTTGGGGTGGAGAAAAATAAATTGGATGATCGGTGGGTCGGTGTCCATGGTTATGGGTACAAACTGCTCTAGACTGCACCTAACTACAATTTGACTCTAGTGTAGACTACATGGAGTAAGTACCCACAGTTTTCCTAGATAGTTTTTTCTGGGGTTTTTACTTTTGTCCGAAACCCATTCACCCAGAGACCTGTCCGCTGATTTCGTGCGGCAACTAAGCAGTTGCGGCAGCAGCAGTGAGTCCATTCGGCACCTGATAGTACTGCAGTGATAGCGGCAGGTGGTAATTGATTAGTCGAAACTAGAGCCGCGAGTGGCCCTGTAAATACAGCAATAACAGCACCAGTTGGTTATCTGAATCTAGAGCCGCGAGGGTCATATTGTACCTCTGGGAGAACTAATAGTTTTAATTATTACAAATTATATTGCTTCTAAAAGCGTAAATCGTACAAACGTAACGCGAATGTTGCGTCAGGTATCAGTTGCGCGAATGTCGCTTTAGTTCCATGTCGCGCGAATGTCGTTCTTTACCGGTTGGGTCAACATCCACTCTCTTTTGCATCGGATCTTAAAGTGCATCAGTTATCAAGATCTTTTAGTATGTACTACGTAGTATAATCATAGTAAGGTAAGTATCAGAAATTACCAATATAGTCAGATATGTGTTTACACAGGATAGTCGACGGTTCACGAACCCACCTAAACTCTGGATATAAATATCCAGAGAACATGCTAGAGCTTGCAGCAACCCACGGCCATCTTGACTTGGTCAAGTGGTTGTATGAGCGGGGAATTGACTCACACACGTTGCGGAAGCTTGACGAATACTCCAAGGGATACATCGAGAAGTGTTGGTTGTATCGACACCACACGGCAGATGCGTTGAATCTGGCAGCGAAACATGGACATTTTGAGGTGGTGAAGTGGATCTATGAAACTCGATCGGATATGTGCAGCATGGACTGCAGCCCAATGAGCGAAGCTATTGAAAACGGACATCTTGCCATCGCGCAGTGGCTGTATACCGCCTCAAGCGAAGAGTGTTCAACTCAGGCCATGAACAAAGCAGCTAAGAACGGGCACCTCGAAGTGCTGCAATGGCTGGATGCGAGCCACCTTTTCAAGTGTACAAAGGTTGCTATGGAAGGAGCTGCCGAGAATGGACACCTGGAGGTGGTGAAATGGCTACACCGAGCTCATCACGAATGCTGTTCCTCCCTAGCTCTGGGTAGAGCGGCCAAGACTGGCAACTTAGCGCTGGTCGAGTGGCTTTATGAATACATTCACATCAAGTGCTATCAAACGGATTCCTTTGTGTGCATGGACACGAAGACTGTGGCTGGTCGTGGATATTTGAACGTACTAAAATGGACGTACGAACACTTCTCCCACTCGTTGAGTAGTGATGAAATGGACGCTGCTGCAAGCAATGGTCACATGGATGTTATGACGTGGCTACATGATAATCGAAGTGAGGCGTGTACAGATCTCGCACTGTATATTGCTGCGGGAAAAGGAGACTTGGAGGTACTTAAATGGTTGCACACGCATTATCCGAACGTGTTTGAGTCAAGCTTATCTGAAATTATCAATCGAGCTGCGGAGAATGGCCATCTCGACGTTGTCCGATGGCTGCACGAAAACCGCCCTGAATTATGGACAATTGATACAATGGATAACGCCGCTACTAGAGGCCACCTTGCCATATTTCTGTATCTACTTGAACATCATCCCGAAGGTTTACATGTAAATCGGTGGTATGACACGCAAGACATCGAAGTGATGTGTTGCTTCGCTTCCAATGGACGAGGAAATAGACGAGTAACTAGCGATCAATTGAAGATGCTGCAGAATGTTTTCGAGCGGCGGCCTGATTTTCTTCGACGTTGCTTCCAGTACCTAGCGGTGGTAGCTTGGACGAGAGGCAACACCGCAATTCTCGATTGGGAGAGTCAGTTTGGAATCAAGTTGCATTCGACAGAGCCTATCCGAAAAGCTGTGAGTCGCGGTGACGTGAAGATGTTGCAGTGGTTTTTCGATAATGGATTTGAGGTTACAGATCCATATCTGCTCAAGGTGGCAGTTGACGGCCGTCAGCTAGAGGTAGTTTGTTGGTTGTGGGAGCACGGATATACCGTGGACTCACTTGATCTGGTCAAGATTGCTGGGAAATACGTGATGGTGACAATGATGCGGTGGCTGGTTGAACATGGGCCACCGCTTGACTTGTCGACAGCAAAGACATTAGTTTTGGAGAACCGTCACATCGAGATTGCTTGGTGGGTAGCTGAAAATGACCGGAGACACCTCGTGCTCGAGGCACTGCAGAAAAATGACCGATCCGTTGTGTGGTGGATTCTTGCGCACACGCAGTTCCGAGACGAAAGCGCTAGACGGAGTATCCGTGACGCCATCCAGCACAGTCCGAAGGCTATTCAGCAGTGGTTCGAAGATAATATGAGCCAAGTAGAGGCTTGCCATTGGTGGTCCATGACATCCATCCAGAGGCGGAAGGAGGAAAGTGGGGAGACAGGTTTACCGAGTTCGAAACGACGACGTTGCGACGAAGGGTTTGCAGTCTGAGGTTTACATGGCACTGAGCCTATTGAGCTAAGTTGGAAAGTATTCATCAAGGTAGATACTTGAAGTAATTAGTAGGCAGATTGCTGAGAGTACGGATTTAATAACATAAGCAAGCGCAATGTTGAGGACAAGCGCCGACGCTGAGCCGCTTAAAGTTGTGAGGCGGTGATACTTGGTGCTCGACTTTGAAGTGACGATAAACACATCTCTATATACGTCCTACGGTAGGACTCCTACCAAAGCCAGTCTAGTTCGGTTATGCACTCAAGATTACAAAAGCTGCCGTAGTCCAATCGAGCTACTAGCGATCAATTAAAAATGCTGCGGACTCTTTTCGAGCAACGACCTGCTTTCGCCCAAGATTGGTTGCAGTGTCTAGCGTATCTTGCATGTAGCGGAGGCAACATCGCGATTCAGGACTGGGTGAATCAGTTTGGAATCGAGTTGAATTCGACAGCGCCTATCTGTGATGCTGGCGTTGCATATCTCTTCAATTTGCATTTGGATTGATGCCTACAGAGAAATGCAAGTCGCGTCTTCGCGCAGGTTTTGTGCCGGCACGTATCCATGGAAAGTAGACTTTGCTTACTTGCTGGTAGCTGGTTGTGTCGCACAGCCGCCATGATTTCGTCAAGTTTCGCTCATATCTTTCCGGTTAAGACAGGGATGAAGCCGCTATGAATTCCCACCTCGAGTGGTTAGATGAACATCGCGTGCTCCGAGATTGCACCGTATAATGCTGCACAATATGGCCAAATGGAAGTTCTTAAAATGGTTTCATACGCACTAATCGGAATGATTTTTTTTATGTGCACTGGCAGATGCAATGGATGGAGCAGCCGAAAATGGGCACCCGGTTGTCCGATAGTGGCACGAAAATCGTCTTGAACGAGGTTAAAACTATCCGATGTACTTCGATTCATGCGCGAGATATCCAAGTTATCCGGCGACAACGTCAATATGTTGCAAGGCTTTTTCGTAGTATGGGTTTGAGATTAGATCCTGTCTGCTCGAGGTAGCAGTTGAGCGCGACAAGCTAGAAGTACTTTGTTGGTTGTCCGAGCACGAGTATGCTGTGAGCATACTGATATTGATCAAGATTGCTGGAAAATACAACAATGGACCGATATTGCGGTGGTTGGTCGAATCTGGGCCGCCATTTGACCTGTCGACAGCGACAACATTCGTTTTGAAATACCGTCACTTCGAGATTGCTTGGTGGGTGTTTTTTTTTCAGTGAGGTACATTGATGTCACTTAACTATAGTAACGACTTCCTATGTCCGTCCTAGCCATCGTCCGTGCGCCGATCACTAGCCTATTTCCTGCCCGGTCCAGACTTTCGTCTCCCCGCTTCGTGCCGACGGCCAAGCTGGCTGGTGGCCGCAGCGTCCTCTTGCGCTGCGTCTTCCATCTGTGCAATCCAGGGTGCCATGTCTGTCACCAGGTGTCTTGTCACCATTTCCCATTTGGGAATCACATTCGATGCACCGTCTGGGCGCACTTGCCTGCTGCTTCGACTAGTCATAGCATGCAGGGCCAGATGACCCGCCATCATGTTGGTGTCCGCCGAGTGGTGATGCCACGCTTGAATGTTCAACCTAGCTGCTACGCGGCTGCATCTCCAATAAATTGGTTTCAAGTGAGGTGCACGAGGGGGAATCCGACGCCGGTGCTGTCCAACCACTTGTGCATGATCGCCAATGATATGAAAGGAGTCTTGTCCTCTCCTTGCGCATTCCTGTAGTCCCGTGAGTAGGCCGAGATGCCCCGCCATGGTGACAGTGATGTGGGAGGTCGCGTAGCTCATGTAGGCCATCCAACAGATCCCCTCAGCCATGCCTGTGGCCGATGTCCGTATTAATACCGCCCCGCTGCCTGCCTGTCCGATGTTGCCCCTGACCCTTCCGCTGAAGAACAGCACATAATGTCTGCGGTGGAGTGTTGACAGTTGTGGGCTGCATCCCACTCGCCTCCGTATAGTGCTCGTCGCACAATTGTAGCCGCCATCTCGCCAATGCCGTCCGGATACGTCTTCTGTAGATGCATGTGCACCGTCCGGTAACCGTGATTTAATTTCCTATGCAGCATGGTAATATGATGACCTTCAGTGACGTTATTCAAATCATCGAAATAATTTACCCGCCACCGCCATACGGACTGGAAGTAGATGGCCGCCCCCAGGCACCAGCAGCCCCCCATGATCGCTGTGACCGCCTCCGCGAGGCGCAGTTGTGGGTCCAAATAAATTGTTCTGGCTTCGTCGACAACTGTCCATATTCCAGGCGGCATTTCCGCTAGGTTGAGGCTAAATATTGCGCGTTCGAGGCCCGTATCCCTGAGTCCGAGGCGTCGCCATGCATGTAAGAAATGTCGGCGTAGGGATAAAGCCGCCGCGCAGTCCCAGAAGACATGCTGGAGGGTTACATCATGTCGATGCACACATTGGCCGTGCGGGCACCCGTGTTTGCCGTGTTTAGCATCGTAAAGCGAAAATGCGTGCCATTTCATTCTGAGCAGCACCTGTTCACCCCAAGGGCTCAGGCCAATCACTCGTCGGATGCGGTTCCACTCCAGCTTGCCCATCCCCAAGTCTGCTCCCCCGTTCTGCTCGTTCCATTTCGCAGCTCGTTCGTGTAGATTAATTGTTCCTCTGCGTACTGAGGCCGCTGCAGCCCTGGCTTTGAGTTCACCCCGGCGCCGCGACCAGCGGCGGTATCCCACCCATAGGCATACTTGCCGGCTCAGGAGTGGGTGTGGATGCACAGTGTGCACCACGATATCCGGTGCCATGAAGGCCCTCAGTGTGGCGGTAAGTTCGCCATGGCTTGCGACCTTTCGCAACGCAGGTGGACCGATGACACTGGAGTGGATCGCGACTTCAACATCGTCACGGACCCGCAGCGCAGCAACTACCGGGTGGTCGTCCGTCGTCGCCGTGAATCTTACTTCATTAGGATGGAGTGCGTGGGTGGCTATCTCCGTAAAGTTAGTCACCTCGACTCGAGTTAAGTCCTCCGCCATAGTTCGCTGGGCCACTCCCAGATGTGGGATGTTGAACGTGAAAGCAATGTGACCTGTGCCCCTCCGGGTCCACTTGACGAAATCTTTGAGGATGTTGTGAGCATTCAGTTTCCGACCACAAGCTGCTGCGAGCGTTTTCCTGTTGCCGTCGCGCGCGTAAACTTGCAGCGTGCCAATGTCTGCGTACGGCAGCCACTCCAATTGAACTCGTCCACGTTCTTGTAGGGCCTGAGAACACTTGTCCCCCACGAGAGACGCTAGCATGGCTGTGCAGTCGACGATCAAGTGCGACCCATTCCAATCTGCACTGTACCCCCCGCACGCGTAGGCCGCAGCGGCATATGCGCCCATGTTATCCGTGTCTTGCGGGTCCGGTGCTCCAGCCTGTGACAGCATCGCTCTTCCCATCGACCACAGAGTGGGGCGTCTGTGTATCCCAGATGGGGCCACAGGGGCATACTCAGGCGTGATGTAGACGGCTGCTTGGTGGGTGTTCATGGATGACCGGGAGCAACTCGTGTTCGAGGCGCTGCAGACGCAGTTTCAAGACGGTTCATTGTCACCATAACGTTTTTCCCAGCAGTCTTGACCAACTTACAGGATACCCGTGCTCCGACAACCAACGAACTACCTCCTTTTACTGCCATCTCGAGCAGATCTGGATCTGTAATCTCAAATCCATTAGACTTGATTCAACCCCTCCAGCTTCTCTTTCTCCATCTACATGACTACGTACTTGGGGCAAGTAACAAGCAAAATGTTCCGGATAACTACTGCGTGGACACTCGATGGGTGCGAGTCACTGACGACGAAAAGGGGCTATGGTGAAGGTCAACGTTAGCGCCCTACAAGGGTCCACAATTCTACCTCATATGAAAGGTGTTCTACTTCAAATATGTCCGAAACGTTTGAACATAACCCACCGCATCTTTTGTGAACTCAAGTCACAACTGAACCAGACTGACTCAAATACGACAAGATATGAAAAATGCCGATTTTATTAATGCGTTTCATGCCGCTGCAACTTCAGTACCAGCATAAATCACTTATTAAAAAAACACCAACGACAAGCCTCCACTTCACGCAGATTATCGTCAATCCACTGCTGAATATCCTTCGGACTGCGCTGGATGGCGTCACGGATATTTTTTTTGCGTGTTTCCATCTTGAATCTGCATGCGCACAAGCATCCACCATAGCACGTGTGGATCAGATTTCTCTAGTGCATCGAGTGCAAGCTGTGCCCGGTCCTTTTCAGCTACCCACCAAGCTATCGCGAAGTGACGGTACTCTAAAACTAGTGTCGTTGCTGTCAACAAGTCGAGCGGTGGTCCATGTTGAACCAACCACCGCATTGTCGGTATGCTGTTGTTTTCCCAGCAATTTTGGCCATCTCGAGCGAGTTGACAGCATAACCGTGCTCCGACAACCACCGAGCTACCTCTAGCTGGTTGTATTCAACAGCCACCTCCAGCAGATTTGGATCAGTAATCTCAAACCCATTCTCGGAAAACCATTGCAACATCTTCACGTCGCCGCGACTGACAGCTTTGCGGATAGGTTCTGTCGACTGCAACTCGATTCCGAACTGGTTCACCCATTCTAGAATTTCGATGTTGCCTCTCGTGCATGCGAAATCCGCTAGACGTCGCAAACAATATTGAACGAAAGCCGGCCGCTGCTCGAAACGAGTCTGCAGCATCTTCAATTGATCGCTAGTCGCTCGATTGGAGCGTCGAGTTCCCCGGACATCGGGACCAAAGTGGCACAAGACCTGGATTTCTTGTACATCGCTCATTGTGTTGCTTGAAACCTCTTCAGTTTTGTGCTCAAGTAGATACAAAAGTATGTCGAGGTGGCCCCCAGAAGCGGCAAGATAGACTGCACGATCTGTGCATCCTTCTGGGTGATTCTCCTGCAACCACCGGACAATCTCAAGATGGCCGTTCCCGGCAGCTCGATCGGTTGTGTCAGATAACTGTAGCTCGAACTCGATCGGGTAATGCGTATACAACCACTTAAGAACTTCCAAGTGTCCGTTGTGTGCAGCACAATGCCGTGTGTACACAATATCAGAAAAACCCTCATTGCGATTTTCGTGTAACCACGTGATAACGTCCACGTGCCCATTTCTTGCAGCGGCGTCCATAGCATTGCTACGGAACGAGTCGGGGAAGTGTTCGTGCGTCCATTTTAGCACGTTCAAATGTCCACGTCCAGCCGCTTGGGTCGTATACAAGGGCATGTCGGCATCGTTATGGTGGCACTTCCTGTACACATTTTCGTAAAGCCACTCGACCACTTGTAGATGGCTGTTGCTCGCCGCCAAACCCATAGCTTTATGCGAGCAGCATTCGTGATGAGCTCGGTGTAGCCATTTCACCACCTCCAGGTGTCCATTCTCGGCAGCTCCTTCCATAGCAACCCTTGTACACTTGAAAAGGTGGTTTGCATCCAACCATTGCAGTACTTCGAGGTGCCCGTTCTTAGCTGCTGCGTTCATGGAGTATACGTAGCACTCGTCGTTTTTGACGCTGTGCAGCCACTGAACGATGACAAGATGTCCGTTTGCAACTGCGTGGCTCATTGCACTACACTCACTGCTGCATGTATGCGTTCGAAGGCCATAGATCCACTTGACCACCTCGAAATGCCCGTGTTCCGTTGCAGACCTCAACGCATCTGCCGTGCAGTGTCGATACAGCCAATACTTGTCAATGTATCCTTTAGAGTCTTCCCCAATCTTCCTTAACGTGTGGGAGTCTATTCCCCGCTCAAAGAACCACTTGACCACGTCCAGATGGCCGTGGGTAGCTGCAAGCTGGAGCATGTAGTCAAGATCTGCTTTCCATGGCCCGCGGCCGTCTTGACGTCCAGTCATCCAGTGAATGACGTGCATATGTCCGCCTCGTACAGCGGCTTTCACGGTCTTCTTCCATTTGGGTGCGGTCTTTCCAAAGATATACTCCAAAGTGTGTTCAGAGATGCCAGCCTCGCAAGCAGCGGTGAGAACTTTGTGACTTAACGACCCAGTTAAATAGTCGTCGATGCATTGCATGACTTGTGGAAACCAACCTCCATTGGAGGAAAGGTGACTCCTACACACGATCTGCGTGGATGTGCGCAACGCTGGCTTCATGGCTCGAGATAGAGAGATCAAGTCAGTTTTTAAGCACTATAAAGTGGTCGAACTGCCTTTTGGTTCCGCTTGGAATCCCAGCCTTCGGCAGTTTCATTTACCGACCTCCTCCGCTTGTAGTGGACAACCTCATATAAGAGCGACCAATCAGATTGCGCTATTTTGAACTCCGTTTCAGTGCCGCTTATAAGTTCCGTTGCAAATATTTAGATACAAATTGACCGGTAGTGTACCGGTAATGGTGAACAGCTGAGCCGCGCGCCATTCATTTGTCGATTGGCGATGCCCCCGAGGGACCTCGCTCCCAACGCCAGGATTCCTTCACTGCACGGGAGAAGCTAAATGCTGCGCAAGCACTCGCCAAGAGCGCTGATGTGGGAACCGTGTTCAAGGTAGCGGTAAGACAACAAACTTATTGCTCATGCCGTAGCCGACGTGCCCGCCACTACAGCGATCACCGGGTATTTCTAACGCTAGAGGGAATGCGCTCTTCTACGGCGCCGCGATCTCTAGCTTGGCAGATTCTGCGCAAGTGTTTCCATTGCGTTGCCTGCGCGGATTCCGAGTCGGTGGGCGGGGCGCCACAGCTCGGACGAGAGCTACGGAGCGAGCTCTCGATCAGCCGCAGCGCCGGTCGCAATCGTTGCGCTGCCGCCTCGAGTACCAGAAACTAACGCATTCGAGTCCACTTGGACTTGTGCACTACGCTAGTCTCATTAGTTACGACGACGTAGTAGCTGGATATTTAGTTGAGGGCCTCGCCAGACGTCGTGCTATTGATGCAAGCATTGGCGAAGTTGATTCAGATGACGACATCGTAGACAGACACCATATTTCAGTAATACCGGTTATGGTACCGAAATCAGCATATCATTTTTGACGGTGGTACACTGTACCGGCATATACCCTGTCCACTATAAGCGGAGGAGGTCGGTAACGGGGTCTACCAAATAGTACACGGTATACTATTCTAATAGTTTACCCTCAAAGTGTGCCAGGGTATACAATTTGGCAGGGTATTATTGTGAGTTCTACACCAAACTGGCCGGGGCGATTGGTTGAATCGCCCGAGCCCAATCGCGCGGCCAATCGCCCCGCGTGTACTCTGGCGTATACATTTTCTACTAAGTACGAGTGTAGCCATGACATGTGGATGCTGGACTGCTCGGGCGATTGAGCTAAGGGAAAGGTTCAAGTCTGTTGAGCTCACATCTGTTGAAAGGAGCCAACAGAGAGACCAAATGAGATGGCACTGTGGCACCAACCTCTCTCGACTAATATAGATTCGTGGTACACTGTACCACATAGTGCTTTGACTGGACTCAGTGCATCCAGTCAAAACTTGCAAAGAGGACGGCCAAGATTGAGCAGCACTTGCAAACAGGACGAGAAAGAATGAGCAGCGACGCAGAGTTCGACGAGGCCAACGCTCTTTCGACGGCGGAGAAGACCGCAACCCCCTCGACGCCGACCAAGCGCAAGAGGTTTGTGTGGTCTGAGGGGATGATTGAGTGCCTTCTGTCACTGCGCCTAGGCGCGATGGCTTCCTCCTTCAATGGCAGTCGTAGCGTCGCTCAGCTTTCGGCTGTCTGGGAGCGCCTCCGGCTCAAGTTCGCTCTTGTCCAGGCTGTGCAGATCGAGGCTGCACAGCTCAAGAACAAGTATCAGACGTTGAAGAAGGAGTTCTCGACCATCAAGCTCGCGGAGAGCGACACAGGCAACAAGACAAACGAGCCTATCGTGTACCTAGCGTAATGGGACCTCTTGGTCCAGTACATCGGTGACAAAAGCGGGTTGGGCTCCGTCAACTTCGGCCAGAGTGTGCACTCGAACTCATCAAAGCGCAAGGCGGAGGTCGACGCTGAGATCGAGCGTCAGCGCGAGCAGCGCCGCAAGAAGGAGAAGGTCGATATCGGTCAAGGAACTCAAATTTACGATATATTTTTGTTTCTTGACTATAACATCTAATATTTTTGATGTGTGCTCTATTGCAGGTCTCGTTCTACTTGGCGAGAAACTCGCGAAGGCGCTCGTGCAGCGGCAAGCCCCCCAGCCGGTGCTTGCCCCCACCTTGCTTGCCGAGTTAGCGTCCAAGCAGGACGCCATGCTTCAACTGATAGAGTCGAATCAGCAGCAGGTCGCGGCGCATATTGAGAGTGCAGCCGCAGTGAATGCAGCACTACTCTCCTTTCTGAGCAAAGAACATTAGGCACCCGATAGCTTAGGCTCATAATGCTCAATCAATACATGCTCGTCACGCTGAATCACAACGTTGTCATATATTCTTTAATTAAACTGCGACGGGTTATCGCAAGCTCGTCGAATGCTGCATATTGACTTCCTTCGGGGACAAGATCCCCACCGATATGCATCCAGTCTTCCACCTCGTCCGTCGCTGTAGTATCATTTAGATCCACAAGCCAGTTGTGTAACACGATACTTTCGGATACGATGCTGGCCATTTTAGATGGCGAGTGGTGCCCGAGTGGCAACTTGAAAAGTCTAAATCGACCTTTAAGTAAGCCAAGAGCGCCCTCAACGACAATTCGCATTTTGCTGTGCAAATAGTTGTAGCGGGCTTCGTCGCGAGGCATGCCGTAGTAAATCTTAAACGGCGTCATCACGTGCGGTAGTAGTTTATATCCAGCGTCTCCCAGGAAAAAGCAGCCGGCTGGGATCGCATCGTGGCATGTCTTACCGAAGTCAGAGTTGTTGAACACGGCCTTGTCATTTTGAGATCCACTTCTAATAGAAAACGACATGATTCTCTTGTTGGAGTCGACTACAACCTGCAACACCAGTTAGTTACCGGAAATACCTTTCACACACGGAATTTTTTTTACCTGCATGTTGAACGCTGGAAATCCTTTTCTACAGTACCAACCCTCATAATCTGCGAATCGGTGCACAGGAAACAGCGACCCATCGATTGCACCTACCACGTTGGGCACACCGCACACTCGCTCAAAGCCCATCGAACTACGTGCCACTCGTGAAGCGTTTGCGGTAAGCGGACGGTGGACTCTAGATAGCAGCTATTTAGTATCGCCACAACCTACGCAATAAAAAAACGTACGCAAATACTAGTTAGTCTACCAGGAAAGTATACTTAATCATAACACAGCTTACTTGGTCCACATGGGCAATTGCCTGAGCCTTGCTCGCCCCGAAAAAGCTGCCAGCGACTTGATATGACCCCTCATGCGTAAGATAGAACAAAGTCACGCCGACGCGCGTCTCGATGTCGAATACAGCGTTGCTTCCCAGCGGCAAGTTGATGTCCGTCCATTTAGCCTTAATACGGCCAACGATCGTCTTGAAGTTGGCGAATGTGCACCGTAGATAGCGTCGGTACCAGCCACAAAACAATACATCCCCCCGCTCAGAATCCCACGGGCATGTACGTGTAGACCAAACTGCAGTAGATGGCTCTCTGCTGTGACGTCCGTCGTGTGTCGCAGCTACGGCTGCAGCGACGACCACGCACTCTTCATCGATGTCCTCCGCCATCGTTTTGTGACTGCCAATCATCTAGCTACCTGTGTAATCTAATAACCGAGGACCTTTCGACTGAGCAGAGGTCGCCGAGGTGAGCTGAGTGGGCAGAGATGACGACAGCAGATTGACCAATAAAATCGTCGTATTTTTCGACTGAGGAGGCCGGTAAAAGACTTGAACCTTCCTCTAACTAGGGCTCCGCGAAGGCTGGGATAGGAGCATTGAGTTACGACAATCGAGATACTAGCAGCTATTTGGAGGAAGAATGGCGGGCATCTACTGCACCTGCTTCGCAGCCGCAGCGCCATTCTTCCTCCCTGCCTGCGATCCTTCTCAATCGCGATCCCATCATTCAGTCCAAACGCATCGGTTTGACAGACCATTCGACACTAATGAACCGATAGTACCGGTATACCGGATCGGACAGCGCGCTCACTCCACGCAATAATCCTGTGAGGGCTGGGCTTATCAGCACTACGTTGCTTTCCTATCCCAGTATATCTTGGGAATTGTATTGGGGCGATTCAGCGAACCGCTCGAGGTGTCCAAATTTAGCCGGAATTCACAATATAGCGAAGAGCATCTCCACCGATATTTAAGCAAAGCTAAGCGCAAATAATTTTGTGACCAAAAATATTAGATCGTGCAGTGCAGCTTTGCTTTTACGCATACTCACAGTCAGAAAGTACGGGTTTGTGAGCAAGTTTGATCAAAGGCATGTGTTGCTGCGCCCAACTAGGGACGGGACAATAACACCCAACCGAAGCCCAACTACTATTGTGAAAACAGGCCAGAATGTCCTCGAGGAATCACCTGTAAATCAGGGATTTGCACGCATCAGATGACAGCTAAATCACACTCAATATTTTTTAAATAGGGTTATTAAAAGGGGTTCAGAGGCCTAAACCGGAGTGGCGTCGTATCAAGCGATCGACTCTTATTAAGCTAGCTATTAGCGCAGCGGAAGACAGGAAGAGAATAAATGCACAATTATTTCGAGTTTCGACGTCATGTCCGCAGCAGAGTTCCGTTGGCGTGCGGTAATTTGCACTATACGAACGGCATACCGTGTGCGCGAGTAGGCCGGATTTTTGGCATCAGCGCGCGTACTGTTCTCCGATGGTATGTTCAATTCAAGGAGTCTGGTCACGTAATACCCGAAGGGCGCAAAAATGTGGTCATGCTACCTGTTCCCGACCTACGGTTCATCGAGGGCTACGTCAAGGGTCATCCGTGTTTCTATGTGGAAGAGCTCCAAGCGGAGTGTTCCCTGTGACGCGGGTGAGGGTTTCCTTGTGTGTCGGGCAGCAGAATTATATGTGAACAAGAGCCTGGAATGCCGACTTGCAAGTCGGCATTTCGGCCTATTAATAGTTAAATCGGCTGTGAATGCGATTGGCGCCTATCTTAAGACTTTATCAATTTGGAGTCCAACCGAGGGTAATCACAACTAAATCCGACTGATACCGAAATAAATAAGAGTACACTAGTCTAAATAAGACTCCAAAACGGCTGATTTAGATTCGGATTAGACATTCTGACCGGTTTTCACAATACCAACTGAGACCAAATGAGACCCATACGCAGTGCGCATTGCGCACCCCAACTAATCCCAAACAACACCCAAACGAAAAGGTACAGACTATACGACTATACGTATAACCGGATCCCGGAGATGGTACGGCACGGATCAGGATCCGGGTACCCATGGTGCACATTGGAGGATTGTGACAGCTCAATAGCGGAAGGGACTGATCCCGAGTACACGAAGCAGAATCCCAAGCAGACGTATCCGATTAGACAAGTTTTAGTAAAAGGGAAGAACATCACGAGAGGAAGAGCCACCAATACATCTAGTAGGACACTCGCGCATTGGCTCTCGTCTGCGGACTTAGCGACGGCACTGCGGGGCCCGCCCCTCTCTCGCTTCGCTCGGGGGGGCGCCGCTTCGCGGCCTGCCCCACCCCCTTGCGCCTTACGCTAAGTCCTCGACTCGGCCAGCCGTGGTGTCTGGATAAGATTGTAAACTCCTTGTTGGCATACCTACTCCGGGCTACGCGCCGACCATTGCAGCCCTCTGCTTCGCTCCGGGTGCAAACGGTCTCTCTAAGCCCTCATCTGACACGGTTAGTTGGTCTCTGCACTCGGCGTTCTTCCTGTTCCACCGGTATATCCTCGGCTACCGTCAAATTTGTTAAATTTTGTTGTTTGAAAATTTCCTTGTACTCGGGATTCTGCTTCGTGTACTCGGGATCAGACTCTTTTCCTGAGTAGCAGCACGACTGCGAGAACTACATCAGAATACTTACCACGACAAATTAGCCCGTACACGAGCGGAGACTACCACGTTAGCAGCGATAAATATCTCTCCGTTGCTTTACTCATACATGCTTGAACGGCGTGCCTCCTTTCGTAATGCGTGCTTGATAATATTTGAGCAAAGAAAAACGTATATTTTGCCTAAAACTCAGGATGAACGAGTGATTGCTCAGGGGATACCAAGCAGGCTGAAGTAATCATCAATGCAAAGGTAGTACCACTAACATTTAACACTTGAATGCATGCAATGATCTAGGAGAAACAACACATTCATAAAATTATAAGATTAGCCCCGCCCACCACCAAACGAGCCCAATAGAGCAACAACTGATCCCAACAGAACCCCGCCCAACTGAGCCCAACTGAGCCCAACTGAGCCCAACTGAGACAACTGATTCCATATCGGGTAAAATAAGCTTCACACTCCATGCTGTCGCTTCCCGTTCCCCTTGCCGAGCGACTTGTACTGACGGATGCACACGATGGTTTTTGGCATAGTTGGCCTATCAAAATAGCTATTAGTACCACACACTTAAGACGACAGTTAGAGCACATATCTGGTGCGTGTTTCCGTTCGTAGACTGTCAGGTAGTCCTGAGGTCGGCCCAGGATTCGAACAGCGTCTTCTGCAGCGGAGAAGCCACGACTGCTGCCCCCTGGTTATCTTCGCCGTCTTCGACGGGTTCGCCGCGTGAGGTGGGCGGACGGCCCGACCGCCGGAGATTTTACTGCGTTGGGTGGCTGCATCCAGTACCGTACATGCCCTCTGAAGAATCCACCTACTCCTTGTCCGAGCTGTCGCTCCACGCCAGTGCTCTCACCTTGGCCTTCACGCGGAGCTCGTGCGGCATCCTATCCCCCGCGGATTGCAAAATGAGTGGTATGAGGCGGTATACCTGCTATACCGCGTATACATGCCGGACGGATGAACAGTAGGGGAGGGGTTACTAATTTCACCTAGCCCAGTTGGGTGCAGTACACACTCTCTTGATCAAAAAGGTGTACTTTCTGACTGTGAGTATGCGTAAAAGCAAAGCTGCACTGCACGATCTAATATTTTTGGTCACAAAATCATTTGCGCCTAGCTTTGCTCAAACACCGGTGGAGATGCTCGATGGAATTAGTAGAGTGCTAATTAATTGGTGATGGCGTGCTTGCTTTTTTTCTTCAGTTGCGAATCTAAACGCCGGACACATACCAGCCTGGATCGACTTAAACATGCTGCGCAGCACGCGCTGATACTTAACCTACTGGTCTTGAACCCGCTCGATAACATTTCAGTTATGGTAACTGGTTCATAGGCTTGCCTGGGTCATCATGCGCGGTGTTACTACGAATGAAGTGAAAGTGCAGTAGTACATGTATTTGACGGGCACGTGGTCGTTTCTAAAGTGAGCTGGAAGGGTAGATCAAAATCAGTATTTATTGGGCTGGGTCTCTGGACAATTCGATGGAATGGTATAATATTTGGAACGGTATAACACCAAATAGTAAATCCTTAAAAGGAGTTAGGGTATTCTATCCGGAATGGGTATACTATTTGGTAGAACCCGTTAGTGCGATTAGTGCACCTTAAGACCCTCTGATCCTAAGTTGTATCGCCAGTGGTTTGCCATTCAGGCAACATTCAAGTTTTTCAGATGCTATCTCGCGTTATACTACAGTACTATAGGCTACCCGGAGCGGCCGCCCCGGGAGAGTACGCAGGTCGATAACAAAGAAAGTAAGTCGCGAGTTGTAGATGGTATGTATTTGTATTTGTTGCGGTTATGGCGACTACGCTGTAGATGGTTTGTAGGCATCCCAGGCTAGTGAAAGAAAAATACGGTAGATGAAAGTAAGATGGACTAAGCAGTGGAATGACGCCGTGATACCTTAGAAGTCGAAGTCGGCAACACGAGTGGAGAACTGGACGCTTGTCCGTTGATATAGCTGAAGGCCGGTGATAAGTAGTCTACGTCGGTACGTAGCAGAGGAATTGGCAGATATAGACTCTATATTATAGAGAGCCGACGTATCTGGTTGCTAATCGATACTTTTGTTAATTCTTAGAGATAATAGCACTACTAATAGCAGTGAGGTCTGCTGTCGCGGGTATACCCGTAGGCGGGCTGCGCGTGCGCGGCTTTGGGTACAGTCAGCCGTATAAACCGCAATCAAATTAAAAAAAACTACTAATAGCAGTGATACGCTAAAGTACTGGTGCTTGGACCAAGTAGTAGTGCTAATTGAATAGTAGCGAGAATCTAGTGGGGTGGGCTGGTAGCACCAGGCGCTACAATTAATCCCGAGTGAGCTGTACTTTACCAGGATAAGTGACATTAGTAGTGTTATTAACAGTACTATTTTAGCACTATAGTAGTATTATGTGAGTGGGGTGAGTAATATTTGTAGTGCTATAGTAGTGTTAATAGCACTACTAATGCTCCAGAACTTCACCGCAGTGCACTACTCCGGCTCGTCTTTTGCCTTGGGCCACTTCAACTCAGACGAGAGCATGACGCTGGTGACCACGCCCGAGGACTATTCGTACTGGGCGACCGTCAAGCCCTGTCCAGGGGTGTACATGAATACAAGTACACTGTTTTCGGGTGGCGTCTTCAGCTACAGAGAGCAGATTAAGAAACGCCAATGCCGACCTACTATAGTAGTAGTAGTGCTATTGATTCAGAGTCGGAAAGTAGTAGTATCATCACTACTAAGGCAGATCTCACTACTACATGTACCAAACTCTGGATGCAGTGCTCGCCGAGCACACCAAAAGTAGAGAAGCTGTTGTGCATCAATACAAACTACAACTACGAGCGGAACAACGACAAAAAGTGGATAAACGGTTATAGCTGTGGACATATTTGTTTTAAGCCAAATAAGATTATAAACTTTAAAACAAACCTACTGAAGTACTACACCTTTTCAACTTCAAAGCTGCAAATTCCAAGTTCAATACTGCAAAATGTAAGTTCAATACAGCAAATCGTGATCAGAGGCCGATGTGAGATTTTATATCTAGCTTACTCGAGAATGGCGCTCGAAGCGCTGTATCTTTTGGTTTGGAACTGAGGTACATTAATGTCATTTAGCTCTACCTAACGCCACCTAATGCCCGTGTCTGTACCCTGCCTTGAACTCAGCATACAGCGTGTTGCAGTCTGCGTGGCGCAGCGCACCGGGAAAGACTGCGGTTCCATTCGGTTACACCGTCTCCGTGTCATGCTGGGGTCCCCAGTTGCCAGCCATTCGGTTAACCAGTGGGCTACGTCTCGAGTAGCCATGTTTCTGATGGCACCCCATCTGTCGCCATCCTTGTTAGCCATTGAGTCCGACCACTCCATGGGTTGTTGAGTGGTCCGGACCATGTTTGCCAGTGGACGCACTGTGGCATTGTGCTCCCGCTGCACCGATCTCCATGTGGCGACCGTCACCGCGTCCGCCATCCTGCGGGTCTTCCAGTATGTCCCCTGAAGCTTGTTCCCTCGCGGCGCTCTGCGCGTCGCTTAGTTTCGAACGGCCATGTCATTGTCCCCGACGACATGCACTGCCGACCAGCCTTGCTGCCTGCAGAATGTTAGTCTTTTCAGTAGCCCAATGTTAGCCGCCGCCGTGGCGGTCAGCTTCCGGCTTTCCAGGTAGGCGCCGCCCATGTATTTTACAGTCGCTTGCCCTGTGGCCACATTAGCCTGTGCTATCACAGTGCCGCCGCCCCCCTGTCATGGTGATCCCGCGGTGACTCCTCCGCAGAAGAGAATGATAAGGACCCCTTGCTTGGGTAGGACCCTACCATGATCTGCTGTTGGGCTGCAGAATGCCTTACGGAATGTGTTTGTTAGCATCTTCCGGACTCGGCCACCCACCGCTTGCGGTATCGACGCAGTCACCTGGGTGTATCCCTCTCTGAGTCGTGCCTCAAACCCGGATTTGTGATATTCCGCGGTCGTGTCGTTTAGTTCGTGAAAATAGGATACTCGCCACCGCCAAACGCTCAGTAAGTATAGTGCTGCTCCCAGTCTCCAGCAGCCGCTCAGTATTTGTTCCACGGAGTCGCCAAGCTCTTCAGCCGTTGAGTCGGATTGGTCTGCGATGACCTGGCCCAAGCGGCCATGAGAGCAATCGGCAAAGTTGGTAGCTGCAGTGAGAAAACTGCCTCCTCGGCCTCGTCAAGTGAGAGCCCAGCTAGCGCCCACTGGGCAATGAACTGGTGTCTCAGTTGGCGTGCAGCCGGGCACGTCCAAAAGACATGGAGTAAATCCACCTTGCTCGCCCGGATGCACGCCGGGTGCGGACACCCAAGACCGGCTGAGACGGGATTGTAGATAGAAAGTGCGTGGTGCTTGATCCGTAGCAGGAGTTGTTCCCCCCACGGATTGAGCCCCACAATCCTCCTGACGCTCCCCAGTCAGGCACACTAATCAACCCGAACATCAGGTACCGAACATTATGCTCACCAGGGGCCATCATCAAAGATGGGGTCCACTGGACATGGTCGGAGTCCGGCCGTATGATCGTAACGGCGCTCAGCCCGAGGAGCACTGCAGGCGTCAGACGCCAAGTAAGTCACCTCATGGTCCTACTGATTCTGAACTTCCCCTCCCTACTCAGCAGAGGTGATCACAGCGGCGCGATCCGCTACGCTGTCAAGGACGACGCGTCCTCCATTACAACATTCACGTATCGGGTTGAAGGTTTGTGGACGAGGCCACTGTCGGCAGTGCTGAGCACTGGAGAAGGGAGCCCAGCAAGATCGCATCGAGAGTTAACGGAGAGAATTGCTGCGATTGTGAGCCCCCACTCCAAGTTGGCATGGGTCCACCCTCACCCCCAGATCTCAAGGATGGTCTGCCTGTGTGCAGGCAAGCGGCGCTGGACCACCGAAAAAAAGACCTATAAACAACTTCTGGCTGCAAAAACACACCACAAGTCGGCGAAGCGGGCCATGACCAAAGCCACTGCGAAGTGGGACGCCATGTGCCCCGAAATAGCTACGGGCTTAGGTCGACTTACATGCACTGTAGAGTCGCAGGCTCGCGAACGACACGTACGGCAGCCACTCACCGCAGAAAGGGCCATGTTGCGCACTTTCTGCGGCTATGTAAGTTTGACTCACCGACCCGCGGAGTGCTCGCAGATCCACCATGAGTCGCCTTCCGCACCATTCCGTGACAATTGGCCCGCTGAAGTACAGTAGAGCAGCTAGTGCCCCGACCATCGCTGCCTTGTTGGACACGATGCTGACCCCTCCGTGGACAGCGCACACCTGTGCCCCCGTCTCCAGCAGTGTGGAGCAGAGTGGCATGCCTTTCTGCCGTGGTGCGGATTGGCTGGGGGATATGTACAGGGGCTCCGCATAGAGCCCCGAAGCGATGTATCGACATGAGTGCCTCGGTCCATTAGATTTGATGCGAAGCGCTTCGCGCCACACGTGCACTGTTCCCAGTTAAAGTAGATAGAGCCTCACATGGTTTTTGCACGATTTGCTGTTTTGATCTTACATTTTGCAGTATTGAACTTGGAATTTGCAACTTTGAAGTTGAAAAGGTGTAGTGATGTTGCTAGCAAGTTTCATAATTATTATAGCAAAGTTTGCAGTTAATTCTTAACCCTATTGCGATGTATTTTTACTTGATTTCAGTATGGTACCCCTCCATACAATAATCGTAAAACATGCCTGGATACACTGTTTTACCCCGCTTCCCGCAACTAAAACCATTTGGAGGAAGACAGTTCCAGCTCAAACGTAAAACATGGCTAGATGCCATGTTTTAGAGCGCTTTCCGCAAGTTGCTTTGATTGGTAGAAACATGATTCCTTTAAGCCAGTATTTAAATCTGAGGATAGCTAGCTGAATATACAGACAACGACGGTGAAATCCGCCCGCTATCTGAACACTATCCTCCATATAAAAAGACTGACGCTTAGCACGACAGGAAAATCCGCCAGGTCACTTGATGGTAAGTTTTTGGCTAAAATATTACTACTAGCTTTCGGGACTTAAAGTTTGGGTGGGCGGGTTTTTAAGGTATGGCGGATTTCACCGTCGTTGTCTGTATTACGAAACATAGTATGAATATTGATATTTACTGTGTAAAAACAAGGTTGATCGTCGCTTGTCCCTGTTTATATCCTGGTAGTAATTTCGAAAAGGTACCTTGTTTTGCTAAACATGGTCATGTGGCTGGTTTTAAGCGCCATCTCTCGCAATAGGGTTAAAGGGGTTAAAGGCGGTGCCAATTAACTCAGCAGCACACGATGGTTGCTCTTATTGACCAACACATTGACTCGTAGCGCTGGCGAGCAAGTCGTGTAACTGAGCTTACCGGTAATAGTTTTAGTCTTGCAGAGGGCCCGCCTAGAGGGAGGTCTTGTAGAGAGAGGTCTCTCTTCAAGGGACAAAGTTGGAGTACCCACTTCGGTACCCGGGTTTGGAAAGTTACAGTGCGGCGCCTCCCAGCACAGGTCTTTCGACCTGCGAACAGATCAAAGTCCGACTGACGCTAAGTATCAGGCCTCACAGATCGTCACCCGCATGAGAAGACACAAACAAATTGTTGGCTAGTGGAAAACCTCCCGGATGTTTGTGTCATGTTAAAACTCAAAGCAACTTCCTAACACTTCCACCTCATCCCACGAGTATACCCCCTAAGGCGCACCACTGTAACTTTCCAAAACCGGGTACCGAAGTGGGTACTCCAACTTTGTCCCTTGAAGAGAGACCTCTCTCTACAAGACCTACCTCAAAGCCCGCACTCCACTTTTATCCCTTGAGGAGAGACCTCCCTCTACAAGACCATAACTATTATTGTGCCTTTCTGTCTTTTTGCGCGTCCTTCAGGGGACTTTAGAAGGTACTTTTTTACTAATAGGGAGTACTTATATCTTAGGATTTGATATGTAAAACGGAGTAGCCACCAACTATCAGGCAAGTGCCGTCGAAGTTGGCCAAGTACCTGCCTAGCGGTGACGGGTAGCTACCGCGTATTTTCGCTAGCAATAAAGACATTTTGACCATGTAATATCGTTCATCTACTTAGCTTAAGAATTATGAGCCCCAACTGCGTCGTGTCGCCTGTTTTGCCGGCAGTCTTGCAAGAAACTACTTTGGTAGTAGGCACCTACAAAGGTATTTCCTCCGTTCAAAAAGCCCGATTGGCCGCTTTCAACACTGCCAAAACGGGCTTTCTCTCCTACGCAGGGCTTCGCAAAGCCTTGTGATGGTGCTTCAGGGAGGATTTGCCGGCTAGGCTAATCTGTACCTCCGTGGTGGTAACTTGTTGCGATTACCCTACCTCTATGTTAAGAAAGATAGTTGTTCACTGCCGTCTGGCCAAAATCAATGAAAGGCACAATACTACAGTACTAAGTAAACTCAGTTGCATCGACTTCCTCGCCAGCGCTACGAGTCGCGAGCGAGCAATGTGTTGGTCAACAAGAGCAACTATCGTGTGCTGCTGTGCTAATTGGTACCGCCTTTAATAACCCCTTACTGCAAACTTTGTTATTTATAATAATTAGGAAACTTGCTAGCAACGTCACCAGTACTGCAGCAGGGTTTGGAACAATGCAATGTCATATTTATTGGGTCTCCGAATCGAGACCAATAAATAATTGGCCTAATTGCTAATCGATTTCCAGTAACAGCATGAGACGTGGTGTTCGCTCCATCGTATGGGAGTACACGCATGTGAAAATGTTGGAATTTGTCCACAGTGCGTTCATTGGAATCAGGAGGGGTTTACCTCAAGAACCTTTCCGCCGCGCACACAGACTTCAGCGAATAGTATCCACATCCCAACAGGCGCGACCCAGTCACCGCGAATAACCACATGTACAAGAAAATGTATTGATATTTTGTTAGATAAGGGCATTTACCGCAATCTAAGCGATGAACGTGTTCCACGAGGTTCGACATGCCCATGCTGCGCCTTGCTTGCGCCTAACGAAGCATATACGACACATAAAGTAGTCGAAGCCCTCGGGCGTATAGTACGATGTCGCGGTTCGAGGCGCGGTCGGACATGCGTGGTTCGAGCTGTAGACGACGGGGTGAGTGCAGACGAAAAGTGAGCTGATGAGCGCACTGTTTCGAGTAGCAGCAACCTACTGCGATCCACAGATTCAAAGCGAGAGCGAGAGCCACTCGATCTACATAGCCTCACTTAACGCCAACCGTGTCAAGGACACTGAAATCCACTGTTCTGGGGTCCTAAAAATATTGAGTGTTATTGAGGTCAGAGGGTCAATAAATAATTGCAGTTACTGAATTGCCAATTACGGTTACTGGTATTGGAAAATTCCAAACCCTGTACTGCAGCAAGGTTTGTTTTCAACAGTTTTATTTTCTTTGGTACGAGTGCTCGTGCAATTCTCTACACATCAGTATAAACTGTATAGATCTATAAGATGCCAGGACGATTATGTATTGACACCGGTCTGTAAATGCTAATACCTGTGCGGATAGTATATTATCCAGCTGCGTGTTGCCTGTGTCTTTTAGCGGCAACGTTCGCGTAACAGGATCCGTTGAATGTTGCTCGAGGCGTTTAGCGTTAACATTCGCGTAACACGATAGGTTACGTGTAGCTCGCAAAAATCTGAACACCATAAAGAATCTGTCGCGCAGCAACTACCAGGTGCTGCACGCTGCTGCAAGCAGGGTCTCATGTACTCGGTCCCAGTACCCTTTCTTTCTTGCGAAGTGGTAGCATTTTAAAACAACTACCAGCAGACGAAGGCAAAGATGGATATCGTTGCTTCAGCAACTACATGTACAGCAAGCTCACACGGATGAGCAGCGTAAAGAAACCATAGCCATCGTTGCTGGCATGCATGGGCATATTGGCAAAGAGGGGTCTACGCGGGGTATTTTCCTTGCACCACTGCATTGTCTTCATAGCTTGTGTGTGTGTGTATTACGCTTTCGCGGTTACCTACGTTCCGCCAGGGTACAAAGCCTATTGTAACTCAGGTTACGGTTCACCGGTACTGTACCGAAGTACGGTGTACCGGTGCTCCTTTCGCATGCGTCGGAACTGCTGGCTCTCCGCCCCCCCTCTCCTCCTCCTCATCCTCGGCGATAATGGCACTCGCTGTGTCGCTCTCCTGGCCA
Organism: Phytophthora fragariae; assembly: GCA_009729435.1. Lineage (NCBI taxonomy): Eukaryota > Oomycota > Peronosporomycetes > Peronosporales > Peronosporaceae > Phytophthora > Phytophthora fragariae. Next base: position 629,296 of record QQOI01000021.1, on the reverse strand, counting down.
GGTCTCTTCGTCAACATCCGGCGGCCTTGGGTCCTGCCGCTGGCGGATGGTTCTCCTGCACCGTGCCTTGATCTGTAGTATCTGTTCTTCTTTTTGCACGTCGACTCTCATCCACCGGCAGCAGGATCGGCTTGCCCCTCGTGCCTTGATCTATAGTATCTGTTCTTGTTCCTTGCACTTCTCTCAAGCCGGGTCCCTCGTCCGCCGTCATATTGAGTACAAAGTCTTGATCACGAGCCCGCCCCACGCCTTGGTCTTGCCGCATGTCCAGTTCATCTTCCTGGACCGTGCCGCTAACAGCCCGCCCGCTATGGCGAGCCCGGTCACAGCGCAGCGAAGCCTTCTGCGCGACGAGTCCTTGGCCACAGCTTGAACCACTCTCTCCTCCATGCCCACGGAGACACCGCAGGCCCGCACGGGACTAGACGCTGCCACGAGGACAGCGGCCACAGAGCGGCGCCGAGGCTCTGCTCGACGCCGTCTGTCAGGAGGGCGCCACCCCAACCCGACCAAAAACTTCATAGCTTACGTTCTCAATTACGCTAGATTTCCTACAAGTTGTAGGCTACAACACTTCACGGCGTGTAGAGTGTGGTTTTAATTAAATTTCGCACGCGAAACTGAAATTAATTCGGTTGAATCTGCAAATGAAACTCACGGGATTTGGCGACAACACCAGTAGCGACCAACCGACGAACGTAAGTGTATCACCTTCGAGCAGCAGCAGCAGTAAGTCACTGCTAGTGACATCACCACCACACCCACCACACGGGATCGAGCCTCATGGACAGGAGCATGAGCTCCTCGCGCGCCAGCTCGCACCACTGCAAGCAGGAATAACGAGCTGTCGCCCACCACCACGTGCGACGACCGCGCGCCGCGCGTCAACCTGCCTATGGACAAAGATTTCCTGCCGCTGGACAGCCCCATGCAGGACGAGGTGGAGCTGAAGCAGGAGCAGGAGCATGTGCGGGACCAAGTCATCTGCAAGATCACCGTCCTGCCCGTCGACGTCCTCGGGGCCCAGCAGGCCCAACTCGTGTCACGAACGAGTACGTGTTCAAGATACCATACAACACCCCCGTCGGACGTAGCGGCGCCGCTGCTGTGCGCCGATGGTCTTCACGCCGTCCAAGGAGGTGGGCATCAAGCCCGGCGACCGCGTGGGGATTGTGGGCATCGGCGGCCTGGGCCACCTGGGCATACAGATCGCAAAGGTCATGGTCGCCGCGGACGTGCTGGCCTTCTTCCCGCTCGGCCAACAATGAACAGCAGATCCGCCGTCTCTGCGCCAACGAGTTCGTCGTGTGCACGGACGAGAAGCTGACGGTGGACGCGGCCAACTCGGTGGACGTCCACGCCAGCTATGCATGGATGCATGTATCCGACGAGCTTGCATGCGCGCTTGTACTCAACGAGTTTGGCTGCGATGCAGCAATGCATTGATGCTGTTTTATTATTAAGTTATATCAAAGGAAAGCAGCTCGTCAAAAAGCTCCCAGACATCGCTTTTGGGCGCCCTCCAGGCATCGCTGCGCCACGAAGATGGCATATTAGTACACCCCAACGTCTTCTTTGCTTCGTGCTCACCGTCACTCTTCTCCTTGAGTGGCGATTGTACTTCCCCAGCAACTACAGGCTTGTGCGGCTCACCCCAGGAATGAAGTTGAAGCGCGGGCGCGCGCTGTCAAATTTCGCAAACTAAAGTCTAAGTTTTAAACGCTGTCGTTTGCAAAACCCGGATGAAACTAAACAAAACAAACTCACTCTAACTTCACGCCACCACAAGGGGCACTAGCAGAAACCAATATTAGGCTACACAGCTTAGAATCACACTTTCATATACCGTAGGATAAAATCCAGAGCTTCTCCGTGCTTCAGCACGGCTTAGTTTTCAACAGTTTTCTTTTCTTTGGTTTAAACAACTATAACCGAGGGTTTATCCACTTTTTGTCGTTGTTCCGCTCGTAGTTATTGATGCACAATAGCTTCTCTACTTTTGGTGTGATCGGCCGACATCTATTAAAGTAAACGGTCATTTAGGGGCCGGTCAGGCAAGGCCTTCCAAGTTTGCTTTGTGGATTTTGCTCTACTAAAGTCTACGAGATTCTATGGATACCGATGAAGAGCTGACGTATTTGCCGATTTGCTGGACTGTTCCATAGTTTGTGCAACTAGTAAAGGCAAACACATCAGCCTGATCAAAAGTCGTATAGTGAATGAAGGTCCGACCAATTAACGTTAGGGGCCGAATCATTTGACTAAGTGTCATTATGGAATCTTAACTGTCAGTAATATCGTACACTGTAAACGACCAATCACAAGAGATGACGGATAAATGCGAGTATTTCATTGGCTGGATGAGCGGCCCCTAATTGACCAAACGGCCTCTAATTGACCGTTACCAGGTTTGTCGTACAAACACGCTGGTGCAGCAGGAGGCCTATGGTCGACTCGAGCAAGAAGTCCTGCTACCGGTTCGAGGTTGGCTGCAACGCGCTCATAGCCTGCAAAACGAGGCCACAACTTTCCTGGAGCAGAAGGCCCTATATGATCACTACTCACGCAAGGTGGCGACGCTGCGTGAAGCGCACGAGAAGCGAGGCAATGCATCTACACCTTTGCCCGCTCAAGTTCACGGCAGTGTTAACCAATATGGACTGGGACCCAAAATTTGCAATTAAGTTTTTTAAAAAAATAAACTTAAATTTTGGCTTGTACTCCAAAGTGGATTTAGTCCACAGCAAAGTCCCGGACTCCATGGGCTCGCCGCGGATCGCGGCCACCACGGACAGCGCACAGGGGCGAGCCATTTTATTGACCAGACGGAGATCCAAAGACAACAAGAGGAGAAAGAAGAAGACCCCGTCGCTGGAGGAGCAGTACGAGGCGGAGACGGCGGGCATGAGTGCAGCGGAACGGCTCCGCTTCTTGAGGAAGAAGCGGCAGGAGAATATGATGGTGAGGAGGGAGAGTGTGGCTGGGGACGACTTTATGGCGGAGGTGGCCAATAATATGAAGAAGAAGGGCAAGGAGAGACAGCGGGGAGAAGGGGAGCAGGTGGAGGAGGAACGCAAGCGACAGCAGATGCAGGAGGAGATGAAGGCAAAGGAGCAGGCGCGCGCCCCGCCTCTTTTCTTCAGCTCTGGTGCCCCCCGCTCGACAATATTACGCGCGGTAGTGGGAGGGATACCATTGTGGTGCGTTACCAGCATCCAGTCCCCGCGTTCTCGATGAGCATCAAGGACGCGCGCGCGAGCGGCGAGCGTGTGCTTCGGCTCCTTCGGCATGGTGCCGCTAGGATATACTGACCACCAATTTGCCCTGTACTAAATCCACTTTGGCGTAAATCCAAAATTCATTATTTTTTCTCTAAATATAGGCATTACTTCAGTTACTTCACACGATGTTGCTGTACACTGCCGTGAACTTGAGCGGGCAAAGGTGTAGAGTTCGGTACATGCATTAATAGTAGTGAGATTTCTGGCTTAGTAGTAATGATACTACTACTTTTAGACTATGAATCAGTGGCACTACTACTGTAGCAGGTAGGCACTGGCAGTAGTAGTATCACTACTAATGTACCCATGTCGGCAACTTCGCTTTTTAAATTAAAATTAAACGTGGACTTCGATGTCTCTCCACTTGAAGCCATTTACTTCTGTATACTATCTCAGGAAAGAACGGTACTATCCCGTCTTAATATCCAGCGCTCGTATTAAGAGAAATGAACCTTCCCGGGGTACTAGAGTACTACGGCAGGGTAAGGGTCGCCAACTTTACTCTTTAAAGTAAGGGTCGTCTAGTACGGAAAGTCCTCGGGCATGGTCACCAGCGTGATGCTCTCGTTTGAGTTGACAAAGTGAAGTGGCCCATGGCAAAAGACGAGCCGGAGTAGTGCACCTTGCTCTGCGTTGAAGTTAGCATTACATTATATTAGTAGTGATATTATCACTACTATAGTACAACAAATACTACTTACATCACTCACACACTACTACTATAGTGCTAAATTAGCACTACTGTACTAATACCACTTATCCTGGTAACGACTACTTGTACATGTAGCGCCTGGTGCTACCAGTCTACCCTAACAACAACTACTCGGTCCAAACACCAGAACATTAGCATATCACTGCTATTAGTAGTGATATTATCTCTAAGACTTAACAAAAAGTTATTGAGTCGCAACGAGATACGTCGGCTCTCTATATCTGACAATTACTGTGCTAAATACCGACGTAGACTACTTATCACTGGCCTTCAGCTATATCGAGGGACAAGCGCCCAGTTCTCCACTCGTGTTGCCGACTTGGACTTCTAAGGAATCACGGCGTCAATTCACTGCCCAGCCCATCCTACTTTCACCCACCGTATTTTCTTTCACCAGTCTGGGATGCCTACAAACCATCTACAACTCGCGACTTACTCTTTCTTTGTTATCGACCTGCGTACTCTCCCGGGGCGGCCGCTCCGGGTAGTCAAGGGATAAAAGTGGAGTGCGTAGGTCTTTTAGAGCGGTCCTTGAAGAGAAACATCGCTCTACAAGACCTACGCACTTCACTTTTATCCCTCGAAGAGAGGTCACCTCTTGTAGTAGGTTTCGATAACTCGAACACGTACGAGGGAAGCTGGCGCTTCCTGTTAACCTTCTTGTATTGCCTTCTTGCTCTAACGCTAGTTCTAGTGAGTGTGTTGCAAAGTGCTACGTAGAGCTTCCGTCAAGTAGAGAAGGTAACACGTCCTCGGACGTCTATGCCAGCTTGGCCTCACGTTCTGTGCGGCCCGGTGAAGTGGGTAAGGCTTGATATCAATAACCCGCCACTACACCGCGCCTGTCAAGCCTTGGACATTTCAAAGCCTGACTTCTATCTTGGTTCATTTCAGCAACTTCGCTTTCATGAATGTTGAAGTTGCTGCGCGTCCATGCACGCGAACAGCTACCTGGGCTTGTACATGTAGAATCTTGTGTGGTGAGGTGCGGGCAACTTCCCAGCGTCCAGAATAAACCTTGAATGAAACTTGTATTAGCAAACCTTGAATCTAAGTCCAGGGGGCTCCGAGTCTTAGAGTCTCAGCTCAAAGGTCTCAGCTGTACTCGACAAAGACTCGGCCAACACCTCTGAACCCGAACTCTTGGTCTGACGCGGCGTGTGCGCCTCCCTTGCGATCCCCTTGGCGGTTCTTGCTGGGGCTACGCTTTGGGCCCAGACGTCAGCCAACCACGTCTTCTTGTTCCTTGTCCAGTCGTCCCTTGGTACTCTCCAACTCCCCGCTCAACAGGCCTTCGTCTGCACGTGTCTCGACCCGATTTGCCCCGGGGTTTTCTTAATGTAGACACGACTTCTACACACACACTTGTCTGCTCCTTCCAAGACCGCAGACCCGGTATTCCTTGCTTCTCCTCTTCCTCCAGGCGTCTCCAGCTGAGAGCCGCGTACACAGGTCTTCACTCGCCCCCCCCCCGACCTAGGGTGGCTCCGAGAGTTGGCTCGGGTTGAGCCGGTCTTGATCCAGGGTTCTCGCCTCTGCGCCCTGGGACTTCCGTGCGGCACTCCAGTTGAGCTCCGCGTTCACAGGTCTTCACTCGCCCCCCGACCTGGGGTGGCTCCGAGAAATTGGCTCGGTTTGAGCCTGTCTTGGTCCAGGGTTCTCGTCTCTGCCCTGGGACTTCCGCGCACCACGTCTTGTCGTAGACGGAACGGCTGAGCGGGGAAAACACGGTCCCAGGCTCAGCGCCAAAGTGATATGAAATACGCGCCAGGTACAGCCGCCTAGTCGGCCTGCCAACGCGTAAGGAAATATGAAATAGTCTAATGGGTACCCCTTCACACCGAGGTACACCCAAACGGTCTATATGGGGCCTGAGTTCTGTTGGATTCTCCTAAGACACCCTTTTCCGCAGCAGCGAACTTAACGCTGTGGCCTTCGGGGCAAATTCGATTCTGATTGATACTTTACACATGCAAACAAAGACCTATCAAGGGGGGGGGCGCCCGACTTCCTTCGGAGCGCACCCAAACAAAGGTGAAAAGAAAGATATCGCCTTGCGATCTGCCTGCAAACCAACTGCGAGCAGCGCTTCAACATGAGTCTGGCCAATGACTGGCCGAGCTCAGATAAGTCCGACGACGTCAGGAAGTGACTCAGCGATGCTTCACCGATGCGTGGCAGATCTCGAGCTTCTCATTGGCTGATCGGGGTGTGTCATCTGGGTTCACCGGATTGCGCCACGGCTGATTTATCTCCGGTCATCATCTGATGACGCGACCTTCCAGCATGTGGCGACCATTCAGCCATCCGTCGGCGACTAGCCAAGACCCCTGGGCTCAGATAAGATCCACGCCGACACCTTCGAAGTCAGCGTCCACCAGCGTCTCTTTCCGCTGAGACCCCCAAACTGTCCGCTGAGACCCAAGAGGACTTGCTGAGCTCGTGTACACACCTCTCCGACAACTGAACTCCATCATGACTAAGCCAGACACTCCTCCGCCGAGACTCTCCATCCTCAAGGCCATGACTTCCGAGCTCAGTGGGTCACCGCTGATATTGCTGAATCTCGACCACGCTCGACTTGGGCACCTCGAGCTGAGCGCAGGTACAATCGACATCACTACTTCTGAGCTCAGCGAACAACCCTCGAAGCAGGGCGAGCTCAGCCATATGTGATTCACAGGTACCCCGCACATCAGGGCCGCTCCATCGCTCCAGATTGAGAGCGGCTGAGGTTGGGCTCGCCGCGTTCGAGCTCAGCAAGAGCTCGCTAAAGCGCGAGCAGTCCGGTCATACTCAGCCCGCGGTCGTCCAATGTGCAGCAGCTCCAAAGTGTCGTCGCTCACACTCCGTTGTCCTCAGTGTGATCTGGCTGAGTCGTCTCTCAGCGTGACTGGGTCATTTCCACTTCACTTCAAATTACCTCAAGCCAGTTGAAGGTGGCATGGCGAACGTTGGGTTCAGCCATTGTATGGCCAATCACAGGTGATTCTCGTCTGACAGTGGTCACTGGCAGATGCTTGAGGAACTCTCACAGAAATCTGGGGGGAGCTTCGTCACACTTGTATCCTCGTTCCTGAGGGTCATACTTTGGGGTCGCCACTCCAGTGGCTGAGCTCTTCAGGTGCTGGAGCTCGCGCCTGCGCCGGATCGACGGGGTCCTATCTTCCTCCCCTCCCCGACCTGCATCTTGAGTTCACGGGTCCTTTCTGCCTCCCAACTCCTCGCGCTTCTCGGGGTCCTATCTGCATCCCCACTCCAAACACTGCTTGAGACTCCATTGCCCCCCTCTCATGGCGCTTTCTTGGGTCTTCAGGGTCCTGTCTGCCTCCCCTCGCCAACGCCTATTCTGACACAACTTGGGTCCTGTCTTCCTCCCTTGATTCTTGTCGTGCCTTGAACTCCGCTCGTCGTTTTGCCCTGATGGCTTCCTTGTCGGCTTCCGCTGCGGATGGACAGCTAATGAACTCGTGCTCTCCTCTGCAGTAAAAGCATGTCTTTGGAGGTCGTGAGCCCGAGAATGGTCTCTGCCCACCATGTTTCGGTTGACCACCCGCACATCGCTTCCTTCCAGACCCGCCAACAGCGACACTCGCTGGGTCCTCCTTGCCGTCATTGATGGAGCCACTGGTGCGTCTACGAGGCAGAGGATTGCTACTACCAGTAGAGCCTTCCGACTTTAGTCTCTTGAGAGCACGGGTCTCCTTCTCCATTTCCAGGGCGCGCTCGCTCACCACAGTGTACAGCTTGCTCACACTCAGTTTCGCCTCACCACTGCGGTACTCAAGCTCGCGGCTCACCGCCTTGTGCAGAGATGCTGGCAAAAACTTTACCAGTACTTTGCACTTGCGCTTCACTCCTTCGTCCCCGACGAAGAGTTCGCTAACGCCATTGTGCATGATTATCTTGTTTGCCAGGTGAAAATACGTCGTCACTCTAGCCTCCACGTCGGAGATCGAGTCGTCGAACTTCAGGTCCTCGCCGAACAGTTCATTCATGTCGGGCAACTCCTTGTTCATGAAGCTCGTTGTGATCTCCTTGATCTTCGACATCAGGAAATCATCCGTCAAGTCGTCCTTGTTCACGTCCCAGAGCGTCTCGCCCATCGTCTCCAGTAAACTCTCGTCAAACGAATTGCGCACCGACCGCAACACCGCCTTCGCGTCTTCCTTGGCGTCTTCGCACCTCGCCTCGGTGACCGCCACGTACTCCTTCCGGAGGTTGTCCACTCGAGCAGGGCTTCACGCGAAATATCCTTGATCAGCGGTGGGTTCACGAACGCGAAAATCGGTTGAGGCGCCCGCGGTACCGCAACTGGCATCACCAACGCGCTAACCGGGCTTGCTCCTCCTTCACTGCACTCGTCGTCCTGGCGAGCCGTCTCCTCATTTTGCACTTGCTGGCTCGGCGCCATAGTTTCTGCCTTGTTCAGTCACGACACCTTCGCAACTGAAGATATCTTTGTAGTAGGTTTCGACAACTCGAACACGTACGAGGGAAGCTGGCGCTTCCTGTTAACCTTCTTGTATTGCCTTCTTGCTCTAACGCTAGCTGTAGAGTGAGTGTGTTGCAAAGTGCTACGTAGAGCTTCCGTCAAGTAGAGATGGTAACACGTCCTCGGACGTCTATGCCAGCTTGGCCTCACGTTCTGTGCGGCCCGGTGAAGTGGGTAAGGCTTGGTATCAATAACTCGCCACTACACCTCTACAAGACATCCCTCTAGGCGGAAACTCCATTTGAGGAGAGACCTCCCTCTACAAGACCAGAACTTTTACTGTAGTACTAAGTGAGCTCAGTTGCATCGACTTCATCGCCAGCCCTTGTTGCACTACGAGTCGCGGATGAGCAACGTGTTGGTCAACAAGAGAAATCATCGTGTGCTGCTGTGCTAATTGGTACCGCCTTTGACCCCTTACTGCAAACTTTGTTGTAGTAATTGGGAAACTTGTTAGCAACGTTACCAGTACGTCAGTAAGGTTTGTTTTCAATAGTTTTATTTTGTTTGGTTTAAACAACTATAACCGAGGGTTTATCTGCTTTTTGTCGTTGTTCCGCTCGTAGTTATAGTTTGTATTGATGCACAATAGTTTCTCTACTTTTGGTAGGGCCAAACCGTTTGGTTTTATCAAATACTGGACCGATTCCCGTAGGATCGGTCGCGGTCACTTTGTAAAGATTTTGTACAGATTTGCATAAAACGACCACTTCTAGACAACTCGAGTCCGCTGTCGACCCGACAGATTTCACTTCTGTCGGAGGGTACCCCCTCCCTCTGACAGATTTCTAGATGTATAGATCGAATGGCTAGAATGGGGACTTGATCACTGAATGGCGCTTGCAAACGTAATGCGGATGATAGATCACGAGTTCGTCGGTGAGTCTACGAGCGTTGCCGCCGCAATGCCGGCGCAGGGCGAGGCCATCCGCAAGCGGTGGCAGCGAGGCAGACGCAGTCTGATGAGGGCGGATTTGCCACGGAATTCGAGATCCCTGTAAATGCGCCCTCATCAGACTGCATTTGTTTCCTGCCAGCAAATGACGCTGTGTTTAAGCTGGCCTCGTACTCCACAGTCACGTTGTGGTATTGGCAAATTTCAACCGCTAGAACATGGGTGAGCAGCGAGTCTTCCTAGATACTCGGTGAGTGACACCGGCATGAGAACGTATAATCATTACACGTGTCGAAGGCCGTGATACTGTCACGGCCTTCGACTGCCGCAAGACGCCCATTGTACAAATGCGGGTCCGATCTCATTCGTTCGAGCCACGTGGTTCATTGATGATAGTTAGCAGCGCCATAGTATCGGAATCTCTGTAGCCTCACGGTCCTGTGGGCCCGTCGCGCTTGTTTGCAGGTGCCATGATCGCTGCTGAGTTGGTGGGGCTTGCCAGGGAGTGCAATTGACGTGCGTGGGTGAGGGCCAAAGTGGCTCGTCGGATCTGTACCGAATCTAGACATTTAGACAGCTAGTGGCCTGCGGGCTGCGCGATGTACGAGATCTGTGCACAATTTGTTAGACACGAAATCTGTACAAAAATAGACCACGGGAATCGGTCCACTGGGGGTGCCTTCCAAAACCCATATAAAACCGTTTGATCCGTTTAAGCCGTAATTTATTTTAAATTACCGATACGTTTAATGCGACCCCAGATGGTTGCCGGAACGCGACCTTCGGGTATAGTGAAGTTCATTCGCTATTTTAATCACGTTGCTACTTAAGAGTCGCATTAGAATTGTTTGATCCGACCAAAAAGTGGTCTCACCAAACAATTCGCCGTGATTAAACTTTAATGCGCGACCTTTCGTCAGGATTTTGGAAGGCACCCACCCACTGTATCGTCAAACGAATAACCTTTAAAAAATCGTTTTGAAATGTACGATGCCTGTTAAACCATAGTAGAAATGCAGCAATACATGTACACAAATTTCAGAGATTCTTCGTGCGAAGCGCGACTTTGTCATCTCTGGGCTTTCAAATTCCGACTTTTCCTGGTAGTGCAACAGTACGTTGTACGAACAGCCCAATAGGGATTAATTCGCTCCAGGCCAAGTAGGTATCGATTCAATACAAATTTCAAATGAGAGGGTCTTATAAATGCTCTATTTTGTATAAGGTATTAAATTTTTGGAAAGGATAACAGGTCAAAAGTATACGATATAGCAGGTGAAAGTGAGGGCTTAAATGGAAGCATACGTTAAGCTGGATGAGTTTTACGTTCCATACATGCACTATTCCAAATATATACGTTGCAATAACAGTATAAATGTGTATTAAAAAGATAATATACGTTAGATCTCAAACTATGCAAAAGTATCGCTCCGTCACGACACGCTGTACCTTAGTATTTGCAAAACCGAGGACTGTTGGTGCAGAGGTTGCAGTGACACGTCCAGCTTCTTCTCCGGCTTCTGGGTCTCCTCGGTAGTAGTCGACAGCAATTCGGTAAAGTTCATAGATGAGAAATGATAAGCATGATAGGTTTACGTTGCATATTGGCTCGCTCGGCGCCGTGGCAGCTCAGTATAGGGCCCGCAGGGTCGGGTGGCTACCACCACAGTCGAGTCCGCCTATTGTATGAGTATGGCGCGAGATGAGTACATACGTTAGTAGCGTGTTCAGATGAGTTTACGTTGCATATTGGCTCGCTCGGCGCCGTGGCAGCTCAACATAGGGCCCCGCAGGGTCGGGTGGCTGCTACGACGGTCGACTCCGCCTATTCTATGAGCATGGCGCGAGATGAGTAGATACGTTGCTAGATCTGATAAGTATGGCGTGGAATGAGTAGATATGTTGTGAATAGAAATTGTAACAGTAAAGTTAGAGCTGGACTGGAGACACCGTTGGGGTTATCCGTGGAGCGACGTGAACTGATGTCCTGGAGCGACAGCTGCGAACCAGGTCTTCAGATCGGCGGAGCGTGAAAGCGCGGGGTCGTGTAGAACAACAGAGCCAACCCCAATGTTCAGGGAGCGCACGCCCATGTAGTCCGAAATTTGGCCGCGGGTCACCAGGATCACATGGACTTTTATGGCTATATCGATTTCCGTGGCAGTCTGTCCCCAAGCGGTGCATAAAATCTCAGCTTCGGAGTCGTCAACGAGCAGAAATTCGCGCTTGTGCGTCTCGGTGCGTTTGCTCGTAGTGATAGGCCTTTGGGGACCAATGTCCACGATAACACCATGAACGGTAGGAGTCTCGGTAGGATCTTGAGCCGGCAGGTCATTTAGAGGTGTGTGTTGAAAAACAGGCTCCGGAAATACCACCGTGTTGTCATGCAGCTGGACGATGTTGGCGTCTGCGCCAAATGAAAGTTCGACAGGAGAATTGGGCAGCGCAAATGCCGAGTTGGCCGTCTTAACCCGGCCAGCAGAGAAGGAGCAAATCGTACCAGGGACCACGGTTTCGTAAAACTTGTCCACTCCATCGTTGAAAACGGTGGCTCGTATGATTGCTCGGTCCTCGTCGGACACGTATACTTCGAATAGTCGGCTCTTGCCACGCCACGTACTGAATGACCGAATCGGGTTCCGCGCAAGAATTCGGCCAACGAACACCCAAGGTGTTCTCAGGTCGGGATTCAAATCACGCACGGCACATGTGGGAACTTCAGCGTGATCGCCCCGTACGCCATCATACTCCATGCTTGTGTTGTCCGATCGAGCACGTTTGGGGGGAGATGGGTTTTCATCTTCCTTTGAGTTAGCCTCGGCAGAGCGTTTGCCAGCGGCAATGGCTTTGGGTTTCTCGTCCAGCGTAGTGTTCCCTGCGGTGGAAGCGATTTGGTTTTCGTCACGGGAAGCTGGAGCAACGTCGTCGGGTATATCTTTCTCCCCTTCCCGTTCCACAATATGGTCGAGTGGCTTCTTCGTTTTGGCCTCGCCCGGCTTGATCGATCCAGTGGTCTGGGTGGGCGTCTTGGTAGCGTCTATTAGGGATGGCCTCGGCCGGTTTAATCGGCGGGATGGGCGTATTAGCAGCGCCCCGGAAGGTTTATCAGCAGGAGAGGGAGGCATGGCGGTCACACGGCAAATTCGCAAATGTGGCAGAATGTTGAGAGCTCATCACCGTTGGGCAAGCACGTCTTGAAGCCAGGGAGAATAATTTTCGCGGCCACAGATTGGAATTGACCAGCGCGATATGTATGAGCCGCCGTTAAGCCAGCTCGACAGGGAGAAGAATTTTCGCGGACAAAGATTGAAATTGACAATATGGGTCAGCCGTAACCACCGTTAGGCAAATTACTTGCCTAACGGTGTCAACCGTCTTGAAAGGAAGGTACTCGGTGTCCAACCGTGATGAAGCTAGGGAAAAAAGAAGCGACCTCATAGTCTGAGATTGGAATTGACCAGCATGATTTGTATTCTGTCATTATCCCAAAGTGGAGAGGGCCAGACGCTATACCTAGACAACGTTAGATGGTTACGTGCTAGCGACCTCGGAAGCTGTGGCGGAGCAGCGGTCGAGTGAAAACGTAGCAGCGGCAACTTGCAGCTACATGTCGATTGATGCAAGTATTGGAGCCTTGGAACCCAGTGAGTGGCGTGACGAAGCGTGCGGTTGTGCTCATGTTTGCAACAAAAAGTGTCGTAATCGATTGAGGCGCATCGAATGTTCACCTGTAACTTGCAGTTACGCCGGTGAGTGCTTCAACCGTCCATGGGCTTCGTATAGTCTGGCACGCTAAGAGTTGGAAGTTCGATACACTGGAGAAAAAGGATGGGGGGGGGTGTTTGCTCTGGAAATCATAGAAAAAGACTGTATTGTCCGGGAATATGTAGGAGAGATTATCCTGGTAGTGCGACGGGTACCGTTGTACGGACAGTCCAATAGGGATTAATTCGGTCCAGGCCAAGTAGGTATCGATTCAATACAAATTTTAAATGAGAGGGTCTTATATATGCTCCTTTTTGTATAAGGTATTGAATTTTTGGAAAGGATAACAGGTCAAAGTATATGATATAGCAGGTGAAAGTGGAGGCTTAAATGGAATCATACGTTAAGCTGGGTGAGTTTTAAGTTTCATACGTGTACTATTCCGATTATGTACGTTGCAATACCAGTATACATGTGCATTAAAACGATAATATACGTTATATATCAAACTATGCAAAAGCGATCCGCTGTAACGACACGCTGTATTTGCAAAACCGAGGACTCAGCTGAGTCAGCTGGCGCCGGAGTTGCAGTGACACGTCCAGCTTCTTCTCCGGCTTCTTGGTCTCCTCGACAGTAGCCACAAAAGTAGTGTAGATGAGAAATGATAAACGTGATGTATACGTTGCATATTTGCTTGCTCGGCGTCGTGGCAGCTCAATATAGAGCCCCGCGGGGCAGGGTGGCTGCCACGACGGCCGAGTCCGCCTGTTGTATAAGTATGGCTCGAGATGAGTAGATAAGTTGGAAGACAGATGAGTTTTTGCGCTTTGCCTTTAGTCTTCGAGTGTGATTGCAGTTTGTGAGTAGACACGAGTCGAATGATAGCTACCGACTGAGAAGGACACATCGTTTTCTATCACATACTAGGTCGTACATATCCTCCTGAAGTCAATTGTCGCTGGTATCACCTTTATTAGTCCACTATATTCATATACCCTCCTTAACCATATTAACTCATATATATTGTTTCAGCGCAAATGGGCTCCAACTTCCTATCTAACCATGGACGTACATGATGGAGATGGTGCGCCTGCTTCGCAGCCGCACCAGATGCCCCTGTTGGCCGAAGATCAATGCGGCTGTTTGTGAAACTGCTAAACTCTGTAGTAACAAAACAAATGTCGTGTAAAATCATATTTAGCCTCCCAGCATACGAACTTTCCCATCTCGCAATCGTACCTATGAATAAACAGCACTACCAGCCCAATCCTCTAGTTGATGACGAAGACAAGCAGCGGCGAGAAGCCAATTTTCCAAGCGTGTACATTATGGCTTATGGCAGCAACAAATACATTGATGCCAGACATGCAGGAAATGTATCACGATGTTTTAATCACAGCTGTGAAGCTAACTGCGTTGCAGAAGAGTGGACCGTGAAAGGCAAATACCGGGTTGGAATCGTAGCTGCCAGACGAATTTTCTCCGGTGAAGAAATTACTTTTAACTACGGCAACCTCTTCAACTTCAATAAATGTAGGTGTGGGAGATGCATAGCGTCAAGCAGCACGTAGGATCAGCAGTTCGTGTTAGCTAGTTAATGAATTTGAAAAGGCTCAATTGACTCACAGTATTTATTGCTTCCGCGCGCTCGGTGATTTCCACCTCCCGTTCTCGGCTAGATCAAGTAACCACTTAACAGTAAATATGTTGGGCCTCAGGTCACGAAGTTTCTTTTTGTCCGGAACCAGTTGTATGCAAGCAACGCAGCGAAACTGATGTTCGTACGCGTGATGCAGCAACGTATAAGTGCTCAAACTGCCACGCCGGGGCGTTTGCCGAGCCATCCAGCAGACAAATGACGCGATCAAACGTGCTACCTTGGGCTTTCCATACGGTTAGCGCCAACGCCAAATCGACACCGTGCTGCTCGTATCCTATAGAGCTGCTATCTTTTCTCGAATCATCTATCTTGATCGTGAAGGTATCATTGTTTGACTGCGCCACCCCGATTGGAATAACCACTGACGCATTTTCCTCTTCTTGCGCGTTGCATCGTGGTTCAGTTTCTAGGTTTGCGTCACTGGGCCAATGGGTAGCATCAAGCAAATTTCCGTCGCGGTCTGCTAATCGAGTGTTTATGTATTGTGGAGCTACTGGCAAATCCACAACTGATTTCCCGCAGCTCAACCCGTCTTTCGTTAGCTGTACAGCATTAGACGTCACTTCATCATCGTCCCAGCCTAGTGAATGGAACCAACATCGTGTTCCATTAGCGGCACCGAGTGTAACATTCTCGTTCGCGTTGTCGAGTATTTGACCTGGTGCGCCATAATAAAAATATCCGAATAATTCTGGGTGTTCAGCTTCATTGTACAGCAGTTCTTTGATGAAGTCGGGTACATCTTTTGAAAGACGCTTTTTCCATCGATATAAGATATGTTGGCTGCGCCGGGCCAACTCAACAGCCATGCAGGTATTCAACACAGCTCTATCCGTATTGCTAGTGACTAGCAGGACAGATCCACTCAGCCAGGTTTCATCAGCGGCTACATCCTGACGAGTCAACGGGCGTGTCAATGTAGCAATCATGTCTTCATCGATCGGGTGGTAATAATTGTCACTTTTGGTCCACCGGTTCTGTTGTGGATAATGACGAGGCAGCCTTCGAAATCGCTCAAAAAATGCTTGTTGTGTCGGGCACTCACTTGCGCGCTGTTGTTTCTGCAACGTGCACATAGTAAATTGAGAAAACCAGTGTCTTGCTTGTAGTAAGACAGGGTCGTTGGTGTGCATGCACATGCACTTGCAAAGTGAAACCCCTCGCACGACTTGGAGCTGACAAAAATCACCAGTCTACAAAACATCATTGAGTTGGCGTATACATTGATCGTTGACTCATCAAGTACACGACGTACCAGCAAAATGGACTTTCCTCCAAACAGTCGGTCATTGTGATACAACATCCGAAGGCGTTCATCCAGCAAAACCAAGTACTTTGCTTTTAGCATAGAAATTTCGTCAACGACAATAAGCGCAACGTTCGGGCCAAAGAGTTTGCTTAGAAACACTGCCGATTGTGCCGATAGCCGGTTTCCGTTTTTACTGCATTTCAGAGCAGAGTGAAAAGTTCTGCCATTTATCAGCTGGCAAGCCCCAGCACCAGTAGGGCATGTCGACACAACCTCATATCCTCTTTGGTTCAGCTGTTCACATATTCGACGCACCACGAACGATTTACCGGTCCCCCCACCACCATGCAGTACAATAAGCGTTTGCCCCCCTCGATCAATGCCGCCAACAATTATATTCACGACTGTATGCTGCTCTTTGCATAGTGATCTGTCTCGTACAGGATCGCGCTCGCTACTGAGCAAAAACCAAACTGAGTGTATTGGGGACTCCGAGCTACCTCTGTCGATCTACGATCTAAAACGAACGCGTGGCAGCCTCTGGACCTGCCACCAGCTATACGAGTCTGTATACGGGGTTGACATCTCGGAGTACCGGTGTATACGGTGTATACGTGGTCGGCGCTTGACACCTCTGCTGGTACACTGGTACCCAGGCAGACCACTTCCCACTCCGACGGAGGCAAGTAGCGCCGCTAGTGGCTGGACTCCCGATGATCGGCGTGAGTGCGAGGTCTGCCACGTGAGCGATCTCGAGGTTGGTGGGCAGGCGCAGGAGCCCGGCGGTGTGTCAGGGCGGCGAGCGCATCCAGCATTCGCTTGCGCTCAGGATCAGCAGGTTCGGCGTTGATAAACGCCTCGAACAGCAGCGGGACGTCCTCGCGAACTGCGTCGGCGGGTTCCCACGAAGCTTCCAGCTCGTCCAAGCCGTACCACTTGATCAAGATCTCCCAGCGATGCGTGTCCGGGCTCAGTCGGATGGAATGGAGAGCCTCGACCAGATGACCGCCCTCGCCATGAATTGCCTGCTCGACTAGCGATTCTTCGAGATTAGCATATCGATACAGTTGAAGTCGCGATGCGTGGCGTAGAGACGTAGCGAAGGGCGCCATTAGATCTTGAACCTCGAAGGTGTAATCATTAACAATGCCGACAATGCGTTTCGGTCCGCGCCAAACCAAGGCAAGCTTGTTACCACTTCGACCTGTCGCGGTGGCAGCAAGGACAAAGTCGCCTTCACTGAACTTGGGTAGCGTAACCCCTCGCTTCTTGGCGTGCCGATCGCGAGCAGCACGACGTCGATTCTCGCTGGCACTCGTCATCTCGGCGTGCATACCGTCCAGAGCTGCACGCACGGTTTGCAAGTGAGTCATAATTTCGGCTTCAACCCACGTGACACTTGCCTCAAGTGGGTCCTGCGGGTGAAGAATGCTTCGCAACTGGGATTCCCCAGGTAGCGCCGTAAAAAGCCGTCAATGGTGTCGCCCCGCCCAGCTGGTCCGAGGGCATAGAGTTGAGTGCAGCTTGGACAACAGGCAACACTCGCGGCCAGTACGTGGCCTGCAGCTTGCGTTCGCTGAGCAGAGCCTTGACACTCTTGAGCACCTCGCGGTTAACGACCTCCACTGTGCCGTTGGCCCACGGTGTATATGCCAGCGTGAAGTGGTCGTGGGCGCCGAACGCTGATTGGAGGCGAGCGATCACTTGGTTCTTGAAGTGTGCGCCTTGGTCAGACACCCATAGGCGGACATCTTCTGAACCAGTCTAAACGACTGGCGTACGCCTGATCACTTGTAGCATCAATACATGAGACGAGTTCCACAAACCCGCTCATACCACCTTTCAGGACGAACACGTACTTAGAGCCATCCTCGCCTTCCAGCATGGATAGAAAGTCGAAGTGAAGGAGTTCGTTAGGCTTGGTCGCAACCAGCGTTTCACCATGCGGCCGCGGTATCTTACCCCCGGCTGTGACCATGCAGTGCAGGCACCCCTGCACAAAGGTACTGACATCCGCAGGCATGGTCGCCCACACGAAAACTTCCGACAACGCTGCCGCCGTGGTCTTTGCACCGCGGTGGCCACTCGCACCAGCGTGAGCAATGACACACAGGCGTTGTTGAAGCTCTGTCGCGTCAGGGGGAATCCACACTTGGCCGGTCGGACTTAGCAACAGCGCACGCTCGTCATCCCAGTTCACACCGGCAGCTCTAGCTTGCTCCTGGTACTGGGGATCTTGATGAAGAGTGCGAATCTCGCCTTCAGACGGTCACACAAACTCTGCTTCTTGCAGCGGAGAGACGCGATCGACGACGGCCAGTCGGGCCACGCGTCGCGCAGACGACTCAGCGGGTCAGACCGGACCAGCTCCCCAGCGACTGAGCAGATCACCCCAGGCATTAACCACTCCTGGGACATGCTCAATTACGTACTTGAAAGACATGAGTGACAACGCCCAGCGCTGCAACTTGTCGGCTCGATATCTTGCCATCGTACCATCGGATCCATACGGGTCGAACATATACACGAGGTTCCGGTGGTCGGTGTACAAATGGAATCCCCGCGGTCGTAGCAGCGAATATTCCAGCCTGCGCGTCGACTCAACAATAGCAAAGGCTTCCTTCTCGATGGTGGCCCCCCGACTGGATGCCCCCGCGAATCGCCCGCTCAGGAAAGCCAACGGGCGATGGTTCTGCTTCTCAAGTGGCAACTGGAGCTCACTAGGGTCAATCTGAGTCACCACCGCGCCCCAGTAGTCTTGACTGGCGTCCGCGTAGAGACACACCTCAGCCGTTTGGCTAGGATGGGCCAGAGGTACCATATTCACCAGCGCGTCGCGCACGGCGTTCAAACATGCCGTATCGCTCTCGGACCACCCCGCATCTACCAGCAGGAACCTGTTCAGCTTCTGCTTCTTGGGGGTACCGGCTAAGACCATATCGCGCTCGAGAACTGCATATAGATCGCCCGTCAGTCGGTTATACTCCTGGATTCCTTGCCTCGTCCAATTAATCGCGCAGAGGAACTGCTGCAGATCGCCGGCCGTCCTCGGTAACGGCATGTCGATCAAACCTTGCACCCGTTCTGGACAATGCCTCACGCCCTGGGCGGAGATAAGCTTGCCGCACCACTTAACTTCGGTCGCGAAGAACTGGCACTTCTTGGCGTGGAGCTTCAACCCATACTCCTCGCACCTAGCGAGAACTTTGTCGAGCAGCTCCATGAGCGCAGCGGCGTCCTCAGCGTAGCGCAAAATGTCGTCGATCCAGCACAAAATACCGTTCCCTAGCAGATCACGAAATATTCCCTCTACCACACCTTGACAATAGGCGACTGCGTCAGTGGCTCCCATGGGGACTCTTGTCGGCGTGTACATACCGCGATGTGTGACGAAGGTGAAGTACTCCTGTGAGTCGGGTGCAGGGGTAATTGCCAATAGCCCCTGAACCAGTCTAGCACAAAGAAGACGTGCGCAACTTCCAGCTCTCCAATAACAACCTCGAGAACGGGCATTGGCCACGGCATCGCCTCCGTGCGCTCGTTCACTACGCGCGTATCGACAGTCATTCGGGGATCGGCGAGAGGGTCATGATCTTGCTCCTTCTTCCTGACAATTCTCGGCGCCGATGCCCAGCGACTACGTGGGTTCCTAAACACCAATGAGTGCTGCAACAATGCGTCCACATGCCGCTCGAGGAAAGCGCGGTCGTTGGGTGGATATCGCCGGGGCTGGGACTTTGTCGGTGTGACACCTGGCTTCAGCCGGACCTGGAGGGGTGCGACACGCACCGGAGGGTCGTCACCAAACTGGAGCCGGAACACATCCTGCCGAGTGCTCAAGATTGCTTTGAGCCATACGCGCGGCTCTAGCACCAAGCCCATCTCCGTGGCAACCTTGAACCTCTGCTCAAGTGTTCGAATCAAGTCTGCCAGCACTTCCGGGGCCATAGTGGGAAATGCCGTACGCGTCTCGTAGCGCTCGACATCTTCACTCGCAGCAACACTCGGTACCGATGTTTCCATCGCCGCCGCCTGCAACCTGCAGACACGTTGAAGTGGCGTGGTTCCTTCCGCCGTTGGTGCTGTAGTGTCGTCGGCCCCAGCGAGTTCCCACTCGGTCTGAGCGTCGCGTGCTCGCACCAGCAATTCGTCCGTTGAGTATCCCAATATCTTCATGATGGGGCGGCCAACAATGAGGCCATGTGATGGGTCGGACTCATCGACAAAGCACTCCAGGTTCCGCAGCATTAGCGGGCCGGCTGACGTCGCCAGCATGACTTCCTTAAATTGGACGACCCGGGACGCTACAAGCTGGCCGCTACTGATAGGCTTCAGCTCCTGGTTAGCAACCTGGCGGATGTGAACCAATACCCCATCAGCTTGGAGGGCATCGATGACGCCTCTGGCCACCAACGACGTGTCAGCACCCGAATCCAGTAGAAGCGCCTTTACCTCCAGACGGTCCACTGTCGCATCGACAGTACCCGCATCTTGGGTCCTCTCAAGCTTCAAGTCTTCAGACGCATCATTCGCTACTTGCAGACGGCGCATGCTCGTCGGAGGGGCGGAGTCCCGTCGTGTTCGCAGCGCTTGGAGAAGCTCGGAGGCATCGCCTGGCCTGATATTTGGGCACTCCCGCACTTGATGCTGCGTCGACTGGCACTTGAGGCAAGCGCCACGCTGCCGCGGGGCGGACGCTCCGTCGGCACCATCAGCTCGGACGGGTGATGTAGTAGCAGGGGCTGTACCATTTCGGCCAGTACCACCGCCTCGACTTCCGTGGCTACCTCCACCACGTCCACCCCCATTGCCGCCACTGCGCCCCCCTCCGTTAGCACTGTTGCTTGCTCCACCCCGGCCACCACGCCGACCGCTTGAAGATGGGGTGCTGCCGTGCGGGGCGGGGGTACTGCTCACAGAATTAGCAGCCTGCACCCACGTCATAAACTCCTTTAAGAGCACCTTGACCCACGTGCAGAAGGGAACGACTTCGTTCTCAAACTTCTTGTTCTCCTGCAGCATAAGGCGGGTGGCCACTACGCTGCGGAAGCTTGCCGGCTCCAGCGCATTAGTTAGATATCGAACAAGTCGTCGCTGTTCGTGCTCAAACGCGAGCTCAGCCAGATTGAAGCGGTCGAGGATAGCCTCCAGATCCGCCTGTAAAATCATCATGCGGCTCTCAGGTTCTGGCCACTTCGTCTGCATGCGGAGTTGCTTCATCGCCTCGTCGACCACTGCGTAGTCAACGTGGGAGGGCTCGTTTGCCTGCTTGAAATACGTAATCCACTGCTCTTCCGAAATCCTTTCAGGCGAGCAGTTAAACTCGTACCGGGCGATCATGCGCTTCGTCTTGCTCTCGATACAGGCACCCACGGACATGGCAAACGCGCCACTCCACTGGGTTTGGAGCGCATTGATCGCGGTAAGGTAAGTCTCATACCCACGCATGAAGTTCCGGCGGTCTTGCATCGTGCGACCTTCGAACCTGGGCGGCTGGGGCAGTGCGGGGGCCGCTGAGACCCGCTGTTGTAGCTGCCCCGCGAGCGGGCTCGCCGTCGGCATGTCTTCGTCTTCAACGCCTGGTTCCTCGCTACCAGCGCCACCCGCGTCGAAGGGGTTCGGGATCTGAAGTCGCAATCCCGGAGAGCGCACCGGGGACTCGGGCGCCCCGGGGCTCGAAAGTAGCGTCGCGGCGATCCGCGCCGCGAGCTCGTCAACGGAGCTTCTAGACTCCGCCATGTAGTTACGCGTGGACACCTTGCCACGCGGAGTTTAGACCGTGCACTAGCACAGGACTAAAGCTAGCTTTGACCTGTCTCGTACAGGATCGCGCTCGCTACTGAGCAAAAACCAAACTGAGTGTATTGGGGACTCCGAGCTACCTCTGTCGATCTACGATCTAAAACGAACGCGTGGCAGCCTCTGGACCTGCCACCGGCTATACGAGTCTGTATACGGGGTTGACATCTCGGAGTACCGGTGTATACGGTGTATACGTGGTCGGCGCTTGACACCTCTGCTGGTACACTGATACCCAGGCAGATCACATAGTTCATCTGAATCAATATCTCCTTCTTGTTCGACCGGTCGGCATCCAGTCCTTGTCCCGCGGATACAATCTCCACCGTTGTGAATTGGTTCACAAGTTGAAACTGTTTGATCAGGCTGAAAAGCTTGAACCGAGCTGGCAATCCGTGATAAGCTCAGAAACCCACCCTCAGGCGCGCACTTTACCGCAAATTGAAAAATCGGAATGTTTGGAGACGTACTATGCTCCATTGGCGTCGACATATCCTCAGCAGCCCCATCAATGGGAGAACAGTCTTCAGAGGCGATATTTTCAGCAAACACAGAACAAATTTTCGCCTTTAGCGACGCGATGCCAGAACGCCTACTAGCAGACCCTGCCGCCACGCGCGTCAAAAGCTCGTATAAATCGCCCCTTGCTGGTAGAACGCCATCAAATTCTGGATCAGTCTGCTGGCCTGGTGCACTAGAAGGGGGATGCTTCGAACGAGACCCCAATAATTGGCTCCTCTGTTTCTCCAATCGCTAGCAATTCCTTCATTGCGACTGCTGCGATACCCTTTTTTCATTATGTTCCGGACATAGCGACATCACTCCCTATTTATAATGGATGCGGAGCTTTTATCCCACGATTCACACATACCAAGAAGACATGCTGCGTCAAAAGACCACCGTGGCCCCCGCGAGCTCCAAGATGTGAATGCACATAACAAATACCGAGCCAATTTATCGCGCTTGCTCGTATCATTGCGTCCCCACTAGACGAAGGATCAGATCCGGGAAACTCGTAATCGGCCCCCCTTCTTCGGCGGGAAAATCGATCGCGAGGAACGGCGTCAACGCAGGCACGTCACCCCCCCCCCCGGAGAAGGATCCGGAACAGAAGCGGATGAGTCGGTGTCGGCAGAGGACGGATTGGGGCGAGCTCGCTTACGCTGGGAGGAACTTGGATCCACCGAAGAAGGAGGCGGGCCGCGCGACCGCTTCAGAGATGAGCGGGCGTCCGGAGTGGGAGAGGCCGCTTGCCCACCGCGTTCAGCAGAGGTGCCATGCAGGGCGGTCGAAGCAATAGACGCCAGGCGGTCGAGAGCGCAGTCTCGTTCCCCAGCGATTGAGGCGTAGCTGGAGAGGAGATGCTGACGTTCTTGTCGGAGGGAATCCTGCTGATCTTCTACCCGATCGAAGTCCTGACGAACCAGCCAATAAGAATGCTGCATGTCAGCTATCTGGGCCAGAAGGTCGCGGATCGAGTCGTAGTACTTCTATCCCTCGCGAATCGCCTCGTTACGTTTGGATATCGCCGCTTCCCGATCCTGGGACGACTGATCCAACTGGGCGGTGAGCTCGGTCACCCGAGTGGCCATCTTGTCCCGCTCTTGATGAAGTCGGTCCCGCTCTTGTTGGAATTCATCCCGCTCCTGACGGATCTGCCCAACTTGGGCGATTTCCGCCTCGTGATGAGACAACCGAGATTGGACGCGCTTGGGGCTCTGCACAGCGTCGTCCCGATCCTTGATCAGGTGATCCCGCTCAGCGTTAAGGCCCCGACAAGCTTCTTGGGCGCCTTGAAGGGAATCTTCTGCCTTTGCGTGCTGGCGGTGGACCGAAATCAACTCGCGCGTGAGATCTTCCACCTTGTGTTCGGCAGCCTATAACCGGGAATGGCCACTATTGCCACGAAGAGAGTCCAGTTCCTGCGTCAACTGTTGAACCTGGCGCTGAGCCGCTTGCAGCCGGTCCGTATAGCGACCACCGCGGAGCGAGTCGAGATCACGCCGCAGCCCTTGAACAGTGCGGTTGGCGGAATCCAGCTTGTCCACCGTGCGCTCATGTACACGGTGTAGCTGCGCTCGACGTTCGTTGGCCTTGGCGAGCAGACGTTCCAGCTCAGCTATCTTCTCACCGCGTACGTGGATCTCCAACCGTGCAGCCTGAAGATCGGCCGCAGCGGCTGATCCAGCAATTTGTTGATGCGCTTGGTCAAGGTCACGCCGGAGCCGGCGATTCTCTTGACTCAACGCAGAGTCATCCAGCCGCCGACGTTCGCGATCCAGATCGCGTCGCAACTGGTAATTCTCCTGGCCCAGAGCGGATCTATCTCTGGGACGACGCGCGTGATCCAAATCACGTCGCAGCTGCCGATTCTCGCGATCCAGATATTCAGCCCGCGCTTTCCACTGGGAATAGTAACGCTCCAGATCCGTGTGGGACTTGCGCAGATCCGCATGCTTCTGCTGTAGCTGGAACAGATCCTGGAGCACCGTATCCCGCGAAGATTCTGCCGTGTCGAGACGAGGTTGGAGCACTTTCAGCTCCTGGTGGAGCCGATTCCTCTCGTCGCAGACGTTTAGCAGATCTTGAGTGAGCGGATGCGGAGGGCGTGGCGCCTTGGCCACAGGGAGAGGTTCGTCTCGAGTAACCTTGCACGCTCGAGGTACGCTCCGCCAGGCCGAATACGATCGGCCGACCTTCGTCGGGCGGAAGATACTGCTCCAAACCACTCGCGGAGGACCCCGCTCCGAAAAGGGGCACCGCTCCACGCTGACGGTGTATTGGAGCAGCCGTGCGAAGGAGTCAGCCGAGGTTTCCTCAAGGATGCTGTAGCGGAGCTTGAGAGCCGCGAGTCCTTTCAGCTCGTCTCGAAGCTGCTCATTGACTTGTCGCGTGTCGGCCTGCTGCTGCTCCACTTGCCGGACTCGCTCTTGAGACACATCATAGCGGTGTCGCGCGAAGTCCACGAAGGCGCGCGCCATATCCCACGCAGGACGGGCTTGCGCATGGAGCTCTTCGTTGTGGCGGCGCGCGCGGATCAGGGCTCGGACCGCTTGCTAGTGCTTGGACAAGAGTTCTCGGTAGGCGCCGATGAACGTGTGCGCGGAAGACGCAGCAGTTTGCAGGGCGCGCAGATCCACCTCCAGCGGAGTAGTGGCAGCCGACAGATCCGACGGTGCTTGATCGCAGTGCTTGCAGGGGCGAGGGGGCTGGGTGGATTGGCCCCTCCCGGCGAAGACGGCAGCACGCAGGTCGTCCCCGGTGTCTGGAGGGGCGTCGGGTTGGACGTCGGGGTCGGACATGATCGCGAACAGCGGATGGAGCCAAGCGACACGATGCGTTGCCGTTGTGCGGTAGCCACAACGTGTCGGGGACGGATGTGGTATTGCAGTGTGAGAATTAGAGAGCCTGATCGGCCGTTGGCACGAGGCTCCCAGATGGATGGATACTGACTACGCGACATGCAGGCTACAATCCGGGACGGATCGAGAGGACCGTCCCATAAGGGTAAGATACGGGACGGGTCGCGAGGAGTATCCCATAAAGGTCGGATATGGGACGGATCCTGAGGCTGCCCCATATTAGGCGGATCGGGATAACGGATCCGGATCAGGGTGGATCTGAGTCTATAGTTATATTAAGATGTAGGTCAAATGGGAGGCTCAGAGCGCTCGGGAGGAAGAGGTCCAGTTAACACTTAAATCAGAACCGAATTTGCACTGGAAGACTCACTTGGCTATAGTATAGGGGATTGTTATTGGCCCCATACTTAAATCAAGTGTATTTTTGTTATCTTCCTGCAGTACGTGGCAGCCCCTGGATAGCTTGGACAGGCAGCGCGCGCCCTTCGAGCTCTCAACCCCCTCAAAGACCCCGCTATTGGAAGCGGCAAGCGACGTAAAGGAACAAGGAACACCCCGTAAGGGAGCAAGGAACCCCGTAAAGGAACAACTCCGGATCACGCATTTCTATTGCGGATCCAAAAGGCCTACTCAAGTAGATCAAGGCCGACCCCATCAGGATCCCGTGCGCAGGAATACCCGCGCCGATCCACCAACCTCTCAAGTGCCCACAAGGACGTCCACCGCTCACCAAGTGCGCAGCTCGTGTCAACGAGAGAGCTGTACCAGCCCGCCGACGGGTACACAAGGTGAACCACTCAGCAACAACACGGCCGTCGGAGTACCCCCTCCGTTAGTCGGTGTCTGGGCGCAGTGAGTGCGAGTCGGGATCCTTAGAAATTCTAACGGATCCGCTCCACCACAATGGTGCGCGTGCCCGGATCTCTTGGCGACGCGGGATATCACCGTGAATCCCAAGATGATGCGCAAATGAGCAATGGATCGGGAGATGAAACGCTGACGGAGACTGGATCACCGACGGCGTCGCTGAATATGAGATCCACGGATCGGCCGAGCCCTGGAAGGAGCTCTGCTGACGGAACAGAGGAATATCTGGCAACGGATCTGGAAGAGAAACCTCGCTTTCCTCCCAAGGTCCCTTCGGGGACCCCCGCGGATCCTGACGCGAGTCAAGATCCGCCGGAGGAAGATCCACTCGTGAAAACGAAGAGATCTTCTTCCACCACCACCCTCGCGCCCTCAGGTGCTGCGTTGAAGAAGACGAAGGCCGCAAGGAAGAAACTCAAAGCACCAGATGCAGAAAGCGAAGATCAGACCATACTCACATGGTCACAGTCTAAGTTGGAGTTGGCATACCTACACGCGGAGCTGAACAACTTCCTGCGTGAGGACCCAGTGATGCGGATCATGCATCTGAAGGTGGTAGGATCCCTCACGGAACCTGTGCAAGCCCCGTTGTCTACCAAGAACAAACTGGACGCGGCGATGGACATGCTACGGCTGCTGAAGGAGGCTGGTATCACAGCGGGAGCATTCGACGCTGACGATCTCTTCCACTTGGAGGTCGATGAGATCAGGATCGCCACCGCAGCGCTATTCAATCTGCTGAAACCAATGGTAGGAGAGCGGCCGACAGCTAGACGGCCCAAGCCTTTCAGCTTGCTGAAACCTCTCGCAGATGAGCAGCCTGCAACTAAGCCCGCAGAGCACTAGAGTGCCCAGGTCCAGTCGCCCGAATATCACACGGGATCCTCCCAGTATGCTTCGGCGACGTCGGAAGCTGGCTCTGACAGCTCATCAGGATCGCGACGGATGTCTCTAGGACCGTCTGGAGCAGCAATGCAACAGGCACGTGCTGCTGGCCATCTGAGTGTCAAGATCCCTACGCCGCGACCCGCGAAGAGCACGTCGGACAGAGTCTCGCCGAGAACTCCACCCCAGGATCCCGCCATCGGTTTGGAGACGTACTTCCAGGCGGCCATGTCGCGCTTCCTGAGCGAGCGGTCGGAAATGAGAACTCCACGGCAGAGAACCACCCACTCGGAGATAGGAGAACGCGACGTTGACATGGAATCGGTGGTATCCCTGGATCACCCCGAACTTTGGGAATACGACCCCGACGACCTTGACATAGAGACGACACGGCGAACGGCTGCGACCGCTGCCGCGGTCGCATCAACAGGATCCCCGGCAGTCCAACGCGTCAAGATCTCGGCGATTTCGGCGATTTCGGACTTGAAGGTATTCACGGGCAAGGATCGTGACGAAGAACGAGCTAGGGGATGGATCAGCAAGGTGAAGTCAGCGTTCACGAGAGACCAAGCTACTGACGAAGAGAAATGCCTCACTTTCGCATACCTGCTCACAGGCCCAGCAAGAAACTGGTACAGACAGCTCAGTCGGTCAACGCGGACGAAGTGGGGCGACCTCCTTCAGAGCTTCCAGACGCAGTACTGCGGATTGGCTGTCTCGGTGGCGTGGCAGTATTACCATGCACGCAAGCGTTCGTAGGAGACACCACTGGAGTACCTCCACCGCCTCAATGTCGCAGGGATGCGTGCACGCCTGAAGATCAAGGACGGAGATTCGAAATCTCGCCTTGAGCATGTGGAGCACTTCATCGAGACGGTAGGGGACCCGGAGTTGGCGGACCAGCTCACACTGTTACGACTAGCGGACGCGGACCAATTGGAGGACGTGCTCAAAGCACGAGAGCGTGCGAAGTCCAGGCAGAAGAAGTCGACGATACCCAGCAAGTACCGACCCAAACCGGCCGCACCAGCTCCACCAGCCGGTCAAACGAAAGCTGTACGCGCGATCCAAGTCGCGGAGACCAGGTGCGAGTATGGATCAGATCCGGAAGACTCAGGATCCGACGGAGAACTTGTCCGAGCGTACGTGGCGGCTGCGAGCGACCAATTGCCGACGGCTGCGGCGGGAGATACGCCGAGAGCACAAGACCCCGGACGTCCAAGCGACACCTCAGGAGATGGCCAGCCGCAGGAACACCGACCACGCTTCAACAGGGACGGCCAGCAACGCTGCTCACATTGCGGATCACACCGACACTCGGATCTCGGGTGTTGGAAGCGGCTCACCTGCCAGAAGTGTGGCTAGCGAGGACATCCCTCCGACCGCTGTTTCTTTGTGTGCCGGGGCTGTGGTCAACTGCATGACCATGGGAAATGTCAGGTGGAAGAGTTTTACAACTTGATCCGTCAGTGGTTTGACCCCAGTAAACACCCTGGACTCTTGCCCGAAGCAGCGGAGAAGATGTTAAACTAGGACGCTCGCCGGTGTTGAACCCGGTACGAGACGAGCGTTCTAGCTCTTTCATCTATGCATTTGAGGAGAAGAAGCCGAAGGATCAGGTTAGCAAGCTGCGAACGGATCTAGTCGGTAATACATGTGAAGTTCATGAGAAACGTACGGCTAAAGTTGGAAGTTTACGGCCTGTTGATGAGTATCAGCGGTCAGAGGCAGAAATGACGTTGGAACTGCAGCCGGGCAAGTCGCGTGGATACTGGAAGTACCATGTCCCAGGCAAGCACTTCAAGCAGGCTAAGGCGAACAGCAAAATCAACAACGTGAGAACCGTAGTGCTTCTTGACTCAGGATCCGAGGTATCGATCATCGATGCCACCTTTGCTCGTAACGTAGGATGCTATATTGACACAAGTCAGAGTCAAGAATGCCTAGGGATCGGCGAAAAGCTGTACGTCGCAACCGGACGTACGAAGATCAAGTTCACGGTGGCAGGATATTTGGTGTACTTGTACGAGGTCTGGGTAGGGGATGACCTGCCTCCAGATTATCAGACGATCCTCGGAATGGATTTCATGGTGCCGGTACCAGAAAGGAGGATGCCTCCCGCAGACACCACGACTCCAAGTCCCGACCAGTTAAACCTCCATCCGAGCGAAAGCTTCTCCCAGTTAAACCCGGTACCAGTAAGGAGGATGCCTCGCGCAGACACCACGACTCCAAGTCCCGACCAGTTAAACCTCCGTCCGAGCGAAAGCTTCCCCCAGCGGTCGTGGCTGCACAACCCCACCAAGACGGCAAGGAAGTTTGTCTTCGGTTTTTATCGAAGCGTGGGTGCCCCTCAGCTGACCCGCGTGTGTGCAAATTCCCTAAGCTTGTCCATTTTCCCCCAGCTACCATCGATTCCATCGTGCGTCAATACATCATCACGCGACTTGGAGGCCTGAGTGAGAAGTATACATAATCAACATGAAGATGTCCAGGACGCAATGATCGCAAGCGCCTTGGGTTATTAGCCGCGCCGCTCATGTCTGACGAAATCCCGAATCAGTGCTCGCACTCTTCACGGTGCGAGTTCAAGGGGTTAAGAGCACCAGATCCTGCCAGTGGCGAACGACTCTCCGATCTCCCGGACACCACGGACGCAAGCCTACGTGGGTGGGGCAACCAGATGACCTCGTCGGCTAAAACGTTTTCGCAGTGGAGTACAAAGCTCGAAGTTCTTGGATTGGAATTTGACACTGTATCGCGAACCGTGTCGATGCCGACTGCAAAACTTGCAAAGGCCCAGAACCGCGTACGAAGCGCAGCTCGTAAACAGAAAATCTCAAAACATGAGCTGCAGTGTCTCCTGGGTAGCCTTCGACACGTTGCAACTTGCCTTCGAAGTGTCAAGCCATTCTACCAGCGACTGCAATTCACTACCAATAAAGCACCTAGATGGGGGTGCGTAGCAATCGACAGCTCGTTGCGACAAGACCTGATGTGGTGCGACGCTCTTCTATCCCATGGACGCTGGTGGTCGCTGCCGACATCAATGTTCTGTGCAGAACCGAGCATTGACGTCCATTTGTACATAGATGCAAGTAACCAAGGACTCGCCGTACTGGACCCTGCTCGTCGCCGATACATCCAACTCCAATATGATGATCCCGAGCAGCGCCTGATAAAGGAAAGTACGGGGGGCGACAGCTTCAACATCAATGTGCGGGAACAACTGTTGGTTTGTAGTTCAAGGCAAATGCCGAAGTGAGTAGATTAGATCGCTTAACTCTGTCTTTCAGGTCTCTCCTACTAGTTCCGGTTGGTCTACAACCACCAAAGTTGATCAGCCAATCCTGGGGCGGTTCAACATGAACCACTCCCACGGTCCGAACGGCTCGCCGAACCGTGCAACAACGATGCTCTTCAACACTCCCACTCACCGCTATGGCACAGTGACCTTCTCCTTGATACCGTTCCCGTCGCACAGGAACTTCAGCGTCTTGGTTCCGAGAGCCTTGGTCAGCATGTCCGCCAACTGGTTCTTGGTGTCGACGTACTCGACCTTGACCGTTCCGCGTTCCACGTTCTCTCTGATGAAGTGATGGCGAATGTCCACATGCTTCGTCCGAGCGTGGTAGCCAGCGTTCTGCGCCAGAGCGATCGCGCCCTGGTTGTCTTCCCAGATTGTTGTAGCGTTCCGCTGAAGCGTTTTACAATTACTAATTTAGAAATTGAAAGTTTAAGTTCCCATGTCCGTTAGCATAGCACGCGTCCACAGCACTTCTTGAACGCACCAGCTCAATGCCATGTACTCAGCTTCAGCCGAGCTGAGAGCAACCGTTCTCTGGAACTTCGACTTGGACACCACAGGGGCGTTCCCGATCATAACCATGACACCCGAGACGGAACGCCTGTCGTCGAGGTTCGTACACCAATCAGCGTCCGAGAACGCCTTGAGCGTCACACTGTGCGTTCCACCTTGATAGATTATTCCGTGTTGGCGTGTCGACTTGAGCTAGCGTAGCACACACACTGCAGCGTTCCAGTGTTGCTGTCCGGGGTTCTCCAGGAAACGCGAAAGCTGCGTGACCACGAACGCGATATCCGGACGCGTACATGTCGTGATGTACAGCAGACAACCAATCAGAGAACGGTACGGTTTCGACCGCATTGCGTTCTGCTCTGCATCCGTTCCTGGTGACTGCGTCTTCGACAACTTGAGTCCAGCTGCGCACGGGTTGTCCACAGCCTTAGCGTTCTCCTGCCCAAAGCGTTCCACCACGTCGTCAATGTACCGGGTCTGCTTGATTTTGAGCGTTCCAGCCGTCATATCATGGTCGATCTCCATTCCCAAGATGAACTTGGCCGGTCCGAGCTCCTTCATCTTGAAGGCGTTCTTCAGCGCGTCCTTAACGTCACGGATCTCCTCGCTGGTCTTCGCCGCAATGATCATATCATCGACATTGAGACATACGTAGATGAAACCGTTCTTGGAACGCTTGACGTAGACGCATTGATCTGCGCCCCAACTCTTGAAGCCGTTCCCGAGGAATACTCGTTTTGTTCCAGGCACTTGCAGCTTGCTTCAAACCGTAGATGGCCTTGTTCAGCTGGCACTGATAGTCTCTAGCGTTCTCGATGCCAAATGGTACCACCATGTAGACACGGTCCTTAAATTTACTGTTGAGGAACGCTGTGTCTGCGTCCAACTGTTCCATCCGGTACTCATAGGCGGCGCAGACCGAGAGAACGACTCGGATCGAGTTCATGTTCGCCACCGGAGAGTACGTTTCAAAGAAGTCAATGCCGTACTTCTGCTTGAAACCCTTGGCCACTAGCTGTGCCTTGTAGCGTACCACGCGACCGTACTGGTCACGCTTCTTGGCAAAGACCCACCTGCACCCGATGGTAGGGTTGGCCGTTCCCCGTGGCACCAGTGTCCAACTGCCGTTCCGTACATGTGAGAGCAGCTCTGCATCCATGGCCTCGCGCCATTGCGCTGCGTCGTCACTAGACATTGCCTGCGCGTGCGTCGTCGGAATGTCCACTGCGTCCCCAATGCTTGCAGCGTACGCGAGAACGGCTTCAGCGAGAAGACCGTCCTCATCAATCCTGGCACGCTTCGGAGAGGGTGGTCCATCACTTCCTTCTGACTTCCGTTCTTCCTCAGCATCCGTTCCATCTTCAAGAAGGAACACTGGCTCACGAGCACGTCTAGAACGGTGGACCGGATGATGGAACACCACTCGATCGTCCTCAAACACGGTCGGTGGGGCACGGTACGGTGCCAGCTCTAGTCCAGTGGGGGTGGGTCGTTCCTCTGCCAATAGCAGTGGTGGAGCTGGGTCCTGCTCCGGTTCCACGCTTTCCATGCTTACGTCCGGCGCGTCGTCCTCAACACCTTCCATCGGTTCCTCCACTGCGGGCTGGCGTTCCACCGATGCAGGCGTGACTGCATCATGAGCGTCCTCGCTGACGTGGATGACCGTTCCGTTCCGGGCTGGCAGCGTCTCGTAGATACCGTCCACCTTTTGCTCGTCCAGCTTTACAGAGCGTGTCACCTTGACCTTGGAAGCGTCCAAGTCGAATACGCGGTACCCCTTGACGTTTTCGGCGTACCCGAGGAACATGCACCTGAAGCTCTTGGGTTCCAGCTTCGTCCTCTTCGCCTTGTCGATGTGCACGTACCCATGCGATCCGAACATGCGCAGGTGCTCTAGCGTAGGCTTCACCTTGAAACCCAGTTCGTACGGTGTCACACTCGTGTGCTGCGTGTTCGTGGAACGGTTGATGAGGTATACCGCCGTACTCACCGCTTCCGCCCACCATTCCGTTGGAACGCTCTTGTAGTACAACATACTCCGAGCATTCTCCATGATGGTACGGTTCATCCGTTCTGCCACTCCGTTCTGCTGAGGGCTATACGGTACTGTACGCTGGTGCATGATACCGTTCAGCGTACAGATCCTCGTCACGTCCTTGTTCACGAACTCCGTTCCGTTGTCCGACCGGAGACACATGAGGCGTTCCTCCCATTGCTTCTCGTAGAATCTCATGAACTCCTTCAGCTTGGAAGCCACCTCGCTCTTTTTCTTCAAGAAGTAGGCAACCACGTATCGCGAGAAGTCGTCCACAAACGTTAGGATGTACTTCGCACCACCCTTCGATGTTGACTTCATCGGTCCCATCACATCCGTGTGAACCAGTTCAAGAACGCGCGACGTCTTCGTTTTGGAACGCTTCGGGAACGCTTCCACCGTCTGCTTACCCTTCATGCATCCGCCGCACAAAGTTGGGAACGCTTGTCCCACGTCCGGGATACCGTTCGTGGCACGCTGTGTCTTGGCCAAAGCGTCCTTGTTGGGATGCCCGATGCGGGCGTGCCAAAGCTCCCACTGGCTGTCAGCCCCAGCGTACTCGACAAACCGCGCATCTTCCTGGTCGCAGTCCAACATGTACGCTTTGCCGATCTTCTTGCCCAATGCAATAGCACTAGCGTTCCCCCAGATGACACACGAGGAACGCTGGAACTCAACCTTCAGACCGCGTTCCGCCAGCTTCCCCACCGACAGCAAACGCCTGTCGAGACCAGGGATGTGGAGAACGTCCACCATCTTGATTCGATTCTGGTCCAGACCGTGCAAGCGTACCGTTCCTCGACCTGCCACGGTCAACTTCTTGCCGTCCGCAATCGTGACCTCCATGGTAGTGTCCAGAGCCTCGTACTCGAGAAGGTCGGAACGGTGCGAGGTCATGTGGGCAGTCGCACCACTGTCGATCAACCAGCCGTTGAGGCGTTCCGTGCCCACGGTAAAGACCGCGTCGTCGTCCCCTCCAGCGTTCCGTACCGGACAGTCCCGCTTCATGTGCCCGGGCTGGTTGCCCTTAAAGCACTTGCCTCGGAAGTCACCAGCGTTCTTCTTGGGACCGTTCCACTTGCGACCGTTGCCCTTGCTGCCCTTGAACCGTCCATCGTTCACCTTGAATGAGCGTTCCGTGGTCGTGTCCTTCTTCTCCAAGCGTTCGTACTCCTTCAAGAGCTTCTCCTTGACCTCGATCAGCGTAGTGTCCTTCGCGTTCTCGATGATCGACGAGATCAACTCGTACTCGACCGGGAGGCTGCTCACCAGCACCACGAGCTGCCGTGCCTCGTCGACCGGCTCACCCATGGTCTGAAGGCCGACCACGAGCTCATCAAAGGCGTCCAGATGCTTGGACATGCTCGCCCCGTCGTCCATCTTGAACTCATGGAGACGGTGTGTCATCGTAACACGGTTGTGGAGCGTGGTACGGTTGTAGAACTCTCGAAGCGTTCCCCACGCCTGGATGGCACGCGTGGCGGAACGGACCTTCGTCTGGTGCTGGAGTTCCACGCCCTGCGCGATGATGCCCAGCGCCTTCGCGTCGTTCACGAGCCATGCCTCCGTGATGTCACCCTCCGCCTTCACGTCTTGCACATGCGCGAGCAAGACCTTGCGGGCGAGCGTCATGCGCATATTGTACTCCCAGTGGAAGTAGTTCCCACTCTCGAGGAGGACTTCGGCGCGCTTGGTCGTCATCTTGACGGTCGTGCGAGGCGTGCTTGGTTGCAGCGTTCGGAGCTGCGGCTGTTAACCTGTTGGTTTGTAGTTGAAGGCAAATGCCGAAGTGAGTAGAATAGATCGGTTAACCATGTATTTCAGGTCTCTCCTACTAGTTCCGGTTGGTCTACAACCACCGAAGTTGATCAGCCAATCCTGGGGCGGTTCAACATGAACCGCTCCCACGGTCCGAACGGCTCGCCGAACCGTGCAACAACGGTGCACTTCAACAACAACTATGCGTGGCGATAGCATCTTGGATATGGGGCCCCCGGTGGAAGAAGAAAGGTGCCAGCCTTGATTCATGTTCGGGCCTGGACCGACAACACAAGTTCAGCAGCATGGACAAACAATCTCTACAGCACCAACCCACTTTCACAAGAGCTCAACCGAGCAATAGGTTTTGCAGAAGCCACCCTTGGTTTTCGTATTTCGGCCGGGCACCTCCCGGGTGCTTGCAACATTATTGCCGACGCCGGCTCACGCGCGCGGTCAGCACCCTACAACGAAACCTGGACTAATTTTATTTCTTCGTGGACACAGGATCCAACCCCAGCACAAGTTCGACACATCTACAAAACGTTCTCGCAGATATGCAAGCCAGATCCCTTGCCGAAGACAGCCACAGGATGTACGCGGGCACGTGGAACGAATGGACAAACTGGTGTAGTGGAGAAGGTTTTTCACCTTGGCTCTCAGGCAGTACCCACCGCGACTCGCACCAGCTTGCGCTCTTTGCTGTATCACGATGGCTTCCCCACAACGGGCGACCAGGAAACGCTGCCAGCACCGTGCTGTCCAAGCTCAGCCAAGTGTCTTGGTATCATCGCCGATATCTCGGTACCTCAGTCGGTTTGCACGCGGGCCACCAACTGGCAATGCAAGGGATGCAGCGGGTATCGAGACCTCCTGCCCAGAAAGAGCCAATTACACCACGCATCCTTCAGCACTTACGCCGACTCTGCAACTTCAACATCGCCCACGATCGCGTCTTGTGGGGGGTTGATCTCCTGGGCTACTTCTTTCTGCTGCGGCGTGGCGAGTACCTGGAAGACAAGGGACGAGTGAAGCCATACATTCTGCTACATTCTGATGTCTAGTGCCTCATTAGCCGCGGTCGTCAAGCACACCATGAATATGAAGCAACATCCGTATGTGTGACGTTCCGCGGGAGCAAGACAGACCAGAGTGGCAAAGGCGAAACAAGAGTATTGGAGCAGTCGGGCTCATGGTGGGCGTGCCCTGTACGGGCGGCATGGCTACTATCCACCCACCAACGGCAAAATGAAATCCCGAGTAACCAACCGCTTTGCACGGTCATGGGCCACAAGCGTATCACGGCGTCTGACATGACCAAGGCGATCAAGGAGGCAGCACACACGGCAGGTCAAAACCCTGTCCGATTTAGCACTCACTCTATGCGTAGCGCCGGGGCAACAGCACTCTTCACGGCGGGAGTAGATCGCCTCGCGATCAAGCGTTTTGGTCGCCGGCGCTCGGACGCATTTGAAATGTACACGCGTATCGACGGGCAAACTGTATCGGGCCTGGCAGAAAACATGATTTCCACTACATTGGGGGTTAAACGAAGTTTCATTAATGGGAGCTTATGCAATGACCATCAGCTCAGTCCGATAAGGGACGAGGAGAGGCGGGTCTTGCTTGCTTGCGTGTTGGTGTGAATTCCAAAGTGAGGGGAACGAACGCCACGCGTCCATCGGTTGGTCTGCGGCCGTAGTTGTCGCCCCTGTACCGGTAAGTACCGGTAAGTACCGGTATACCGGAAAAACATATTTGAAGTGGAAAACATAATTCCCTGGCTCTGCCATGGAATACAGCTTTCCACTACATTGGGGGTTAAACGAAGTTTCATTAATGGGAGCTTATGCAATGACCATCAGCTCAGTCAGAAAAGGGACGAGGAGAGCGGTGCCCCCAAATGGTCATGCTGTAAGCCCCCACTAATGCAACGTCGAATCACCCCGTGGACCTGCGACCATGCTTTCCGCCAGAGTAGCCACCGACTCCCTGTATAGCCTGGTGTAGGTCTTGAACGCATCGGATACCCAGCGGCCGTGAAACTGGATTGTGAGGGTATCCGTGCCAGCTCGATACATGTGATTTGCCCCGCCGGCCTGTAGAGAGTGCGAGCTGAAGCATCGCGGATCTTGACCTGTGCTGGCAGCCGCCCGCTTGATAGCTTCTGCCACGTCGGCCGTTCCCACGCAGGCCGGTTTTCCGCGACGGTCCAGGTACACTGCAGCCGGTATGTCGGCGGGCAGGTTCTTCCGGACTTGGAGAAGGATCAGGGCGCCAAACACGGGACACAGAAATGGGTGCCCAGAACGCGACAGCATTCGTGTTGTGGGGGAGCCGTCTTGGTTTGTCTTGGAACCAATCAACCGCATACACACCGATTGAGCCTTCGACGGAGCCAATGTTGGTCGGCCTTCCTCGTCTAGAACTGCGATGTCTTGAGCTCGAACGGCAAACCACTTGAAGGAGCCTCCGGCAATTGCCACGATTTCCGATCGCCTCAGTAGGAAAAAGAACGCCAGGCACATGACCCCCATAGGGCTTGCTCAAAGGGTTCAGTCATCGCGAGGCTGCAGAAACACACCTCGAGGAGGCCGATCGACACTGGGGCTTTTCGTCGCGGTGGCGAGTCGAGGCGGCTGATTCCCTTGAGCTGCATACGTATGTGCGGGTGTGCAATTGGGAAGTCATGGCCGGATGCCGCGAAGAAGTGCCGAACGCCGAGGAGGACCGCCATAATTGAGTCGCTGCGAATGGGCCCTCCGGACCCGAAGCCATACTGGAAGCCGTGGAGAATAAAATCCGAGATGTGTTGTACTTGGACAACGAGAGGCTTGCCGGCAAGCGTAGGGGGAATACCGTGGCGGGTCGGCCAGATCGTCCACTTGGTCAGAGCTTGCCTGTATTGATCGAACGTGGAGTCGACAACGGAGTGCGCTCGGAGATACGCAGCCAAATGTCGGCCAGACCTTGAATATCCACTGTCGGGGATACCTGCGACCAGCCGGGGGTTAGTGATGAGAATTTGGCCGCATAGGATGGGTTAGCGGCGAGTCGGGAGCCGGCGTCTGCGCGTTCGCTGTCAGTACCGGCCACGTGAGATGCCGAAAACCGGAGCTGGAACGAGGTTTCCCACCAGCTAAAGAGCCGTATAATAACTTGAGCGCGTGGGTTCCGCGAGGCGAGCCTGTTTTGCCAACCGACGGCAGATGTGTTGTCGATGCGAAACAGGACATGGCGTGGACGTCTGTTGCGACCAACGCTGCAGCCCCAACGGCGTCCCCACGCATGGACCGCGAAAGCGCAGGAGACCAACTCGCGGAAGTTGATATCGAATCCGTTCGGCGCGCCGTCCTTGAATGCGGCAATCAGCTCGCGTTCGTTGGCCGTGAACCGGTACGTTAGGGCCGCCTGCGAGGACACATCCAACGCACAGAGCCCGTAGTCTGACGCATCCATTTCGACTGTAATATCCGGCGCCGGGAGCGCGTTGAAGTATTCCAGCGACACCCCGTTCAAGTGGGGGGTGTGGAGCACGCGCCACCACCATAACAAGTCCTGCTGCATGTCAGGTGTTACCGGGACGCGCTGAAACCGGTGTAGATGACTCTCGCGCTGGCGCAGACGCTGGAGAAACGGCCGTGCAGCACGGATGCATGTTGCCACGTGCCGATGGTTTCCCATCAGCGAACGATAGGCCTTCCTTGAGAGCGACGAAGCGCGAAAGCGGCCGCCACAATTCCTCGAGCCTTGAGTATCTTCTCCATTGGCATAGATACCGTTTCCACCTCAAAATCGAACACGAGGCCCAGTACGCGTTGCCGTGTGTTCCAGTCGGTGAACTTCTTAGCATTAATGGCGTCGGCACCCATGACCGCCACCATGGCGTACCGTAGCGACCGGTCCGCGTCATCGCAGGCTGTACCAACGTCCGCAGCCACATTGATGTGGTCGTCAACCCAGTGGTAATTGAAGATACCATCCGGGAACACGTCCGTGGTGTGAGACCCATGCACGTACGCGACGGCTCCACCGGCAATCTCGTAGAAACCCGGTGACCCCGTCCAGCCAAATGGTGCGGCGAGCTCGATCACGATGACGTCGTCCTCCTCGATGTGCCCAGCGAAAAGGTACACGCTGTTGCTGTGGATGCTGATGTTGCGGAATGCAGAGGCGACGTCACCAGCCATGACACATACCCGAGCATTCGGGTGGGCGCGCTTGGACTTCAGGATCTCGGTTGCCACTGCGTCGCAGTGTGTGTAATCCGGCTTAATGATGCTGTCCTGGTCCGTACAGTCGTTGATGGATGTGCCTTCGGGGTATGACAGATCGTGAATCGTCCGACCCGTAACGCTTGCATCCTCACCGCCCTTGTCAACCACTCCGAAAGGACTGATGATAATCTCGGGCCATTGCTCTAGAAGATCTCTGTCGAGCACGAGGCATCGCCCTGCGTCTTGCTCCTTGCGGATGTTCTTGCGGAGCACATTAAGGCGGTCTCTCGTCGACCCGTGGTTTGGAGGGCGCTTGACCTGTCGCGGAGGCGTCTTGCTTAACAGGACTTTAACACCGCCGTGAACAATCTGCTGGAGCTCTTCCAGGCGTTCGTAGCACTTGCATACTTTGTTCAGCACGGCTGGCACCAAGTTCATGTTTGGTCGGTAGTCGTTAGCCGTCTGCCCGCGCGCCATTTCGACAAAAGTTTGTAGCGAAGCACCCGACCGCCGTGCGTACTCTGACAGTGCTTTCCGTAGCGGAGTATCCAGCAGAAACTCGGGCCCTGCCTCTCCTGGTCGCGACAGCGGATAATTGTTCGGTGGTAGCGTAATGCCCAATTTCATCATAGACCGAGCCAGGGAGGCTATGCGAGTTGCGCACACCAGATCACTTCTTGCACGGGCATTCGAATGCATCATTGCAGCGGTGGTGACGCTGACGACCGGGCGCAGGTGGCTTGGCCGCGGTGTAGTTCTCGTGTCTTCCTCTTCTCCAGACGGGAACTTGAAGCCGCGGCGCTGGAGCCGGCACACCGATCCCGGTGACGTGGATGAGACTGGTGGTGTTGCAGCGCTCAACTCGCTCACGCGAAATAATGCATGTGGAGCATCGTACGTATATGGTTAAGTGAATGTACCGGCTGTATGGCCGACCCGGACCGTAAGGTCAAAGTGCCCGTGCGGGCGGCGCCAGTGCCGGTACTGTCCTTTCGACTGCCCAGCAGACTGGCGGAATTGGCGTCGGACGAAGCTGGGAGATGAGCAAAACAGACACTCTCGCGGAAAATTTCCCGCTCGCGCGCCGATTTCGCAAGTCGCATGTTCCGTTCCAAAAGCACGGAACATGCGACTTGCAGCCAGAAGATGGGCTTGCGGAGGGTTGTAGTCGCCCTTCGCCCGTCTCGCTCCCTCCGGAAAGCTAGCCGTCGTAAGGTACTGCACCTCCACGGGAGGCAGCTCGCCTTTGCTGTTCGGGGCAGTGGGAGCCGACGGGTTCGCGTGCGGGAATGGGATGGAGCTCACTGGTAACTGAGCAAGGCCCTGCCCCGCCACCAGCGCACGCAGCCTTTCGACCACGGCTTGAAGTGCTTGCACTTGATCACCGGCAGCTGGGTCATGCT
The DNA here is from genome assembly GCA_009729435.1 of Phytophthora fragariae. Taxonomy (NCBI): domain Eukaryota; phylum Oomycota; class Peronosporomycetes; order Peronosporales; family Peronosporaceae; genus Phytophthora; species Phytophthora fragariae. The sequence goes on along the minus strand of QQOI01000021.1, from coordinate 589,150 downwards.
GGGTTGCGACGCCTTCCCTACTCGCGCTGGCCTGGGCCGTGGGTCACTCCTCGGGCACAGCTCTTTCCGCGGGCGCAGCGATGTCCTCGCGGGCGGTCCCGGGCGAGAACGACGCCATGAACTCGTGCAGGTCGAACCCGCCGTCGGACCTGGGTAGAGCTGACGGACGCTTCGCCGCTGCGGCCGAAGCGGCCGGTTTGGCTGGCTTAGCCTTCGCTGAGGCCGTCGCCTTCCTCGGCCGCTTGGCAGGTGGACCGGGGGCTTGTCCTCCAGGTCGGAGCCGGAGTCCTCGTCGCCGTCGCCTGCGGTCTTCCTTGGTGGCCCGGAGATCGATGCCACCGTGGCGCGCTTCGCCACCTTCTTCCTGGCCTTGCTGGCGTCGGCCGGAGCTTCACCGGGGACCGCCTTCGGTGTCGCCCGTTTGCTGGTGCGCAGCGGCGCGGCCTCGGTCGTGCGCCTCGCAGGCGCCGTCGTCCACGGCTCACCAGAGCCCGTGACGTCCACTACGTCCGGAGGCGCGACGGCAGCAGCAGCCGGAGGGAGCTCCCTATCCGTAGGAGCCGAGTCGGCTATGGATGACGGGAAGCTGGGCGAGGCTTGATCGGTGGTTCCGCTGGTGATCATGGCGTAGGTGCGTGTGGAGAAGAAAAACCCCTTCTTGCTTGCTTGCGTGTTGGTGTGAATTCCAAAGTGAGGGGAACGAACGCCACGCGTCCATCGGTTGGTCTGCGGCCGTAGTTGTCGCCCCTGTACCGGTAAGTATCGGTATACCGGAAATACATATTTGAAGTGGAAAACATAATTCCCTGGCTCTGCCACGGAATACAGCTGCCAACATTCGCCTCGTGTCACAGACGTTGTTAAGCTATGCTACGCATTTCAAGGGGCAGCTTCATGCCGTACCAGCCTGAAGCGGCTTAAAAAAGTCAAACACGAACGAGGTGTGTCCCCCAAGCCGAGAGTGAAAGCGGAAAATGGATTCTTTTCAAACAAGGATTTCACATTTGCACCCCGACCTTTGTTGTAAACCGGTAGAAAGTATCGGAAGAGCGACAAATTACTCGATGTCGTTGATTCGGCTGTAAGCTTAGTACTTCGAAGTAGTTGGGCTGCATTTTTGTTGGGAGTGCATTATTTGATCCAGGGTTTTTTCTTGTGAGTCTAGATATTTTGAGATTATCCATGCAGAGATCTCCCTCAAGGATGTGATTGTACATGTATAGTCCTTGCAAATCGATAGAGCTTCCAAATGTTTACAAAGGATAATATCACAAAATCTCGTTTGATAATTCAGGCGAAACCGTGGATTGGTGGGGTCACATATTGTTTTATTCCGAAAGCCACTGGAATTATTCTAACGGTTTCCCTAAGCTACGAAATTATGGATTAAGGGATCTGTGCATCTTCACAAACGCGTGCGCTGCGAATTGATCTCTGTTCCACTCGTCCTCAACATGTTTTCCGTTCAGCCCGCTCGGGGGAGCAGTGCCTAGTGATCCATCATGTATTCCACATAGTCGAGCCAGGCTTCATCTTCGTGTCGGCACTCGTCATCGTCAGGTTCGTAATAGAAACCAGTGCGCTCGTTTCTCACCAGTCCAGGTCGATAACAACGTCTTCCAACCCAAAAGTCATCATTAGTGTTGCAGCTATCGGTGTGTTCACTTACTCGCTCTTGTTGGAAGATGTTATTATTTGGGATGTGCTGCAAAACAAGGTATTCATCAGCTGCCATGTGGAAAACGGTGAGGCCACTCGTGTTGATTGAGTAGATCCGCACGTCACCGTATTGGAGCATCGTCCTTGCCCAGTTCTCGGCGTGCGCCTTGTTGCAAAACGTCGATAGAAACGGAGTTTTGGCGCTACTGCCCCACTTCAGATGTTGTCGTTTGGCTCTCTTAAATTGTTGTCATCTCCAAAATACACGTTCATCTTGCGAGCGCAAAAGAGGGCGTCTCGATTTCCAGCGTGTCCGATTCGCCAAACGCAAGCTGGAGGACAACGAATCGTATTGCGTTTGATAACGCCAAAGGTGGCCATTGTATCTTGAGGAAGCAAATTCGAGAATGGGAGACGTATTTTGGTTGAGATATCAATTAAATCAGCCGCCCCACCGTTATTGTTTTGCTGGAAATTTCAGCAGAAGTTCCAACTTGGAATCGGCGCTGATATTGAGACCATTCCTCCAATTTGTGATACCTTGGAGCGCTTTGGGCCTAGTGCTAGCGTGTCGGGCAGCGATTGACGCGCGCCGACACGAAGTTCGTCAATCACTACCACTTCAATTGAAGAATTCGTCTGAGACTTTGTCGAACCGGCACGAGAAACACGACAAGTACCCACGATCGAAGCGGACTACGTGGCCGGCCCCCACTCTCACCGCATTCATAACACGATTTGTCTCCGCCTGAGCAAGTCGAGTACCGACCGTCTCCGAATTCAGCAACGCACCGCACCGCAGTCATGAAGTTCACCGTGTTCCTAGTCGCCGCACTTGCCGTCGTCGGTGTCGTCGCCGCCGCCGACCAACCTGCCGTCGCCCAACCTGCGTTGAAGACGGCAGCCGAAGCATTCGAGATGGTGCAAGCGTCCGAGCTGCCTAATGGTGTCACGCTCACTGGAACTACCGAGAAGATCGACCAGCCTGCCGGTTCCGCCGCCTTAATTGCCGCCAAGGAAGGAGGTGACAACAACAAGGACGACAAGAAGGAGCAATACGGATGGGGTATGCGTCTTGGCGGTGGCTGGGGTCTCGGCGGTGGCTGGGGCAACTGGGGTGGCTGGGGCGGATTCGGTCCCTACCGCTTCGGATTCATGTGCGGCGGCTCCCCTGGCTGGGCCTATCCGATGGGCTACTGGAACATGTTTTTGGAATCGGCACTCCGATGCTCACTAGAAGGAAAAATGAAAACTGAGTTGATTTGGTGTTAGCTGCTTGGCCAAAGGCCCTGGCTACCAACACTCGCGGGTGCTCACCCGTCCCAGGCACGGTCTTGGTCTCACTACTTATCTTTGTTTCTCACCACTTTCTCACTGCCGTTGAACCATGCCTCGATATGCATTCCAACACGCCCTCCTCGAAGATTGCTCTTCGATTACTGAGAATCTCCAATGCCCGCAAGCAGCAGCAGTGCCTTCAGCTTCTTCTTGTCCAGAGGCTTGGTAAACGTGTCAGCAGGGTTAATTTCACCCTTCACCTTATGCAGTTCAATGGCGCCCTTCTCCACCTGGTCACGAACAAAGTGCCAGCGTAGTTCGATGTGCCGCGTACGGCGACTATACGTCGGGTTGGTCGCCATCACAAAGGCCGCTTGGTTATCAATACCAATGCGCAACTTCACGCTGCGCAGCGGCAAAATCTCTTGCAGAATATTGCTCTCTGCGATCGCCTCCATCGCTGCTTCGCAAGAAGCCACATACTCAGCTTCAGCGGTGGAAAGCGCGATGATTGACTGGCGGCGAGACATCTACGCTACTGCTCCTCCAGCCAGCGTGAAAACGAAACCGGTGGTGCTCTTGCGTTGTTCTGTCATTGGCCCAGTCGCTGTCGCAGTAGCCGTTCAGCACCACTTCGTCAGACACTTTCGTGGCTCTCTTGTATGTAATTCCATAGTCCAGTGTCCCGGCGAGGTAGCGCAGCACGCGCTTCAAGGTGCCCACATGCTTGCTTGAAGGCTTAGCCACGAAGCGACTTAGCTGCCCGAGTGCAAATGCCAAATCCGGTCTCGTACTCGTAGCCAGGTACATCAACATGCCAACGGCTTCACGGTAAGGGAAGCTGGTGTCAGCATCATCATCGCTGCCCAGTGGAGCAAGACGGGCATTTACCTCCATCGGGTTGCACACCGAGTGCGCTTGCTCGTATCCCAGCTTGGCCAGAATCTCACGAGCGTACTTTCCTTGTCGAATCGTGATCGCCTCCGGTGTTTGGTCCACCTCCACGCCCAGGTACGACGTCAAGAGGCCCTGGTCCTTAATGCCGTACGCATCGTTGAGCTCCTGGAACAACTGGGTCTTGAACTCCTCATTGTTTGTAGCAACCAGGATGTCATCGACATAGACTAACACGTACACAATCGTCTCCCCCTCAAAGCGGTAGTAAAGGCAAGGTTCCGTCAAAGAGCGCAGGTAGCCATGGTCGGTAAACCACTTGTTGATCTCCGTGTTCCATTCTCTGCCCGATTGGCGTAACCCATACAATGCCTTTAGCACGATGTACACATGACCGTTCACCATGCATGGATAGCCCTCGATCGAACGTAGATACTGGCGAATTTCAAGTCGTGCGTTCAAATACGCGGTGTTTATATCTCCACCGTAGACGTCAAGTCCCAGCTCAGCTGCGATTGCCAACAGCAAGCGAAACGATGACATTCGTGCCACCGGAGCGAACGTGTCAATGAAGTCGATGCCAGGTCGCTGGTAGTTCCCCAGCGCAACTACGCGGGCCTTGAATCGGATAATGTACCCCTGGTGGTCCGATTTGAATGCGTAGACCCACATAGTGTTTACTGCCTTGGCATCAGCTGGCATCTCGTCAGCCGGTATCTCCTCGATGACACCCTTGGCTTTGAGAGCAGCCATCTCTTCCAGCTCTGCAGTCAGGAAGAACTCTCGCCACTTGGAGCGCATCATCTCTCGCGGATTCCGAGGGAGCTTAACTTCGCTTGCTCTGATCGGTCTACCATTCTTGTCCAAGATGCGCGAGTTGCTCAGCGTCACATTTGTGACATAGTCTTTCAAGAAACGGGGAAGTCTGCGCTCATGATACTCCCGCAGGCCAGTGCGTGTCCGCTTTGGCTCCTGCTTAGCAGCTTCTTTCTCCATGCGTTCTTCTTCCGAGCGTGTTTCATCACGATGGGTGCGTTTCCCGGTCTGCTGTGTCGGCATCATCGCACGAGCGTCAAGTGTTTCAACCGCACCGGTGTCGTCATCTCCATTCAAGATGACACCGTTGTCGTGGCCATTCTTCTCGCCGTCGGCAAAGCCGGAGGATAAACTTGTGTCCTCATCAAAGCGTTCATCCCCTTCAGGAGAAAAGACGCTAGCCACTGTTACATCTTCATCCTCGTCAAAGAGGACTTCCTCAGAAGCTGGATCTGAGGATCCGCAGGTTCCTGCCACCGACATGTTTTCTTCAACATGCGGTTCCGACAAGCTCGCCCTTCCACTACTCTCGCCCTCCTCGTGCTCATCGTCATGAGGTTCAAGATCATAGTCATCAGTCTCGGCTTCATCAATGCTTCGACTTTGCATTACTTCCTCGTCAACATGTTGATCACCACCAGCAAGCGGTTCGTACTGTTCTTGATCACAACCAGCAAGCTGCTCGTCACTGACGTCACTCTCCGGAACGATATCCCACTCGCTGTCACTTGGCCGCATGGCTTCAGGGCAACGCACACTGCAATCTGTGTCCATCTCCACGTTGCTATCCCTCTCGTTCACCTCGGCAGACAGTATGTCGTTGGTCTCGTCCAGTTCCTCCTCAGTCAAGGCTTCGTTTGTCTCCACGTTAGGGCTGGTCGCGTCCGTGTCTGTGTACTCTGCGTTTCGCGTGAAGTGCAAGGAGGACAAGTCCAGCTCATCCTCATCGACTGCATGCCGGTCTTTGTAGACTACATTCTCGGCGACGCGTAGATCAGGCACGTACTTCGCAGTATGTTCCGCAGGGAAGTACAATTTGCATCCCACGACGTCTTCCGTGTATCCCAGCACGAAGCCAATCTTGGCGTTAGGGTGGTGCTTGCGCCGGCCTGGCGTCACCGGAATATGAGCATAAGCCAGCGAGCCAAACTTGCGGATGTGGTGTAGATCCGGCTTGCTGCCGAACATCATCTCATACGGAACACCCTGGGTGCCTTTGTTGTAGATACGGTTCTTCACATAGACCGCATTCCGCAGTGCCTCCGGCCAAAAGCTGCGAGGGAAGCCTGCATGCTCCATTGTTGCCTTCACCATGGCAATGAGTGACTGGTGTGTCCTCTCACACAAGTTGAGCTGCGAGCTCTTGGGCCCGACGCGGACATGCTCAATACCTTGCGCTACATACCAATCTGCCATCTCCGTGTTGACAAATTCACCTCCCTTGTCAGTCCAGACTCTCTTGGCAGTATAGGGAGCTCCACTCTTGTTGCGGCCAGCCTGACGTTCGGCCCAGAGCACGTATTCCTTGAGGTGTTTGTTTATCACGTCACTTGACTTGCTTGTCAGCAAGTGCACCATAACAAATCGGGTGTACCCATCCATGATCACAAGAACAGCCTCGTACCGAGTCCCAAGAATTTCTTAAACTTTCAATTTCTAAATTAGTAATTATTGTCCTTGCTGGGTACAGTAATCTGCTTCCTCAGCGAACACATGATATATATAAAATATTCGAAGGTATCTATTGCCAAAGGATAATGAAGCCCATGACTTCAGCCACTGTACTAGGTACCTCGAAGAGTGGGACTTCTTCAACACCATGCTTTCTTGGAAACTATAAGGTTTTACCTGTTCGCTGAGGAAGCAGATCACTGTATCAGAAGATCAGCATACACCGCCTGGTTTGGCTCATTCGTCGCTCGATCGAGCTTCTTTCGGTGTTTCTTCTTCTTCTGCTTCCCGAGGTGGCACGCATCACACGTGTGTCTTGCGTGCGCTGAGTCATGATCATTCCCCGCACAAGCTCCTTGTCCACCATTGTCTTCAAGTACTGTGGGCAAGTATGGCACAATCTTTCGTGCCACAGGTTCAAAGACGCAACTCCATCCGCGACAGTGAAATTACACAGCAGTTGGTCTTCCGGTCGTGTATCACCACCTCGAGAAGGATACACCGACTGAAAACCCCAAGGGGCGTCCGTGGGTGTTGCCACAACCACCGGCCTTCCTTCCCACGAGATAGTAAAGTTTCGGGTGACCGAATCGAATTCAAATTCAAATCCTTGTTCGTGCGCTAGCCCTGGTGAAAACAAGCCGAACTCGGCTCCAGGTACATAGAACACATCGTCTACCCGCGTCACTACTTCCTCTCCATCGACCTCCGTGACGAATTGAACTGTCCCCACTCCAGCAATACGAGATGCGATGCTTGGTGACACACCACGAATGCTTCGCAGCGCAGTAGTGTCCTCAGTGAATGTGACAAAGTCCGATCTGTTTCCCGTCACATGAGAATTGGAAGCCGTATCAAAGTACCACCAGCTGCCAGCATCCACTGCAGCTCGGGGTTCCTCCTCCGCAGACAACTCGGCTTCCGCCGCAGCTTGTTCATCACCCACGAGAAATTCGTCTGCTTCCCCAGCACCGGTGTCTCCATTGTTGACCTCAAGAGATGCATCCACATCTTCAGCCTCACGATCACCATCTGGTTCTGTTCCGACTTGAGCATGTTCATGCTCGGTCGCTGCTACCCCCGTCACAACACCCAAATCGTCATCTCTGTGAGCTGGACTCGTTTGAGGATTTTCATCTCGCAGCAGCGTGCAGTTACTGCGCGGTCTCCGCTTCTGTTCACCATCGTCAGCATCACTCTGCTTGTTGGTTTGCTCGGGACAATTTGCCTTCAAGTGCTTGGTGCTGCCGCAGGTGAAGCACGCCCGCGACTTCTTCGAGTCGTTCGACTTGCCCTGTTGATTTGCACCCTTGCCATCCGCCCCTTTTCCACCCTCACCCTTTTGGTTACCGCGCTTGCTGCCGCGCTTGCCCCGAAACTCGCGTTGTCTGGCTGCGGCTGCAAGTATTAACTCGCGAACCTTCTGTGGTGTATACTGGCTTGGGTCGGCTCCATACCAGATTGACGATTTCAGGCACTCAAACTCCGGAAGATCAGGCAAACTTGAAAGCAACATATCCACCATGTTACTATCCGCAATAGTATGCTGCAAGTCAGCTAGCTGTGTCTTCACATTGAACATCTTGCACAGATGAAGGTTCACATCTCCGTCCGGAGCGAGTTTCATCCCCCAAAGCTCAGTCTCTAAGCGACGGGTCGTGTAGGCCTTGATAGCCTCGCTCTGCTTGCCTTCGTACAAACTGCACAGCTCTGCCCACATCTCCGACCCGGTTTCCTTGTCGCAAATTTGCTGAAGAACTTCGGGTGGGACAGACGTTCCGATCATCCTCATGTCTTCAAGGAGAACGACTTGAAGGACATTGCTGTCATGCTCAGCATCGCCTCTGAGCATCGCCTCAGTCATGTCCCCGACAGCAATGTCCTTCAAGTCGTTCTCCTTGAAGACGTTCATCATGGCCCATTTATACGTCTGCCAGTCCTTGCCCTGCCAATTCTTCGGCACCCCTTCATTTGTGAACTTCATCGGCTTGGTCATCCTTGACTCCACCGAAGCTCCCGTTGCTTGGGCGAGTATCAAAACTCCTTTTGACTCGCTCAGAATCGACAGACCTGACAGACGTGGTGCTTGGGCGCATGGCGTCGCAGGAGGTGCGGGGAAGGCATAAAGACGCGAGCTCAAATAGGGTAGAGCAAGGTAAAATGGGTCCGACAGCTGTGAGATTTGAACTCACGCGGGTTACCCCAATAGATTTCTAGTCTATCGCCTTAACCACTCGGCCAAGCTGTCGTTAAAATTTAACATCATTCAAAAACAGCACCACATCCACCTCAAAACACATCCTGCTTCACACATCGACATTCTGACCAACACAGCGCCCTTCCGAACCTCACCCACCCATCACAAACCCAAACCCTCCTATCTGCACACACACCCAGCACCATCTACCTCCCACCGGTCGCGATTCGCCCGCTTCACGATCGTGTTTTCTCCGGGGCTGTACACGGCTCGTGCGCTATAATACCTACTAGCAGGCGGGATGTTCGCGCGATGAGTTATGATAGTGGCATGCGCATCTGGCCCCGGAGGCGCGAAAACAGCCGTTGTGAAGGGATGCAGAAAAAGACAAGAACATATCGGAGGAGGGGATCGAACCCTCGATCTTGAGCGTGTTAAGCTCACGTCCTAACCACTAGACGACACCGACACTCGATCGTCCGCACAAACCGCAAATCACAACTTTTTCGCACGCACTTTACGCCACATGCAACACACAGAACACTCTCCAGCGCCCACTACCACCACGGCTTGATCCCCCGCCTCGCACTCGCACCACTCACGGATCCCCACGCATGTTCCACAACGATTGACGGACCCAAACATCTCCTGTCTCCGATGGTTTATCTACACGCGCCTCAGCGCGCTACTGCTCCGTATTGCCGTCCGCCGGTCACTGTGGTGACGTGTAGTCGCCACCCAGCAACTGAGGCGCCAACTTATCGACCTCTTTTCGTGCATGCGCTGCTGTCGCATCATGTGCCCAGAACCCACTGTGCCGCCTTTGCCCTGCCCAACGCGTCGACGCACGCTACAGCTCGCGTCATAGCAGTAGTGGTTGGCCTCATTGTCCAGTCTGTCGACAGCTGCTTTCGACGTCGTTGGGCCTCAGAAATCGTCCGTCGGATAATGGTTGATTGTGAAACGGACGGGTGTGTGGGAACGAAGATTCTGGTGGAAACTGTGGTGTGCGTGTGCGAGTATCCAACCTCCTGTCGACTCGCTCAGAATCGACAGACGTGGTGCTTGGGCGCATGGCGTCGCAGGAGGTGCGGGGAAGGCATAAAGACGCGAGCTCAAATAGGCTTGGCCAAAGGCCCTGGCTACCAACACTCGCGGGTGCTCACCCGTCCCAGGCACGGTCTTGGTCTCACTACTTATCTTTGTTTCTCACCACTTTCTCACTGCCGTTGAACCATGCCTCGATATGCATTCCAACACATGTTCGGTGCTGGTCTGTACGGCGGCAGCTGCAGCCTCGGCATGCCTTTTGACGGTATCTACTACTGCTAAGCTCACACCGAGGTTCTTCAGATGTGTGTAGCATTTGCCTGGAATAAAAACAAAACGAATACCATGGATTCTTTTCAAGCAGGTTATTATATTTTTGCGCCTCACAAACTTGAGTTTTGAGCTAGGTTGTAAACATAGGATGCATCAGAAGCGCGACAAATTGCTGGATGCCGATTCTGCCGTAGTAGTTTTTTGTCGGAGTTGGTAGTGGCAGATCGAGCTCCGCTGTTCGTTTAAGCTGCAATGGTTGACTGTACTTCAGTATGGAGCTTCTAGTTGAAGTATCGCTCCTGTTTATACTGAGGTTACTATGGTATAGTTTAACTAAGAGGGGGTTGTCACCCGAGAGGTTTTCTCCTCCTCAATCCCATTCTTCCTGTGGGCAAGCAAGCTCGTGTTCCTGCGTTCTCGTGTCTAGTCCTCCTCGGTCTTCGACACTACGTGCCCGGAAGCACAGACGTCCTACTGCGTAAGCCCTTAGGTTATGAGTCCAAGGCGCTGGGGTTTCACAGACTACCCTCGTGAAGCTCTAAACGACAATGGCCTCGCTGAGTACGTCGACTGCGGCGTCAAGTGGCCAAGGTGGATCGGCTACTGGTTCAGCTGGTTCAAGTACGACTGGTGTTTCTATGGTGGCATCTGCGGCCACTACTACGGTGGGTTCTAGCGTGGCTCCTGCAACGACTGCTGCGACTGCTGCCACGAGTGCTGTGACTGTCGGTGGTGGCATCGGCCCTAGTGCTGTGGCCGGACTCGCTGGTGCTGTGACTGGCCTCCCTGTTACTGGTGCTGGAGTCGCTGGTGGTGTGCCGAGTGCTGGCATGCCTGCTTACGTCGGAGTCCCAATTGTGCCTAACCTAAATGCAAGTGGCGGTGGCTACAATTCTGGTGGCTTCAACTTTGGTGCATTTCCGCCTGGAGCTGGATATGGCTACCCTCGCGCAGGAGTACCGGTAAAAATGGATAATGTGCCGCGAATGAAGGGAAGTTTTGATCTCTATGCTGTTCAACTACGAACTTTCTTGACTCGCATGGATTGCTGGAGTGTTGTTGATGGGACCTTCGACCTGAACGATCCAGTGCAGACACTTGAGTTTTGCAGCGAAGGATAATGTCGCTCGTGAAGCTATTTTGTCTGGTGTGCCCGCGCAGGACGCTGAGATGATATGCCAAGAAGACACGGCACAGGCGATGTGGAACCGCTTCGTTGATAAGCAGACGAAGCGAGAGTACTCCAATTACATTTTCGCTCGTGCTGAGTTCTACTCTAATGTGTATACATCGGAGAAGAGCATGGATCAGTGGTTGCGCGAGATGGAGTCGATGCGTCGACAGCTTCTACACTATGGCAAGTGCGTGACTGATGATGACTATGCGGAGACGCTTTTGGGTCACGTCGCTCGTACCCATCGCGACGTAGTGCGGCAATTTTCGAAGCATTACGTTGTGCGGCATGATGGTGGGGCAGATCGCCCTGTACCAACTGCTACCCAAGTAATGAATGCGCTACGCGCTGAATCGGCACTGGACGAGAAGATAGGTACTGAAGAGCAGAAGCCAGTGGGTGTTGCTGCGTGTGGTAAGAAATCTACACCTCCGAAACAGAAGCAGGACAACCAAGGTCGTGCAAAGCGTAAGAGAGCTGGTCGAAAGAATCATCAGAAAGAAGGAAAGCAAGGAAGCCGATCAAATGCGAAGAAGAGTGATAAGGAAGAACCCCGGACCTGTTTTCACTGCGGTGAAGTCGGGCACTTGCGACCCAATTGCCCTGAACGTGCTGACTCGTCAGATGACGAAAGTGCTGGCAAAGGGTTTGCTACGTCTGAGCGCAAGCGTTGGCAGAACAAATCCAGCAACCAGAATGACAATAAGAAAAAGCGAGTGAGTGCTGTTGGTCGCTTTTCTCGTGAAACATTAGTGGTCAGTTCTGTGAGTGACTCACATGGAGATGATGTCGAGTGGGCATTGGACTCCGCAAGCGATGTGCATGTGTGCAACCGGCCAGATGTGCTCTTGCATTTGTACAATGACTCCGCGCATGTCTTCCAAGGCTACGATGGCAGTATCTCAGGTGGTGAGAAGGTGGGCAATGTGCAGATTCGTGTTCGCAACAACAAGCAGCCACATCAAGATGTGTCGTTGCAGTTGGAGCAAGTTCTGTACAAGCCTTCGGCCCCTGATAATTTACTAAGTCTGGATGTGATGGAGAAAGACTGTTGGAATCTAAAGACTGGATTTCGAGATTCTCAACGTGTTGCATGGCTGTCTAAGGGACGTCTGCAATTGCTGCTGGTAAAGTCTCGCGGTAGATACTGCTTGAAGGCTGCAGCAAGCACGGTATATCACGTACCATCATTGCACCAATGTATTGAGCGTGTTGGTGGAGACGCTGCCGTTGGAGCAGCCCGAGCTGCCGCTCGTGAGACTGATGCTGTTGATGTTCGTAGAGCTGGGCACGCTGATGCTCGTGGCGCCGATGGTACGGATACTCTTGGTGCTGGGTGTGCAGCTGCTGGAGGTCGTAAGCCTGTTGCTGCTGCCGCAGATGCTAAGCGCAGCGATGCTGAGTCACTTGTGCTTTGGCACCTCCGATTCGCTCACTTGAACTTGCCGATACTGAAGCAAATGGCTCGTCAACAAGTAGCTACTGGTATGAGCAATGATTTGTGCGACGACACGGATACTCCGTGCTGGAGCTGTGAGGAGGCGAAGATGACTAGAATGTCCTATAAGAAGAGGAAGACTCGTCGGGCAAAAATACCATTTCAGAAGATCATGTCGGATATGTGTCATATGGGCGTTCGGACGTATGATGGCTACTCTCACTTCCAGCTCGTGCAAGATGAGGCAAGTCGCTACCTGTGGGGCTTTCTGCTGAGAAGAAAGGAGGATGCCTCAGAGGTGGTATTAACTCACGTGAAGTGGCTTGTTGCTCAAGGCCACAAGATTGAAGTCTTCAACTCCGATCAAGGCCGTGAACTCCTCAACAACAAGATGATGATGTACCTCACTGGTCAAGGCATCGAGTATACCTGGACGAATGGATACAGTCCAGAAGCAAATGGACTTGTGGAGTGTATGAACGGTATTGTTGCGGCGCAAGTGCGCAGCATCTTGACAGCAGCCAATATGCCCGACCTTCTGTGGGTGGAGGCATTTGGTTTTGCTGTTGAAGTGAGAAATATTTCGGCAACGAAGGCTCTGAACGGTGAGACGCCCTACTTTCGGCGCTTTGGTGAACGGCCTGACGTGACTAAGTTGCGGACGTGGGGCTGTCTAGTGTTTGTATTCACGCCGAAAAAGCTACGGAAGTCAAAGCTAGAGAACCCTGGCAAGGCGGGTTTATTCATGGGTTTTGCTAAGCACTCCGAGAGCTTCCGTGTACTGAGTATGATAACTGGCAAAGTGCAGGAAGTTCGGTCCGTGGAATTTCACGAAGAATGGACTGTTGACCGAAGCTATGTCGATCGCTTGCTCGTGATTAGCTTTGGCAAAGGACGCAAACGCGCTCTGCCTGGAGTGATTCCTTTTGTACGGCTCCCTGTGACTGGTGTAACGTGTGATAACAGTGATTTGACCTCTGATGAACATCCTTCAAAGCGCCGCCGTTGCGACGGTGAAGTCGCTGCTACTCTCACTACTGAAGTGGATACTCCGATTTATGCAGGTGCGCCTGCTGCTTCGTTGAGGGATCCTGGGGTAACTCTTCCTGCTGCGGTGGGATATCAGCCGTTGTTGCGTGGGGCTAACCCCTCTCGTAGCATGCGTGCTGAGGATGATGTCGGTCAGAAAGTGCAAGACCAGTCGGGTCTGCCTAACAGCGATCCTGTTGCTGGTCAGCTGCCTGCGATATCACGAGGAACCTCACCTTCGGTGGGGGGGAGAGTGGCTGGCGGTGAGGTTGACTGTAACGTTGATCTTGATGCAGCTGAAGATGATGATCTCGAGGAGAAGATGCCTGTTCCTATCGCGTCCGGAGATCGCGCTGTTTCGATGACAGAAGTCGCTAAGGCACTTAGTGACAGTGGGAGCGATGAGGACGAGGAAGAGCTTAGCGATACGACTGAGTCGTTTCGACGCTCGACTCGCGTTCGACGACCAAATCCGAAGTACCAGGACTATGAAGTGGACCTTCCGTTAAGTTTGGTAATTGAGGCCGTGAATGCTCTGATGGAGCCGCAGACAATTGATGAAGCTTTGTCTGGACCAGATGCAGATAAATGGATTGAGGCTCTGGAGAAGGAGCATGGCGACCTCATGCGGAACAACACGTGGGAGCTGGTCGAGCGGCCTAAGGACAAGAAGGTTCTGACAGGCAAGTGGGTGCTGGTGAAGAAGCGCGATGCCCAGGGCAACGTTGTGCGACACCGTGCTAGGATCACTATCAAAGGATGTCAGCAGCGCTATGGTGTTGATTACTGGGAGATGTATGCTCTCGTAGTCTCTCAGGAAGCAGTAAAGTTTACCCTGATGTTGGCTCTTCACTTGGGCCTTTCCGCCCGTCATGTGGACTTTGTAACTGCATTCTTAAATGGACCGATTGTTGATGACGTCGAGATCTACATGGAAATCCCTGAGTATTTCGACGATGGATCGGGCCGTGTGTGTAAGTTGTTGCGCAGCTTATACGGATTGAAACAGGCGCCATTGATCTGGTATCAGACCCTGGACAAATATTGAGGCAGTGTGGCTTTCGCCGGACTAAGATGGACGGAGGCATCTACACGGGACTGATGAGAATATTGAACTGGTTCTGCGTGAACTCCGAGCCAAGTTTAAGATCAAAGACTTGGGACCTGTTACTGATCTATTGCACATGGAGATTTTCTATGTTCCGGGTGAGGCGCTGTGGATGTCACAACGTGGCTACATGACAAAGTGCTGAAGCGCTTTGGCATGGAGAACTGTCGGCCTGTTGCTACTCCGCAGGCACTCGGAAACCTGCCTCAACCTGTGGGGGAGAACGAACCCGGGGTTAATGACCCCGGTATACCCTACAGAGAGCTGGTGGGTTGTCTCCAGTACCTGGTGCAAGGCACGCGCCCAGAGATCGCAAATGCAGTGCGAACCCTTGGCAAGTACATGAGCAAGTACACCAAGGAACACTTTGTGATTGTAAAACGAGTGTTACGGTATTTGAAGTGCACTCGTGATTATGGACTCTTGTGGAAGAAGCCCGCAAGCCCTGATTTGCATTTCACGGCTTATGCTGATGCGGATCTTGGTAGTGAGAAGGATGATCGCAAATCCATCACGGGTTTTGTGCTTCAGATGAACGGATGTATTTACGCCTACAAGAGCTATAAGCAGTCGATTACACAAGATGACACCTGCAGTGCTGAGTTTATTGCTGCTGCTGAATGCTCCGTGATGATCATTTGGACGCACAATCTGTGCGAAGAGCTGAAACTTGCCGGCGTCATCCGACTGTGCTGTTTCAAGACAATCAGTCGACGATCAAAGTGATCAAGGCTACGAAGGGCAACTACAAAATTAAAGGTGTTGACTTGAAGTATCACAAGGTGCGAGATCTGTATGAACGTGGAGATTTCGATGTACGCTACTGCCCTACGACGGATATGCTTGCAGACATTTTCACTAAGTCGCTTGGATCGACGCAGTTCTGCAAACTGCGTGAGAGACTGAATGTTGTGCCGCTGCCGCTGACTGATTGCACTGGTAAATAGGTATTGACGTGTGTGGCGGATCTCGAAGTGGGAGTGTCGGAGTTGGTAGTGGCAGATCGAGCTCCGCTGTTCGTTTAAGCTGCAATGGTTGACTGTACTTCAGTATGGAGCTTCTAGTTGAAGTATCGCTCCTGTTTATACTGAGGTTACTATGGTATAGTTTAACTAAGAGGGGGTTGTCACCCGAGAGGTTTTCTCCTCCTCAATCCCATTCTTCCTGTGGGCAAGCAAGCTCGTGTTCCTGCGTTCTCGTGTCTAGTCCTCCTCGGTCTTCGACACTACGTGCCCGGAAGCACAGACGTCCTACTGCGTAAGCCCTCAAAGCTCACACCGAGGTTCTTCAGATGTGTGTAGCTAGGCGCATTTGCCTGGAATAAAAACAAAACGAATACCATGGATTCTTTTCAAGCAGGTTATTATATTTTTGCACCGCACAAACTTGAGTTTTGAGCTAGTAGTTTTTGTTGCGTTTTTGATGAACGTGTATTATTTTATCCTAGGATTTTTTCTTGTGAGCCTTAGGTATCTTGAGATAATCCATGCAGAGATCTTCCGATTAATCCTAATAATCCCAAGTAGTGGTTGGATATACAGTAGTTTTATAACTTCTTGCAAACTTTGAACGCGAGAGCCTGTATTATACACATTAAGCCCTTTTTCTTAACCTGTATTATACAGGATAAAGAAGATTGTCTTGTTTTTTGTATATAGGTATACAAATTGCAAGTCAACTAGGGATTGGGGTGCCGAAATTGTCTCAACAAATCTTCCTGCAGTGTGCAATAGACGTGGTACGAGACCGGCTCCTAGATATATAATTTGAGAGGCCTGCTGTGATGTAGGCCGCACACATAAAGTATTAGAGAGCGCACTGACACCACACATTTCCCCCTCATTCCAGAATTCGCGGGACTTCGAGAAGGTGGAATTCGCGCTGAAGAAACAAGGCTGGAAACCACGGCGCCCGACGGACCAGTCGAACGATCACATGAACTCACGCCCGAGTAACACCACGAGGCACGCTCGACTACTTCGTTGGAACGGAATTATAGGTGGCATGCCTTGGTGAGATCGGCTTAGGTAAGAAAACAAGTGCAATTACGTGATTGAATGGTTCTAACTAGTATAATTCTTCTGCGACTGCAGCGAGCGAAGGTATTGCGGCACACAGCGACGCTTGAGTGCTGCGGTTGTCGCTTAAGATTGCGTCGTGCGAGTTGGTATGTATCCAATTCTATCGTGTGTAAGACAAGATAGTAGTTTGACTTATCGTGTATATTGATCGTATCGTGTCAGGAGCGTCCAATGAGCCTGCTGTATCGGTGCAGTCCGTGAGCGAGAAGCCGATGCTGCTAATATCTGGATGTCGAAGCAGCCTTCGAGCGCGAGGATATGACTAGGACGGGGACGCAGCTTATGCGCTCAAATTGGTACTTCGCCGTTGGGTATGTTTTCACTACCTGTATTATACATGCTAACGGATCAAGTTATCTTGTATAATAATTGATTGTGTTTGTGTACATGCGTGCACAGATAGCTATCAGAAGATGAGCCCAGCGCTTCGGATGCTCACATTAATCCACTTAGCCCTCGACGCTATCGACCCCATGTCCAAGTCGACCGAGACGGAACATCGCAGCTACTCTTCCAAGTCAGGGACTGCCCTTAGTGCGTGTGCCGTTATGACATCGCCGTCAACACGCACTAACGGCATTATCTGACATGGAAGAGTAGCTTCGACCGCAAGGACAGTATCGCCTCCGACACAATCCAACGCGGCAATTACACTCCGTCAGTCGCTTCTAGACTATCATATACAGCGTAATATATTTGTGCAATTCACAGTTCTGCTTGTGTGGTGCAAAAGCAACATTTGCCACCAATTCTCCGCCACAGTTTGCTTAACGTGAAAAGAATGACATATAGGCAGACGTTGCGTGGCCAAGAATGATGAAGGACTACTATATTTACATGGGCGTGATTGATGTCCACGATCAACTCCTGCTCTCGCGGTGAGTTTGCTTAAGTATTTGTAACCTGTATCGACACTGTAATTCTAAACTTATCCTGTATCCTTCACGGTATATGCAGATACCCTCTGCATTTGGCTCTCAACTACAGAACACATATCAGAAGAGCTCGTCTCGCTAAGACGACGGAAGTGGTGACGCCGGCCACTAGTAAAAAAGACAGCACAGCGAGGAGACAACGAGCTTAGCACATGGTTTAGAGACTCAAAATGACTTAGTTTAAGTATTGTGATATTAGCCTGCACAGCAGCTGTAGTTGAAGTCTGTACTCTTACAAAATTATGAACTTCTTCGCCTTACCTTTGCACAAGACGATGCAGTCTCTGTACCCCCAATATACAGCTTTTGTTTTTATACTGTCTGACATGATCATCCAAACTTGGAGCATACACGATAACCCTTTTTCACCATCTTAGGCATAGGGTTTCCCTAAGGCTATCCCTATACAGGATATAAAATTGTACTAAGTTTATTATACTAACCCTTCCCCGGAGATACAAGTTAAACCCAATAGGGTTGGGCGAGCTGGCCGCGCTGGAAACCCCTCGCGTTCAAGGGGTTAGGATTAATCGGAAGATTCTGTTTGTGTATTTCGACAACAATTGCCACCAACCAAAGAATGCTAGCATGTCAGGCAGCGATTGACGCGCGCCGACACGAAGTTCGTCAATCATCACCACTTCAATTCGAGAATTCGTCTGAGACTTTGCCGAACCGGTACGAGAAACACTCGACGAGCATCCACACCCGAAGCAGACCTCATGCAACTTCGCGGCCAGCCCCCACTCTCATCACATTCATAACCCGATTTGTCTCCGCTTGAGCAAGTCGAGTACCAACCGGTCTCCGAATTCAGCAACGCACCGCACCCCAGTCATGAAGTTCAGCATGTTCCTAGTCGCCGCACTTGCCGTCGTCGGTGTCGTCGCCGCCGCCGACCAACCTGCCGTCGCCCAACCTGCGTTGAAGACGGCAGCCGAAGCATTCGAGATGGTGCAAGCGTCCGAGCTGCCTAACGGTGTCACGCTCACTGGAACTACCGAGAAGATCGACCAGCCTGCCGGTTCCGCCGCCTTAATTGCCGCCAAGGAAGGAGGTGACAACAACAAGGACGACAAGAAGGAGCAATACGGATGGGGTATGGGTCTTGGCGGTGGCTGGGGCCTCGGCGTTGGCTGGGGCAACTGGGGTGGCTGGGGCGGATTCGGTCCCTACCGCTTCGGATTCATGTGTGGCGGCTCCCCTGGCTGGGCCTATCCGATGGGCTACGGGAACATGTTCGGTGCTGGTCTGTACGGCGGCAGCTGCAGCCTCGGCATGCCTTTTGGCGGTCTCTATTACTGCTAAGCTCACACCGAGGTTCTTCAGATGTGTGTAGCTAGGCGCATTTGCCTGGAATAAAAACAAAACGAATACCATGGATTCTTTTCAAGCAGGTTGTTATATTTTTGCGCCGCACAAACTTGAGTTTTGAGCTAGGTTGTAAACATAGGATGCATCAGAAGCGCGACAAATAGCTGGATGCCGATTCTGCTGTAGTAGTTTTTGTTGCGTTTTTGATGAACGTGCATTTTTTTATCTTAGGATTTTTTTCTTGTGAGCCTTAGGTATCTTGAGATAATCTATGCAGAGATCTATGCGAGTGTTCGTGTTTTTGCACGTTGGTTCTGTTCGTGGGAAATGGATTCCGAAAAGATAAAAAACAAGCCTTTTCATCTCGGGCACCTACAGCATAAACACACAGACACAGACGCATACAGACAGAGGTGTTGGGGCAAACCATGGAGCTGATATTGGCCTTAGCCGTGGTGAACCCGCCGATGCACGCCATGGGGCGTGTACCCCCGGGTGCGGTGTGGTGGGGCGAACTTGAGGTTCGTGCTTGGACGCTTGGCAGCAGAATCGCAAATGTGAGGCTGTCGAGTGGCCGCTGGCCACTGGACCAGACTCGTTGGCCTCGGCGCCCTCGGAAAAACGGCCTTTCCACGTTCACGTACAAAACCACCATTTTCATCTCGGGCACCTACAGCATAAACACACAGACGCATACAGACAGAGGTGTTGGGGCAAACCATGGAGCTGATATTGGCCTTAGCCGTGAGGAACCCGCCGATGTACGCCATGGGGCGTGTACCCCCAGTAATATTGGCGGGTCCTCGGCCAGTATCGGCTTCAGGTTGAGGCCCCCGCCATTCGCATCGCTAAGTTCACTGCGGCTTGTTGGTTGTAGCGAGTGTACCGTTGAAACACATCGGAGCGCCAGGCGCCCGTGCAGCATGACCAGGGTGCTGTCGACGCCCGATGACAGCAGCGCCGTAGCTCCACCGCATCTCAGCGAATGACATGAGAACTTCGCTGAGTTGGCTCCCATGGCTGCGGCAGCCTGGCGCAACACCTTGGTTACGGTGTCGGCCCCAAGCAGTTGGTCGCGCGATACGAGGCAAAGCATATGGTCGCTGGTTGATCCAATCGTTGCAGCATGATGCTTGAGTCCTAGCGCGGCGCGAACGGGGCATAACGTGTCGTGACCCGAGCGCCCAAGACGCCTGGTTGTTCCACACCCCATCTGGTCATTCTTGCTACCTCGAAATGTGATGTTCACCGTTGCTGCGAGGCTGTAGATGCTAGTTAGGCGCCCGTTTCCGTCGCGAATCTTGACGTCCCCTACCTGCAGGGTGTAGTTGCGTCTTGTGTCTTTAACCGCCAAATACTCCGCGCTCCTTAATAAAAAGAAGAAGCCCAACACCGCAGCCCCACCAATGACGCGGTGGAGGGCGGTGCTGGGGTTGAGGCCGTCCATGATCCATTGGAGCATTACGAAGGTAACTGGTTCGCGGGTACCTGGGGGGCCGGAGACGCGCTGCATGCCGGCCAGCACGAGGCCGTGACTTGGCGTGAGCTCGGGATCGCAGTCGGCATAGAGGCGATGATACCAGCGGATATGGCTAAGCTTGGATCGAACGGAGCCGGCCGAGATCCGACCGCTTGGCAGGCGTCCGACCCAGCAGTAAACGGCGAAGAGAGTCAGTCGTATGGATTGGGAGTACGGTCGATTCGCGGGCAGCCAGACCGAGACACCGAGCTGGGAGCAGAAGGTCCACCACTGCCCCCACGTGGTACGGTACTGACGTCGTGACGAGTTGGCGAGGGACCGCTGCTGTAAGGCGACCAAGTGCTTGAGTAGATCTTGCGGATGCGGCGAGGGATCGACACCTGCGACCAAGAAGCAGTTAGATCTTGTCAGCGTTGTAAACGGGGGCTATCCCATGCGCGTGTGGTGAGGTGCGGGCAACTTCCCAGCGTCCAGAATATACCTTGAGCTAAACTTGAATCAGCAAACCTTTAGCCTAAGCTCAGGGGGTCTCAGAGTCTCAGAGCCTCAGCTGAATAACCTCAGCTGGACCCGACAAAGACTCAGTGACACCTCCGAACTCGGACTCTTGGCTTGACGCGGCGTGTGCGCCTCCCTTGCGATCCCCTTGACGGGTCTTGCTGGGGCTACGTTTTGGGCCCAGACGTCAGCCAACCACGTCCACTTGTTCCTTGTCCAGTCGTCCTTGGATGTCCTCCAAACGAAGCCGGCTCCCCGCTCAACAGGCCTTCGCTCGCACGTGTATTGACCCGATTTGCCCCGGGGGTTTCCTTATGTAGACACGACTCCACACGCACTTGTCTGCTTCTTCCGAGACTGCAGACCCAGTCTCCCTTGCTTCTCCTCTTCCTCCAGGCGGCTCCAGCTGAGAGCCGCGTACACAGGTCTTCACTCGCCCCCCCCCGACCTAGGGTGGCTCCGAGAGTTGGCTCGAGCTGAGCCGGTCTTGATCCAGGGTTCTCGCCTCTAAGCCCTGGGACTTCCTTGCGGCACTCAGGCTGAGCGCCGCGTACACAGGTCTTCACTCGCCACCCCCCCCCGACCTAGGGTGGCTCCGAGAGTTGGCTCGAGCTGAGCCGGTCTTGATCCAGGGTTCTCGCCTCTACGCCCTGGGACTTCCTTGCGGCACTCAGGCTGAGCGCCGCGTACACAGGTCTTCACTCGCCACCCCCCCCCCCCGACCTAGGGTGGCTCCGAGAATTGGCTCGGGGTGAGCCTGTCTTGATCCAGGGTTCTCGCCTCTGCGCCCTGGGACTTCCGCGCACCACGTCTTGACGTAGACGACACGGCCGAGCGGGGAAACACTATCCCAGGCTCAGCGCCACACGAAATCCTTCCAACAACACTGAGAACCACTATCCCAGATGCTGCTCTGCCGAAACCTCAGAGTAGATCACCTTCTACCCGAAAATATGAAATACACGCTGAGTGCAGTCGCCTAGTTCGACCTATCGACGTGTAATGAAATGAAATAGCCAAATGAGTACCCCTTCACACCGAGGTACACCCACAAGGTCTATATGGGGCTTGAGTTTTGGTTGAGTCTCTCTTTAGACACCTGTTTCCGCAGCAACACTCTTAACGCTGTGGCCTTCGGGGCAAATTCGATTCTGATTAATACTTTACACATGCAAACAAAGACCTATCAGGGGGGGGGGCGCTCGGCTTCCTTCGGAGCGCACCCAAACAAAGACAGAAAGATATTATGGCGAGCGGCCCGCAGTCCCTTTGGCGTGCGGCTCTTCAGCGTTGTCCTAGCTTTCAGGAACCTGCGGTGCTCAGCGTCTCCACTTGGATCGGAGCTCAGCGATTGGCTGAGCCTTGTTAAAGTCACTTGTGGCGTCAGCAATCTCGTGATCACATGTCAGCAAGCTTCTGATCACATGTCGGCAGACCCGTGATTACATGTCGGTAGACTCGTGATTATCCCTCCTTCCACGTTTCTGATTGGTCGAAGAGTGCGCGTCACGGGGATGAGACAGTGCGTCATATGGGTTCGATCATGAGTTGAGCCTGATTTGGGGTCAGTAATCATCTGATGACCGCCTCTTCGCAGCGACTGTTCCCAACGCCTCATCGCCCACACCACTTCTGAGCCTCTGAGCCTCTGCCGAGCCACCGACTGAAGCGTCTCCAAACGTCCACCACTACCATGCCGAGTCCTTATGGACTGAGAGAGACTCCGCTGAACCTCGAAATAACTCAGAGTGTCCTTCAACGTCCTCCTCTGAGAGCCAACGGGGTTCTGCTGAGAGTGGCGATGACTCAGCGAACGGTTTTCTGCTGAGCTACCAGTCATGGTGGGGACGAGTCGGCAGAGTCGAGTTGTCACATAACCAGCTGGCTACATTTCCTCCAATCACCATCCATTTTGATGGGTGCGGGGGGTACGGCGGCCGAGCGAAAGGTCTGCTGGGCCTGAGATTCGAGCGTACCTCGTCACAACCGTCCCTTATGAGACCCGGGGTCAACGAGTTCAACTGCGACTTGATCTCGGCTCTCATAATCGAGGATGCCGTCAATCGCCCCGTCCCGTCCCCGTCAACTTTTGCCGAATCTGTGGGTCATTCTCCCTCAACACTCAGCGGCTTCACAGCCCAGACTGCAACCACACTCGCAGTTCGTCCGTGCCGTGCCCAAGCACATGTCCGACAACGTCATCGCTGCAGAGCAGCTCTCTGCTTCCTCCGCTGGTGGCGACGGACAAGCGCCGACGCTGCAAGGCACTCCTGCGGCTCTCGCAACGTCTGCTTCATTTACTACCGCTTCAGGCACCGCGCAAGGCGGCATCAGTGACTCGGGAGTAACGTCTGCGGGCATGGGCGGTTCCGCCAGCGTGCCCACTACGTCCAACGCGCTCTCAGCGGCTTCCAGCAGCACAACCGCCACCACTTCGGGACCCAGCAGCATCAGTGCTACATCGGGAGCGACGGGAACGACCCTCACACTGCCGGCGGCCACCAGTACGCTTCTGGCGGTGTCAGGGGCTTCCGCGTCGCTCACTCCGATGCCTGCCGCGCTGTTGCAGTAGGCAGCAGCTGCCGGGGAAAGCGCCGCCACCCCACTCGTCACTTCCACGCTGCAATCCGCCTCCACGGTGCAATACACACCCGCGTTGGGCGTCCTGACGCGACCCGTGCCTAGACTTGGAGCGGGGGTGTTGCCCGCGCCTTCAGTCGCCCAGGTACCAGCTTCCATTTACGATATTCGGCGCGGAGAGACATTGGTGGGCATGCCAGACGGCCTTGCCCACTCCGTCCCCGTCCCTCACTTCTCGGAAGAGGGGCTGGCTAGGCTGCGTGCTCTCGGCAGTGCCGACGCCGAGCGTCTCCAAGCAAATCCGCTTCGGCCCGTCAACTTCTCCGACGCACATGTCCGTCTGGCTGCCGAGCGGGAGATGTTAGCGTTGATTCGCTGCTACGGCGTGGAAAGCTTCGCTGCTCGAGTCATGAACACCACCCGCTTGTTGCAGCTGGCCACTCAACTTATCCTAGTTTTGGAGGCTCAGCCAACCACTCAGGCGGATTCTCGGACATTGATTTCCATGCTCCGGACTGAGTGCGCTGGTCTTGTGAGCGCGTTGTCCAAAGAGCGTGATGCGCATGCCGCTACGTCCCAGTTGTTGGCGGATGAGCGTTCTCGATCTCAGCAACAGGCATCAGCTGCTACCACACTGGTCGAGGCAGACACCCTGAAGTCTGAAGTGAACAAGCTGAAGAGTGTGGCTGGCCGGCTCAGCTCAGAAAAATCAGACTTGCAGGATCAGCTCCTGACAGTCACTAACAACTTCGCCGAGCTACAACGAAAGCATGACGCCACCCTTCGCCACGTCGGGGATCTGGAAGCTCGGTTGTCGTCGGCCAGTGCTTTCTCGCCAGACAAGTTGATGGATTGCATTGCTGGAGGCGTGGCATTGGGAGGTCATTGGAAACGGCTTCACCAACTGCTGCGGCTTTATCGTGATGGGTCTCCGATTTTTCCAGCCTTTCGGACTTCCATCCAAGTCTCAGCTAGAGATGAAGACACAGATGACGTCGGTCCATACGTGCTGCAGGCTGATTCTCGGTCTAGCTCACGTTCTGCTGGTTCGCAGTCTCCGGCTTCGACCACTCCCAGACCAGTTCAGCCAGCGACGCCTTCATCCGGTTCGTCAGCGACGCCCAAGTCCACTATCTCCTTCCGAGACAAGCCTGTTCGTCAGGCGAGACGGCTGTCTTTGACTGGGTCACCTTCGAAAGGCAGTCCCTCACGGAGCGCGGGAGCTAGTCAGCCCGATCCTGCGCCAATTGATCTGACTGGATCGGCGCCCAGTACTCCCCGGGGAACTCGTCTGATGCGATTGTCGGATCGAATGAAACTGCAACTCCGGCCGAGCGTCCTTCGGCAACTGAAGGTTCGGGCGTTAAAACGATCTCCGGATCAAGTGTCACTGGTTTGCGCTCGACGTGCGGTTCCTGCTCCATTCTCGTGGGACAAGACTCGAGCTGACATCCGAGAGCTCTTACTCGCTGGCGAGTCGTTCTGGGACGCCGTAGCAGAAGCTCGGAAGAGTCACATGCTTCATGATCGGTTCGGGAAGCGGGCTCTGGTGGATATGCTGGTCTCAGCGACTTACTGGCAAGCTCTAGATCGGACTCCGTGGATGAACTTCGTCCCGGAGGGATATTACCATGCTGCTCAGGAGAAGCTGGAAGACCCAGCAATGACCGAAGTCCCAGAGCTGTGGGAGCCACTGCCAATAAAACCAGCGCCCGGTTCTCCCGACAGCAGTTTGAGCTGGCTCCACTCCTCCGATGACGATGAAGACGACGACAAGATCGACAAGACGTACCATGGCAAGGCTACAGCGTCTTCAGGTTCCATGTTGGCTCGATCTCAGTCAGGTGCAAGCGGAAAACGTCCCAGGGGTTCTTGTTCAGTGGGTAAAGGCTCGGCGACCAAGGTCGCTAAGACTTCGACTCAGAGTTCAGCGGGGTCTACCAGTCGTCCCAAGGCTATGCTTCCCGCTCCTCTCCCAGATGACGGCATGATCGAGCCACCCAAGAAAGGTAGTCGGTGCCACTACGGGATCAAGGTGCAAGCCCTCAACCGCCAGACTATGGGTTTTCCCAGCTACATGCCAGTCCAACCGCTTTTGCAGCACCTCCACATTCGCTGGGTTCCGATCGAGTATTGGAAGGTGATTCAGACTTGCCCGTGGGACGATATGTGGCGGCGACGGATTTCTACCCTGGTCTTTTCCAAGTTCAGCGAGATGTCTTCTGAGATGGTGGAGGCGATCCAGCTCGTTCTGAATTTCATGAGTCGCTGGCGTCGTGAATACTGGGAACGTTATCACTGGGTGACCATGGATCCCGATTTTGATTACTACGCCACTCCTGAACTCCGAGCTATCCCTGAGCTTTCGGACATGTACCGTGACCGGAAAGACCGCCACTCTGACTTCGACACTCATCGGAAGAAGATGATGGCAGAAGTGGAGAAAACGCCGGGCTACAGTGATCGAATTTGGTTTGAACCGGGTCTGTGGGTGGTTCCTCAGAACCCCTGCTACTGGATCACTCGAGACCCTGAGCTTCAGATCTCTCTACAAGACCAGCTTGCCACCGTCGACGACTTGGAGCCAACTCGGACTCAATGGGTCACTCGTCAATCCGAAGATGCGTTCCTGAAGCTGGCTCCCGCTTTGCTTCGCAACCAGTTGCTGAGCGAAACTGAACAGCTCGACAACCTGCTCCTTCCCAGTTCCAAGTACGACGAGGACACCTTGGCGGCTGTTTTGGCCGCAGTCAGCAAGAAGAAGAGGAAGTAAGCTTCAGTCGTTCTCCAAGTCGCTTTCATAGCTAAACTTGCTGCATAACAATACGTTTGATCTCTTTGCTTCTGGTTTGGTCTTGGATTTCATCTCATTTGAAGTCGTCGATCTCCTTTCTTTCTTACTGGTGCGCAACTCCACTCTCGGACCGTCCACTTAAACTTTCTGATAACATAACATCTTCACAAATAACTTCTTATATAAAACACCACACACACGCGTACATCTCGCTTTCTATCTCAACCTGGGATCACTACTGAGTTTCAGGCTCAGGTAGCTCATCCCCAGCTTGCATAGCGCGGAAACGTGCTTGTGCTTTGGCGCTTTGGTTGAAGTCATAAAGTAGCGCTCCGCAGTTCAGCTGAGACATAGGCAACCAATCCGTTTCAGTATAGCCTTTCCACTTCACCAGATACTCTCGGACTCGCTTCGAAGTTCGGGTCCTCTTCACCCAGCGGACATCTTGGATGCTCTCCACTTCATATTCGCTCTGAGCTTCATCCGGGCTGTCCACGTCCTCGGCTAGAAGCGCAGCGTCGAAATCGTCTTCTTCGGCCACCTCTACTTCTTCAGTCGGGCGATCTGGGAATAGAGCCCTTGGCTTCAGCCTACTCACATGGACCCAGGGATATAACTTATACCCTGAGCCCTCGATCTTCAGCTTACATCTGAAATCGTCCGACGTCTCTAAGATGCGGAATGGACCGTGCCACAAGTGAGCGAATTTCTTAGTCAGCCCGGGCTGGACCCGAGCTAGATACAACCAGACCGCGTCACCTACTGCGAAACCCTTTTTGAGCCTCTCGGATAATTCTTGCCAAATCTTAGTCTGAGCTTCGGAGCGTTTAGCCTTAGCCTGAGCTTGCAGATCTTTTGTCCAGGCTTGAGCGTACTCGTATTGACGCTGGACTCCTCGACGCCACTCGTAAGCAGTTTTCTGATCCAGACCAGTCGGACGGGGGCCAAGCATAGCCGATACCGTACTCTGAGGGTCCCAACCATGAACTAAGTAGAATGGGGTGTCAAGACGAGTGGCGTCGAAAGACGTGTTCAATGCCCACATCAATTTCTCCACCTGGTCGTCCCAGTCACTCTGATCGGGTTCAGCTACATAAGCTCGAACAGCTCGGATTACCGTCTGGACTGATCTCTCTTGTTGCCCATTGGCCTGAGGTCTGTATGCCAGGGTGGCCCGCTGTCGGCTTCCCAACATCTCTCTGAATTTCGCGAACACCTCGCTCATGAATCTAGGATCGCGATCGTGACGAATCATCTCACTAGCACCAAAACGCTGAAATACCCGTTCCATGTAAGAATCTGCTACTTCCTGAGCTGTAGTCGAGCTCATTGGTTTACAGATTACGAAACCCGAGAACATACACTGGAATAGCAGAAGAAAAACGTCCCCACGATCCGATTTGGGCAGATGAGTCACGAAATCCATAGAGACTGCTTCAAACGGCCGAGTCGCTAGAATGTTTCCAGGCGACGGGCCAGGATTGGGCGGGGCTCCTTTAGCAGTCACACAGTCTACGCATTCTTTGACGAAACGCTCCACATCAGCGTACATTCCCTGCCAATAATATTCTCGGCGCAACCTTTCAAACGTCCGGGTAATACCTTGATCGGCGCCTTGAAAATCTTCACGATTTAGACGTAGAAGATCGGCTTGGAGCGACCGAGGGACTACCAGCCTCAAAGTGTCAACCTGATCTCGCGGGCGATTAGGGGTGGCTCGGCTCAAATAATACAGAGCACCACGAGCATCCAAGACGAATTGATTTGCGATCTTGGCTACGTCTTCAGCTTCAGCAGAAGACAACTCGGAGAGATTTCCTTTCAAATAATTGCGCAGCCTTCTGATCCAAAGCTCGGACTCTTGCTGAGCCAAAATACGGCGCCATCTCTCGGTTATGGCCATGGTTGGAGTCGCAGTTTCAGGGGAAAATCTAGTGATATCATCTCCAGACGCTACTTCTTCACTCTGAGACGCGTCCCTGTCTTCTTCTGCAACTCTTTCCTCAGCTCGTGCCTGATTTCGGGTGACTACAAATATTTTAGCGTCCGGCGATAGTGGATCAGCTGCTTGGGCAAGTGATTCCGGCTCAGGTACTACCTCTGGTTTCACCTCGGCTGCACTACTGAGCCCCTCCTCCGCTGCGAGAGGTTGTTCTCGGACCAATTTCTCTGCAATACGATTTAGCTGCTTCAGCTGGGCTAACTCCACAGGATTATCCAAGGTAACCGCACTCCGAGCCATTAAAGTCTTCGACGTCAAATAGTCGGCGGCGGCATTGAATTCTCGTTTGACGTGAACTAACTTCACCGATTTAAACTTCTGGCGCAATTCTTCATTGAGTAGAATTTGGAGTCTCGGATTCAAACATTGGATAAGCCCCTGAGCTTGTTGGATAGCAATCCGAGAATCTCCGACCATCACCACTTCCGAGATTCCTTTGGCCAGAGCCATCTTCGTCCCTTCGATCAGCCCATGATACTCAGCTTCGTTCACAGTGGCGTCGTCGAAATGAAATCCTCGGGCTTCGACCACATCCCACGAAGGTAATTTCCACAAGATACAGCCAGCTGAGCCTCGTCGATCCGACATCTTAGCTGCGCCATCGAAACTGAGCAACCAGCCTTCATAGTCGGCTTCTAGCATCTCTAGACTGATAGGCGGAGCTCGAACAACTTGTCCCTTGGCTGGGATGAGATTCTCGGCTACTTGATCGAGCTTATCTCGGGGAGTAATACCGGCTCCCATAATCGCCGCCAGACCATCTCCGTCTCGCTGAATCTTGTGGATCTCTAGAGGCCAGGGAGCCAGCCACACCGCCCATTGTTCGCAACGCCCTTCAAGAGACCTTGACTTGAATATCCATTTCAGAACTGAGTGCCGAGTGTAGACTTTGATCAACTTGGTCCCGACTAGCATCGTATAGAACACTCGGAGAACCCGAGTCAACGCCACCACTTCTTTTTCAGCCGGGTGATATCGGAGCTCTTGATCGTGCAACACTCTCCCTGTGAAACGAACTGGGAAAATGACTCCATCATATTCTTGGCCCAAAACTGCACATGCAGGCCACGGGTTAGCGTGAATGATGATAACGAACGGCTTCTCTGAATCAGGGTGTCTGAGCAGAGGAGTCGATACTATTTTCCGTTTCAGAACTTCGAACGCTTCCTTAGCTCGACTGAGATCTCGGCCTGCTCGAATCTGTTCGTCTGTCAACTCGTAAAGAACTGCTGCAACAACTGGGAGATCTTCGATGAACTTATTGTAGTAATTCAGACTCCCCAAGAATGACTGCACTCCTTTCAGAGTCGACGGGAACGGCAAGTCTTTCACGCCTTTAGCAATCTTTGGTTTGGCTCGGATTCCTTCGGCTCCAATCTCATGAGACAGATAAGAAATCGTCTTCTTTCCGAATTCACTCTTAGGCAGACTCACCGAAATTCCCCAATACCTCAAGCGATAGAGAAGACGATCCAGATCGATGCATAGTTGATCCCAAGTCTCGGCTCCATACGCGATATCATCGATGTATGAGCTTCGTCCCAGAACTGGGTTCAGCTGAGCCGGGGCTGGGATATTCCTCTGAAACACTGTCATGCTATCAGTTAGAGTGGATAAATCTTCTTCGACTGAGTCTCCAACCTGAATTCCCAGAAATTCCAGCACATCAGCATCAATCTGAGCTTCTTCAGAAGCTGGGAGCCGCACGAATCCCCACAGACAGTTGTCTAGCATCCGCTGATAGATCAGTGGGGCGTTCTTCAATCCGAAAGGCATCCTGGTCCACTGGAAGTGTCCGAGCGGACAGATAAAAGCAGAGATATGCTTTGCTCTCAGTGTCATCGGCACGGCCCAGAAACCGCTGGCCATATCCAGGCTCAGGAACCACATTGTACTCTCGAACCCAATCAACAAATCGTCAATCAAAGGTAAGGGGTAATGCATGAGCTTGATCAGCTGATTCACCAAGCGGTAATCAATACAGAGTCGAATGTCCACTCCGTTCTTCTTCATCACAATGACGATCGGCGAAGCCCACTCGGAATCAGAGTACTCGACCAACTTGGTCTGAACCAGCTTTTCAAGTAACTCGTAGACTTTCCGGAGATGCTGAGGTCTAATGGGTCTAGACCTCTGGGCTACCGGTTTAGCGTCTCCCACATCCAAGTCACAGACTACACCTCTAGCAGGAGCCGGAACCGCGTTCCCATCTCCCAAGAAACTAGCATGATGTTTCTCTAAAATCGCTCGAACTTGAGCTTCCAATTCGCTGGTAGTCACTCCGGATTCTCCGATGTCAGCCGTGGCCAGATCGGCTTTCGGGCTGAGATCTTTCAGCTCAGGGAGTGCAGCTAACTGATTTCTCAGATCGTTCAATAGCTCAGTGCCTTCGTGGAGGTACACCGTTGCTTCTTCTTCATCAGAGAAATCAATTTCTAGCCGCATACGTCGTGCGAAGGACTCCTTCAGTCGAAAGATCGGCTCAGCCACGAAATCGACTGGCTCAACCTTGAAGACGGTGGCCAATTCCTCCCGAGCGTCCTGAGCTGCAACACCTCCTCCGACCATTTCGACCCGACTTCCGATCCGGATTCGTCACTGGTCGTGTTATCCTCGTCTCCATCTCCCAGCTCGCTGACTCCCGGTCTGGGTTCAACTAAACTGGGAGCTTCAGGAAGCTCACTCGTTGCGAACGAGACTGCCGGAGAGGTGAGATGTTCGTCACATGTTGACTCACTTCGACTAGTTCGATTTGTTTCCTTCATCGAATCGTCACGAGGGAGTGTGTCCACTAAGTATGCTGAAGCTTGAGGCTCAGCCTTGTCAGACTCAACGCCTTCCTTTCCGGGTATTCGTTTAGTCAACAACAACTTCTTGGGCCAAGTGTATGTTGGTCTTTCCACTGCGGGTGGGCCTCTGAGTTCAGTTTGCCGTGCAATTAATTCTTCTAGCATTCGATAACCAGCGGAAGGTTCAGCTTCGTAAGCTAAAGCGGCCCATTCGGTATACTTCTGAGACTTGGGTCTGGCGAAGTGTTCCCCTTGGGGCAGATATCCCTTCTCGACCAGGCAGGCTACCACTGTATTTTGATTCAGGCTAGCCACTCGGTCGGAAATATTCACCACTTTAACTGCTCTGGGTTTCTTTCCTGACCCGTAGATAAATTGTGTCACCCACTGATCACCTCGTCTAGCCCATTCCTGAACTTTGTCTGGTTTGGCTTGATAATATTTGACTGGAAGGGTCACTGATCTTCCTGGCTGGAGCCATACTGATTCAGTCAAAGAGACATCTACTTCCAGTCCGACATGGTCGATCTCGGGACCTCCAACCAACAGCAGCGATTCTTCATCTGGGAGTCGAACTACACCTTCGCGGGCACAGATTCGCACTCCAGCGGCTACCATGAAATCCATCCCCAGCAAACAGTCCAAACCAGCTGCAATGTTGCCTACCCAGACGTTCATCACGTAAACTACTCGGATACCGAGCGTCAACTTGATTTTCGCTTGAGCGGTGGCATACGTCGGGACATCCCCGAATCCCACGACTCGGAGTCGGTGACCACGACTGAGCCTGAGCTTCAACCTACGTGCAAGGTCTAAGCTTATGATACTCGTCGTAGCTCCCGTGTCCAACAGGATCTGAGTTCGGTGATTGAAAATTGCTCCATGCACCATTGCCATATCGCGTTTTTCTCCAACCAAAGTATGCGTACTCCACCAACCATAGCGTTCACCATAAGTCAGAGCGAATTCAAGATGGTTCTCAAACTCTAGCTCTGAGCTCAGGTCGTCAACTTCGGCCGTACCAGAGAAAACGCAAGCTTCATCAGATGAATTCATACATTTGGGGTTATCGTTGTGCCAACATGGAAGGGCTGGGCCCACATATGCAAATGCACACAACGCTTGGGACTTCGGCTCGTCACGTACTGGTTCCCTAACCAGCGAGCCTAGTGGTTTAACGGCGTCTCGGGCTCCGAGCTATCCAGCAGTTGCCGGATAATCTCAGGATCAATGCCCTCGAGGGACCTCCCAGCACGGATAGTCTCGCGTACTGCTTTGAGTGCCGCCCACATGTCACACAACCCCCGATGATGATACTCGCCGCATTTCGAACACGGATGACGTCTGTAATGGGCTTACTTAGCCCAATACTTTAGCTTACACGTGAGCGCACGTGTATGAGGAAGCGTAAGGTGTATTTAACTTAGATTAAGTATACTTGTATCCACAAGTATAATTAGATCTAAATAAAGGTGCAAATAGTAGCTTTTGCGGTAAAATGAGAACTGAATTGAATGTTAACTGTGGCTTTCCTCCTAAAACTGATATCTATAAAGAGAGGTTCTGCCAACGAGTGGTTGGCAGAAACTCCGACCTAATGCTTGAGTATTACTGGCAGAAAGACCCTGCTTTCTGACCAATAAGACTGCTTTCTAATATGAATGGTGACCACACTGCAATGTGGCCCACCTGAATGTATCCACTTAGTGCGTGTTGCACTAAGGTGAGGTTAGCCGAATGTGTAGCCCAGCTACACCATCCCCCCGTTAGGACTTGATGTGCCGGTCTCGACACATCAATCCAAAGTTATCTTCGGAGAGAACTTCGTGCTCATTTCGAAATGAGCACGCCAACGACGCAGACTTTCGACTAGCTTGCTGCACCTGCAGCAAGCAACGCGGTCGTCGCTAACACAGCGACGACTGTCACATCTTCAGCCTCTTCGGCGTCCGTCGTCACTTCCACGGTGACGACGTCAAGCTCCCCCAAGCGTACCATCTCGGTTGGGGAGTACCACGAGAGGGCGCGGAGCAAGCCGACCTATGCCAACGAGACCCTCTTTGATGGCATTGAGGTTTCGACATGGAGGAGGGCGAGGTGGAGCAAGGCTCCTCGTCTTCAGGGCGCAATAAAGCAATCGTGGGGACGCGTCGTCCCCGCGAGGACGACTCGGACGCTTCGAGCTCAAAGCGCTCGCGCAGCGGCAGCGATAGGCCGCTCGCTGATGCCGGGGCTCTGTCTACTCCGCGGGGTGGAGGCGACGACGACTCCACTCCGTCTGCGGCTGTGACGTCGCGCACTAAGCCGGTGCGCGACCCGTGGATGCCGTCTCCGAGCGAGATCCAATCTCGCTACGGCAGTACCACGCCGGCCAGCCCGTACGCGTTGTACTCCTGCAGCGCCATCGTTGATGACGATGTCACCAAGGAGCTCGACTTTGATCCGGCGACGGATCAAAGACGTGATTATTACATCGGGCTCTTCCACGAGCTCCGATTCTACGGGAACAAGAAGCATTCCCGTAAGAGTAAGGTGACAGAGTGGGAGGCACTCTGTCAAAGCTGGGGGATGTTCGTCGAGAACTTCAACAAAAATCCCTCAGGCTATCGCGAGCTGGTCCGCTCTGCGGGTGAGCGCTATGAGCGCTACTCGAAGCGGCCCAAGATCTTGCGGCTGCACGATGGTGCAGTCGAGGCGGGGATTCCGTGCGCAGTGCCGTCTGGCGTTGCGTGCGAGCGCTGCCAAGCTGGGGCAATGCGGCTGTCCGAACGGGACCTTAACGGGTACACTGGTATTAGTGTGCCTGTGGAGTTGAAGACACTGCGTGAGAAGTTAATCACGCAGTTGTCGTCTGAGAGTGCTGAGGGTGAGCGCAGCACTCAGCCGAGGGCTGTAGGCGACTACAGCTCTCGCTCTAGTTTTACGCCCTTCGGCGGAGCTGCTGGTGGCGGGATTCGTACTCCATCACCATTTCCGGAACGTCGCTCATCAGGACGTTCCGCGGCTCCCACGTATCGTGGTCAGGAGAGTATCCTAACAAACGAATACGAAAATGAACCGGACCTTGGGTCCGGATCTGATGATCAACGATTCGCTGGACAATCCAGCGAGTTTCCCCGCGTGCATCTCGCAACGGGGGCGGCGGCGGGAAGACGCCACGGACCGTCGCCGGCCGAGGTCTGGGATCGTTTGGAGGCGATGGAGCGCATCCAGACGGCTGAGCTCGCCGAGATACGGCAGGAGCTGAAGCTCTTGAAGGCCCGAATCGGTCAGGCCGGGCAGACCGCTTCAAATATCCAGGTCGACCTAGGGTCGATCGTTGCGCGTTTGGGTCAACGTGTCTACGCGCTCGAGACGAGGGTCGCGCCGAGTCACCGGGAGTAGGTGACTCGTGTTGCGAGTAAGGCTTCAGCCGCCCAACGTAAAAGGTTGGGCGGAGGCGCATGCTGGACGGTATGTCTAGCGTGTACGCGTTGCCATGCTTCGCCAACACGGTGAATGGCCCGATGAAGCGCGGGGCAAGCTTGCTTGCTCCGAAGTCGGAACTGCATGTTTAGCTAGGTTCTGTGTAGCTAACAGAACTAACGAACCCACTTTGAATTCATTTGTGTTTCCTCTGCCATTGTTGTCAGCATTCAACTTCTGTCGATCGACAGAAGCCGCAATAGCATCTTGCACAAACCGTATTACGGCTTGGCGGCGCTGGACAAAGTCCATTGCGTTCGAGTTGAACTCCTTGTTCAACCCGTTGTTCTTGTTCACTACAGGCCCGGCCTGTGTGTGGTTGTTGTTGTTGAGAGTGTCTACGCCCGGCGTAGACATTGCGCTCTCGTCGATTGGACTACGCGCAGTCCGTGCGCGTGTCGACACAGCTGATATGTTGCTCGTATCAGCGTGTTCATTCGGTTTGGTTGAAACCGGATACCCTCCCCCACTTAAGGAAGGAGCTACCGCACCGAGTACGCTCGGTACGCGTGGATGCCTCATGGCGTTCACGTAAAACGGTGTGTGTCCTGTCGAGACATGCACCGAGTTGTTGATGGCAAACTCAGCCATCGGCAAGCAGTCGCTCCAGTATTGGAACGAGTGAGCGTAGCTCTTCAGAGCGTCAACCAAGACCCGGTTGACGCGCTCAGTTTGTCCGTCGGTCTGCGGATGATCCGCAGTCGACATGGACAGCTGCGTGCCAAGAAGTTCAAACACTTCTTGCCAGAAACGCGCTGTGAAGCGCGGATCACGGTCAGACACGATGTCGATCGGCATGCCATGGTGTCTAAACACCATGTCAACAAACAGACGTGCCGTCTGCTTGGCTGTCACTTCGGCTGGTACTGCAGCAAGATGTACCATCTTGCTGAATCGGTCAACAAAGACCACAATACCAGTCCTCCGCTTGTTGTCAGGCGGAAGACCAAACACAAAGTCCATTGAAATGGACTGCCAACACTCCGACGGAGTCGGTAGTGACTGAAGTGGAGCCTGCGAGAAGAGCGCAGGCTTCACGCGCTGGCAAACCTCGCAAGCACGAACGTACTTGCGTACCCACTTGTACTGGTGACTCCAATAGAAGTCACGCGTGAGAAGCAAGTATGTCTTCTCACGACCCTGATGTCCCGACGTAGGGGCATCGTGATACTCGTAAGTGATCCTGAGCTTTAGCTCATGATCGTCCGTCACGACAATGCGATCAGCGTTGTCGTCGACTGCGCTGTATAGCAGCAGACCATTGTGTACACGATAGCGGTGTACACGTGCACGGAGATGTTTCGCCAGCTTCTGACGAGACTTGTCAGAAGGCGCAGCGAAGTAGTTCAACAACTGCTTCGCATCCGCATCCTTCGTGTATGCGGACCGCACGTCGTCTAACAAAGACGACGAGGGAGTAGACGTACGTGTGACGCCAATTGCATTGGCGTCGGCCTTGTGCACCGCATAATCAGGTCGACGCGACAACGCGTCGGCCACAACATTCAACCTTCCAGGTTTGTACTCAACCTGGAAGTTGTACTCCGCAAAGAATGAGAGCCATCTCGCCATTCTTTGTGAGATGTGCGGCGACTTGATCGCCGTACGCAATGATGCGTGGTCGGTGTAGACCACAAATGGTCTACTCCCAAGTAGATACACTCGAAACTTCGCGAGTGCATACTTCATGGCAAGGAGTTCCTTGTCATATACCGGGTAGTTGCGCTCAGCTGGCTTCAGCTGACGCGACTGATAGTAGACCACGCGATCACGTCCCTCGTGATCGTGTTACATTAGAGCGCATCCGATTGCGAAATCGGACGCGTCACACACGACGTGGAATGGGCGATCTTGGTCGGCCACCGCCACGATCGGCGCCTCAGTCAAGCCCTGCTTGACTGCATCAAAGGCCTTCTGACAATCAGCAGTCCAAACCCATGCAGCGTCCTTCTTTAGGAGCTGCGACAGCGGGCGAATCTTGCCCGCGTAGTTGCTCACGTACTTGCATAAGTACGTAGCGAGTCCAAGGAACTGCCTGAGTTCCTTGACATTGGAAGGCGTAGGCCATTCATTGATCACTCTGACCTTTCCCGGGTCAGGGCGTACGCCGTTCTTCCCTACGAGACACCCAAGGACGGGTATCTCGCTAGCCCCGAAGATACACTTCTTCAGGTTCGCGTAGAGCTTGTGTTTGCGCATGAGCGCAAACAACCTGCGGAGATGTTCCTTGTGCATCTCCACTTCCGACTTCCCGTCCACAGCCCGGCTGTGGATGAACACATCGTCGAAATAGCTCGGTGCGAAGTCGCGCACCGAGCGCAACAAGTGCGTGACGCACCTGTTGAACGTTGCAGGGGCATTCTTTAGTCCCTGCGGCATTACAAGCCAATCCCAGAGCATACCGCTCGGAGTGCTCACCGCCGTGAGAGGTATATCGCTCTCACGCATGAGGATCTGATAGAATCCGTCTCTCAGATCCAGAGCACTAAAGATAGTGCTCAAAGCCATCGAATCGATGATCACATCGTTTCGCGGTATCGGCGTCTGCGCCGGTACCGTTGCGTTGTTCAGCTTGTTATAAGCATGAACGATGCGCCACCCGCCCTGTGCCTTCTTGACACAGAACGTAGGCGCGCTGTGCGGGGACTTCGATTCCCGCACTTACCCAGCCTTGCGACGACTTTCGAAGAAGTCGTCGATCGCCTTCACTTCATCCCGCGGCAGTGGCCACTGCCGCGTCACGCAATACTTCGTTCCCGGCACGAGATCAATCTCGTGCTGAACACCCTTGTCCTGCGGCAACTCCGCAGGGATATCGTCCGGGAGTACGTCTCTGTACTCACGCAAGACCTCGTAGAAGGGGCTCGACTTCAGCGAGTCCCAGCTCTGCTCGTCGAAGCGTTCCTTCTTCGACTTGGCGCTGAGGGCGTCGACGCCCTCAGCGACGAGCTGTTCCAACTCTTTCGCTTCACACTTCATCATCTCGACATCCGAGAGGATGCAAATCTGCTCGATGCGTCCATCGTGCAGGTCGCGGGCGAAGCGCCTCCAGCTCGTGACTGGAAGCGAAGTCAACTCCGACGCTAGCATCGGAGGGTTCTCCAACTTCATCTTCTTGTACTGGAGACCAGTATTCGTGCGCGTCAAGACACTCAGTGTCTCGACGGTCGTCTCCAGTTCCTGTGTCTGCCCGACAGACACTGCGAGTAGCGCCTCGGTCCCTGACCGAGACTTGCGCAGCTTTGCTCGCTTGCGCCCTTCGCTTCTTGTGCGGAACCCAGTTCCGCGCGTCTTGTCTTGTCCGGGCCCGGCTGCGGACAGATCTTCCTTTTGATCGCCGGCGGGTTCAACCCGCGGGCGCACGCACTCAAGCCCGGCTTGATCGCGCATCGCTTCTTCGTGCAGCCCGGCTGCACGTGAGCACGCAATGCGTTTCTTGTTGTCGCCGGCGGGTTCTTCCCGCGGGCGCACGCAATCAAGCCCTGCTTGGTCGCGTACCGCTTCGTCGTGCAGCCCGGCTGCACGCGAGCACGCAAGCATTTCCGGTGCGGGACGTTTGCAACCGTCCGCACTGCCTGCAGCGTCGGCTCCCAGAGCCGGTGCGCTTTCTTTACCTCGACGCCTGATGGCGGAGCGTCTTTCGACGTTTGGGCCAATCGCATCAGCTCCCTGAGTTGACGCGCCCGAGTTACTGTCCTTATTAGTGACTGGCTCCTCTTGTTGAACTTGTGGGTCGACACTAATAGTCGACACGACCGCGTCACTCTTGACGCTTCGAGAACCTCTCGAATCCGATCGAAGCTGAGTCTTCTGATTCGACTCACATTTTCTCCCGACGACTCTCTCAGTCGACGGTGTCCGCGTGGGGTGACCGGAGACAGCCGCGCGTCACGCTGCCTCTCCTGGTGGGTCGCGTGCACCGCGAGGTGCACGTACTGCGCTGACAGGGCCATCGCTCACTGTCGCGCCGCTACTCCCGAAGTGCACGATCGTGCGCTTCGTCCAGTCGATCACTGGATCATGCCGTGCAAGCCACGGCATGCCCAACACTATGTCGAACTTATCGTCTAAGTCAAGTACGATAAGCTCGTCCACGAACTTCTTCTCTCGATACGAGAAGCGTACGCGTACGACACGCTTCTCGGTTCTCACAACGACACCCGTTATTAGTCTTACTTCCAATAGACTTCGAGGCATTACTACCTCCTCGAAGTCACCCCTCGCTAGGCTCTGCAGTCGAACAAAGTTGTTCGACGCACCACAATCCACCAACGCACGAAGAGACTTCTCTCCCTTCGAGTTAACCTTCAGGATGACAAGGTTCGGCCTGTCATCCCGCTTCTTACAGTGAGAGTGACTCTCACTGGGGGCAGCAGTCTTCAATACGGCGTGTCCGATATCGACACGCTCGACTGCATCACCAGCAGGGCGCCCCGCGCCTGCTGGTTGTTCTAGTTTTTTTATTGCCCGTGGCAATCCCGGGTATCGTCACGCCAGCCCTTGGCCGCCTGCACAGGTGATGTGCATTCACGGGCGTAGTGGCCGTTGTTTCCACACCGGAAACAGCGGACATTCGTTGGTCCACGACGCTGCTGAGACCCAGCAGCCGTCGCACTCGAGAGGTCCATTGGTTCGGGGCCTCTCGTCGGCTTCACCGTCGGTCGCGGCATCGGCGGCGGGACGTTCACATGGAGTTTAGCCTGTCGCAGGCTAAACTCTTCTTGCATGGCAAGTGTAATCGCAGACTCGAGAGTACTTGGGTACTCTCGGAAGAGATAGGTCTTCACAGGCCCATCTTTCAGGCCCTTCATGAACGTGACGACCTTTGTCGCCTCGTCTATCGGGTTGGTCACGATGTTCGAGACCAAGTACCGCGCCCTTTGAGCGTAAGCATGCACGTCATGCTTGCCCTGTTGCAGGTCGAGGAACTCAGCCCTCGATCTGAACTCATTCTGCGGGGGCTCAAACGCTTGTCTGAGCTCCTCCTTGAACACCTCGTACGTGCTAAAGCACGTAGGGTCAGTGAGTCGGCGTCCGTACGCCCAACTCCTTGCTCGCCCGCCAAGGCATGACATGGCGAACGCAACCTTCGACAACGGGTCAACGATACGTCGAGCCGTAATGGCAGTGTCAACTTCGACAAGCCATCGGAGGAGAGGCTCGCCCTCTCTTCCTACATAGCTGTTCACGTGGAGTTTCAACGACTCCACGCGCGGTGTGGACGGAGTCGACACCGTAGCGCGAGCAGCGGTCTCGCGCTGTTCCTTCATGATGAAGCCTAGAGCAACACCGTGTTGCTCTGTCGGCGATAGCGTGCGTAGCATCGTCGCTACGGCCGCTTCTCCAATGACCGTCGACAGTCGTTGGAGCGCCTCCCACTCTGGATCCGCCAGATGGAGACAGTCTTCGCGTGCAACATGCGTTGCACCCGTGTTTGGGTTACCAGTGGACATACTCGCGCCCACCGGCAGGTCCTCGGCCCCCGTATCGAACTTCATTCGATACGTAACTAGTCGGTCGTTGGACGGACCACAAAGTGCTACTAGGAGTAATGGGCTTACTTAGCCCAATACTTTAGCTTACACGTGAGCGCACGTGTATGAGGAAGCGTAAGGTGTATTTAACTTAGATTAAGTATACTTGTATCCACAAGTATAATTAGATCTAAATAAAGGTACAAATAGTAGCTTTTGCGGTAAAATGAGAACTGAATTGAATGTTAACTGTGGCTTTCCTCCTAAAACTGATATCTATAAAGAGAGGTTCTGCCAACGAGTGGTTGGCAGAAACTCCGACCTAATGCTTGAATATTACTGGTAGAAAGACCCTGCTTTCTGACCAATAGGACTGCTTTCTAATATGAATGGTGACCACACTGCAATGTGGCCCACCTGAATGTATCCACTTAGTGCGTGTTGCACTAAGGTGAGGTTAGCCGAATGTGTAGCCCCGCTACAACGTCTGCAATACTGGGTGGGATGGTCTTCGTCATGGCAGCGTCCACAGATGAGTTTACTCCAGCAGTTTTCAGCGTTGTGGCGTTTGCTCCCGCATTCGCTACACTTGAATTCTTCGCGTTGGAGCGTCCCTCTCCCGTATGGTGGTGTATCTGCCTTTGGCTTCCATGCCAGGCGCTCAGCAACTCTTCTTCAGTCACCGCGGCTGAGAACTTGGGTTCAATTCCAGATGACGTCGTTGTTGGGTTTGACTGAGGTTCAGAAGTCTCAGCTCTCAGAGCATGATGGCTCTGCTCAACTTCGAACTCGTCCTCGTATCGAGATGGAGTCTCATCCGTGAAATGGGCGTGTCGTTCAGCGTCACTATCAACGTTTCCACTCTCAGCTAAGAAAGCTCGACCTTCAGCACGTCGTGGCTGGGGTTTGAATCTGCCGAACTGTAAATTCTGCGCCGGACGTTTCTTCTGTTGGTAATCTCGGTCTTCGTGACGCTCATCCTGTCGTAGAGCTTCAATTCGTTTCAGGGTCTCTTCCAATTCGCTCAGTGTGTCAAAACGCTGACCTTGTAAAGTCGTTCTCAGACGAGTGTCACTCAATGCTTTGATGAAACGGCGGATGTGAGCCTCTCGTTCTGTGGTTGGTCTCTCGAAAGCTATATCAGCCTTCTTGGCGGCTCTGTTGAGCCGATACAAGAACATCCGAGTGATTTCCGAATCACGAAGCTCCATCGCATAATACCGCTCAGCTTTCGACCATACTCCGACACCATTCCTTCTTGAAAACATGAGACAACTCCTTCCAATCCGAGCGGGTCGAGTTGGGGAGTTGGGCACACCAATCCTTCAATGAACCGGAGAGCCTCATTCTCAGCTGGACTATTCGAGTCTTCTCGTCCCACGGGGCCATGGTAGCATAATACATGAAACGCTCCCACCAATTGACACGATCATCAAGCGGCCCTCGTTCGTCAAACTTCTCGAGGGCATCGTGGGGAATCATAGCTTGGACCACAACTCGAGTTCCTGAATATGTATCCGAGTTCTTGGTCTGAGCTGCAGTGCCAAACTGGCCTTCATGTTCATCCTGGGAGGAGTCGCTCGAGCTCGAGCTGTCCGATCCCCAATCATCATCATCGGGCTTCTTAGATCTCATCGTACGGGTTTTGCTGTTTCGTTTTGATGCAGACGTTGATGTTCGAGTCGGCGACTTGGTTCGACTACTCCGGGGTGAACTTTGAGCTTTAGTGGTCTTATCTTGCGATTCAGTGGCCTCAGCTTGACGTTGATTCGTCTGTACCATCTGATGCATGACCTCCGTCAGCCTGTCAAGTTTCGCCAAGACTGGGTCGATCACGGTTGAGATCACGGACAATTCAGCTGAGGTTCGGGAGGGATTCGGTGAACTGGTCAGGTTGCCCCTTTGAATCCGCGAGCTTGCTTGGTTACGAAACTGTTCCTGATCAGCTTGTAGCTGCCGAAGCTTTTCTTCACGTTCAGCCACGGCTCGCTCGTGCGGTGGTTGTGCTTGGGCATGTTCTTCTTTTAACCTTAGCAGCTCCGCAGCATGCTCGGCTCGTGCTTTAGCTGCGCTTTCATCATGAGTCCTCTGTAGCTCTTCCTGTTTGGCCCTGATCTCAGCTTCCTGAAGTTTCCTTTGAACTCCCAGAAGATGTTGGGCCCGAGCTTCGTCTTCTTTGCGTTTCTCGGATTCAGCAACCACCCGTCGTTCAGCTAATTTCTCCAAAGCTTCGAGCTGTTTACGCTGTCCAGTCTGAGCTGTTCGTTGAGCTTCAGACATCTGCGTGTTCGCAGCTTGCAACCTCTGATATTCTTCACGGAGCTTGGTCTGCTCTCTCCGGTTGTCATCCAGTGTGGCTTGTAGACGAGCCTCTGTAGCTTCTCGTTGGTTTTGTTCAGCGTTGAAACGGGCCCAGGCAGCTTCTTTCACTCGTGCTGCTCGTTCAATTGCCAGCTCCGCCTTCTCCTGAGCCGCGGCATAGGCAAAGCGGAGACTCCCTATGTTGGAACGAATCTCTGACGGGCTTGGTTCTGGGCCAGGTCTCGTATCGGGATTTTCTGCTCGCCATTCGGATGTCCGCTTAGATTCAGGGCTGCCAGGCAACGGGATCTGAGCCGGATGATCAGCTATAGAAGTCCTTGATTCCATCCTCGCTTGAGTGGCACTAGGCCGGGGTGGATCTGGCGTAATAGAGATCGTCATACCGGGGAATGAACTCCGCGTGACTCCTGTCGTTGATCCACGCATCACGGTAGCAGTTGACATAAGAAGGTGCGTCCCCGTTCCGAGCATATAATCCGTGACTGACATCAGAGAGGAACCTGAGGAACTGTATGACATGTTTTCACTTTCATCCGTCGCCATCAGGGAGAGATCGGAGTTGGGACCAGCGCCTACCATGCTGGGCACCGAATCACTCATGGCTTCAGGTCGGCTCTCGGACGCAGCATCGCTGGAATCACGCCAGCTTGGAATAGACCCTCCCGCCGAGGACCTTATCAGAAATGGACGTTTACGGGCTGGTTCTTCCTCAAGACTCGAAGCAGGGCTTCTAGGTCTGAGACCGGTCAGCTGAAGTCGCATGACTACCTCGGGACCCAGAAACAGCTGAGTGTCTTCATCCATGATAGCGTCTCCATCTTTATCCAGTACAAAACCAGCTCGGGACTCATTCGTCTGGACTGAACTGGTCAGCTGTGGGTCTGAAGGCGAACGAACGTAGTATGGTGTCGATCCCACTGCGTACTTCCAAGCAGTCAGTTCAGCTCGGATGAAATGTCTGATGCGCTCAACCTCCAACCTGATCTGGGATTCAGATACTCCTGACACTTCAGATAGTGTATGCCAAGCTGGGACTTGGTTTCGGAACTCATACCCGGCCTCATGTAACATAGTCTGCAGCAGGGCGACACACGCGAGCGGCGGCATCAGTCCCAACGCGACCCGGACTGCTTTGAGATCAGACACCACTGGGATCCGACGGCGTTCGGCATTGAAAATGTTCAGCCACCGAGCCGCAGGAGACCGGGTCACCGACATTAGGTGTCTAGTAATCGCTCCAGCTGCTCGTATGAAACCCCAGAGGTCATATCCTTCATGACGCGGCGCATATGCTACATCCACTGGATGCACCGTTCCAGGAGGGAGAGACATCCATAACTCGAGCTGGGATCTGCCATATGCGATCATCTCAACTTCAGTCATCTCAGGAGAGTGAGCTAAACTCATATTCTGAGCTTCCGCACCCTCAGGAACACCTCTCACCCGTTGGAATGGTCGTTGGTCTGGCCAAAGTGAGCTTGACCAAGCTCCACCACTTGTCGAACCAAAATAACCAGCTCCCGGGGTATAGTTGAGCCGAACAGGGTCCGTCCCAGACCAAGCATGACTTGGCTCTCTCGCCTGCAACTCTCGATTTCCCAGTAAACTCAGTGCACCTCCCTCGACTTG
Source organism: Phytophthora fragariae (assembly GCA_009729435.1). Taxonomy (NCBI): domain Eukaryota; phylum Oomycota; class Peronosporomycetes; order Peronosporales; family Peronosporaceae; genus Phytophthora; species Phytophthora fragariae. The sequence continues at coordinate 545,200 of QQOI01000021.1, read as the reverse complement.
GCTACTGCGAGAATTCGCAGCAGTTGGCTCCGGGTTAGCACTTGAGAGTCTGGAAATCACTGTCGAAGCCTTCAATTCGTCTTGATGCGTAACGTTCTGGTGCTCGATGGGCATAACTTGGCTTCGACTCTCATCATTTCGGGTACTCGGTTGAGCACCCGCTTCATCACATTGGTCGATCCCAGACGGCTTCATCTCGGGCGAATTCAGTGATGGCACAACCTCTTCCGGCATTGGGGGGGGGCTTCAGGTTCAGCGCTTGGTTCAGCTTCACTTGGGCGTGATGCTTCTACTTCAGCGCTGGGTACTGAGACTCTCGAGGTCGAACGACTTGGTTCGGGCTTCTCAGTTTCCTTCGGCTCCACCTCAGCCGGCAATCCAGTGACGCGCAGGCTCCGCCGAAGCGAAGACTCGGTCTTCTCACCTTTTCTCTTTGACGCACTTGGACTTGGCTTAGTCGACATAGTTGACTCTCGTCCGTCCAAAGTCGTATCCTGATCCGGGCACGCGCACCAGTTGTGGTGAGGTGCGGGCAACTTCCCAGCGTCAAGAATATACCTTGAGCTAAACTTGAATCAGCAAACCTTTAGCCTAAGCTCAGGGGGTCTCAGAGTCTCAGAGTCTCAGCTGAATAACCTCAGCTGGACCCGACAAAGACTCAGTGACACTTCCGAACTCGGACTCTTGGCTTGACGCGGCGTGTGCGCCTCCCTTGCGATCCCCTTGACGGTTCTTGCTGGGGCTACGCTTTGGGCCCAGACGTCAGCCAACCACGTCCACTTGTTCCTTGTCCAGTCGTCCTTGGATGTCCTCCAAACGAAGCCGGCTCCCCGCTCAACAGGCCTTCGCTCGCACGTGTATGGACCCGATTTGCCCCGGGGGTTTCCTTATGTAGACACGACTCCACACGCACTTGTCTGCTTCTTCCGAGACTGCAGACCCAGTCTCCCTTGCTTCTCCTCTTCTTCCAGGCGGCTCCAGCTGAGAGCCGCGTACACAGGTCTTCACTCGCCCCCCCCCCCGACCTAGGGTGGCTCCGAGAATTGGCTCGGGGTGAGCCCGTCTTGTTCCAGGGTTCTCGCCTCTGCGCCCTGGGACTTCCGCGCACCACGTCTTGACGTAGACGACACGGCCGAGCGGGGAAACACTATCCCAGGCTCAGCGCCACACGAAATCCTTCCAACAACACTGAGAACCACTATCCCAGATGCTGCTCTGCCGAAACCTCAGAGTAGATCACCTTCTACCCGAAAATATGAAATACACGCTGAGTGCAGTCGCCTAGTTCGACCTATCGACGTGTAATGAAATGAAATAGCCAAATGAGTACCCCTTCACACCGAGGTACACCCACAAGGTCTATATGGGGCTTGAGTTTTGGTTGAGTCTCTCTTTAGACACCTGTTTCCGCAGCAACACTCTTAACGCTGTGGCCTTCGGGGCAAATTCGATTCTGATTAATACTTTACACATGCAAACAAAGACCTATCAAGGGGGGGGGGCGCTCGGCTTCCTTCGGAGCGCACCCAAACAAAGACAGAAAGATATTATGGCGAGCGGCCCGCAGTCCCTTTGGCGTGCGGCTCTTCAGCGTTGTCCTAGCTTTCAGGAACCTGCGGTGCTCAGCGTCTCCACTTGGATCGGAGCTCAGCGATTAGCTGAGCCTTGTTAAAGTCACTCGTGGCGTCAGCAACCTCGTGATCACATGTCAGCAAGCTTCTGATCACATGTCGGCAGACCCGTGATTACCCCTCCTTCCACGTTTCTGATTGGTCGAAGAGTGCGCGTCACGGGGATGAGACAGTGCGTCATATGGGTTCGATCATGAGTTGAGCCTGATTTGGGGTCAGTAATCATCTGATGACCGCCTCTTCGCAGCGACTGTTCCCAACGCCTCATCGCCCACACCACTTCTGAGCCTCTGAGCCTCTACCGAGCCACCGACTGAAGCGTCTCCAAACGTCCACCACTACCATGCCGAGTCCTTATGGACTGAGAGAGACTCCGCTGAACCTCGAAATAACTCAGAGTGTCCTTCAACGTCCTCCTCTGAGAGCCAACGGGGTTCTGCTGAGAGTGGCGATGACTCAGCGAACGGTTTTCTGCTGAGCTACCAGTCATGGTGGGGACGAGTCGGCAGAGTCGAGTTGTCACATAACCAGCTGGCTACATTTCCTCCAATCACCATCCATTTTGATGGGTGCGGGGGGTACGGCGGCCGAGCGAAAGGTCTGCTGGGCCTGAGATTCGAGCGTACCTCGTCACACGCGGGACTCCAAGTCTGCCATCGTGTTCAACGCGCCCGGTAGATGAGCCGCTGATACTCGTAGCTTCCAGCGGGCTTCAACAGCGCCCAGCACGCGGTTCAGCTCCTGTGCCTGTGGGTCTCGGCTCTGCAACGCGTTACACCACGAAACGGCCGAGGTGTTGTCAATCCAGAAGCGGATGTGCGTCAGCGTATGCGGCTCCATTGCGACCCAAGCGTGTCCCCAGCACAGGACTGCGAGTACTGCGGAAAGTTGCTCCCGTACGTTGATGGGGAGAATGCGTTCCGCGCGATTAGTGCTCGCTCCTCCTCATCAAATTGTACCCGAAGAAATGCTTGTGATGCCGGGTGGAGGGCACAGAGGCCCGAGTCACTGGCATCCATATAGATGTGCACATCAGGTTCGGAAAGTGCCCCGAAGTAGCGGAGAGGGGCCCCCTGGAGCTGTCCGTGTACGAGGATATACTCAAACCAGAGGACGTCGAGCTTGGCCCCTGCGGATAGCGGCCGTCGGCTCCAGCGCGGGGAACGGCGGTAAAGTGCTGCTATGCGCTGGAAAAATGGCCTCGCAGATCTGATGCATGAACACACGTGGCGGAGCGAGCCCAGTACCTGGCTGAGGCTCGTCCGCGACACACCCGGCGACTGTAGCAATTCGCGGATCCGGAGCAGGGCCTTGGCGATCTTGTCAGGTGGCATGGACACCGTGCGCGTAGTCGTATCCCAGTCAAGACCGAGGGCTCTCGATTGCGTTGACCAGTGGGTGAACTTGGGCTCGTTGATCGAGCGCGGGCCGAGGACTGCAAGCATGGCCAGGCGTAAGGCGACTTCGCATAGCTCGAGGCGGTCATCGTGGTCTTGCTCCACGAGAACGTCGTCGTCCACCCACGTATAGCAGTAGAACCGCTCGCGGTCGCTTCTGCCCGGCACCAGAGTGGCAGGGCTTTCGCGACGTACCAAAAAGGTGATGGCACAGCCAAAAACGCCGTAATGCGCGGGAGACCCGGTCCACCCAAACGGCAGCGCCAGATCAACGACTACCGCGCCCTGACGGGGAAGCGACCCCGCGAACTTCGCACACACGTCAACGTGACCAAAGAGGTTCCGGAATGCTGCTTTCACGTCACCACGCTTGATTTTCACGGTTGCATGGGGGTTCCGCACCTTGATCGACTCGATGCGTCGCGCAAGCGCAGCGACATGCTCGTAAGAAAGGGGTGGAAGGTCAGCCTGATTCGAGGCATCATTCACTGACGCTCCGCGAGGGAAAGACAAGTCATGTATGACTCGTGCTTCCGTGCGGGGGTCCGCATCCGCTTTTGGGACACACCCAAAGCGGCTGATGCGGATAGCTGGCCATCTGGCAGCTACATCCTTGTCCACGACCATGTATGTGCCGAGGTCTTGACCGTCCCGGATGCTGTGGAGTAGACAATTTGCCAACACCACCGCCGACTTGTGGTTACTTCGTTCGATATCCTGCCCATGCGGTATGACAGCTCCGTGCGGGTGAAAGCAATGCTGGATTCCTCTTCGGATCGACTTGAGGACCAAGGACTGCTGCTCATAGCCCACCAGCAGCCACTCCAGAGGGTCCGGGCACAGAGCCTTGTTGGGGCGCGGATCCGTGGCTGTTTGACCGCGCCATACCCTAATCGTGTCCGCCAGCGACAGGTCGCTCCTCCGCACGAGCTCCGACAGGGCGCGTTGCGCCTCGACGTCAAGCTGGTAGTCATCCTGCGGGTCGACCGGTGGAGACGACGCCGGTGGTTGCACTCCCACCGCGAGGAAAGCTGCAGTGCGGACCGCCCGGACGGAGGTCTCGGCTGCCTCTAGGGACCGGAGGAGTTGACCTTGAATGAACTTGACACATGCGAGGGATAGACGAGGGGGGTACGATCTGGCCGCGTTTCAGAGATGTTGTAGGTCCGGACAGAGACCGCCCAATTTGTCTTGTACGTGCGCCTTGACCACAGGATCCAGCTTGGTAGTCGGAACGAAGTGACCGAGGAATGAGTGCGTGCATCTATCTGCCGATGCGGACGGGCAACCCCTGGCCGTGGCGAGCTGCATTGCACGATAGTTTGGCACTGCGAAATGCCCATGCTGCTGAATACCCTCTGACGGTCGCATTTGTCTATCCAGATACATGCTCAATGCCAAATCGAACTTTTTACCTTGGACTTCCCGGAGACACGTGCAGTCGGCGAGATGCAACACGGCTACAACTCCTTCGAGAGGCCACAGAGATGTTCACGCTGCTTTCGCTCGTGAACAACGAGGCTTTCGTAGCGCTAACGAATCCGTTGAGACGGTCTCACCCTGCGCGCACAGATGAACACCAGACTTACTTACCAGAATGGAAATTTCGCCTAATTGGGACTCTGTCGCCGAACGATGCCGCTGTAATGCAGCCTCAAGTTACGTGGGGGGCTCTTTTCGGATTTCCGGGTGATCCGTGGGGGTATTCGGCTGATTTTCGAGCCGCAGCTGAGAAATTAGAGGCCATGGGGGTGGAAGAGAAGGCTAGCAAAGCGTGCATTGGCGGTGGGTCGGCGATCTACTGGACGTGCAGACATCAAGATTCAGTGCTACATATTGATGGTTCACAGATACCTTCCAAACGTGTGGACCCATCGAATTCAATTCGGGGCCAGCTTCGAAGACTATTCGATGTCGTCGTCCCTCATATAGTGCTGGTGTGTGCTGTTCGTGGTTGTACTACACCGGTTCACAACCGGGAATCGCCACGATTAGTGTGTAAGTTTGTGGGTGCAACGATAGGGAACTGGTCTCATCCAGCCATCTCAGGATTGACTACGGCACTCGCTACGACCGCAATATCAACCCTTTCGATAGACTTCTGCCATGATGCGATGATTTCGCGACAAGCCATAAGGAATGCTGGATTCTTCTTGAACACATTTGTGTGTGGCGACACGGTGCGTCTGATCGATGAAAACAGGAACAACACGATACATGATACCGTTCCAGTGTCTTTTGGAAAACTACGTTTAGGGGGCTCTCGGATTTGCAATCGGGCGTTTACTGCAGTCTGCTCGGCAGTTGCGGAGTTGTCTGTTGAGGCCCATCTCGTTCAGTTAAATATGCTCTTAAATGGACCTGGACGATGGCCTTGGCTGATTTACGCGCTCTGCTGTGGATATTCAGACATTGTTATACCTTCAGTCCACGTTTGGCGGAGCTCATTGACGAAGTCCGACATCCTAGCCATTTCCACGGTTCTTCAAACCCACTATCCTCAACCGATTTTGGGAACAACTCAAAACGACCATCACCAGTATGGCTTTGTTGACTTTCAAGGAGGAACCGAGCTGCGTCTCCGTGGGGTACATTATGGAGAGGATTGTGTGATTGTTTTGTCGAGTGCATGTCGCTGCCGAGCGCTGTACGACCCAGCTGACGACGCGTGGGTAAACGTCATTGTTCCTGGATATGGCGCTTGTAAGACGAAACTGGGTGCAACTTCTCGTTTCACTCCTGATTCTAAGCAGCTAGACTTCCCGAAGAAGCGGTTGAGTGGTTCATTTTGGATACAACATGCCACATTTGAGAGCCCTGAGGTGTTGATGGATCTACTTACCTTGGTGACACGCGGTCTTCGTTCGTTACTACTAAGTACCGAAGCCCCGGCTCAATTAGACCTCAGCTCGCTGTGAATCGCATGTCCAGAACTGCAAGATCTCAATCGAAAAGAGCAATGTGATTGTGTCTGCCCACGAAGAGCCCCTACGTCGCTGGCCCATCAGAACGATAGATTTGAGCGCGTGCACGGGAAAACTGGCCGACTTGACGGGGTGTTTGCGAAACCCCACTCTACGAATGGCTCGACAGCTCGCCAAACTAGAAGTCACAGAACGACAAATTGAAGGATGCGAAGACGAGGATGCGAGAGAGTTGAGGGCTCATGACGGCGAATTTCTACCTGTTACCAAAGAGAAATTTCCTGCCGAGTCGAAGGCTGCCATGATCAGTGTCGCCATGAGCGCGTCCAGTGTCAAAAAGGCGATACACCGCCTAGATGCACATGTTCTGAGCCTTATCTTTGTATTCGCGTCCACTCCGGAACAGCGGTCGGTAGTCTGCTGGTTCAAAAGGAGTTAAGTCCTCAATACATAATACTTTGAAGTATACTAAGTATACTTTTTGGCAAAAGAAGGAGTTAAGTCCTCAATATATAATACTTCAAGTATATACTTTTTTGCATTGGACTCGGAGAGATTTTCGATATCAAAGACTAAGCACTTTGAGCCTATGATGTAACCTCGTTGGCTTGTCGCACGTTTATGGTGGCACGCTTAGCGACATGAACTATTGACTCGATTCCATGTACTAACCGCGTCGGCACTCCAGCAGCAGCGTATGTCCGTACATGTACAGCGACGACGTCGAATAGTCTTCGAAGATTGATCCCAAATTGAACCCAATGAGTCTCCAGATTTGCCAGGCTTCTAGCTCGAAGAGCTAGAAGTCAATCCTAAAGACAAGTCCGCCGGCGCCTGGAACGAATAAAATGGATTTTTTCAAGCAGGTTACTGATAGAGAGCATCGGAAGGGCGAGTAATTGCTCGATGTTGATTCGTTTTTGGTTGCGTTTTTATAGGGGGTATATTATTTTATCCAGGATTTTGGCTTGTGAGTCTAGATATTCGGGGATTATCCATAGTAGCGAAATGGTCGGATGTAGCTTAAAAACTTCTTGCAAATCAATACTTAGAACTTCCGAATGCCTAAAAAGAGAAAACGATGATAAACCGACTCGCAATATGCTACCGGTGGCGTGGGGGCTTGATTAATCCGTTTTCCACGAACAACCAACGCATAAAAGCCCAAATACTCGCATAGATTCTCTTTTTGTATTTCGACAACAATTGCAACCAACCAACGCCAACGCAACAGATCTACTCGGAAAGTGTGCTAGCATGTCAGGGCAGCCAAACTCTCTAGTCTACTGGTGTCGCGCCATTTAACGCCATGTTAGCAGCGTACCACGTGCAGGACAACGTATTGATTACCGTGCCCGGTTTTAGAAAACCGTGCCACTTGCTCGAATAAATACACTACTCGACGTATATTCTTATCAAGTTGTCTCAATGGCACTAACCAACCGCGCGTCGACAGCCTTTAGTTCATCTCGCAATGATAGCAAACGGCTCTTAGTGTTCTCTGTGCCCTCCGTCCCGTTAGCGACGCTCTGCATTCCACCAATATTTAACACGAGCTGTGCACTCGCAGCCTGGATGTCCAAGCAAAGTTGTCGACGCCTCTCTTGCAACTCGTCAACACCCAAGCCTTCAAGCTCTGAAACTTCGCCCGTTTGGTCTTGTGCATCGCACCTAGAGCTGGTATGCACTTCATTATCACCCGACGAATGCACTGCGTCGTCATCTTGTGCCATGTTCTGTGCCGGAAAGAGTTTTCTAGCAAGGGGTTGCTGCTGCGTGGTAGTACCATGCCTGGACACGTTCAACTCGCGACGGAATCGCTGGAAAGCTCGCAGGAAAGAAGCGTCGTTTAACTCGGCGCTAATGACACTGGATCCACCGAGAAAACTCAGGACACTGCTCTCCTCCTCCTTCTCTTCGTCCTCATCTTCATCGATCGACAGTCCATCAAAATTGAACTTGCGGGCGAGAACCGGAGTGGAGTACGCGTCATCGCCGAAGCGAACCTGCTTCGTCGACGAAGCAGCGGACTTCTGGTCACTTCCGGTGGTCGGGGTAGTCACACTGCTACCAGTCGTGGGCGTCCTGTGGCTCTCGTCCTGCCGTTCGTCTGTAGATTTTCTTGATGCCGCATGTTCAGCATCGTCGTCTCGCGTATCTGCTGCTGTACCGCGAAGGGTGTCCGGTGAGGAACCCTCTTGTGACAGTGTCGTGTTGGTAGATAAAATCGGTGGAGCTGCTCCATTCATCCGTAAGCCGGGCAGATAGTCTACACCTGATGAAGACGGTGCTAGAGTTTCTGCCGTAGTTGCCCTCGACACTGCAAAGTTCGGATATCTCACCCGAATCGTCGTCCCTCGTCTTGGCGTCGAATCCAACGACGAAAACGAGTACGCGCTCGAGCTGAACGACTCATCACTACGACGTTCTCGGTACTCCACACTCGCGTCACCGCTCCCAAAAGACCGTTTGCGGTGTGGTCGACTTCTCCGTCGCTCTGTCTCATTCTCTCCTCTAGCTCGATCCCCCACTCTGCGCTTCGTCACCCTCGTCCCGCCATGCAGCAATTGATCCCTCATCTGCACCGACTTCTCCAGCTTCAGCATCGTCTCCGCGAACTTCAACTGCAGCGAGAACACGTCGTTCAACGCATCGGGCGTGTTCCTAAAGTGCCTCCTCGGCCTCGTATCCTCCAGAACCTCAGGAACTGCAACATCAGCCGTACTAGTCACTGTACCAGTTGCTGCAGGTCGGAACGACACTCCCGTCCTCGCACTCGCCGCCCGCTGTGCTGAAGGCAGCGACTCGAGCGTCACCACTCCACCGATAGAGTACTGCGTCTCATTGAGACTCAGGTGCACCACACCAGAACCCGCTCTCTCCTCCACCTCCTCTGTATCTTCAGTAGCTGCCGCCTCCTGCTCCATCTGCCGCAAAATGTCGGCGCGTTGCTGCTGCAGCTCGGCGATGGCCGCGTGCCACGCCGCTCGGCGTCTGCTGCTCTGCTCTTGCTCTTGTTGTTGTTGTTGTTCTTGTTGCTGGTCTCTGCGCATCTCCGTCTGCAGCTGCCGCTCGAGCTCTCGACGTCGCACGGAGGCTGCGGCCACTTCGCGCGTTAGCTGCCGGCGGTTCCAGCGCGTGATTCGCGTCGTCGATGGAGGCGTGTCATCGTGGAGGGAGGAGGAGGAAGAGGAGGAGCTGGAGCTCACGGGGTCCAGCCCCAGGCGCGCGAGCGTGCTCTGCAGCTCCGCCTTGAGCGCGTGCAGCTCCAGTGCGTACGACGCCTGCATCCCTTGCAGCGACGTTTGAATTTGAACCAATCAGCGCGGGAAAAATAACGGCGCGGGAAAGAAGTACATGTATGACGAGAGGGGTTCATTGTGGGAAGGAACATGAAATAGGAAAGATAGGAGGTGCAACAGGTTGACACGCATGTTCTCCTGCGGTAATGGAGACGTTGAAGTGCGATACGATACGATGCATGAGATAAACAAAATGGACCCTTGAGTAAAATGGAGCTAAACACTAGCGTGAGATGAAAAATCCGCTGTACTAACTTACATATGCACGTCCGCGTCGTCCTCCGTAGCCAGCTCTGCTGCAGTAGCTCGCCTCTGGTCCTGCCAGTCCTCTAACTATCCCTGCTCTGCGTTCGGTGGAGCAGCAACAACGTGTCTGCTTGTGTCCACTTCCGTCCACGGGCGGCGCTGCCAGCGAGCAAAGAGCTCTAAACCTTCCTTCGTTCGCTCAAAAACTACAGCAGCAACTCCAGACAGCGCGTCTATAGTCGCGGGTAGAAGGGCTTGATGCCGAACTGCACCACCGTCATGAGCCCGGCTCCCAGCGCGCCGGCCAGCACCATGGCCTTGGGGCCCGCCGTCGACTTGTAGAAGACGCCGGTGGCCGCCGACGCCAGGATGGGCGTCACCTGGTCGAACTTGACGACGTTCTCGATCTCCGCCGAGTCCGCCACGTACTCGAACGCCTTGTAGATAATCGCTGCAGAATGAACAAAACAACGCGTAAAACCGTCAGTAAAAGACTGCTCCCCACCGCCAATTGACCGGACAATTAGGGGCCGTACCGAGGCAGCCGAGCGCGTTGCCGGCCTTGGAGCCGCGCGTGGCCGCGCCGTTCATGAGCGAGTTCATGCGGATCTTGAACTTGGTGCTGGGCGAGCGCGCGAAGCCCGAGAGCGCGCCGTACGCGCCGCCGCCCAGGATGCCCGAGAAGTAGGCGGTGCCGCACGAGCCGCTCATCTGCTCCATGAAGGGGCGGCCGGCCTTGTCGTAGTCCAAGTAGTCGGCGTCGTCATCGTACGAGGCCACGCCGAACACGGGCGCGATGGCGCCGATGTCGATGCTGCCCGACGGGATCGTGGGCAGCACGGGGAACTCGAGGCCGCTCGTGGCGCTCGAGTCGAAGCCGCCGCCTCCTGCGCCTGCGCCCGACGCGCTCGAGTCCTGCCACCGGTCGTCCGAGTTCCAGCTGCTGCCGCTCATGCTGCTGAGGTCTGTGGGCTGCTAACTAATGGGGAGGGGCTGCAGGTGCTGCACACGTCCGCAAGTCTGTCCTTGCGCTTCTAGGGCTGGCACTGGCCAGCCAGGAAAAACCTCTGGGACGAGGTTTTATTGAGAATGTTGGTGTGTGTACCCATCAAAAGGAGCGATCATTCGAGAACAAGTCGCAAGTGCAACGTCGAACATGCACGACGATGGAGCTTGAAAGCTTTTTGGCAACGCATGCGCCGATCTACGGCCAGATCCTTCGTTGTTCGACTTAAAACCTGTCATCGTACCGAGAAACTACTGCCGCAACCTAAAGAGACCTGTCACGCCGCCGACCCCGACCCTTTGACGCTTGCTACGCCAACTTAATTCTTCTTGCCGTACCTGCAGCAAATACAACACAAGCAACGGGTTAGCTTCCTGCCGCTACAACTTTAGCCATGGCAGCCAGCAACTTAGGCACGTACGACTGGTTGGTGTCTTCCAGGATGTTGAGCAGCAGCGAGTCCGACGTCAGGTAGACCTTGTTGGCCGAGCGAGAGATGACCGTGGCGATCTCCTTGGCGGCGTCCAGGCGACGCAGCTGCACGAAGGCAGGGTTGTTCTTGATGGCCTCTCCGACCAGCTCGGCCGACTTGGACACACCGAGAGCGCGGATGACCGTGCTCTTCTTCTCCTGGATGGCGCGCTCCACGACGAAGCGGGCGCGCTCGGCGTCCTGCTGGGCCACCTGCTTGGCCTCAATAGCGGCCGTGTACTCGGCGCCGAACGTCAGGTGGATGATGGACACATCCTCCAGCATAATGGCGAAGCGGTCAGCGCGACGCTTCTGCTCGAGTAGCAACCCCAATCAACAAGATCCAACAGAGCCAACGTCAGTCACTGCCTGCATCCGCTACACTGCAGACAAGTCACGTACCAGGTTCTCAATGATGAGACGGCTGACGTGGTCACGCTGGAAGATCAGCTCGGCGGCCGTGAACTGAGCCACCACCTGCTTGGCCACCTCGTTCACGATCGAGGGCAGCACCTTGTCGTCGTAGTCTGCCAGTCAATGAATAATAGTACCGAAGCAATAGTCAGTCTCTTTGTCTGTCATCTGCCGAGTTGCAGCTAGTCAGCAGCGTACCGAGGCCGAGGTTCTGGTAGAGCCACTGCAGACGCGAGCGGTCGGGCTTGGACAGCACACGGATCGAGATGTTGATCATCTGCAGGTCCTTGGTGCCCGTGAGCGACGCGTAGGTGCGCGGGCGCGTGCGCACGTCCATGATCAGCGGGCGCTGCAGCCACGGGATGAGGAAGTGCGTGCCCTGCTCGATCACCTGGTGGCCCACGCCGTCGATACGGCTGTAGACCACGGCGCGGTGTCCAGGCGGCACGTTGTAGATGGACAGGTAGGCGCCGTAGATGGCCGTGCCCGTGAGCACCGCCACCTTGGCCAGCGCGGCGGCCGGGCCCTTGCTGCCAGGCGGCATCTTGATGTTCTTCATGTTCTCCATGGCGGCCTTGCCCTTCTCCATGACTGCGGGCGGATCAGCTGCTTCCCCTTCCAAGTCGAAAGTCACGGGAGCCAGGAGCCACACAGTGGCCAGCGGCTAATGTACCGAAAAGACGGTACCTCCCCAACTACATTGTACCCTCCATTTGGTACGACCTTGGTCCTGGAACCCTGTCTGGAACTCCCTGACGCCCAAAATACGCATCCTCTTTTGTTTTGTATGCAATCTCTAGTTTAGGTACCTTCCCACTCCAGACGACTTCCAGCCGCCCAAAATTACTGGGCGGGGCGCTCTTTTTGGGCGCCGGCGCTCCGATTGGCTGGCGGATATTGGTGGCCAGCGGCCTTGGGCGGCAATGCGGCGCGAGCCCCCGACGTCTCCACTCCCATCGCATTCGCCTGAACAAAAGAAGTCACCAAAATGCCGAAGATTTCGCGCCACCGCAACTACCGCAAGACGTACCGCACGCCGTCGCGCGCCTTCGAGAAGGAGCGCCTCGACCAGGAGCTCAAGCTCCTCGGCGAGTACGGCCTCCGCTGCAAGCGCGAGATCTGGCGCGTGCAGTACGCGCTGTCCAAGCTGCGCAAGGCCGCGCGTGAGCTGCTGACGCTGGACCCCAAGGACCCCAAGCGCCTCTTCGAGGGCTCGGCCCTGCTGCGCCGCCTCAAGCGCTACGGCATGCTCTCGGAGGACGAGAACGAGCTCGACTTCGTGCTGCGCCTGAACGTGCAGAAGCTGCTGGAGCGCCGTCTGCAGACCAAGGTCTTCAAGCAGAACCTGGCCAAGTCCATCCACCACGCACGTGTGCTGATCAAGCAGCGCCACATCCGCGTGGGCAAGCAGCTCGTGGACGTGCCCTCCTTCCTGGTGCGCATGGACTCGGAGAAGCACATTGACTTCGCCGTCACGTCGCCGTACGGCCAGGGCCGCCCTGGCCGCGTCGCCCGTCGCCGCGCTGCCCAGCGCGCTGCTGCCGGCGGCGAGGAGGACGAGGAGTAAGCATTTGCTTTCGATTGACTTCGTGCTCTTTGGCTCTTTCTCTCTCTGGCAGTTGCGAAAGACCCGCGGGGGTCGACTACAGGCACCTTTTGACTCGTCGTGGGGGCTTCCAACGTCGGAGTTTGTTTCTCGGGGGATCAGCAATGGCGTCCGATAAATAAAATATCATGCGAATTTGGGGACTTCACACATTCAGGTCTACTACGTACCACGCTCGCTGTCTCTTGGTTGTGTGCGTTAAGGTTGGCGGCGAAGGTACAGGTTACAGGGAGATGAGATTCGTCACAGGTACAGGCAATTGGATGGATGGGCTGCTTGGAACACGCTGCTGACTCATCCGATATTCATCAAAAGGGCTCGAAGGAGCCCGTCACACCAACTGACCTGCTGCTTGTCCCTTCTACTCGTTGACGCTCGCCATGTTGAGTAGGTTGTCCTTGGCGCGTTGTAGCTGGTCCTCTGTGACCCCTCGGGCTGGTGCCGCAGTCAACGCTGCGATCTGCTGATTGAAGTTACCGGAACGCGCGTACGCACGCGTGCTATGGTCGCAGACGAAGCACCCGAGCGCGCGGTTTAAGTCGCCTGACTCCACGGCCTCGGCGCTCTTCCACATGCGCATCTTCTCCTCGAGACACGGCAGGTGGTAGCAGTGGCCGCACTCGAACACGCACGCGTGAACTGTTTCCATGCCGGATGACGGCGCACGCAGCAGTTCGCTGCAAATTGCGCACGCCTTCTTCGCTGCTACGCGCCGCCCACGTTTGTGTGCTGCAACTTGACGGTGGAGCAGCTCCACGCGGTCGTTGTCGAACACCTTGCGAGAGCCGACGCAAAGGTTTTGCTGTTGTCAAAGAAGCGAAGTAGAAAAAAATATCCGGGTCAACATCTAAAAACGCTTTCGCAGTTGCACGGAGCGGTTTAGTGATTGCCTCGTACCTGGAGGCGGTAGTTGGTGATGATCGCGATGAGCTTCTGCTTGAGATTTTCGATCTCCATGTCATCAGGGATCTGTCAAGGTCGCCACATCAAACCAGTAGTTATGTAAGTCATGGGCTCCTCGATAGGTATGATCACGAGCATGCTGCGCACCTTGCGAATCAGCTTGATCGGGTCGATCTTGTGTTGCGATGCAAACTTCAGCAGCTCTTCCACGTTGTCCTTGCTGGTAAGACTGAGATCAATGAGGTAATCCCACAGACCTTCGTCGTGCTCCTGCACAAACTGGATAGCCTGGTTAATGTCGCCACGCTGCGTCAAGATCAGGTCGAGCGCCTTCTTGTGTTGTCCCATACGACCCAGGATGTAGATCATGGTGTCCCAAAGAGGAGGAGTGTGCTCACTGCAGTACTTATAGGCCTACCAGTCGCAAACACAGAACAAAGTCAGAACCCCCCACACTTCCGTACCAGGGAAAGCTGCAACTCGTCAGGTACCTTCTCCAATGGCACAAAGTTGCTTGTCTGCAGGAATTTGAGCAGGAAATCCGGTGCAAACTCGGCATACAGTGCAACCTGCTTCTCGTGCAGTGCTGAGTAAATCTCCGAGTTGTACTCGCCCAAGCGATGCAAGATAAGTTCGTGCAGATATGTGTGCAGCAGCTCGGGCTCGCCCTCAAGCTGGGCGACAATGTCGCTGATCTTGAGCTGCTCGGTCTGGTTGACGAGCATACGCACTGCGATCGCCTTGTCAATACGCATCAGGTTCACCACCTTGTTGGCAACGAGAGACCACAGCTGGTGCTCGGTGATCAACTTGAAAGCAAAGTCCTTGTTCGAGCAAAACTCGCCTTGGCTTAGATAAATACGCAGCGCGTGGTCATACTGCTCCGTGGCTGTGTACAGCTCCGCTAGAGCCTCCATCAGGTACATCGTTTCCACACTCAATCGATCTGCGTCCGCTTCAGCAATTCGTCGCCGACGCACGACCGTCTCGAGCTGATTAATCCAAGCCTGAGCGTCGTACAGTGGCTCAAACACATGCGTCGTCTCAGTGTACTCAGGTGCTACGTCCCCTTCCGATTGCTGCTTCACCGCAGGTGTGTCCTGTCGCCTGGGCTTGGGCCATTTCCGGATGAGTTCAAGGAGCTGACCTGGATCGGAATCCAAGAAGTGCTTCAACACCATCTCATACTGCACCTTAGGTAGCCGCGGGCTTGCCGTTGGCATGTAGCGCGCGATCGCACTCAACTGCCCGCGCTGGGCGAACACATAGACGTATTTTTCCCACAGCTTCTCGTATTCTTCCCCTCCACCTGTAAAAAGTCGATGAATCTCCTCCGCAGTTTTCTGGAACTTCTTCTGGCGCAACAGGTCACCAAGGTAGGTCTCCATAACATCGGTGAGCACCACACGTCGCAGTGCCCGCGGGTCATGGAGAGCCACATCAAGTGCTCTGTCATAGTGCTTTCTTGCCAATGCCCATTGCACGCGGTCATCAGCATCGCGCAGACGACAGATGACAACGTCTTTCGGGGTACACACGTAAGCCAGTTGTCCATAGCCTGCATCGTAGATAGAAGACGGGTCGGTCGATTCCAGGTTTGACTGGTGCGCGTGCGCGTAGCGAAGGGTAGGCATCATGTAGTCTGCCGCACGTAAGCGCTGGTAGCCCTTAAGATTCAGTAAGTCTGCGCTAACCTGTTTACCATCCAGTCGCACAACGTGAACTTCAGGGTACGGCATCTCGCCGCTCTCCCCTTCGCCTTCAATTTTGGTCGATTTTCCCTGAGCCATCGACGGTCCTGCAGATGACGATCCAGACCCCGGAGGTCGAAATGCCAGCACCGACACGACCGAACCGCCACCCCACGGACTAATTCCTGCAACGAAAAAGTCGAACGTAAGCAGTGCCACCACTTCCGCCGTGATGGCTCCCGCTGAATTCTCCACGGCGTCCAACGCCGCAGCTGAGGTAGGCGACCCCGGCTGTCCTGCGTGTCCCTTCTTGAAAGTCACGACCCGCAGAGTGTGTGCCCACGCCACAAGCAACACGTCGTTGCTTTGCCACTCCAGATGACAGCGACAGAGCTCCATGGGCGGGCAGTTCGGCGGCCGCTCGATGTACGTGACGCGCTGGTCGTTCTCCGAGTCGTAGACCTTCACTCCCCAGTCATTGGCCCACGCCACGAGGCCGTCCTTCCAGCGGATGAGCTGCACGGGGCCCTCTCCTTCGTGCACCGTGCTCTCCTTGTCAATGATCCAGCCCTTCTTGTTGATGATGAGCTGGCCGCCCACTCCGCCGCACGCGAAGCTCTTGTCGCGCTTCATGGCGTATCTGTCCTCGAGCTGCACCGCGTACACGGCGCTGAAGTAGTTGTAGATGTTCACCTCTCCGCCTGTGCTGGACACGGAGATCTGCTGTGCGTCCTTGCTCTGGTTGCTGCTGTGTTTGTGGCCGCTGATGTCTGAAGCTCCCGAAGCTGCTGGGAACAGCGTGTACACGACCACCGTGCCGTCGTCCGAGCAGGACGCGATGAACTGTCCCGTCTCATCGATGCACACCTGGTTCACCTTCTTGTAGTGCTGGTGCAGGTGTCGGATGAAGCGCCCGTCCAGCTCCAGCAGCAGCACGTTGCCCCCGTACGTGCCGGCGCACACGAAGTTGACGTGCAGCGCGATGCAGCTGAGCGAGTCGTCCTTGAAGATGGCGTGGAAGTGGCCGCCCACGCGCTCGTACTTGAGCAGCGGCTCCTCCTGCTGCGTAAAATAAAATATATTTTAGGATAAAAAACAGATTTGATTAGCATCAACGTTTAATTCTTTTTCTCGGGGTGCAGGGCGTTGTTTTAAGCGCGCGTTGCGGGAGGGGGGAGGCGGGGGGCAGGCGCATGCATGGGGAAGACGCACCTTGATCTCCTGGCTTGCGCTCTCGGGCGTGGTCGACGACGACATGGTCGCGATCTTGCCTCGGGTCGGAAGTGAAGAATTGCAGACTGGGTTTCGATATAGGACCGGAATTTTGGTCCCCAGGACCAAAATAAAGGTGGGCCTATTTTTTGTCATTTTTGCAGGTTGAAGGACAATCACTCTGGAAACTTCAGCAACCGCTGGTGAAAATGCCTTACCGGTAATATGTAGCTAGGGCACAGGCACTGCTTGGGCCAACTTGTGGTTTTCGTCGCTTGCGGTGAACCATGTGCAGGATTGCACGCGCGCCAAGGTGCCCGTTTTCGGGTCCATGTGCCAGCGTAGAAGAAGTACGTTGATTGTCCGCAGCATTTTACGCGGGACGTATCGGGCGATGACGAGCAGCATCACGGAGGACGCCTGGTAAATATGCTCGCCATAGTATAGATAGCCCGCGAGAAGCACTTGTAACGATCCTCTTGTCTTGCCCGGTCGTTAGGCAGATCGTATAGCTACGCTGCGGCGGTCTGTGTCGCCGTCGCTTCAACTTCGACACTTGATGGCCGTCAGAGACTAACTCAGTCTCCCCCTGCCGGAACCCACGCCTGCGTCTGCGCTAGTTCCTACTTTGTTATTCTTTGTTTAATCGCTAGCCTAAGCCAACAATCTACTTCTCGTTGCTGTGCCTTCCGTCGTCGTAGCCACCGTGCACCCAGTCGCCGCCAGATCCCGTACCGAGACGCTTCTAGAGCACCCCCGAGCCTCAATGCCCGTCGTTGCCCTCACCCACGCCTGGTACCGCCCGACGCCCAACCAGCCGATCGGTTACTACCCAGCAGTGGCGTTCGACCACTGTCGACGTACTGCTCTCCTTGCTGCTACTTCAGGCACCGGGAGCTCGTCTCCTCGTGCCCGTCTGCCCTCGTCTTCCGCGCTTGTGTCTGCGCGGCCTTCGTCTGCGTCTCACGCGGCGAATTCGGTTGTGAGCTCGCCTCACAGTGCTCCCCGCCGCTCGAAGTCACACGGCCGGCCGCCTCGAGGTACTTCAAGGTACCCCGCACGTCCGATCCAGCGTTCTCGTCCTCGTCACCGGCGTAGCCAGCGTCCATTGGCCGCCGCCTGTGGTGCACCTCTTCGTCAGTCCGCGCGATCTTGGCAGCGGCTGCTTCTACGTGGCCGGATTGCGCCACGGATCCATTACACGCCTTCTTCCCCCACAGAGTCTTCCACGACTCTGTCGGCCTCGAGAAGCCGATCATACTCGGTAATGGAGACCCATTGTGACTCGTCGTCCGCGGCAGTAACTCGCGCTGCATCCCGTACGGGTCGGAGCTCGAACTCGAGGACGTAGTGGCCCGCTCGGTTCCGCCTACGTCGTCGTCGTAACTCCACCAGGAGCTCACTCGACTGCTGCTCTGGTCTCGCGCTGCGCGCCGACCTCGCTTTCGTCCTCGGACCGCAGTGGCTGCGTTAATCTGAGCCGTCGTTGCTCGTACAGGCGACGCTGTCTCCTCGTGTGCCCTTTCATGATCTACTTGCTCAGCGATGTCGGCCGCCGCCTGCTTCAGCAGCGCCTTCGGGTAGTAGTAGGTCACCAAGAACGACACGTGCACAATGTGCCGTTCCGCGTCTCCGTCAGTATCTTCTCGCTCCACTAGGAAGTTGTCGTACCCCGCCGGCTCGATCACTCGCATCGGACCGACCCACTGATGCACAAATTTAGACGCCGTAGGCCCTCGGGGTGGCCGGAACATCCAAACCCGGTCACCTGGCGACAGCGTCCGTTTCTGCTTCGTCCTGCGGTTTTAGTATTTAGCCTGACGCGCTTGTTCACGCGTCCGAGCTCTCTCAGCAATCTCATAACTGCTCCGCATCGCCTGCAGCAGCCTCTGATGGTAACTCGTCATTTCACCAGCTTCCGCCACACTCGTTTCTCGTAATAATTCATTCGGGCTCTTCAATTGACGCCCCATCATAAGCTCGTTTGGTGATAGCTTCACCGTAGTGTGTTGCCCTGAATTATAGGCGTAGACGGCGAAGTCTAGCCACACATCCCAGTCTCGTTGCTCGTCCTCGTACATGTAGGTCGCCACGCAGTCCTTCCACGTCCTGTGGAATCTCTCCACAAGGCCGATCATCTGCGGGCGGTAAGGCACCGGATTCACCTGCTGAGCCTGCAGCATGGTGACCAGTTTCTCGATCACCTTACCCGTCAGTTCGGGAGCCCCATCCGTCAGCAGCTCGCGGAACGGCCCAAACTTGAGCACCACGTGCCGCATTAGGAACTCCGCCACGTGCTCCGCCTCGTGCTGCTTCACCGCCACCGCGACCACGTATCTGGTCACGTATTCCACCGCGGCAATGACGTATCGTGGTCCGCCATCTTTCGTCGGCAGAGGGCCCGCTACGTCCAGGGCCCACCTGTCCCCCACGTCTTCGCCTCTGATACTCCTGAGTGGCGGCACCACCTCACGCGGCCGTGCCTTGCGGCTGCCGCAATCTTGGCATCCTCTGACCCACTGCTTGACTTCACTTCGCAGCCCGGGCCACCAGTAGACCTTGGCGATTCGGGCGTGGGTATGGGGCGCGCGCAAGTGCCCTGCCCACACCGAATCGTGTGCTTCTTTGAATACTACCGCCCACAAGCTGGGTGGCAGTATCACACGCTTCCCCTCTGCCGTAGCGATCAGTGCCAGTCCGTGGCGTACTTCCACCTTCAGACCCCCGTGCATGCCGGCCTTGACCAGCCGCTGCACCAGGCTGCTCTTCACCTGGGCACTGATGATCTCGTCGTCAGTCAGCTGGAGCGTCGGATCGTGCTCTCGCTGTCCTGCGCGTTCTCCTGCCCGCTGCTCAGCTTGCGCCTGAGCGACTTCGTTCCCCACGGGCCCAGCTGCCGTTGTCGGCTGGCCATCGCCCCCACGTATCAGCTGCGCCGGCCGCTGCTGCCGTCCGGCCGCCGTCACTTCCGTCGCCGTTCGCCTTGCCGCCGGTTTGTCAGCCGACGTCGCCTGCGGAGCGCGTTTCGCGCTCTTGATCGTCTGGCCCACCCCGCCACTCACTAATGGCTTCGTTCTTGGCCGGTTGGCCACTGCATCTTTCGCCGCCGGTCGCGGCTTGTCGCCTTCTCCAGTCGTCGGTTCCACTCGCGTCGCTCGTGTCCCTCTGCTTGGTTCTGGGGTCGACGGTGTTCGCCCCGCACCGTCCGTCGGCCTCATCACCCCGCCTGCCGTGTCCATCTTCGAGCAGGCCGATCCTTGCTGCCCGTCGACCGTCACATCGAGCAGAGCGTCTTGACGCACTTCTCGAGACTCCGTCGGCGTCCTACGAAGCGCTTCACTCCTTGACAGCCTCGCCGACACGGCGCTGCTCGTCTCCGTGCTCTTCTCCGCTGCTTGGACTCTCGTTGCCCGCTTCTTCGACGCCGCCGGCACTGCTGCCGGGTTTCCAGTCATCGCCACCGCGGGGTCGACCACGGCGGTCGAAGATCGCAGTCCAGAGTGTGGGGTCACGCCCACAATTGGCGTCCGGATCGGGTCACGAGGCCCAAGCTCTCGTGGCCCCGTTGGCACTTCTGCCACCCGCTTCTCGTCGACACCCGCCGACCTGTCGAGTCGTCGTGCACTGCTCCTCGTCCGGTCGGCCATCGATGAGGGCACTACTGCGGGCGCACTCTGCTTGCTCTTCGTGGGTGGGGCGGGTTGCTGCTCGTTACCGCGAGTGATCACGGGCGCGGGCTTCTCGTGCCCACCGTCCACTACGACCGTCGAGTTGCTTCGTGAGATGACCGCCTCACTTCCTGCTGTGGCCGTCGTACTCCACGCAATGTCCGAGGACAACGCGTCGTCCGCCACACTGTCTAAGCCGCCACCACCTCCGTCTCCCGTCTCCTGCTGCTCGTGTGTCGCCAAGCTGGCTTCGCCGCCTCCGCGCGCTTCTCGGGACGAGAGTTCCGACCTCGCTGGTCGCTGTTTCGCCCTACGTCGCCGTCCTACCGCAGCCAACACTACTGCCGTCGTGGGTGCCCTCGAGAGCGCATCCGCGACTACGTTGGCGCTTCCTGGTCGATATTCGACTTCGAAGTCGAACTCCTGGAGGGTCAATGCCCATCGGTGTAGCTTCCCAGTCAGGTTGGGGCTCGTCATTAGCCACTTGAGGGCCGAGTGATCCGTCACAATGGTGAACTTTCGGCCGTACAGATACGGCCGAAACAACTTAATAGACCACACCACTGCTAGACACTCCAGCTCGGTGATCCCGTACTTCGCCTCCGTCTCGCTGTTTACCTTGCTAGCGTAGGCCACGGGCTGCCACCCGTGCCCTTGGTCCTGCATTAGGCATGCCCCGAGACCCGTGATGCTAGCATCCGTTACAACCCGAAAGGGCAGGCGGAAATCCGGATAGATCAGCAAAGGTTTGGTCGTGAGCACTTCCTTCACGTACTCGAACGCCGTCTGCTGTGCCTCCGTCCATTCCCACTCCACGCTCTTGCGCAACAACTTCGTCATGGGCGCCATAATGGCCCCGAACCCCTCAATAAAACGTCTGTAGTAGCCCGCGAGATGAACGAACCGCTTGACCTCCACGTCGTCTCGGGGTTGCGGAAATTCCCGTACCGCCGACACTAAGCGCTCTAATGGTCGTACGCCGTCAGAACTAAGTTCGTGTCCTAAATACTCCATCCTTCTGGTCGCGAACACGCACTTCTTCAACTTCAGCGTCAGGCCGGCTTCAGCCAGTCGCTCACGCGCGCAGGCCAGCTCTACCACATGCCGTTCGATACCGCCCTTCGTGTAGACGATAATATCATCTAAATACACTAAACATGTCACCCATGTCAGTCCCCGTAGCACGCTATTCATCATGCGCTGAAATGTCGAGGGGGCATTGGTGAGACCGAAGGGCATCCGCACGAACTCGTAAAGTCCCTGCTTCGTGGTGAACGCGGTCTTCTCCTGGTCCTTGGCCGCCATCTTGATCTGCCAATAGCCCGCTTTTAAATCTAGCGTACTAAATAGTAAGGCTCCGCCTAGCGCCTCCAATGTTTCATCGATCCGGGGCAAGGGATAGACATCCTTACGAGTCACCTTGTTGAGGGCTTGATAATCGACACAAAATCGGACTTCCCCGTCCTTCTTCTTCACTAGCACTACGGGGAAGCCCCACGCGCCGTCGCCCTCTTTAATCACCCCAGCCGCGAGCATCTTGCGCACATTTGTTTCAATTACTGCATCTTCAGACTGCGCCTGCCGTCGGCGCTTCAGCATAATGGGCGCGGCGTCGCCCGTGTCAATGTGGTGCTCCGTAGCCAAGGCCGTGGCGGGTGAACAGTCCCCCCGTGTCCGCCGTCAATCGCCTGTAGACTCGTAGCAACTTAACAATTAACTGCTTGCTCCCTTGGTCGTCAACTCCAATGTTCACTTCACTTTCATTTTCCAGTGGTTCGTCACTACTCTCGCCCAATTCCTCCAGCCATGCGCTCACCCGGTCCCGACGTAACTCTCCACTCATCTGTAATAATGTCACGTCGCTGTCGAGCGGCACCCATTTGCCTAACTCTTTCTTCGCAGGTAGTCGCGAGTCCTCGCCGTTCGCGTTGATCGCGGGCACCAAGGCTTTACCGTTCCTCACTATGGTCACAGTGGGGGCCAGCATGACCGCTCCCGTGTGCTGCGTGGGGATGAACAGCCCCCTTTCTCCGTCCTTGGCCGTTACGGCCACTTCTATCGGCGTCACGGTGCACTTGTCCAACTGCACACGTCGTGCCATGCGCACCACTGCAATCCGACCGCGCCCAACGCCGTCATAAGTACGGAAGGGTATCACCACTGATCTACCGCCCTTGCTGTACCGCACTTCGCTGTTCTCGAAATCCATGGTGTCTCCACGCGTTCGCATGAAGTCCACCCCTAGTAGGAACTCGTCCGTACACCCCTGGACGATGCATGCCTCGACGCTGATCGTCTCACCGAAGACACTCTGCAGCTCGAACCTCCATACTCCGACCACGTCAAGCAAAAAGCCCCCGATGCCTTCAACGTAGTCTACTGGGGCGGCCTTTCCGACTCGGTCCCCGTACTGCATCCAGTCCGTGCCGGCGACAGTGAACCGCGCTCCACTGTCGAGCTTGACCTGTCGACGCACTCCGGCGACTTGCATCACCGCGGTCGGTAGTCCGTCATCGGCGCCGACTTACTCCACTCGCTCCTGCGGCACCTTGGTGGCGCTGCTCCCACGATGCTTCAGGAGACTCACGCGGGCGGCCTGGCGTGGGTCGTGATCGCCACGCATTGACTCACCACGCTGCTTCCTCCGCTCTTCAAGTTGCTCCAGAGCAACGGTGGCCACGCTCCGTCGTGCAGCGAGCTCGTCTTCGGCCACTCGCTGCTCTGCCGCCTCTTGCTCTCGTCCTTCCCGCTTCCGCCGGGCCAGCAGCACCTTCACTCGCTGCCTCTTGGCCTGCCTGCGGGCTCGTCGTCTCGCCAGTCGTATCCGTGCCACCTCGGAGAGCCCGTCCGCCTCGTTCGACAGTGTCGCCGACTCTGCACGCGTCTCCTCCGCTGCGGGGTCGCTCGCCTCCGGTATGACTGCGCCCAACTCCGCCTCATCCTTGCTCAGCTGATCGCTCTCGCTCTCGTCCGAGTCCGCCTCGGACTCGTCCAATACGACGGCCGCGTCGCCCTCGCTGATCGCCAGCAAATCTCCATCCTGCTCCTCGTCGTCCGTGTTGCTGGCTGGAGACTTGCCAGCGTCATCTTGTTCCTTGACGCCTCCCACTTCGCTTGTCCTCATCGCCGCGGACGCGCTCACGCTGATCGACGACTCGCCCGTGTTCAGATCGTCGTGCCCCGTCGAGACCCGACCGGGTTCGCCATCATCATCCGACGACGTCCTCGCCGTGGTTCCGCCGCTACTTGTCCGCACTGCGGCGCCTTCTCCAGTCTTGAGTGCGTCGCTCTGGTACAACTCGCGCTCCGCTTGTACGAAGCGTACGGCGGCCATCGCAGGTCGGACAGTCGCCACGTAGCGCAGGGCTCGCTCGGCGTCGCGCGTCGCCGTCGCAGCCTTCATTTCGAGCAGCACCTGCTCCACTCCGTCGCACTCTCCACATGTACTCGCCCGCACGACCCTCGTCGGGGCCGCCTCCTCTCTCCTCTCTCGCCTCACGTCTTGTCCGTCCATTCCTCGAGCCTCGGCAGTACTGCCGACGCCCGACACCAGCTGACTCGTCGCCACCGGGTCGAAGTCCTTCGCGTGCTGCACCGGGCGTAGTAACCCCGTTACTACGCCCGTTCCTCGTTTTCCCCTGGCGACTTCGCCGACTGCCCCCGTGACTTCATGTAGGCGTCGTTCCGTGACTTGGCCTCCGCGTCTGGACACGCCCTCGCGAAGTGACCCGCCTTGTTACAGGCGTAGCACTTCACCTCGTTCGGGCACTGAGTCGCCCAGTGACCCATCTGGCCACACTGGAAGCACGACGCATTGCCGCGCCGGCTGCCCTCGTTCTTCCCGCCGCTGACTAGCCGCACGGCCCGCGCTTCACCACTGGGCGAGTCGCCCGTCGTCTGTTTCACAGCAGCTTTGAGTCGCTTCTTCTTTGGCTTGACGTCGGAATCGTCGCTACTCGACGACACCGCTTCATGTCTTGCCTTCGCCTTCTTGGCGGACTTGGCCGCTGCTGCCTTGTCACTGGCCGCCGCCACTCGTCGCTTCCGTTCCACCTTCTTCGGCTCATACCAATATTTACCGTTCCACTGATGCCCCGGCGGAGGGTCCCAGGTTCCCGACCACGCGTTGTAGATTCCCTGCGGGTTGGTAAAGAGCGCCACTTGCCCCACTTCGCCTTGCGTCGCGACCTCATTGTTGGTTAGGTGAGTCGTGCTGCCCGTGATAGCAGTAGGGAGCCCCGTGCCACCGATGCCTGGCACCACCATCGTCTGGCCGGTCGTACCGGTCATAGGAATCAAGTAGGGGTTGGGCGCTGTTGCCCAGGGTAACCCGATGTTCATCATGCCCTGTGCGACATTGTCCATGAGGTCGTCGATGTCTGTAGCCTTGTCGACTGCCTCTTCCAGCGTGGCAGGCTTAGGGGCCTGCTTTACCAGCTTCTTGGTGGTCTTATCGAGACACCGGTAGAATTGGGCCAGTAGTACGCGCTCACTAATCCGGTTGCGCCCAACTGCATCTCGAAGTCCAGCGGCGAAGTCCGCGTAAGTCTCGCCTGGCATCATGCGACGCATACTCACACGCCACTCCGCCGCCGACTTGTCCAACTTCTCCGCGTAGCGGCGCAGCAGCGCCTTCTTGAGGTTGGTCCAGGTCCTCTTGCGCTCCGGAAGCCGCCGATTCATGTTCACCCACCACTTGGCGGCGTCGTCCATGAGCTTGTTGCCCATGATGAAGTAGAGGGCCTTGTCCGACCACTTGCCGCGCCCCGACTCTTCGGCACCCTTCAATGCCAGATCAACCCGGTCGATCCACGTCGACACCGACGTCTTCGGAGAGGGCGCGAACGTGGGCAACTCAAGGTCCTTCACGCTCATCCTCGGCGGCACTCGTTGCTGCCGTCTTCGTTCTCGCCGCGCCCGCCTACCACTTCGTGCGCGCGCCTCGCTGTCGGACGACTCGCTTTCCGCGTCGCTGCTCGAACTGCTCGAGCTACTCGAGCTGCTCGAGCTGTCGTGCCCTCCATCGCTGCTGGAGTCGGACGACCCGCCACCGCCACCGCCTGGGGTACCCATGGGAGTTCTCGCAGCCCGTGTTCGTCGACTGCCGGCCTGTTGGCCATTCGGATGCGCGCTAGCGCTGGTAGACTGGGGCTGAAGCCTCGACACCATCGCGGTGAGCTGCTGAACGGCTGTAGCCATAGCTGCCATCTCGGGCGAAGGTGCCGCGTCCACCATCCCGCTTCTCGGTTGTCCTCGTCCTACCGTCGTCTGGCGGGTTGGCGCCGCTGGAGGCCCGCCGCCGATACTGGAATCACTCGCCACGGCTGCCGTCGACGCTGGGGCCTCGTGACCGTCGGCCACCGACACCGGTGTCACACGTGCAGGCACGCGTGTCGCCTGGTCCTCAGGGTTTCGCACTCCACTCGTCGGTACCTCATCTTCCCTGGCGACGACTGCCTGTGGCTGCAACCCAGCCACGATCGCGGTCAGCTGCTGCAGGACCGACGCCACCGCTTCGGCATCCATGGCGGGCGTCGAGGTAGAGTGGCTCTCACTGGCTAGGCCGTCTCTCGGCTGCTCCGCCGGCAAGATCGCGGGCGACGGTCCGTCGCGCGACTCTTCGTTCAGACCCGCGTCTTTCGACCTCGTCACGGCCTCATCCTCCGTCGTGGTGGGGTCCGGCTGCTGCTCCATCACAGAGCCCCGAGGCTTGCTGACCCCGTCACCTTCGTGTTGTCCTTCGCCAGCAGCTTCACTGCCTTCTTCGTCGTCGTCGTCGCCCGGGATTGGCGGGTTCTTCGTCTCTCGCGGAGCCTTTCTCGTCTTCCCGGACTTCGTGGTCGTTTTCGCTCTCGTAGATGTCGTCATAGCACTTGCTTGTCTTGTTTGTGGCCCCTGTATGACCACCATGTAACGATCCTCTTGTCTTGCCCGGTCGTTAGGCAGATCGTATAGCTACGCTGCGGCGGTCTGTGTCGCCGTCGCTTCAACTTCGACACTTGATGGCCGTCAGAGACTAACTCAGTCTCCCCCTGCCGGAACCCACGCCTGCGTCTGCGCTAGTTCCTACTTTGTTATTCTTTTGTTTAATCGCTAGCCTAAGCCAACAATCTACTTCTCGTTGCTGTGCCTTCCGTCGTCGTAGCCACCGTGCACCCAGTCGCCGCCAGATCCCGTACCGAGACGCTTCTAGAGCACCCCCGAGCCTCAATGCCCGTCGTTGCCCTCACCCACGCCTGGTACCGCCCGACGCCCAACCAGCCGATCGGTTACTACCCAGCAGTGGCGTTCGACCACTGTCGACGTACTGCTCTCCTTGCTGCTACTTCAGGCACCGGGAGCTCGTCTCCTCGTGCCCGTCTGCCCTCGTCTTCCGCGCTTGTGTCTGCGCGGCCTTCGTCTGCGTCTCACGCGGCGAATTCGGTTGTGAGCTCGCCTCACAGTGCTCCCCGCCGCTCGAAGTCACACGGCCGGCCGCCTCGAGGTACTTCAAGGTACCCCGCACGTCCGATCCAGCGTTCTCGTCCTCGTCACCGGCGTAGCCAGCGTCCATTGGCCGCCGCCTGTGGTGCACCTCTTCGTCAGTCCGCGCGATCTTGGCAGCGGCTGCTTCTACGTGGCCGGATTGCGCCACGGATCCATTACACACTGCTTCGACGGTGACGCAGCGCTTGTCGTTGTACAAAACGTAGACGATATCGTCACAGTCGGTGAACAGCCTGTTGAAAGGGACGCCGATGCAGTTCTGCTCGAACGTCGTGAGTTCCAGACCATCGGAGTTACTGTCTAGCTCTGGTTTTGACTCCTTGTCAGCACTCTCAATTTGTGAGGATCCCAGAACTTTAATTGAGAAAACTTTGCTGCTTGATTGGGTTGAATACGCAGCATTTCTCGTTCTGCGGCTCATCATTTTCGCAACTTTTGAGGCGATCACTGCGGTCACTCCCACACTCATTGATGCGACTATCGCGACGATAACGATGTTGACCGTGAACACAATGCAAGCATCGTTAAGACCGCAGTATTTCGCACCAAGCGTCTATGACTTGCGCAAAATCTGTGCGTTCTCGGAGATGATGGCGGCTAGCGGTGTGTGCTGCACCCATTTCAATCCGATCACCACTGCCGCCGTGATCGCAATCTGCATGGCCTCCCACATCAGTCGAAACTCGCGGTCGAGCTTCTGGTCGCCCGAACGTGCCTTCACCATATTGATGAACGAGTACGAGAAGGCGAAGAAGCAGCAGGCCAGGTTTGCAATCGATTCCATCGTCAAAGTGCCGGTGGCAAACCCCAGCAGGTACAAATCCAAGTTGTAAATGAGGTGATAGGAGATCTGTGCGAGGTAAATGGGCTGCATGCGACCGTTTTGGCATCGGTAGGCCCAAACCTGAGTGAGCAACACGGAGTGCTTGTGTGACATCACTTGATAGAGGCTTACGACGCCCATGAGCAGTATTTGTATAACAACGACGCCAGGAAGCACACTGATCCCTACCGTGTCCGCGTACCGAGTCCGATACGAGTTGTGGGCGATGGCTGTTCGGTTGGGGTTCTCCGCGCTGATGGTGCTGATCACTTCCCATTGCGTATTGAAGTAGTTGCGAATACAGACACCGCCCGTGCTGCACAGAGGCAGATCCTCCGAAGTCTGCACCATCAGACCATAACTCTCCCAGTGTTTGGACGTCTTGCACGCGTCTTCGATGTAGACGCCAGTGGTGTTGACTTCGCGCACTCGACAGCCTCCGTAGTATGCTTGCATCTCGGGCTCCAAAATTGTGCTAGCTCCGTACTTTGTATTCGAGGCTGGTACTACGCGAGACCGCGCGGGCATGCTGCTGGTGAAGCTGTACGGATAGAGCTTCAGCCCATCAGGCACATCAGAAAGTAAGTCACTACCGTCGGTTGCGAACGCCAACTTGGACTCAACAGTGCTGTCCTCGACGGTAACGTCTGGGCGACATTCCGTGTACTCGGGGAAGATGGTGATAGCTCCAGCAGATATCTTGCCGAACTGCGTTCTCCCCGTCGTCGTCGTAAAGTAGAACAGCCGCAATTGCAAGAATGCACCAGTTGGTCACGCACTCGTCCGCGCGCTCGACGCCCAGCTCGAGCTCTCGCATCGTTTGTGGTGGAATATTCAGATTGAGCACCTTGACGACGTCCAAGACTTCCTTGGGTTTTGCTGTCAAGATGCTGGTGATGGCCCCCCAGTCGTTGATGCCACTCTGGCAAATGGCATCGCTGCTATCGAGCTCCTCTCCGAGCGCGATAGCCTCAGCACTCAAATTGCTGAAGTCATAGAGTGACTCCTTTGGTGCTCGCCCCATTAGGGCTGAAAACCCAGGTGCACTGGTGATCGCCTGTCCGTTGAAGAACGCGTACTTGAGCAGTCCGATCTTGCACGGACCCACGCAATCTGTGCACCCTCCGGCCATGGACAAATCGTGCTGCGTGTACGCGAAGAAGCCGTGATCAAACTTGATGGGAACCGCTGCGTCGGAGAGGTAGTCGGTGGTGGTGATCAGACCCAGCATTGCGATCGTCCCAAGGACAATCCGACCCGCAATCGTCAAGCACGCACCAAAGACGGAAGGCCTGAGTAGACTCTTCCGTTTCCGATTGATGTAATGGAGACTCTCTTGGCGATAGTGCTCCGTTGCCCATCGAAAGGAAGCAGCATCTTGCTTTAGCCTCGGACATGTTATCTTGGAATTGTTGTTGATCTGAACCCCAAATGAAAAAGTGACGAGCAACTTCGTCTCACTTGCAGTTGCACGCAGCTCACATTGACAAAGCCCAGATGTGGTTTATTCAAGGCACAAGCCCAGGATCCAAACATTCATCATCCGGCATCAGCGGTCGGAGGTGAAAATAGGTCAATCCTAACATTAGATCACATACGAATCCCCAGTATAGCGGGTCACGTGTAAAAGCGTCAGCCAATGCTGGCATGTGTATTTCGCTTCAAGGCGTCGGCAAATAGATAGAATGTCCTTTAGGGCAACTGCTCCGGCCCACGCGCCGACCATTGCGGATCTCCGCTTCGCTTCGGTTGCAAGCGGCCTATCTCCTCTTTGGACGTGACCTATTTGTATGTGACCTAATGTTAGGATTGATCTGTTTTCGGGTGAAGCACGGGTGCGGTAAGATTTACAGAGGTCAAGGGAAGTAAGTCTGAGGTAACTCAGACTATTAGACCGGGAAAAAATAAGACTAGGGCTACGCGTAGGCTGGGATAGCGGAGACACGCTGATTATACCTGTATTGATCGAAACAAGCCGCTAAAAAGAAGGTTTACCATTATGTCAGGGCCAAAACCGAAAAAGAGTTTGTGAGTGGTCGCCTGATATCGGCGCGAGCAAGCGCGGTTTCGTGCAGGAGTGCAGATCCGACACGGATGAGGCCGGCGTTGGAGATGCTCTTCGCCAACGCAGAGATAGACTGAGGCCATCATACAATCCTTGCCAGCAACGTGATATCGGCGCTTGTGGATGGCAAGTCCAAGCACATTCCGTACGGTGACTCAAAGCTCACAAGAACTCGCTGGCGGAGGGGCAACATGAGCACCGTCATGATCGCGAAATGCGGCCCAGTCGACTACAACTACAAAAAACACCAACCAAGAGGTTATTGTGAGCGGCCAGCAGACAGACCTTAATTTTTAATTAAAACAGCAACAATGTTGCCTTCAGAGAGGACTTTATTGTTAGGGGCGAGCTGTCCCCACGTCGTACCATATTGTAGCGCCCGCCTTCTCTTACTTCGGCTATGTTTCAGTAAATATCCACGACTCGCAGCAAACCGACTGATACAAACAGACCTTTTGAGTCAGTCGCCGTCAATGCACTTACCGCTCTCCTTCAGCCGCTTCGGCTACCGGTTTCATCTACCGGCTTCAGTTAACCGGCTTCAGTTACTGGCGCGAATTAACATGTAAAGATGATTTGGGCTGTCCCAGCAATACCATAAATGGTTACTGCTATCCCAGTAAAAAATACAAGTACTCTTAGAAGATTTACGGGAGAATACAACATCGAGGATGATACCGGTAGATGCTCAAAAATCAAAATCACACCTTTTCTAAGGCCAAGTTCATCCAGTTCACAAAGAGCAAAATTGAATGCATTATGTTGTGAAGGACCCCCTTGATATACTCAAATTTAATCTAAGCAGCAACGACGCGAATTTACTAAAATTTAACCGGCAGTGCACGCAGCAGCCACGCTCGTAGCGCCCCAGCAGCTGGCCAGACTGTTAAGTGTGGTTTTGGCATGACTTCCGAACGCTTACATGTATTTCCGCTGGATGATCGAGCCAAAGCCTCGATTGACCATGACCGTTTCTCCGCTAGCGTTAATGATAGAACACTATTAGAAGAGCGAGATGGCGGTTGTCGCTTGTTGTCGCTGCGTGTGAAAATGATGAGGCCGACAATGAGCTCTTCTTCTTCTTCCTCTTCATGCCTACGCAAAGCGATCGACCTCATATGCTCAAGAATCTGTAAGTCACGGAATCGAGTGTGGGCGACTGAAAACACTTCCGAGAACTGGACGACAAACTACTACCAACGAGAGAGACTTCGTCGCAAAAGCCACGGATGGAGAAGTCTGCTCCAACCGTCAGTGCTGGGTGCTTGCCTAGCCGTATTCGGGCGCACCATCGTAGGGCCGATTGTGCTGCTCTTGCTGTTCACCGCTTCCAACTACCTCTCGCCGGACGCCACCTTCCTCATCACGTCTGACAACAGCTTCTTCGCGTTCACTGAGAAAGATTTGTCCATGGCTGGCGGGTGTACAGATTGCCTGGGTTCATGCAAAATCGTGTTATTGACGTATGCGCTGTATAACAAGGTAGCTCTCACGAGCGGACCTCCGTTCACAGCGTTCACCGGTATGCCCCCAACGGAATCGCTGTACAATTTCAGCTCTCTCGGTCCCGAGGCGCTTGCATTAGGTGCGACTCTGGACGCCAGTGACGCCTTATGCCAGAGTAGTGTCAACGAGTGGGGATCCGCGATGAATGTCTTGACGGGGACACCTCAGCAAGCGATGGACGTCATCACCACTCTCAATCTCAGTATTCCGCTCCAGACAAGGCGGGAGCTTGAGTTGGGCATTGAACGAGCAGCGGACTGTGTCACAACGTGGAGTATCATGGCACTTCCTCGATTGTTTTTATTCCCAATCTCCTTGAACAGCACCGAGTTCGGCGAAATCCCTGCTGTGGCCATCAATATCGCCCCCCATGTGACTGAGTGTCGCCCAGACGTCCCTACAGACGAAAGTCTTCTCGGTTCGAAGTTGGCGCTCACTACGAATGGTCGAGACTTGCTTGCTGATGTTCCCGAGGCGCTCACTTTGTTCCCGTATAGCTTCAACAGCAGTATGACTCCAGTCTCACGAGTGGTTAAAGCCGAGGAAACCAAGTATAAAGCTGACACCGTCTTAGAGCCGCTGCTACACGCGTACTACGGAGCCTGTCGAGTTCACGAGGTGAATACTACAGGCGTTTACATTGAAGATACCTGCGAGATCTCGGAACACTGGGCGTCGTACGGACTTATGGTCCAATCTCCCGATGACATGCCGCTGTGCAGTACAAGTGACGTGTGTGTTCACAACTACTACAACTCGCAGTGGGAATGGAGAAGTGAAATCACCGCGTCGGAACCAAACCGCATTGCCATGTACATGAACACATTTCGAAGTCGGTATGCTGACACTGTTGGTATTAGCGTCCTTCCTGGCCTGGTCGTGATGCAGATTTTCGTCATGGGGATTGTCAGTCTCTACGAAGTGATGTCGCACAAAAGATCCGTACTGCTCACTCAAATCTGGGCTTACCGCTGCCAGAACGGCACCACCCAGGTGATGTACCTCGCACAAATCTCCTACCACCTTATTTACAACTCGAACTTGTACTTGCTCGGGTTTTCGACGGGAACGTTAACGACCGAGTCGCTCGCGAATCTCACGTGTTGCTTCTACGCCTTCTCGTACTCATTTGTCAACTTGGCGAAGTCTCGTTCAGGAGATCAGCAGCTGGATCGCCACTTTCGACTGACCTGGGAGGCCACCCAGGTTGTCATCACAGCTTGTGTCGTAGCTGCACTGCGAGTGGTGCAGCGCAACCCGTTGGAGTCGATTATCTCGACGAACGCGCAGATTTTGCGGAAGACGTCAACACTTGGTGCTGAATACTGCGGCCTCAACGATGCTTGCATCATTTTTACAGTGAACGCACCAACACTGATCACACTTTTGTCGGCCATTTTGGGCCTCATAGCAGTGACCACATCGCTGATAGTGAAAAGAACCAGCCCCAAGATCATAAGGGTTGTGCTGTCATCGCGAGGCTCACAGGGAAGCTTCAAGGCTATCAGCCCTACGCGGAAGACGAAGAATACAGCGGTTCGTTTTAGTCTCAACAAGCGGAACCAAACTCTTCCGCTCGATGTTATACGTTCTCCAGTGTACAATCGTCTCACTTCGTTCGAGGAGAACTGCCTCGGTGCACCGTTCAGAAAATTATTTTACGACTGCGACGACTTCGCCTACGAGACGTACAATGGGAAGCGCTGCACAACCGTGGAGGCGCTGTTGCTCACCGGATACCTATATTACGGAGAACACATTTACCAAGCATCGTCGGTGCTTTTACTCGTTTTGGCGCGTTTGCTGCCGCGAAAACTCCTCCGCACCTTTTATGTGCTCATTCTGCGCTGGCACTTGAACCCGATCAATGGCTCATTGACACACGCGTTGTCGTGCACGTGGTACACGGCGAGTAAGGAAAACCATGCACTGAATGGAATGACACCAGTGGCGTAGTTTGAGCTCTCAAACAAATAAAAGTGTAATGTAAACTTGTTGTTGTCTCGAGAAAAAAAATCAGTCGCCGAATTAGCCAACAAGTGCTCAAAAGCAATAATGCCGTTGACTAGCCAAACCATGTACTTACCGGTACTGTTAGTTTTGAAAGTTTACATTTATCGGATGTAGCAGAGAGATTTGGCCATTTATTTGCCTACGCATTTTATTTTCTGGGCACATCCTGCACCTTCGACCGACAAAATCACGCATTTGTGCCGGCAAAGTTGACAGTGTCAACGCGTTTCTGCAGCTCCAGAAACGCGCCTTGCTCACCGATTTTCAGGAAACATGACGCTCACCCCTCCGCCAAAATCCACCATAATTCCATCACTAGCCAAGACGTACCCTTATCTCCAAATGCACTCATGCCGCCTGTGATCCGCTCCAAGGGTTCCCCTACCGAGGTGAGACCCCGAAATCGAGAACCGAAAAGCACCAAGTGTCCTGCAATCGTTGCCTTGTCATTGAAGTGCTCACAGCCAGACGACCACTACCGTACCTATCTTATTTAAGGCCGCGCCACATTGCAACGGCCGACTCGACAGCACAACACAAAGACACCCGAGCAGAGGAATAAACGTCGTTCATTGTCTATTACACGCAGCAGCATGGCCGCCCCCGCCCCGAGTGACGTGAACGCGATGCTTGACGTGGCCATCGCGGCCGCGCGCGCCGCCGGCGCCCACATGAAGTCGCACCTGAGCACGTCGCGCGTGGAGAAGACCAAGTCGAGCAAGGACGACCTGGTGACGGTCGTGGACAAGCAGTGCCAGGACCTCGTGTTCGCCACCATCAAGCGCAGCTTCCCGACCCACGAGCTGCTGGGCGAGGAGAACGTCGCACCTGGCAGCGAGGCCTCGGCCCAGGCGCTGCGCGACCTGGTGAGCAAGGAGTGGCTCTGGATCGTGGACCCGATCGACGGCACCACCAACTTCGTGCACCACCGTCCGGCCAGCGTCGTGTCGGTGGCCTGCGCGCACCTGGGGGAGGTCGTGGTGGGCGTCATCTACGACCCGTACCGTGACGAGCTCTTTACGGCGCAGCAGGGCCAGGGCACGCTGCTGAACGGCCAGCCGGCGCACGTTAGCCGCGAGACGTCCTTCTCCGAGGCGCTCGTGGGCTTCGGCATTGGCACCAAGGACAGCGTGCGGCTGCCCATGCTGGACTGCGCGCGCGAGTTCTCGGCCAAGTGCAGGGGGCTGCGACTGCAGGGCGCCGCGGCTATCGAGCTCGCCTGGACGGCTGCGGGACGTCAATCGGTGCGTTGTGGCTATTGACTGCAGTTGTGTGTGTTTTATTGGGCTAACTGTGGTGTATTGGTGTTGTAGGCCTTCTACGAGCTGGACTTGAACTCGTGGGACGTGGCGGCTGGTGCGCTGCTGGTGAAGGAGGCGGGTGGCCACGTGACCAACAGCGACGGCACGCCCTTCTCGCTCAGCACGCGCAACATCGTGGCGTCCAACAACAAGGGCGACATCCACGCCAACATGCTCGAGCTCATCAAGAAGGCCGACGCCGTGCACGTGCGCAAGTAAAAAGATACACACACAAACTCCCAACCACCTAGAATCAAGCTAAGCAATACATCGAGCCTATTAATAGTCTCCCTTCCACGTACGTGGCGCTTGTCCTCCACCCTACCCCCACCCCATCCATCCAATCGCATGTCGCCTCGTCTATTAATAGCAGCGAAATCGGGACCCGCCACTCTCCGTACACGAAACCTTTTGTGTCAGCAGCCA
Organism: Phytophthora fragariae; assembly: GCA_009729435.1. Taxonomy (NCBI): domain Eukaryota; phylum Oomycota; class Peronosporomycetes; order Peronosporales; family Peronosporaceae; genus Phytophthora; species Phytophthora fragariae. Next base: position 510,109 of record QQOI01000021.1, on the reverse strand, counting down.
CCGCGTCACGCAGGCAGTCGTCAGTCCCCAAGTAGCAGGCAGGCACCATGGAGGAGCAGCTCCCTGCGCCGTACCAGGTCCACACGTGGTTCTTCATGTGCGGGCCGCTGGCCGTCAACACCTTTTTGCTGGGGCTGGCGGCCAACCTGCACGTGCTCAAGAGGCACAGCTTGGCCTTCGACCGGGTGCTGGACATGCGGCCGGACGAGGTGCCCACAGCGCGCGGCGTGTTCCAGACGGCGCTGTGCATGCTGCTGCTGCAGCTGCTGCTGTTCAACGGGGAGGCCGCGCGCCGCGGAGACGCCTTCGGCGTGGACGAGACGCGCATGGAGCTGCTGCTGCTGGGCTACGTGGGGGTGGCGGCCGCGCTGCTGCTGTGTCCGCTGGACGTGCTGCACTACAAGTTCCGCATGTTCGTGCTGCGCAAGCTCGCGCGCTGCTTCTGGCCCTTCCAGCACTTCTCCTTCAAGCTGCCGGCCCACGCCACGCCCTTCGTCGAGGTCTTCATGGCCGACGGCATGACGTCGCTGTCCAAGTTCATCCAGGACCTGGCCGTGGCGCTCATGCTGCTGCTCATGTCGCTCAACAGCGAGTCAGAGGACCTCCGGGAGGCCTACATCTCCAAGCTCAAGGAGTCGCCGCTGCCCTACTTCGCGGCCAGCACCCCGTACATGTGAGTAGTGTGCTAGTTGTTGGGGTTTGGGTGAGATTCTGATGCTTTTTGTTGCAGTATTCGAGCGACGCAGTGTTTGATTTCGTTCCAGCGGACGACGAGTGTGAACGACCGGTTCCTGCACCTGCTCAACACGATGAAGTACTGCTCGAGTCTGTTGGTGATCTCGGTGGGGGCGTATCCGATGCTCATGGGGCTCGCGCGACCCGAGCAGAGCAGTTTCTTCCTGCTGTGCGCGGTATTCAACTCGCTGTATTCGTTCCTGTGGGACGTCGTCATGGACTGGGGACTGGGACAGCCGAGGCTGCCTCGACGTGTCGCGTTCTTGCGGCACCAACTGACCTACCGCCCGCGCAAGATTTACTACGTGGTTATCGCGGTGGACTTCGTGCTGCGGATCATGTGGGTGGCCAAGTGGTGGGATTGGATGCACCGCGGCGTGCACTTCAAGATCGTTTCGCAGGTCGCGGAGGTCGTGCGGCGTATCATTTGGAACTTCGTGCGCGTCGAGTGGCAGTGCATTAAGCTGGACATCCTCGGCAGCAAGAAGCTCTCCGCGGACAGCTTGGAACTGGAGGAGATTATTGAGAAAATGCCGCTCATGGAAGAGGTCGAGGACGAGTCCCTCGAAGACATGAAGCCCAGGATGAGGTCGCTCAGCAGACCGAACTCCTTCTCCGCGGAGACCAGCGGCACTGAAACGAGCAGCACACAGAGCCAAAGTCCCCCTCGCGACACTAACGGCGGTGAGCTGCTCCTTCAGGCGATGCGAAATGCCGCCAATTCAGAGAACGCAGCACCGGACCATGACCCCATCGCCTCTGCTGCCATCCCAGTCGCCAGCTACCCTGACAAGCCACAGGCATCCACGCACCTGCGACGGGATTCGAGCCCGAACAAGGCGCCCACCAGCTCTGCCGACGGCGCGGAGGTCGACGAAATGAAAAATTCACCCCCAAGTACTACGAGATAGATGGCTGCTCCATTTTCCTGTCTGCTCCATATTAAAAGAAGCAAATTGACCTTCCACAACCGGAAACCAGGCGTGCATGAGTGAGTATTGACTCGTCTGTCTACCTCCTCGCCACTTCAATGCACGTCGGCGCTCTCGACGCACTTCTTGAGCGGCGTGAGTGCAGGACGCAACTCGCTCGCCAGAGCGTGCAGCGCGCCGATGTGCGGCGAGTTGGGCGCCACGAGCGTGATCACCAGCGGCGCGTGGTTCATGTGGATCAGCACCACGTCGTCGAAGAACGCCGTGACGCTCCGCACGGCGCCGAACTTGAGCTTCCCGACCTGTCAGTCAGTCCGTCCGTCAGTCAGTCAGCTGCAGCTCTGAGGCCCCTTCAAGCTGCTGCTCACCTGCTCCGCTGCGCCGGCAAAGACCGTGGGCAGCACCGTCTCTGTGTACTCGTACGACAGCTCCGACTTCTCCTCCGCAGTCACTGCAGCAGCAGCAGCGGTTAGTGACTCTAAAGCTAAAGCCCCGGAGCTCTGCACCTCGAGCGCTACCTTTGAGCAGCGGGACGCCCTCGGACGTGCACACCAGGATGGCCTCCAGCGCGTCGTATCTGCACGAGAGGTCCACTAAGTTAGGGTCAAAAGGACGGGGGCAGGAGGGACCTGCGTCGCACCTGCTCAGCACGTCGTTGAGCTTCTCCTGCAGCACGGGGCTCTGCGGTCAGTGGACAAGTGGAGAAGAGTTAGCCGTGAGCGTGGAGGCGAGCGGAGCGGGCGAGCAACTTGCCATCTCGGCGGCGGCCTCCATCGTTCCCCAGCTAAGAATATGTGATTTGTGTGCTGCAAAATGGAATTTGGTCATGACAGATGGTTTAAAGCGAGTCAGTTTATTAACTACAGTAGCTAGAATCTAGAGTCAGTAAACTGATTAAATATCTAGAGTCCAGATATTTAGTTTTTGAAATGTCTCTAATTATCGGTCTCAATTGCTCGGCTCACCGATGGAGCTGTCGAGATTAATACGAGCATTTTCCATCACGAAGGCCGCGTCCTCGATAGTCCCCACTGCATGGAAAATTGGAGTGAAAAAGTCTATCATCGTGTCCACCCTTTCCACCTGCTTGATTTCCTCATCCCACTCGAACATGACGCGGTACGGAAGCTTTAATCGTCGACCCAGTAGGTTTGACCTCAGCGTCGGCATTTTAACTTGTTGCCTATCGGTAGTCGGCGCGAAGTCAAGGTGTGAAAACACTCGTCGGATTGTGGTCTCCGAGATGGTAACGCAAAGCGTTGCCGACGCCGTGAAAACCACTTCCGATGCTTGTGACACGTGCCTCAGATGTAGCTGTAGATCATCGAAATAGGTCGAGTATCGCCGCCATTGCTGTATCAACACATTCACTCCTTCCTGCCCACCAACGACGACGTTCTTTGCCATCGTTGACCTCAGAAACTCAAGCTGACGTCGCACCCTCGGAGGATGGGATCGAATCTGTCGCTCGTGGTGGTGCCTGCTGTGGAGACGGCACCCCTCGACGAAAGAGACGAAAGTACTCGATAACTGCGTACCACGCGGTCAACTTGGAGCTGGTCACGAGCTGGGTATGCTGGGTCTCAAGCATGGGCACTTCCCGACGCAGACGCTCCACGACGGATTTGAGTTCCTTTGCGTGTAGCAACTGCTTCCGTCGGTAACGAGCTTGGTTTGAACGCCACAGTTGACGATCCTGGGCGGTGGCACGCGCACTCTTCCGTTTAGGCTTCGACGCATTTGACTTTCGATCCGGTGATTCGTCAAATCCGTCGGTAGTGTCTCCAGCTTGACACTGGGATTCGTCGTTCGTTTGGGGGGCTGCGATCGTCGATAGAAAGCAAAGAGGTCGCTGAGAAGTGCCGAGGACTGCACTCGCCGAGGTAGGGACGGTCGGAGTTTTACTTGCGGTTCCGATCGTTGAGATTAGTGGCAGAACTGTCCGCGATGGTATCACCGTGTGACTTTGATCGCTCTCAAATCGCGCCCTCGGTAACGTGTCACGGCAGGTTAACCTTCGTGGTTCTAGCACGCGGGTCTCGATTGGATTTCGCATACGGTTGAGTACGCTGATGTCGCGGTCCATTGGGTTGGAGGTTGTTGGGATTCTCTGACGTCTATAATACGAAATGAATTGACCTTACAGTTAACTCAAGACGGCAAAGCCCAATCCTACGATTGAATACAGTAAACAATTTTTGCCAGTCATAGTTTACGCCTTGGCCCTGCCAGCAGGAATTGAACTGCACTGCTGGGATCCGAGACAGTGGAGTTGCCGATTCGAAAGTGGTCCTTGCCTCTAAGTAGACGTGGTCTCTTTTCGACGAAGTACAGACCGGATAACCTCATATCTGAGTTGCCTGCATGTATCCACACAACGATTGTAGCCATTTCCACAATCTTACGGGGGCAAACTAAATTACATTATATGCGGCTTATGCAATGACCATCAGCTCAATCCGAAAAGGGACGAGGAGAGGCGGGTTTTTCTTGGTCGGCTTGGTGCTTGTTCTTCTAGAAGCGAAGTGAGGGGGAGCTTGCCACGAGTGGTCAAGGAGGCCCGAGGTGCAACCGGCACATGTACCAGTAAATCGGTACAGGTATATTCATGTGGAAAACATAATTCCCTTGGCTTTGCCCCGGGAAACACCTGTACCGGTATTTTAATCGCCCTCAGATATTCAAGCTGCAGTAGTTTGACGTTCGTCGTGAAAGATTTTATCATCGGCTTACCTCAGCTATGGCTATCGAAACTTCTCAATGCTATATTGAGGTCTTCACTCGTGACCTTCTATAGGAACAAACACATAAACATCAAATAGAAGGCCACTTATCGTCAAAAAGGTCTTCACTCGTGAGGTTCCAGTGAGAGACTTCAACAGTACACGGCAGCATGCCCGCCAGTCCGTCAAATCAGCGACGTAATGCAGCTGTTGCCTGCTTTCGATGGTTTAGCTCCTGGGTGGAGAAAGTGATGCATTTATGGCTCAAGTTGCAGGTGAGCCATCGAGGTGGCAAATACTCACTGGAGCGGCTGCTAGCACTGGAGGAATACACTCGGACGACGTCTATTTATCGGGTAATCTTGGTTTGTTTCGGCACTCCGCTGCCTATGATGACTCTCGTCGTGGCCCAAGAACTCGTGCCCTTGCAAGATCCGAGTGAGGGCTCGTTAGCAAATTACGGCTTTTGGATTCGAGCAAGCCTCTTGACGGCCGTCATCGCCCACACTGCAGCAGTTCAATTCCACTACCTCGTGGACCGCGTCAAAATCTCACAGACTCAATGTGTGGCGATTGCCTGCTGCGTCGGCTCGACCTTCCCGGTTCTGATGATGCACATCGCAGCAATGATAGTATTTCCCATTCCGTTCATCCCGATTTTGACCTTTCCTGTATTCTACGTCTTGTTGATCATTTCATTCCGCGTCGTAGCTGGCAAGGGTTTCTTCCGAGACGCTGCGGCGGACATGGACCAAACGATCCGGTTCGTCAAGTACATTTCCTGCCAGGTTCTCCTGATCATCGTGTACCCAGCGTATCAAGCTTTATTCTCCGTCGCCGTAGCAACAAACCACGAACTTGTTGTGATGTTGATGTTGCCAATCATAAAGTCGCTGATCAAGTATCTGCTGCTGCGCATGACGACGCACATGGAGGATTTGACGCCGGAGAGCGTCATTTTCACTGTCGATTTCTTCAACGCGCTCTACCTCGCAACGAGCATGCAGCGAGCAACCTCGACGACCACAATTGTCACTTTTGTTGCACTCGATATGTTTCACTTGGTATTCGGGCTGTACGGCCACTTCCGACGCACTAGCAGCATTCAAGGGCGTCTTCGCGAGGTAGTTGGTGGATGCGATCAGGGCAATTTACTCACCGCGATTGCTCTACTTTGTCGCAAGCCAGACATTTTCGCTAGACAAGTTCGTTCAGGAATTCAGCTCCACTCAAGTCTCTCGTACCGACTACCCGACGGAACACAACAGTTGCTGAACGTGCTCGGTGAGATCAAGTCCTCGCGTTCCTGCAGGCACAGATCGCACTCTATTCATCCGTCCACGCCGCAGTTTTTCATCGTTGTGCCGCACAGTTTTGTGCAAACCCATGGATTGGCCAGAGTTCACCCCGTCGTGCCTACCAAAGCTGACGAAAGCGCATTTATTCTGCAAGAGACGCTCGAGACCATGTTTACTTCCGAGTGTCATGTTCTTACGGAATACCTGGAGTCGATCATCCCTGTTCTCTACGGCTGCTTCGTGCTCATGATTGTTCGTCTTCCGAACGCAAAGTACCACCTCGATCTGGAAGGAATAACGCGTGAAAACGCTACGACCACAGTTCATAGCGTATTTGTCCTCGCGGCGCTGGAATTATTATCATTCATCGTACTCGCAGTCGTGATGCAGCGAAACTGTGGGTGAAAGCCTTTTACCACCTGGCGTTCGTCTTGGAGACCCAAACGATGCTGATCCAAGATAAATTGATAACGTGGGCGCTTGTAACGATGGGATTCCGCGTGCTACACTTCGGTAAGCGTCTGTCTAACACTGTATCCACTTTTTACTCATTAGCTCATTCGCGCTTTGAGCATATGATGTTAGGAGTTGATTTCACGTTTCAATTTGCTTGGATCCGCGATCAGTAGGTCTGAATGTACAGTATAAAACACTTGCAAGGGAATGCTTCGAACCCCAAAACCACGTAAGCTCGCTGTTGCATGACGTACTCTTGTGGGGCCATTGCGCTGCTTATTTGCTGTTCAGGTGGGAACAACGCAATTTGTGAGGCCAGAGGAGAGCGTGCTTGCATTTTGCCGACAATTACCGCCTATGGCTTGTTCATGCTTCTGTTTGTATTCGCTATAAACTCCAATGCGGCCAAGAACCAGGCCAAAATTGTGCAAGCAAAGTGGCAATCGCTGTCATGACGATACTTCCCGAATTTTATCTGATGAGAGATCGATTTGTTTTTCAAAACTCAACATCGTCTTCGGAACAACACTTTCAGCTAGCTCTAAAAATCCTATTGCAAAGAAGCGGAGTGGAGTCTGCGGCAGTATTCAAACCAATTTTTTTTCTCAAAGTGAGCGAGAGCTCTGAATCGATTAAGAGCTGGCGAAGGACCCTGGATTCCCAATGGTTTCTCTCGTGCTGAAAAAAAGCATGTCAAATTTACCAGACTACGCTGTCGTTTTCATGGTCAGTACAGCCCAAGTGAAAAGATCTGTTCCTATCAATCACCAGTGGCTGCTCCTGTCTCCTCACTTGTGAATTTTCCAGGATGTAACACTCGAGTGCCTCGTCGTTGGGGTGGGCTGCGAATTCACCGTTGAGGTCTCTGAAGACGTTGCAGCTCTACGGACGAGCTTGCACACAGCAATTGTGAAGGACTGCAACCAGCAGTTTGATGTCTGTGCCTTGAAGCTCTACGTCGCGAAGTTGGGCGACAAGTGTCTGAGCTCGACCGCTGTGCGGCACCTGAAGCGAGGAAAAATCCCGACGTTCATGGCGTCGATCCTGTTACAAGGCAACCTGACGAACCTGTCGGAACTAATTGACAGCCAACCGCGAGTCAAACAACACACCGATCGAGTGGACGTCCTCGTCGTCGTCCCCGATAACATCGAGACGCTTTTGCGTCCGATTTCCTTCAACCGCAAGATGCAGAAGTATCGCGGTGAGTACCGGTACTGTTTCTTCAAGAAGAATTGCCTCTACTAACTGTGTAAGAATGCTGCAGGCAGGGCTAACAAGGCGGTGGAGCTCGGTGTACGCTTGATTGTCTGGGTCTTCAGTCTGTGCGTGATGCCGCTCCCCCTCCCGTCCATCCCTCTACACTTGCGTTTGGTACTTTCCATCTTCACGTTGCACCTGGTAACACTTCCCCTCGTACTATTCTGCGGCGGCTTCTACTACGAGGTAAGATGGGGACAACTCCGACGTCAACTCCACGGCAACAACAACTAACGTTGAAGTGCACAACAACATGGCTACATTCCAACATGGCTACACTAGTCCCTCTCCTCTCTCATTCGTCCAAACTCCCCCTCCCTAATTTCCTCCAATCCCCTCCTCCCAACATATAACTGGTCGTCAAGTCTCCCCCTGATAAGTAGCCCCCCCATCAGCTCACTTTGGAAAACCTCTCCTACAGCACAATGGCCGAGACCAGCATCTACCCGCGCGCCGAGCTTGACGGCCACAACGGCAAGGCCGTGACGGCCATCGCCACGACCCGCGAGAACCCGAACCTCCTTCTCACCGCCTCGCGCGACAAGTCGCTGCTGGTGTGGCAGCTGTCCAACGACGGCGAGGAGTACGGCTTCGCCCGTCGTCGCCTGCAGGGCCACTCGCACTACGTGGAGGACGTGGTGATCTCGAGCGACGGCCAGTTCGCGCTGTCCGGCTCGTGGGACGGCACGCTGCGTCTGTGGGACCTGAACACGGGCATCACAACGCGTCGCTTTGTGGGACACACCAAGGACGTCCTGTCCGTGGCCTTCAGCGCCGACAACCGTCAGATTGTCTCCGGCTCGCGTGACAAGACCGTCAAGCTCTGGAACACCCTGGGCGAGTGCAAGTACACGATCACCGAGGACGGCCACACGGAGTGGGTCTCGTGCGTGCGCTTCTCGCCCTCCACGGCCAACCCGCTCATCGTGTCGTGCGGCTGGGACAAGGTGGTGAAGATCTGGAACCTGTCCAACTGCAAGCTGCGCACCAACCTGTTCGGCCACGAGGGCTACCTCAACACGGTGACTGTGTCCCCCGATGGATCCATCTGCGCCTCGGGCGGCAAGGACGGCACTGCCAACCTCTGGGACCTGAACGAGGGCAAGCGCCTCTACTCGCTGGTGGCGGGTGACGTCATCCACGCGCTCGTGTTCTCCCCCAACCGCTACTGGCTGTGCGCGGCCACCACGTCGGGCATCAAGATCTGGGACCTTGAGTCGAAGGTCGTGGTGCACGACCTGCAGCCGGAGGTCGAGGAGCCCAAGGGCAAGTACGCCCAGCCCCCGCACTGCATCTCGCTGGCCTGGTCGGCCGACGGCTCCGTGCTCTTCTCGGGCTACACGGACGGCATTGTGCGCGTCTGGGCCGTGGGCAACTAAGCAGCGAGCCATTCGCGTTTAGGTGTTGAAGCTTTGGGGGGGATACTCGTGTGATGAGGTGGAAGTGTTAGGAAGTTGATTTTGAGTTTTTAACATGACACAAAACATCCGGGAGGTTTTCCACTAGCCAACAATTTGTTTGTGTCTTTTCATGCGGGTGACGATCTGTGAGGCCTGATACTTGGCGTCAGTCGGACTTTGATCTGTAGTACTGTAGTAGCGGTTCGTGTTAAGCGAAAGGAATCACTGGAGCGATTCCCGCAGCAGTCTGTGACAAGTCGAGTTGAGATCCCCAAAATAGTCTGTGCGACTCGCACGCGGCCCCCCCCCCTCGCACAGACTTTTGATTGGCTCAGGCGTTTATTCCCGCCCCTTTTCTGCACGTTTCTTCCTGGGTCTGGGATCTGTTCCATCCGAAACGGCTGCGGGAATCGCTCCACTAGTGGAGGAATTAATCAATTCAAGTAGATTGAGACCCTTCTGTAAAAACGTAAGTAGGTGGATGCATCTACTTGCAAGTAGATTCTAAGTGTTTGTTTTGCAAAACGCGGAATTCCCACACTGGTGGTACAGTTCATCGGCCAAACGCCCCAATGACAGCTCTAGTACGAAAAGTGCGACCGACTGAAAGACCGGTCGGTCACCAAGTGCGCGGGGGGGGGGGGGTGCACTGTACAGCACGGCATATCCAAATTCACCACTTGTGACTTTGTCGCGGCGCTGGAATTCTTTAAGTGCTCTGCTGAGTGTCGATTGTCGACGAATGCTATAACATTCGAGATTATTCAATTATGTGTGGAGCTGGGGCTGACTCTCCAATCCAGTTGGCTCAACGAAGAGCTAACCAGCAAACTCCAGTATCGCCCACTTAAAATTTGCTGAAATCTGGTAGGAAGAAGTAGAGATAGAGAGAAAGATAGTCTATTTAACTATGCGTTATTAGCTTCCTGAGTAGAGATGGCTGCCTAACAAGGAATTTAGCAAGTGAAGTGAGCATGCTCAAACAACTGGCGTAGCTGCCCTGCAGGTACCGGTATGCTCGAGTAAATAGCTAGATGTTTGATAATGCATGTCTATTCAACGAGGGTGGCGTTGCAAGCTGCACTCTGCTAAAGGTCGGAGTGAACTCCGTGTGCTGCAATATCCAGTAAATTCCAACAGCATCGCGACCACTCTGCATTTTGCAAAACAAACACTTAGAATCTACTTGCAAGTAGATGCATCCACCTACTTACGTTTTTACAGAAGGGTCTCAATCTACTTGAATTGATTAATTCCTCCCACTAGTGCAATAAAACACGTGTTGGCCGTTGTTGTTAGAGCTACATGTAGCAGATTGTCCTTCGCGGCGAGTTGGGCACAGCAGCACGTGCCATGTCAAATACATGTACATGGATTGGGAGCTGCTTTAGATGGCAATCTTGCGCTGGAGCTCCTAGCTCTGAGCCCCGAGCTCACATCTACTGGTACGCAACAGAATTGGTTTGACATTACATGTGAACAGTCTTAGACTGTACAGCGGGGTGATACGTAGGACGTGTCCTTAGACTGTACTGTTCTGGTCACAAGTTGTAACCTTGCGCCCCAACTTAAGCGTGGGAATCATTGAATGACACCTTTGTGTAGAACGAGAATAAAGAAACCTGCATAGGCTAACAAAGTTTTCATATTGCATTACGATATTTCAACCTCAATCTAAACAACGGTACGCGATCTAAAACGTTACCAGCCGCGCTACGCTTGGCTGGGCGCCCCTTCGGCGCCCCCGCGCCTTGCTTCGCTCGGGCTATAAAGATAACATGTCCTGGCGAGTGCAGTGCTCGGCTCGCTGGAATGCTCGACGCTGGGCCCGCCTCCGCAAATTCCGCGCGGCCCTGCTTCGCGGGCACCACGCGCGGGCACCACGCGCGGGTTTGCTGTGGCTACGCGCCTCGCAACCGCGAGCCTCCGATGGTCCTGCGCACGTTTCCACCGCCAGCGCTTCCTTCCTTCTCGTTCTTTTCGCAAATGAGGACTGGTGGAGCTTGGCATGCGAGAGTGACGGTCATAATGTGCGGGCTATTCCCGTACCATCCCAGATGGGGCTCCTGTTGCAGCAACTTTGTTCACTTATCACCCGGTGCAAGCAGCCACTATCACTATAAAACAGCCATTTTGATGCTGTACTAATATACATGTACACTTTCCATTTTTTCGTCTATTGTGAAAACCGCCCAGAATAGAGAACTTTCGCAACGACGTTCGAGTTGAGTTTCAGACTCAATGTCAATGACTGCTGTCTGCCAGGATTGCACTGAAATGATTTGCATTCTAGACCATTCACCACGCCATTCAGTTTAGTTTCAGATGATCAGTTTCGAAATGGATCGTTGCTACTCTATTGTTGGTGTTGATTCGGCGGGCAAAGTAGTGGCTGGCAATAAGGAAGTGCATCGTCCTTAAGAATCGCTTCTTCTTTCCGCGCGCAGCACTCAGCAGGGCACTAATGATGACGAGAGCTTGTTGTGCAGATAGCTTAGGGGCGATGAAGACCATTGTTCACACTGGAAAGGGGAAAATGACCAAAGAGGTATGAATTCGGCCGGTATGGGTCTAAAGGCGTAAAGCTGTGACGGTATGTGTGTTCGGTATACAGCTGGAAACACAAAGACTAAAGAGGTATGATTGGTAATGCAAAGATTGTCCGAGTGTGTATGAATCCCGAGGACGGGGAGTTGCCTCGATTATTAGCTGTGATGTTTATATTCAGCCGAAGTCATGCATCAAAAGGTCGCTTCACTCTCACTTCCAAGCGTTCTATCAACCCCTGAGTATTTGCGTTCTCTCCACCAGACAAACTAGCGACAAAATAGCACCGACCCTTTCGTTCAGCAATTATGGTTGGCCTCTCTGCCAAGCAGCTTCAGTAGGAAGAGCTTCACCCCGACGATGTGGTGGAATACTACCCGTACCCGGTTGTAGCGGGCAATCCTCGCGTTCACCGACTCGCCACTGTGCTTTCGGTTGATGCTACTACATGTACCTGAAGTACCCTATTCAAGCGGCCACTGAGGAACCCATCCCAAGCGAAAAGCCCGCGGAGAGGATGGTACTGTACCGGTATTGTCCAAGATCACCGCGCTCCTTGCTGTCATGCCGCTCATCAGGGTCGTGGCGATCAAGGCGTTTGGGGTGAGCAATATGAAGTCACCAGATATGGCACCGATCGTGGTATTTGGCCAACGCTCGACACCATCATGACGCTCGTGGACGAACACAGCGTTCCTGATGGGCGGGATGTCGGCAATAAGCACAGCGGCCTTGCTTCAGTTCGTGGAGACCAAGATGAACCTGAAGATCGAGTGAACATTTGTGTTCTAGAAGTGCATGAAGTTGCCAAAGTAGTTTCTCGGTGTGTAATGCAGACAACATGGTAACATTTCGTAAGCCAGGAATAAGGCGACACCGAATTTGCTTTGAGAGATGCGCTCGCTTCAGCGCCACTCGTATCCTTTGTGCACTAAATGTTCTCGTGCTGATTGTTCCATACGGGCCAAACATTTGACTGCACGTGTATGAAGGTGTGTGTGGAATAACCGAACATCTCGGTACAGGGTAGGGCTACCTGGTTCATACACGTTTATCCCTAATTGACCGAATTCATACCTCTTTGGTCATTTTCCCCACTGGAAAGGGAGCGGCCGTTAAGATGGAAGTGAACTCAAATCCGAGTTGAGTGAACTGGCCTCTAAGCTCAAACGCAATTGCGTTTGACTATCAGATTTGAGAGACCCCAGTCACGGTACTGCTCCAAACTCAAATTGAACCTGAAACTCAACTAAAATCGGGTTGCGAAAGTTCTCTAATGTCTAATCCGAATCTAAATCAGCCGCTTTAGAGTCTTATTTAGATTTGTGTACTCTTATTTATTTCGGGACCAGTCGTATTTAGTTATAGTTACCCTCGGTTGGACCCAAATTGAAACAGTCTTAAGATAGGCGCCAATCGCATTCACAGCCGATTTAACTATTAATAGGCCGAAATGCCGACTTGCAAGTCCGCATTCCAGGCTCTTGTTCATATATAATTCTGCTGCGCAACATATAATGGAAACCCTCGCCCGCGTGACAGGGAACACTCCGCTTGGAGCTCTTCCACACAGAAACACTGATGACCCTTGACGTAGCCGTCGATGAACCGTAGGACGGGAACAGGTAGCAATGACCACATATTTGCGCTCTCCGGGCATTACGTGTCCTGGAATTGAACCATCGGAGAACAGTACACGAGCTGATGCCAAAAATCCGGCCTACTCGCGCACACGGTATGCCGTACGCAAATTACTGCACGCCAACGGAACTCTGCTGCGGGCATGGCGTCGAAACTTGAAATAATTGTGCATTTATTCTCTCCCTGACTTGTGCTTGATCCGCCGCGCTAATAGCTGGCTTAATCAGAGTCGATCGCTTGAATCGACGCCACTCCGGTTTAGGCCTCTGAACCCCCTTTAATACCCATATTTAAATAATATTGAGTGCGATTTAGCTATCATCTGATGCGTGCAAATCCCTGATTTACAGGCGATTGCTCGAAGACATTCTGACCGGTTTTCACAATAACATGTAAACACGATAGCCAAGTCACCAACCTCCCCTTTTGCCTGGCTTCAAGCTCATTAAGGCCATGAACAACGGATATGGGGAGAGAGTCACCCCTTGCACAAGTAACTTGTTTCACAGCCTTTTATTAGGAACATGTGCATTACCGTCCGAGCACGGTTACTTCTAGCAAATCACCACCGGCTCGCTAGAATTTCTTGGTAGTTTTGCCCACTACGTAATGGGCCGCCGTACCATCCAAAACTCTGTTCCTGTTCCTGCTTCTACTTTTTCGTAATGACTGGAATTTTCTTGTAGTCTCTGTACCAGTCCAAGACGAATGAGATGGCCTTGCGGTTCGTCATACCCTTCTCCTCCAAGGCTTTTTTGGCATCCTTGAAGTTAAACTGTTTCTCTCTCCAACCTGGGAAGACGTCGTTGATCATGAAAGAGATCAATGTCCAGTCTTCTTTGTCCTGCTTCTGAAGGGCTGCAAGCTTCTCCGCCTGTCGCATTTCGTAATTGACCTTATTCGCATGGACCCATTTCGCAGGATTGATCTTCGTGAGAAAATCGAAACCCCTATCTTCGACGTCAACTCCAGTGCCTTCCAGTTCATCGTCCTTCGTGTCGTCGGGGCTGCGCAGAGACCTCTTGCCGATCACCCCACCACTCTCACCCCAGAGAGCTGTATCAGCTGGCAATTGCGGTTGGTTGAGGCTCATTTCTCCAGACGCAGTCTTAACGCTTGAGATGACGGCGACAAGGATGATGAAGCTCAGACGCATGGCTGAATCTTGGGTGTAGACTTGGTGTTGCTGGTTCGGGGCGAAATGAAGAATGAGATCCCCCCATCGTGCGGGCTTTTTGCAAAACGCGGAGTTCACCTAGACTGAGCGTCAACATTACATGTAGCACAGATGTCCCTCTCCGCATGCGCACCTCGATGGTTAAATACCCCGTTATATCGGATGCGTCATTCCAAAGGCCCAACAAGTTATTTTGCATGCAATCTGCAATTCCCTGTCAAATCGATTTCGCAGGGAATTGCAGATTGCATGCAAAATACCCCATCGCACTTGCAGAGAGGGACATCTGTCGAGAAAACTCCAAAAAGCGCATACTACGAGTTATTTTTTTCAAAAGACGCATACCAGTTTCTGATTCTAGCCTATAGATAAGCCTTCGTGTGGGTTTTGAGGTAGTGACGGTGGCCATGGTCTTCATGCTAAAGCCTGCCTACTACACACGAGGAAGAGTTTGTTGTTTAGCTTGAGGTTGACCGTCTCTAGCCCCATTTGCAGTGACTCGAGCGCTGCGAAGGTGGTGCCGGCCGTGACGATCTGCGCGCTACCTGATACCGTCCACAAGAGCAAGTATGCTATCCCTGGGCCGTTCCAGTTCGCGGTCTTCTGGGTGGAAGCTCGTGATGATGATTTCAGGCACTGCTCTACTTCTCGTTTAGCATCATTGATTGGTATTGGAAGTGTTCGATGCGAAGTATGGAATCAGAAACTGGTATGTGTCTTTTGAAGCGGTATGCGTCTTTTGAAAAAATAAACTCGTAGTATGCGCTTTTTGGAGTTTTCTGACATCTGTCATGTTCATGGGGATTGCAATGCTGTACCGTGCATGTAACTTGCAACGCCACTCTCGTTGATTACTCTGAACACATGGTGATTAATAACCGGTGTAATGCACGTTCGCACATGTCACCCGAGTACGTATTTAAATCACACAACAGTGCTGTGGTAGCACACAAAACAATTACTAGCACACAGGATGTCTGAGCAAGAGCTTTTCCCAAAAGGAGTACCGATTTGCTGTTCCGTCCCAAAAGAAATACCTGTCCCAAAAGGAGTACCCGTGCAGTAATAGCCGGGCGCCTGGTTTGTCGGTCGGACCACTGGCGCCCAGTGCTGCCGGCGCAGATCCACGAGAGAACAAGCGCGCGACCTCCAGCCGCTAGAAGATGCTCATGCTGCGCGTGCCCCCAGCGATGAGTGGCAGCGGCCCCGCCGTGGACTGGGAGCTCGTGCTGCACTTTAATGGGACCAGGGCTAAGGAGCTGCAGCAGAGTCCACACCTCGAGTCGCCTTCCTGGCCCGGGCCAAGTCGTACCCAGAGGTGGACAAGATGCTGCTTCAGATCGAGCACAAGGACGACACGCTGCAGGATATGATGGAGCTAGCTAAAGCGTCCGGCGGCGGCGGCCTGCGACCCACGCAAGTGGCGGAGCTCAGCAACTCCATCCTCCGCTCGAATATCTTCTCCTGCTGCGGCTGCATTAGCAGCTTTTTCGGCACGGCGGAGCTCGGGAACGGGGCCGGTCGTTCGAAGGGAGCTCATCAAGCGCTTAGACGGCAAACTAGTGCTCACCGTGGACATGTACCCATTCAGTTCGACCTTCGGTGGTACATGCAGAACTCTTAACACGACGCGACACCAGGTCGCGTCAAAGCGCGTGAGCATGTAGTAGATGCAAATATCGTTCAATGTGTTATGTATGATCTACATTCTATCCTAATAGAAAATCGATTGACATTCGACTTGCTTCGTCAGAAACAGTGATGTTTGAGTCAGTGTGTGCGATTCGAGGAATCCGAAAGACAGAGGCAACAAGGTCCGGGTTCGCTTCATCGGCTTCGTTCGCGTGTCGGCGGCAAGTACGTCGGTTATGTCCAGTATCGCGACACGTTTTACAAACGTATGTCGATTTGTTACCAGTTTCTCCAGCACTCGCCATTCTGCGAGTTACTCGGCGGCCGGCTTGCTTGTAAAAGGGCGAAGGGTTTACAACTTGTATAGGTGCGGGTGCATCACTAACAGGAAGCGCGATGCTTTTTCCTTGAAATGTGCTCGTGTAGACACTGACCAGGTAGGCTGGATGGAAGGCATTTTGAGCGCGAGATTGAAGACCACGCTCACGCAAAGCCGCAAACATGTGACGACATGTCATTCTCATCTGATCGAACGTCGGGCACGTACACGTGAACGCTGAAATATTTACTTCGCGACTGTGAGTGGAGTCCCCTGGATGGGATACGTACGATATAAATTCGTTTGACCTCTCCACGTGATACTCACCCACTCTGCCTTTCTCCTCCAACCATAGCGTGTTCACATAAGGAGTAAGACTGCGCTTCTCTTTTTGCCAAGCCTGTATGTTCTTGTGCCGACTATTCATTTTTTTCATCTCAGCTACAGCCAACTTGTAAAAGGCCGTACACGGATCTGAAGTGCGGACCCCACTTGCAATCATGGCGTTGTTGTCGCTTTCAACAAAATTAGAGCTTCGCCATTTGAAAAGTGGAAGTGCGTTCTTCACTTCTTGATGGCTACATTCACATTCTATATCATCAACATCATCTCCAACCTCCTCGCTGTTGTCAATGCCACTGAGGGTGATGTCGCTGCTGTCAATTTCATGGCACTGATCACAAGGACGAGATGGCGAAGTAGTAGGCACACTTCCTTCTGCAAAGTCACAGCTTGAGGCATCAACAGCGACGTCTTGGGCTGTGTCAGTGTCACGCACATCAGTCACAAAACTTGACATGTTAGCGTGTACAGTCCACACCGCCGGGCCAATCTCTTTGATGTACTTCACAACCGCATCACCATAGTTCTTAGCCATTTTCAGCAGAGCCTTGGCGTACTTATCGTGCGTATCTGCCGCCTGGACTGCCCATACTAAATTCTCAAACTCCTGACCGGTGAATTTGAATTTTTTATTCATGTTGCGTATGAGATGGACCGTGCAATATCTGAGATTGACTTTAATTCCAGTTTGGAGATGAAATCGCTCGGCAGCCCCAACCATTTTTCCACGATCACAAAATACTGCACGGTCTCTCAAATCAATTCCAGCGTCAAGGCATTTATCTAGAAACCAGCGAATATTAGGCTCGCTCTCCACATTTACCAGAGCCGTCGCCAGGGTTACGTTCTGGTTGTTTCCATCACGGCCAAGAAGAGACAGGACGACGCCATTATACTTAGAGTGCTTGCAGTGCGCTCCGTCGAACCCCAGTAAAGGCAGCAACCCAGTTTGTGCGCTCACATTTGCACCGAGAGCGACAAACCCACGTAAAAATCGATGGTGCTGGTCTACCTCTACATGTACAGAAGTACCTGCATTTGCATCCTTTAAATCAGCTAGCATGAAGGGTAGCCGGCGGAATGAATCTCTCCACTGTCCATCCGTCACTGCAACAACTTTATCTTTCGCGCGGTGCAGTTTAGACTTACTCGCCTGCAAATTAACGCCATCACCAGCTTGAACTAGGGCAACAAGCTCCTTTCCCTTTATGGTGCGGCTCGCCAGAACACCAGCGCGGAATGTGCGGAGCTGAGTAAGTTGACGTTCGGTGGCAACCCCGATTGAGGTGCAGAAGTCGTAGTGGTGGTCGTCAACCTTGGACACCCATAGATGCTTAGACTTGTCCCTATTAGTCCTGATAGAAACTCGTATCTCCCACTTACAGAAATCACCGGCGCCACCAGACTTTTCTCTATTTTTCTTGTCGTCACACGTGTATATTTTCATCTTTCCACTGGATTTTATGACGCAGCGCGTGTTCCGATTGAAAGCGTAGTCTTGCATGAAGTAGGTGGCCGACTTGCCCGACGCGAACGTCTGACCGACCCGTAATTCACCCGTGCCATGCAGGGCGCCCAAATCCAAAAGCGCTCGAGAAGGAGATGACATGGTGTCAGTAGGGGTTGGAAGAGGATGGGAGTGGGTAGAAGTAAGCTTGTGTGCGGAATGGTGAAGTGAAGAGTAAGACGAATTCTCAAAAATTCTCTGCTCTCTATTTTTAGTACATCATACATCCCACGATGTCACCAGTCCTAGCAGAAATCTGCATTTTTAATAGTGTGGAGGGATCATGCTCGAAGGAGGCATGCACGGCTGCGTCTTATTCCCTATGAAGCAGACTTCCAAGTAGGTGGTCGTTTTCAGCGCAGTAGCACGCCCTGGTGCTGCGCCCGGCTATTACCGCACGGGTACTCCTTTTGGGACAGGTACTTCTTTTGGGACGGAACAGCAAATCGGTACTCATTTTGGGAAAAGCTCGTCTGAGCAACACACAACTTTGCTGAATGCCACACAGATTTGCATCCCGTCAATCCCTCCGTATAGCTGTCCATAACATGTGCAGCCACGAGTTGCAGA
This sequence comes from Phytophthora fragariae, assembly GCA_009729435.1. Lineage (NCBI taxonomy): Eukaryota > Oomycota > Peronosporomycetes > Peronosporales > Peronosporaceae > Phytophthora > Phytophthora fragariae. The sequence goes on along the minus strand of QQOI01000021.1, from coordinate 491,570 downwards.
TGATACGTAGCTCATGCGACTGTAGAGCTCAACGCGGTGACTAGAACCACAGCATCGCCGCTTCGCCGCCGAAGGGGGCAAGCACAACCGGCTTCAGGGAGCTGTGCTGTAACTACCGCTCACCTTTTCCAGGTGCGCTATCCCCTGGGCCTTCAGTTGCTGCTAATGCTGCTGATTAAATCGGTGTGGTATTGATACTGGATGCATTTATGTATGGTGTAGGCTCCGAATGTCATTAGATGCCCCATAGCAGTGTTGGCTATCTTCTACCTCGCTCCCGCTCACCTTTATCAGGTGCGTACTCTTTAAAACACCATGATGTTGGTGATGCTGTTGGCTAACTCGGTGTGGTTTTGATACTGGATGCATTTATCTGTGGCGTAGCCCGCGAAAGTCATTCGAAGCCCCGCAGCGGTCGTATTTTTGCTGCTGCTCAACTTTTTTAGGTGCGGGCATCCCGACCGCCCATGTTGCGTGCAATGCTGCTAGTTAAAGCTGTGTAACGTGAATACTGGGTGTATTTGTGTAATATGAAGCCTCAGAACGATAGTTGCTGCCTCAAAGCAGCGCCAGTTTGCTTCAGTCTCGCCACCCCTCAACTTTTTGAGGTGCGCTCGTTTTAGACAAGCATATTGCTCGTGGTGATACTGACTAACGCGGTGCGGTATGAATGCTGGCTTGTTTTGTCTAGAGCAGGTTGGCAATGGAAGCCTTGGCGATTAAAAAAAAAAACCTTGGTGCTCGTCGACCGGCCATGATTTATCCGGGCGACACTATTAAATGCTTTTCACCGGCATTAGTCGCCGTTGATGCGCGAGCGTTGCGGACTGCTGTAGTAATTAAAGTAGACCATAGCATGATTTGTATCCAATCCGAATCAACGTTTTCGAGATTATACCACTGTTCACAGTTGTTATTAAGCTAACACTGAGCAGAACTAGAGATGTTCGCGAGGAAATGTGGCGGCAGTTGAGGGCGTATGAGGATAGGACCGGGACTTTTTGACGCCCCCTCGTGCGAGAGTGATCTAACGGTGGGGCTGCGGAGGGCAGTGGAATGCGCATCTGAAGAAGTCAAGAAGGAAGCAGTTAATAGCGTGACAAGTAAGCGAGCTTCGCCCGATTTTGGAGCTGACGATGCATTTCCTGGGGCAGCTATCAAATAGCAGAAGCCCATTGCGAGAGACAACTGAAATCATAGTGATTAAGCAGACCACAATATTCTTTGAGACCTCACTATTATACATAAATCATCGTGATTAAGCAAACCATAATTTTCTTTGAGATATCACTATTCGCAAAACAACCCAGCATTCATACCGCACCGCGTTAGTCAGTATCACCACGAGCAATATGCTTGTCTAAGACGAGCGCACCTTAAAATGTTGAGGGGTGGCGAGACTGAAGCAAACTGACGCTGCTTTGAGGCAGCAACTATCGTTCTGAGGCTTCATATTACAAAAATACACCCAGTATTCACATTACACAGCTTTAACTAGCAGCATTGCAAGCAACATGGGCGGTCGAGATGCCCGCACCCTGAAAAGTTGAGCAGCAGCAAAAATTTGGTAAACTACGACCGCTGCGGGGCTTCTAATGACTTTCGCGGGCTACGCCACAGGTAAATACATCCAGAATCAAAACCACGCCGGGTTAGCCAGCACCATCACCAGCTTCATGGAATTTTAAAGGGTACGCACCTGGAAAAGGTGAGCGGGAGCGAGTTAGAAGCGAGCTGACACTGCTACGGGGCTTCTAATGATATTCGGAGCCTACACCATAGATAAATGCATCCAGTATCAAAATCACACCAATTTAGTCAGCAGCATTAGCAGCAATAGAAGGCACAGGGGAGAGCGCACCTGGAAAAGGTGAGATGAGGCGACTATGGCGAGTACCAACTCTTCACTGGCCGGAACACCAGAGAGTTGAGACTGTTCGTGATGTTGGGGCTGCAAATGGCAAGGTGAGACACACAGGGAGAAATTTGGTGTGGACCACATTGGAGGACGGGCATGGCAGGTGCCATAATGACAGCTGTTTGGCAATGCAAATCGTTTGCAAAGCAAACCGTAAGTCTCTTGTGCTTTCGACCCGTCGATGCATGTGTGCTGGTCAGCTTTTTGTGTGTGATTTAAATATTTGCTCATGTCACCCCAATGCAGAAACTACATGTATTAGAGGATTGGGCTGGTAGTGCAGTTACCAGGTATTAACCCTTTCAGTACCGTCTATCCAAATGGACGATAGAGGTCCAATGTGATCCGTAAAGTATATTCAGGACCAAATACAGTACTATTGGTCAATAATTTCTTTGAATTCTGGCGCCTTTGTAATAGGTCTGCACAGACCTATTACAAAGGCTATTATCGACGTGGTTCGTTTCTGCTAAAGGCAACATTCACAAAAACAATTCAAATTTATTCACAAACTTCTGCGTGAAATTGCACGTTTGTTGTCCTTTGATCTATAATAGACGACACGCTGCCCAATACTTCTCTGTCCCACCAAAGTATAATCATTTGGTTTTTTGTGTCCCACAAGAATGTTAGAATTATTTTATTGGTCAAAAGTCAATATGTTTAGGGCTACAAAAGTCATTGCAAAACGGGTGGCCGTGGCTTCTAAATCGTCGCAGTATACTTTTAACCCCCACCCCAAGAAACTATCAGCATGACTCGCACGCTCGGCGCCACCGACATTACGCCCAAGATCCGCGTTGCCGTGGCGGTCTTCCTTACTACTCTTAGTAAGGAAGGCCGCCTTCGCTACGGCACGGTGGCTAGGGCTAAACAGCTCTTCCGCCTGAGCCGCTCGTCGATCCAAGGCATCTGGGCCCTCCGGGACGGCCCAGAAGCGCTGGTCCAGCCCCGCAAGCCGTACTCGCAACGCGCGACCCGTCTCAGCCCTGACGAAGTCGCCGCACGCGTTGCGGCGGTACCTCTGTGTCAACGGCAGACGCTGCGGGCGCTTGAGGCAGCCTCAGGCATACCCAAGTCGACGCTGCAGCGTCATCTCAAGAACAAGGTCCTTCGGCGATTCATCTGTCGCGTGAAGCCGACCCTCTCCGATGCACACAAGCTACAGCGGCTCACATGGGCCCTTGCGCATGTTGAAAGGCCTATCGGTAAGATATTTGTAATATTTCGGTAAAATATTTTGAAAACTATTTTTTTGTAGGCGGTACATTGTACCGTTTTGATGCCATGTATAATGTTGTACATATAGATGAAAAATGGTTCAACATGTACAAGGCTTCGTCTCGTTACTACTTGGCTGCCGACGAGTCATTACCATACCGATCATGCCCCAACAAACGCTACATCGGTAAGGTAATGTTTCTTGCGGCTGTCGCACGGCCACGGTACAATTTTTCGACCAAAACCTACTTTGACGGTAAAATTGAGATTTGGCCAATTGTTGAGAGAGCCACGGCCAAGCGGACCTAAAACAATCGGGTAGCAGGGACACCGATCACGAAAAATATCAACATGTCAAGAAAAGTGTACGTGAAAATGCTAAAGGAAAAAGTTTTCCCGGCAATCCGCGAAAAATGGCCCGGTATGTAGTTTTCAAACCATTTTACCGAATATTTTCATATTAACGCTTATTTTGTTACTTATATAGGGCGCAAGGACCGTGTAATTCGTGTACAGCAAGATAATGCTGGACCTCATGTTGAAGAAGATCATGGTGAGGTGGTTGAAGCCGGGAAGGAAGGGCGGTGGAAGATCAAAATGGTTGGTCAGCCTGCTCGTTCGCCTATGTGCAACATACTTGATTTGGGTATATTTAATTGTATCCAATCTGTACAGTATCGCCAGCCGACAAACCAAATTGATGGCCTCATCGATGCAGTTCAAACTGCATTTAATAGTATTCAATATCAAAATATAGAAAAATGCTTCCTCACTTTACAAAAAGTGATGGAATGAATTATTATTGACGAGGGAGGTAACAACTTCAAACTCCCTCGTGTTCGCAAGCTTCTCGGTGGTCATGGCGGTTTTCCAACTTCTCTTACCACCACAAGCACGATTGTTGAAAATGGCTACAGAGCGCTCACGTCGCAGATTCTTAATCAATACACTGTCTTTTTTTTGTCGCCGTAATTCTGAGGATTTGATAACTAATTCCGTATGTAAAAATGAAAAGAAACCTCATTGGCTAAAACGTTTCTCTGATATGCCGCACGTCGTCATAACTGGCAATAAAACCTCACTTTATTAAGGGCTCAAAATGGCGTCTTGAGGCGAGTTTTCAAGGATTTGTATGGAGCCATACGATCCACAAATCCATCGGAGGCTGCTGTAAAACTTCAGATTAATATCGCTAATTAGGAGTGAAATTACGAAAAAAACTATTTTCCTTCAGACTCGGCGCGACAACCTTGCTGTTATTTTCTCTAAAACTGACGTTATGTAGCTCAAACAAATATCTACGAAACAAGCAGCACATGAGGTTTCGTATAAGGGTCTACTTGCTTTGTAATTCTTTGTTCACATTATACTAGACGCAGAAGTAGCAATCATCATACTTTGGTGGGACAGAGAAGTACTCTGCACGTCCGAATCCTTCAACCTGCTGCACTGAGAGAGACGCTGAGCTGCTACGCCAAGTTGACGCCGCTGGGTGTCGAGAACAAGACGAGCGTCATGACCCAAGACCCGAGATGGCAACCAGGCGTTTGTGTTCCGCGCTGTTCTGGACGACGGGGTCACGGTCTCCGTTCGAGACCGACTGCCACTCAAGATGCACTTCCTCGATCAGGTGGTCCTATCGTCCGCTGAGATCGCCGGTCTGCCCAGGGTGACGATCAAGCGGTAGTTCCAGCTCTGAGATAAGGGAGTGGCCGACCAACACACGGGGGCGGAGCTGGAGGCTAAGGCAGCGCTGCTGTACACGAAAGCTAATGACCAAGGGCTTTTTGAGACCGGCCCAGTAGGTGTGGAGCTGGAGCTTGGAGCTGAGGATGCGGGTCTGGCGGAGCTGCTGGTGGATCAGGAGGACGAGACGGCGGAAGAAGCGAATGCTCGCACGAAGGCTCTGATACGACGAGAAGAGTAAGAACGAGAGGCGACTGTGGCCATTGCGGTCTTGAAACAGGGCGACAATCAAGTACAGGTGCATGTCATCGAGGCGCGGGACTTGAAGGGGCGAAAACGTACGTGGTTGTTGGATTGGAGTGTGGAGTGATAGCGCTAATAGGTGAATGGCTTATTTGGGATGCAGAGGCTGCGTTTTTGACGAGATCTTGTTCTTCAACTTCCCCAACGTCGGCCGGCACGAGCTTCGAGAAGCTTCAATCTGTAAGTTTGGTAGCTTTAAACTCCTCTTAAGAGCCTGCTTACACTGATTCTGTGTTCATGTGCGGCTAGATCTCGGTCTACCACAAGGAGAGAGTGATCAAGAATAATATTATCGGCATTTATCAGCTCGGTTATATCTCCGTATACGTCTAAGTATGTGGCTCTTCCCCTTGTTCTCAGTTTGTGACTCGGAGCATCAGCTCTACCGGCAGTGAGTCGCTGTTCACGATAACTTGAGCAAAACCGATCGAGGTATCCAGGGATTCCTCCTTGTTAAGTGTCGTCATACTCGGGCCAGACGACGCGCTGCGTGTGCACGTTTGAGAAGCTGAAATTGAGCTATAGCTAGGGAAGCCACATGCGAAACCCCAGCAGACTGAAGTGACCACGCTGCGCTTAGGCCCCGTGAGTTCGTGCTTCTTGCAATTGAACTCAAATTGTTGTACGGGTTCTTCGAGCTGACTGCCATGGAGACCGGAGGAATATTGCTTGGTGCGCAGGAAATTGACGCGTTCGTACAAGTGGCCTTCGCCGCGAACGCAACACTCAACCCCCCCTGTGCTACCGTAAAAGGACCAGGGAATCTCGCTCCCAGGAACTGTGGTTACCCGTGAAGCATATCGGACTGTCAGTATGGGATCGAGATCGGTAGATTATTTCCTGGGTCGTATACCGGTCTGCTCGGCTGTTTGGGTCGGCGATTCCAATACAAATCTGAAGTGTTTATCTATGTCCTCAGAGGCCTCAGAGAGACCGTTTGCAACCGAAGCAAAGCGAAGGTCTGCAATGGTCGGCGCGTGGGCCGGAGTAGGTGCCCTAACAAGGAGTTAATATCTAACTACCGACGCCTTGCCCGCCATGAGCGAAGCGAAATTGGCGGTGCAAACGAGGAGCTCACGCAGTATCATTCTACCCGAAACGCCGACCCAAACAGCCGAGCAGACCGGTATACGACCCAGGAAATAGTCTATCATCGAGATCTCACGTCTCCGAATGAATAGGTCGGGGTGGTATCGCATGATCTCCTTCAAGTTCCATACAGCACTTTGTAGTCCGCAAAAGTGAGGGGAGATAGTGACGGTGAAGCTGTAGGCGCTGGCTTGGAAGGGCTGAGCGAGGCCACAATTCAAGAGAAACTCTAGATTGAACACTAGCAACAACAGCTCCTTGCGGCAGCGCCTCGATGGTACAATTTGTTCGGGCCTCCGTTATGCGGCACAAATCAAAAGTTTCAGTTGCTCGTGCTGAACTCGGTTCGACGTATCGCGGCCGTATACTCGTGTCAATGGTTTGTGTTTAGTCCCTACTGCCGGACACGAAGCAAATGCCGTCTTTCACTAGTGGCTCATCACAAATTCGAGTCACGATGTCCGTCTTTTTAAAAGCCACGAAGCTGCGAAGGATGGCGCGGCTACGTTGAGCAGCGTATGGAACATCGCTCCGCGTTGGGGTTGCCGGCAGATTTGAGTCAAATTCCGGCTGTCATCATCACGCTCAATCGGTCTGTAGGCGTTGTGGCTGTAACAATTTGGCAAGAGGAGATTATGAGCGTTAGTTTTGTTCGTTTCCGCTGTTTGGACACGGATTACTGGGAAATACCAGTGCGTCCGTGAAGAAATCGCACGACAACAGACAAGATTTGCCCGTGAACGGTCCCAAAATCCTGGTGTTCATCAGTTGCGCTTAGGCATCGGCCGAGTGGCGATGGCTACGCGGCATCCATGGGTTAATGAAGGCGACACAACCGACTATTTGGTCTTCTTGGCGAATTACACTTGTCACTAGCTGCAGCTGTGTGATCTGTCGCCACAGCAGGACCCCCAAAGCTCCGGTGGTACTGAACGATGGGGTGTTGCGTAGCGGCGATCTTGTTGTCAAGAGGGACGAATTCACCGAGCATTGCGCTCTCTGATATTAAATGTTACTGTTCTGCGTACAGTATGCTTTCTTACCACTGAAAATACACACTCACCCACTTCTTCTCCTTCTTGCAGAATTCCCTCTTCACCTTAGGCGGCAGGGTTTTGTACGGCTCCTCAGTATTCGTCCACGCGACATCACCAATCTCTTCGTCACGCTCATTGAAGCTTGAGGAGACCACTTCATCAATCTCATAGAGGTCGGTGACGCGATCACTATCGGGAAGCTGAGGAGCTACGGATTTTCCGTGCCTATCGATCCCGCTTTTGAGCAGCGAGGCAACCGTCAACTTCTTGCGAACACCTCGCGTATACTGGTCGTCCAGTATCTCATGGATCAGCAGCTTGAGTTCGGTTAAGTCGGTAGCCTGCCTCGCAGCAAAGACGACAATTGCATGGGCGACTTGGTTGTCCACGCGAAGACGCTTGAGGTGCCCGCGCCGAACCCCGTCGCACAAGGCACGCGACTTGGTTCGGCTCACGTACATCTCGGGCAAATGTACTTGTGTGAGCTTTCCATCAAAGAGCAAAGACCGTTAGACCGTTGTCTAACGGTCTTTGCTTTTTGATGGAAAGCTCCATTTAAAGACCGTTAGACAACAGTTTTTGATGGAAAGCTACTGTTAGACAACGGTATTTGATCTTTGATGGATTATAGCTCGCTCTTGCTGGAACGACCAAGACCAGTGCTTACAACAACTTAGGTGAGTGTCAGCAACGGCTCCTCAGAACATTTTCGCTGCAACGGTCCACACTAATTTCAAGCTCCTTCCTTCACTTGCCAGCTCGCTTCAGCACCCGACCCGCGGCTACCGAATGTGAAGAAGGCGCCTTCGTCGGCACGGATGTGAGCGCGAGGACACATAGCATGGAGGTGGTTTGAGCTACCCGAAGCCTGCTTTGGGTATTGCGTAGCCAACGCGGAGGCCGTGTGAGCTGGTTTTTCCATTGCATTGCGGCCTTCTGTACATGCTATGTGTCCATGTGCTCGTGTCAATGATGTTCAACGCAGTGAGATTCTGTACGTCTGCACTATTTGCTGTATTCATCGCAGTATTTGAACCTAATGTACCACTGTGCTTACCCTTAGTTGCTGCTGCCGACATTCACATCTCGAAGCCCCAGAGGCGAGTTTCTGCCCGACCCGCGCAGCAAGTGTCCCCCCCACCGCGGATGTGACTCGTCGTCTCTGGTGGTGATTGTTACAGCCGAGTCCGAGTGGTAATGGACGGACTGCATCCCGCGCAGCAAGTCGTGCCGCCGCCGCTGCTGCTGGTGGTTCATTGCGGCGGCCCGATCCAAGACGGCAAACAACCGCTAACGCCCGTGGAGCAAGTGCCGCCGCCACTGCAGCTGCTGGATTTTTGCCGGGTCATTGCGGCGACCCAGCCTGACCCAACAAAATGCCGCAAGTGCTATCGCTGCATCTGGTGCTTGTCGGCAACAGTGTGCAACGGAGATCATGGTGGCCCGGTTTGAGTGGGCAATGAGCTGCCTGCAACGCACGCTGCTAGCCGCCGGCACCGCTACCCATCGGTTCTATTGCACTGGCGGGCCATTGTTGCGATCAGGTTGAGTCGGTAATGAGCTGACAGCAAGTGGTGTCGCCGTCGCTGCTGTTACTCGTCGTCTCTATTGGGTTCTTGGGCGATTGAAGCGACTTCGTCCGAGACGACAAGGTTCCGCGTATACTATCTAGTGGGGCCGCCACCACTGCTGCTTGCCATCTTTTTTGCGCTGCATTGGCATTATGATCCCCGACTCGAGTCGGCAAAGTCCCGCGTGTACCCACACACCGGTACAGCCGCCACCACCGCTGCTCGTCGGCTTGGGCAAGATGCTGGGCTATTGTGACGGTCCGGTCAGCGTGGACGAAGTGCCGCTAGCACCCGTGCATCAAGTGCTGCCGCTGCCGCTGCTCGCCGTCTTGTTCGCACAACTGGGTCATTATCACGACCCGCGAAGTGCTGGCAGTGTCCGCAAAGCTACTGGTATCATCGCCGCCACTGCTGCTCGTCGTCTGCTGAGTCATCGCTGCGACCCGGCCTGCGCCAACAAAGTGAAGCCATGTTCCACGAAGCTGCTGGCACCACCGCCGCCGCCGCTGGCACCACCGCCGCCGCTGGCGATCATCGACTTGTGCGCGCTGATGGGCCATCGTGATGGCCCGATCGCAGTTGGCGAAGTGCCGCTAGCAAGTGATGCCAGCTCGTCGACTTCTTCAAGCTGCTCGGCCATTTCGGCGGCCTGGTCAGAGACTGCTAACAACTGCTAGCACCCGTGCGGCAAGTGCTGCCGCTGCCGCTGCTCGCCGTCTTGTTCGCACAACTGGGTCATTATCACGACCCGCGAAGTGCTGGCAGTGTCCGCAAAGCTACTGGTATCATCGCCGCCACTGCTGCTCGTCGTCTGCTGAGTCATCGCTGCGACCCGGCCTGAGCCAACAAAGTGAAGCCATGTTCCACGAAGCTGCTGGCACCACCGCCGCCGCCGCTGGCACCACCGCCGCCGCCGCTGGCACCACCGCCGCCGCTGGCGATCATCGACTTGTGCGCGCTGCTGGGCCATCGTGATGGCCCGATCGCAGTTGGCGAAGTGCCGCTAGCAAGTGATGCCAGCTCGTCGACTTCTTCAAGCTGCTCGGCCATTTCGGCGGCCTGGTCAGAGACTGCTAACAACTGCTAGCACCCGTGCGGCAAGTGCTGCCGCTGCCGCTGCTCGCCGTCTTGTTCGCACAACTGGGTCATTATCACGACCCGCGAAGAGCTGGCAGTGTCCGCAAAGCTACTGGTATCATCGCCGCCACCGCTGCTCGTCGTCTGCTGAGTCATCGCTGCGACCCGGCCTGCGCCAACAAAGTGAAGCCATGTTCCACGAAGCTGCTGGCACCACCGCCGCCGCCGCTGCTGCTGATCATCGACTTGTGCGCGCTGCCGGGCCATTGTGTTGGCTTTGTCGGAGTCGGCGAAGTGCCGCTAGTACCCACGAGCTGCTCGTCGGCTTCTCCACGCCGCTAGGCTATTTTGGTGGCTTGGTCATAGACGGCATACAACCGCTAGCACCTATACAGCAAATGCCGCCGCCGCTGCTCTCCATCGTCTGCTGGATTATCGCTGCGACCCGGCCGGAGCCAGCAAAGTACCGCAAGTGCTTTCGCTGCAGTTGGTGCTTGTTGGCTACATTGCGCTGCGGAGATTACGATGGCCCGGTTTGAGTGGACAATGAGCTGACTGCAGCGCACGCAGCTAGCGACACGGCGCTGCTACCATTGCGATGGTGGCCATCGGTGTGACCTGGTTCAAAGCGCCGCCGGCACCTAGTCGCTGTTGGCACTGGTCGTCGGCTTCGGATAAATCGTATTTTCTTTGGCAATCAGCCATTGGCTAGGATTCATTTTTCGTTTTGCAGTGAAAACCTCAAAATGGAGATCACCAATATTTTGACCAACGAAGAATGGCAAGCTGACGAGTGGGAGTTGGGACTTTCTGATGGAGATCAAAGCAACACAGAGTCGATGAATCCAAGTGAAGTTGCGCAGGTCTACATCGAGCGTCTAACGTCTGGAAGTGGATTGCACCTGCTTAGACCAAGAAAAGTTCAACAAGCCTACGAAAAGAATGCTGAAGGGGGTCTGTTTGGTCTTTTCGTGAGTGTGAAACTCAAGCGAGCGTGGCGCAACTGGACAAACGCCGTCCTGAAAGCCAAGGGAGAGATGCCAGTTACTGTCGCTGAGCTGGACGCATATATCGGGCTAGAAATGGCGATGAGTCTCATTCCCATCACCGACATCAAGGAGCTGTGGTCCGATAAGCAATTTCAAGGACACCAAGACATCAAAGCCACAATGAGCAGGACTCGGTTTCAAACTATCGGGGGCTCTCTTCAAATTCACCCTCCTATTACCAAGGCAGATGGAGCCGAATCAAGTGACACTTGCTCCGACACAGATTCATCTGACGAAAGCGTGGTTGAAGCAGTCGAGGCCCTCACCAGTACAGATACATCAGCCGATGGACACGACAACGTAAGCGCCAGGGAAGCAGTCCCAATGGCTGTGACAGGGCCCGAAGCGGAAGCACGTGCTCGAAGAGATCCATTGCGGCACAGCCGGCACTTGTTGGAGCACATCCAGCGAAAGTTTTCGACAACAGCAGTTCCATTTGGCGTCAGTAGCCTTGATGAAAATGGTGTTCGGACGAAAGCGCGCACCTTGGCCAAGTCGTTTATGCCCCTTAAGCCGGACAAGTTCGCCGTTAGATTTTACGCAGTGGTGGGATGGCGATCGCTTTACGTTCACAGTATATGGGATAATGGATCGGGAAACACGCTGCCAACAACACCTTCCCAACGGTACACCCAGCTTTTTCCGATGCTCCGAACACCAGTGGACAACACGCTTCAACGCCCAGATGTCAAAATCAAGTCTGATTCGGCGGCAGCGCTGTGGTTGGCAATGATAGCTCACCAAACTAAGCTGTACCCCGACCCGACTGGAAGACGTCTACTGGTTTGCGACAACTTCTACACGCGGCAAATATTTGCGAAGGCTCTTCTCGCGTTGACTGATGGAGAAGTCCGCATTCTCGGAACTGCTCGACAAGATTGGGTCGATGGCTTAAATAAAGCAGCGGTCGTAGATGCAATCGCACGTGTGACGGAGGGTGAGAGAGGAGCGTGGGAGCTTATTGCAGCTGTTGACAGTATCGACGATTCCAAGAAAGCAAGGGAGGCACACAAACGAGCTCAAGCCAAGCTCCCTTCACACCTTAGAACCACGTACGCTCCGCACATTACGTTTTCTAGCTGTGCTGGGTTTGTTGTCTTCAAAGACAAACGGCCTGTGGTATTCTATACCAATGACTTGGCTAAAACACCTTCCGCACGCGTTCTTGATGGAAACACCGACGAAGCCATCGCATATTGCCATGGACTGTACCCGATGCGGCGGTGGACGGGCGTTGAAGTGATGCATCGGACAACATTTCAAGTTTCGGCAATTGTTGCGGCTTACAATCTTGCTATGAACGGGGTCGACCGCGTCGATCAGCTTCGAGCAACAAACCCAACCCGGCGCAAAGAAGTCCGTTTATCTATGAGCATATTTACTTGGGCATTGGACCTGTCCATCATAAACGCCTTTGCGTTAATGAGGCACATGGATCAAGGTGATAACAACGCGCCCAAGACTCTACGGGAGTTCAAGCGACGCGTTTGTGTGGCTTTGGCTGCTACCTATCGAGCGGACCGAGAGCGCAAAAAGTCATCAGCTAAGCGACCTTACGCAGAGCCAGCTATCGCCACAAGCTCGACGATCCATGCCCTGACACCGAATAGTTGTGAAACTTCAAGTGGTAAGCTCGTCTGCTACTTGTGCAGTCTTCGGGGAATCAAGTCCAAGTCTCGCTTCGGATGTACGCAGTGTCTACGCGGCTTCCATGTTGCCTGTTTCTGCGTTGTGCATTACAAGGACGAATTGTCTAACGGCTCAGCGAGTGTTGCAACTGCATTGGAGACTCTTCGCAGTGCTGAGGCTGGACATGCTCCATTTCAAACCCGCCGCCGCCTGAACAAGTCGATAACCCAGCTGAATGAGCTGGAGTTACCCCAACAAGACACGTGATCATTCAGGAGACCAGTATCATGGCTAGAGGTGAAGGTGCTGTTGTAGCTCAGTCGGATTAAGCATTTTACATTTGTGTCTTGTGAACTGTTAGCTTCAAGCTGAAAAGTCGCAACACACTGATGGCAGTAGTTGTGCAAATAGCATTGTAATAGGAAGAAAGAGAAGAGCATAAGTACAACTTACTGTAATTTGTATTTAAAACGTTTAGTTTATCAATTCCGGAAGGCGTCGTTAGCGCTCATCTTGCTTACAGAGCGAAGCGTTGGGTTCTAACGAACCTACGAAGTTGCGCGTGGAGGTCATGGTACAGTTGCGCTAGATGCAATCCAGAATTCGTTTCATTCAAGAGCTCCATCACAATTTCCGCAACTTCTTCGAGCGGGAAAGTGTCGTTTTCGACCCAGCGCGATCTGCAGCAGCGGAAAACGATATCGGGAGCTTCCGCTTCCTGCTCTAACAACACATAAATAGTTAGTAATTTGTAGTCACACACGTACTTTCAAATGATACTCACCGGGGTTTCAGCTAGATAGGTTGTGATCCGAGCTCGAAGACGCTCGTTTGCCACACGCTGGAAATTCTGTCGAAGGTCGATGGGGTTGCCTGTCTCAGTAAACTCAAAGAGTAGGGCATTGGCTTCACTGACTTGGCGTGTAACGTAGCTTTCCTGACCAGCAATGAATCGGATCTCGTGCGCGCCTTCTTGACGTAGGGGTCGGAGAGTCATAGCAAAACCGTGGACCCTGTCGTCTTCAGCAGGAGCAGTCGTCACGCGATTTTCGCTTTGACGAAGCTGACGCTCCAGTTGTTGGTGTAGCTGCAATAACTGGTCAAGGCGGGTCTCCACACCGTTCAGAAGCACCATTCTCTCGTGGTGATGCGCAGTGATGAGTCTGGTGATTTGGGCATCCTTTCGAGCGTTTGCCTGCCTGAGGTCGTGAACTGTGGCATCCCTGTTGGCAATCGTGGCGTGGCAGGTGGTAAGCTCGCTGCGGAGCTCTTCGTTTTGAGCTTGGAGTTCCTCGATCGTCGCCATGGAGGGTGTTTATTTACGGAGTAGTGTGTATGAGGGGGATAAAAGAGAGAGTGTGGGCTGTCCGGAGGGCATAAGTGGTGCGCAAAGCGAGCGCAGCAAGCCGAAGCCCCGCGCGAAGCGCGGTAGGGTTCCTGTGTCCCAGGCAAGGTTGTTTGGGGTTTAGTCAGGGGTGTACTAAACGTCCGGTCGTGCTATATAAAACGTGCGAATCGGTGACACTAGCATTGCTACTGCGACACCCAGTCGGGTGCAGCATCACGTGCCATATAAAAGAAACCAATGAGCACATATAATATTTATCTCCCCTATATTATGTGTGGAGCTACTTTTGCACGAGTAGTAGCTGCCTGCACTCGTTGCTCTGGCTGTTGCACCTCTGCGGTTATTTTAATGAGCCCAGGGAGCAGAGCGTTCATAAGCATTTGGCCTATATGGACGCTCTATCGCCAATCGACGATTACCGGTATTATAGTATTTACTGGTATTATAGTATTTTCCGTGCTCCTTGATTTTGGTATTGAGTATAATAATTATCCGTGTTTGAATACAGAGGCAAGTCAAAGGCTTGCTTTCGTCACTGCAATGAATCGAATGACGTCATTTTGCATGAACAGCTCGATTCGGCAGGCCTCATCATTCATTTCCTTATTTTCCCAGAAGCCACGACCGGTGATAATTGAAAAACAAGAAAGGACCACTATGCTGACTAGCGCGGCTCGACGAATGATGCCAAAGCCGTGGAGCCTAGACTCACAAATAGCCATGCCTTTCGGCTGCTTGGACTTTGCCGATAATCCAGAAATCAAGCGTTGTCGCTGATTTTCGTCTCTCAGGTGCGGGACCTGTATTTTTCTTCGCTTCTGCTTAGCACCACGTTTCCATCAGCCATGCGTAGCGTAACTTGAGTAATACCAGTATTTCGCTCGCTTCTTCGATGTGCAACCATCCATATCATAGTAAAAGTTGCAGTCTGGTTTCATGACCGGCAGCAGATCTCAGATGCAACCATTATGGGCAGTTGTCGCACTTGACCAAAATCATTCGTGGAGAAAGGGTATCCTAATGGACAGTCCGCGCAACAGGAACGGCAATCGGCGGTGGCTGAATCACTAACACTGTGTGTGCAGAGAATGCCTACTCGCTGCAACAGCAACGACACAGTGGCCAGGGCACCGAGAACCCATCATAGAGGGCGTCCACCATAGTTGACAGCGCACCGAAAACGCCCTACAATAGCGTCGTCACCAAAACAGCATGCATGGATATTGCCCGCACTAAGCGTCTCGGTCGGGCCGCCATAGTGTCCATAAGCCGACGAGCAGCTGCAGGCTATGGCACCAGTACAGTATTTTGCCTCAATACCTCAGTCGTACTTAGTATTCACTTTCTCAAGTAAATGATATACCAGAGGTTATATTAGTCTATGATATTGAATGGGTTGTATATACTCTACAAGGTTATTAGTTGTGATGGATGCGCTATTGAGGCAAACTACTGTAGCTTCTAGGATCCAGCAGTGCGAACAAGATGGCGAGCAGCAGCGGCGGGTTGTTAGCCGTCTCTGACCAGGCCGCCGATATGGCCTAGCAGCTTGAAGAAGTCGACGAGCAGGCATTACTTGCTAGTGGCACTTCGCCGACGCCGACCGGGCCATCACAATGACCCAGCAGATGACGAGCAGCGGCGGCGGCGCCACTTGATGCACGGGTGCTAGCGGCACTTCGTCCACGCTGACCGGGCAATCACAATAGCACAGCATCTCGCACAAGCCGACGAGCAGCAGCGGCGGCGGCTGTACCGGTGTGTGGGTACAGGCGGGACTTTGCCGACTCGGGTCGGGGATCATAATGCCAATGCAGCGCAAAAAATATGGCAAGCAGCAGTGGTGGCGGCCCCACTAGATAGTACACCTAGTCGTCTCGGGCGGAGGTGCCGTTGCTGACACTCACCTAAGTCGTTGTAAGCACTGGTCTTGAGCGTTCCAGCAAGAGCGAGCTATAATCCATCAAAGATCAAATACCGTTGTCTAACAGTTGCTTTCCATCAAAAACCGTTGTCTAACGGTCTTTAAATATAGCTTTCCATCAAAGAGCAAAGAACGTTAGACAACGGTCTTTTCTTTTGATGGAAAGCTCACACAAGTACATTTGCCCGAAATGTACGTGAGCCGAACCAAATCGCGTGCCTTGTGCGAGGAGGTCCGGCGCGGGCACTTCAAGCAGCTTCGTGTAGACGACCAAGTCGCCCGTGCTATTGTCGTCTTTGCTGCGAGGCAGGCCACCGACTTAGCGCAGCTCAAGGAGCTAATCAAACAGATACTCGACGAACAGAATGCGCGAGGAGCGAGAGTGACTGTAGCCTCGCTGCTCAAAAGCGGGATCGACAGGTTTGGCAACTCTACAGCGCCTATTCTGGCTGGTTCGAGCAGTGTCCAATACGAGATCGACGAAGTGATCCAAACAAGGCACAGGAAAAAGCACAAGTAAAAAAAGCGCTAGTTAAGTGGATGCGCTCCAAGGCTCCATTCCGGACTCTCCCACTGAAGCACAAGCTGGAGTTCAGGAAGAAGCAGCTAAAGAAAATACGTGAGGAATTAGGAGTCAAGAAGTAGGACGAGATTGTACGCCAAGCTGCGATGGACTCTGAATCGTTCCTCAAGGTGAAGTACGGCAACGACTACAGTGAAGGGAAGCCATCGCCTCGCAGAGCTCGCGGTTGATCCTGCATCTACTTCACGTTGGTGCGATGAAAATCGATTTTGCTACAACCGTCATTGTTAATGCTTGTTGCTGGTCAATCGTACGTGCTGCAAATTTGGATGAGATAAATCTCCACTTCTCGTTTGTGTTAGCAGCACTCGTCGCGAACTTCAAGCGCTCTGAGTTGTGCGACTTGGCGCCGTCGCAGCTCGTATTAATCTCTAGCAGAACGAGTGAGCTCTGAACTGTAGCGACCGCCTGCACGATGCTCTCGTGACGATGCGAACCATTCGAGGAGTCCACTAGATGCGGTAGTGGTCGAAGCAGCGTATGAGTTGACAGGATGGCCAAGCTGACCTCATGCACATCGTCTCCACGAGAAAACCCTGCCGCGCTTTGCTATGTGTGCACTCGCGCATGCGGAATGCTTTAGCTCCACCCCTGCAAAAGTTGGGATCCGTGTCGGCTGCGCGGGCGAAGCTGCAGGTGGCATCGGTATAAGCCTCATACCCATCATGGAAAAGCGGGGACTTGACATCCTGTGCGTCTGTGGACATCAGCTTTTGGGACTTCTCAGCCTCGCCCCACGCATACACACGTCGAGCCTTCAGCGCGCAATTCAAACTGCACCTCGGCTACTAGCTCGCAGTTCTCAGAAGAACTAGCCGTTGATGTAGCTCTGGACAGTGACCACTGTTTAACCAGCGGTTTAGAAAGCACCTTAGGAGGTTCCTGGGGGCTCGATAGCCGAGACACAGCTCGTATTTGGCCATGCTCGTGCGAAATCAACCCCGCGAGTTGGTGCCTTTTAGTAGCATGTGTAGTCAGAGTCGTAGCAAACGATTGTCGAAGTGCTGCCTGGGCGGGTTCCGACGATTTTTCATGGCCCACAAACATCACAGCAGCCGTTCAATTCAAATACCTCGGGCGCTCTAGCGGCAGTCGTGTCTGTGCGATTGAAAAACCGAGTCATAAGTGGCGGCGGTGGTTGCAGCAAAAATGAAGGCACGGTAGACTGCATGGAGGGGCGACGCGGGGGGGGGGGGCTTACACCACCTTGCTGTGGTGTTAGGTGAGAACGCGATCCAGAGCTTCGTGGACGTATGAAGTCCCCTTCGTCGGGCTCCGATACGGAGCTCCCGTCTCCGTAACAGCCTATGACGACGGCTTGAGTCTGTTTTGTACCCCCCCTCCCCGAAGCTCAGAGTATTGCAGCAAAAACGTGTCGGCATCAAACAAATCGAGCACAACAAGCACCGCAAGGGCCCCCGGGCTCCTGAATTTCGAGAACGCGATGTCCAATCTCACTGATAATCGTTCCAGCTTCCAACTCTGTCTCGCTTTCGGTTCCGATTGGACCTCCTATTCCTTCCGATGACGTTGGATCATCATTCCCCTCGGCGGCGGACACTAGTGGAGATAGTACATTTGGTTGATCTCCAGCAGAAACATGCTGTCCATCTCCGTCGGCGCGACCGTGGGCTCAGTCAACAATAGTACGCGAAGTTGCTGCTGCTTCAGACGTTTGGCAGCCGCCTCCATCTCCGGATGAAACACGTTTGTGTGAATCCACGACGTTCGACGGTGTATTTGACCCGTATACCGCAAGGTCGAGCACCTCCCTCAGAGACTTGAGGTTCTCAGGGAGCGCATCGCCACCGCCAGCTTCAGAGTCGCCGCTGCTCGTTCCAGGCCTGGAGTGCTGCTGGAATTCAAGGGAAGGCGAATGTGCACGTTGAACGCGGCATGACTACGAGCTTGTCCGCCACTCGACCCCGTAACTATTGATCAGCACCTGTACGAACGTACCCGCGGCATTGTTTGAACTTCCGGGTGCCCTCGCCAGCAAGTGCAACGAATGCGGAACAAAATCTACCAGTCGATCGAGACTCAAAGCGAATCTTTCTGCTCGTTTCTGCCACAGCACGCCATGGTCAGCCTCCTTGGAGCTGGCAACAGTTCCAGGACGTGAAGGCGATTCATCAGTAAAATCTTATTTTCCATTGTCTTCATCATTATCAACGTCATCGGCATCAAGACCGACAAAACAGCAGACCCAGGAGGTTGACTTGGCCACGAAATCACTCGCAATGGCGCCGAGAGAGCTGGATGGTCCAGCCAAAGGCTCTACGAAAATACCAGTCTCGTCCTTTCCGTGCTCAAGAGCGTGGACTGGGTCATTCGTGTGTGTTGTCAGCTTCATCCAGACACTTGCACCTTCAGCGAGCATGTGCTGGTCCCCGACGGCGACTTGACGGAGACGTAGAGCTATGCCACCATTCGTTTCTTCAGGCACGAAGGCGTGGTCGCTGTCCACGCCGCGTCTTCTGCCCAGTTCCTCCACTCAAAGAGCCTACAACCAGTTCGCTCGGTGCTCAAAGCCGCAGAATGGCTCCCTCGACACGCAACTTGGGTGATCAGCACGTCACTCAGTTCTACATGTTTAGCACCGGCTGGGTCTGTGCCACGTAAGTGTAGACCGAGCTGAATACCCGTCGGTCAGCGAGCGCTACCTGGCAAAACTGGTGTGTCTCGCCATGATGAAGTCGCCCTTCGGAGGCTTCGCCTCAAGCGAAGACGTCTCCGGCGCGACTCAGTGCCATGCAATAGTAGTCTCCGCTGCACAGGTGAGCCAAAGGAATGGGCTGTGACTGTTGTGCGGCGCATCCTTTGAAGTACAGCAGTCCCGTTGGTGTTGCCAGGTACTCCACTTTACCTGTGCGCTCATTATAGTATGCTGCGTAGCGTACTCGACCGGAAGTACGAGCATCCAGAGTCTTTGCCGATCCGTGACCCAGTTGTCCGTGGTCCAGTAGAACACCATTTTCCGTGAGCGCAAGAGCAACGGTAGCGTCCATGATTGCAATCGGAGACTAGGGTGGCCGACCCAACCCAGCTGTTGGGGCTGGTGGGGCTCTTCCAGAGATAGAGCGCAACGGACGCTCGTCAAACCCGCTTTGCTCACTTACAGATGCATAAAATGCTCTATTTACTGCAAAATATACTCTTCCTTCAAGAAAGAAGGTTTCTGGTGTGCCTCTCATTCGCAGAAAAGAACATTAGACTCGCTCTAAATGGCTGTTTGTAGAGGACTCAATAGACCCATAAATGTTCGACGGTACTGAAAGGGTTAATATAGAGGATTGGGCTGGTAGTGCAGTTAGTTTATAGGTACTTATCACGTCATCACGAGCTAATTTAGTTGTTCGGTTGTACAACTGACGAGTTGATTGATAGGTAACGACTGGGAAGAACAAGTCATGTTTTATCATACATCTGTACTCGAGATTTTTTATCCTCGAATTGTGTTACGTGTTCGCTATGCTTGAGTTGGTACGGGAGATGTGGTCTGCTCGGACTGCTTCCGCTGCGTTAAAACAACCTGAAGCGCGTGTTGGAATTCGTGAGGGACCACAACCAGGGTTTGGTAGTACTAGCCAAAACTATTAGCGATATCAGTGATAATATCACTAATATTGATATTAATATTAATATATTACCGCCTTTGTGCCACTAATAGTGATACTATCCATACTAGCGAAATCTAGTGACGGTATCAGTGATAATATCACTGATAATATCACTGATAGTTTGCAGAAGCTCCACAATCACAGCTTTCAGCTCTCTTCGAGAAATTGTGGACAAGTACCGCGAAAATCTCAATAGTGCCGAGGATCAGTGAAGATAACCAACTCAATAGAAGATAGGCAATCTATTTTCGATGATAATCAAACCTGATAATGCATCGAGAATCGATCATATTTGATCCAAATGTGATAATATTCAACCCAAAAACCATTCACTGTAATTTACCCCACATTTAGTATGGATGGATAGATCCTTGTTGGAGTGGATGCCTAATTGCACCGGCAAAGTTCCTGCCGGTTGAACAAAATAGCCTAGATCAAAAACAACCACACTAACTGGTGTGGACCAGACTAAATACGGTTTTTACTGTACCGGTACATGTAAACTGCGCACGAAATGGGTGGTTTCTTGCCTCCTTCGTCTCCGCCCTTCGAGTTTCCCCCTCACTTCTGGATTATCAGCCCCACAAACGCGACCGATGAAGTGCGCGAAGATCGACTGCCATTGGGGAGACATCCCGGTGATGAGTCCGTGCTGTGTGTGAGCAACGAGCTCTGTGCTCGACCCGACGTTTACCTCTCGAAAAGGTAGCACTCTTTATTGACCGATAATGAGCGAGCTCAACGCCAGTTGATACCGCGCAACAATCGTGCTGAGCTGAGACGCATGGAGGAAAGCGAGCGACATATGGTGAGTCGGCCTCATAGTATTACTAATAATATTAGTGATATTATCACTGATATTGATATCTTCATCGGCTCACTAATAATATTAGTATCAGTGATATCGGTTTGACATCGGCTATTAGTATTAGTATCACTAATAGACCGAAATTCTCACTACTACCAAACCACTGCCCACAACTGCTTCCGTGTCGAGGGAACGGGCAGAACAACGTTTGTGTGGATGTATTTGGGGCAGATGTACCTGCTAGCGGAAATTGTCTTTATCATGATGTATGGTCGGCAGCAGAGCTCGCAGGTGTTCATAAACCATTCGGGATGTCCGCGTCAGAACACGTATTTACACTAAGGTCAGAGTTGGAGTGACGGTGGTGCGTCTGCTAGAAGAAAAAAGGCCCCACGATGGGTACGGAAATGATTTTTTGCATGTAGGAGACTTAGTGGCTCGTCCAAATCAGTATCTCGAGTATTCTGGGGCGATACCGATTATGGCGATGGCGAGCATGCTGAAACGACGAATTGTGACATTGTGTGCTGATGGAGTTTACGTAGTTACCACTCCGTTCCATTGCAAGAGCATGAACCCACCTTGATCGTTGTTTCATTAGAAGAACACGAAAATTAAACTGGATTTCAGTATGATTAAACAAAAAATGTCCACTAACAATCCATCTATATTGTAGAAATAGCTTTGACCGAGGCCTTTTTACTTACTTCTTGTCTTTTTTCCTCTTTACCGCATACAAAGACCGTGTCAATGGGCATATCAAAAGAACCGTATGATCCTTCTGTTTCTTTTGAGCCCAAGAACGTAAAAAGCACTAGAAAATTCGTAAATTTAGTGACGAAGTGCCTGTATCATGCTCTTGCAATGGAAGGGAGTGGTACTCCCGAAGATTTAAGTTTTCTTTGGTTGATGGCCCTGTTGGTAATGAACCTGTTGTTATATACCATTGCGCGGCGAGTCGTGTTGCGGAGGCTGTTCGCCTGTGTGATCGAAATCACTACGTCGCTGCATGTTTTTCGGATGGTGATGCACGGCGCACGTTTTGCACCTTTCTTCGGCGAAGGAGTGCAGTCATAACGGAACAGAATGGAGGAGAGGCTATAAATGTGGATGATACTTCTGTACCTATGAAGCGGTTACAGGATACTTCTGTAAATTTGCACGAGGAACCACGGAAGCGCGCTAGATCACTAAAGACACGCGGTATAAACAAGTCAGCTTGCCACGAAGCTGCGTATACGAATGCACGATTTGAGAATGAAGACTTGAACGAGCTAATAGCAGAAGCGACGTCGATTAAACATTTGTCCGAGAGCAGAATGAACTTGTCGCGACGGAACTATACGAAGCACCCGCGGCTCGCGTTGCTTTATTTTCACTGCTGCTCAGCGGATTTGGGGGCGTGCGTTTTTGCCGATGAGCAACTTGGATCTTCAGATAGCGAGGCTACTGAATCCAGATTATTGAATGCTCTCGATGAACCTGTTGATGCAAAGGTTGCAAAAGCCTGCTTCGATCGTGTTAGTCGTAGCTCTGCAAGTTCAGGGGACCTTTGGGCCTGCGCGTCGTGCTGTGAATATTTAAACACAGTTGACGATGTTGTGGAATTTGTGGCCATTGATAAACTACACAGAGGTTTTGAATTAACAGAATCAGACGCGGAAGATATCAACGCGATTCCAAGCTGGGCTGTTGAACAACACGTCCAAGTATTGTTTGCGGAGGGAAAACGGTATTATTTAAAACCTGAACTAGTTCAAGATTTTGCTGCAATTCCACTATGCAAGAAGTGCGCAGGCGATCCACGTAAATCGGAGTTTAGCATCGCTTCTGGGCGCGACTACGGGCGGTTCGGAGGATTGCCCGAATTAGATGTGGCGAGCAACCTGTTAGACCGTTCAAACTTGAGATTGATCTTTCCGGAAAACACAGCATTGGTCACTCGATTTGTTTCCCATCTGACGGTCCTGCAGAATGTTCGAAGGTGCTGCCGTGCACCTCGGAGGAGTGCATACCAAGAGTGACGTTTGTGGGTCCGCGCGGGAAGTGGGAGAAAAAGAAGAAGAGCATAGGACGGATTTTTGAGTTGCCCGTTGATAGCATGTACGAATGGATGCGGGTTCTTTCGCGAACGCATTCATACTTCGTAGAGAATCAGATTCAAGTTGATGAATCGGATGGAGTGAGAAACGTGTTACGTTACTTAGAAAAGAAGATCTTTTTAAGCGGTAATCGGCCTTCCATTTGAGTATTAAAACTTTTTCCTATGGAGCCTCAGTGTGGTAAGCAGCCTATCAAGGTTCTGCCTGTCTTCCGCGAAGCTGTTCACTTCGGTCTTTGTCCTTGGGCCTTGCGTGTGGTGAGGTGATCCAGATCCGTTACAGCGGGTCCTCTCTGAGGTCCTTGTTCTGTCGATTAGGGCCCCACGCCAAGGCGAGTTACGTATTTTGACTGTCGTGTTCCCCTTAGTGGAGGGGAAATCATGAGCAGCGAGGAATCCCAGGTCCTCACTGTTGGTGCTTGAACGGGGCGCCAGGGGCTCACCAGACCCGGGGCGTCGTGGTTTCCTTCCGAAATTCTTGAACACGTGGGGGTCGTCACGCCCTCAGTGTTTGGTTCTTGAGCTGGGTGAGCGCTAGGGTTCTCTAGGTCCTCTCGCCTTGGTAGTCGTCGGTCTTGTGCACTTCGAGGGGTACCAGGTCCTCGTCGTGTTGGCAATGCAATCGGGTTGAACGCGAAGGGTCTGCCGGTCCCGTCGCATCTTGGTGGTAGGTCATCTTGAGCACTTGAGGTCGTGTTCTTGGCTTTCTCGTTAGCGTGGCAATAACTGTCACAGAGGATCTTCCTCACTGGGATACTTGGGTATGTGCAGGCGATCCGAAGCGTCCAGAGTGGACAAGGCTCTGGGGGTGCTTGATCCGGTAACAATTCCTTTTCCGCTCCGGCGTAGCGAAACAGCACTGGTTCAGTCGATGCGAAGCTTTTTTAGAGACCAGCAAACTCTTGTGACTTCGATCCGTTACAACAGCGCCTCGCTCGACACCGGGAAGGTAGAGATCATACGCAGCTTGTCCTCCAGCAGAGTGCGAGAGACCTTGACCTTTGTGGTGCGTTCCTTGACAGTGATCGTAAGCGCAGGAGGGCCACCGAGCCCTCGAGCGCCTTGGCGGCGCGATCTTCTTATTGGTGGCCGACAGTAGGCACGGCTCCGCGTCCGTGTCCGACGCCCAGGAATACCCCATCTCGCATTCTCGGCCCCACGCTGGGGGGACTTCGTCCGAGAAGAGAGATCCTCCGAAGAGGCGCTGGGGATCTTCCTGGAGCCACTTGAGTCAGAGGGCGCGAAAAGCGAAGTGATTAGAAAAGAAGATCTACGAGGAAGTTGACATTAGTGATGGTGCGTCTGCTCGATTAATCGACGACGATGTAACCGCTGAGCGGTTTGGCGAAGAATATGTTGACGACGGTTCTGGGGTGGTGATTATCTCCAAATCAGCGGTGTTGAAGGATGTTGATGGTTTCAATCTATCCGCAAGGAATGCAGCCGTGGAAGCGATGCTTTTCAGAGCTGTGGAAATATAGATTGTTTATTGATTGCAAGGGCCTCGACGATAACAATCAATTATTGCAATCATGACAATCTAGATCGCTGATTATTGTAACCATGGGTACAACTTACACTTCGGCTGACTCAGTACTCTTCGACAGCTCGATGGTCTTTGACACATCTGCAAGCGTCACCAGGTCCCAGTTCAGCTTTTGGAACATCACTGGGGGCGGTTCTTCTTCTGGGCGACGACTCCAATTGGGAAATTAAATGCTTGAGAGGCACCAGTACGTCTAACACCAAAGAAAATGGCGCCATAAGGCTCCTGCTGCGCGAGAGCCAACGAATATAGCGCCAAAATGCTCCAGCAGCACCAGTATGATTCGCCTGAGGCCTCGCTTTGAGCTGAATGCCAATGAACTATCTGTGGTGGGCCCAACATCGACTGGGAGACAATCTCGAGATTGAGATTGCCGATTGATATCTCCGAGCAATCAATAATTGTGATTGACAATCTTGGCAACCTCACAATCGCAATCCATTTTTCCACAGCCCTGGATGCTTTTGATGCTTGATAAAAAATGAAAATGGGGTTGAGCCTCCTCTTGTGACTGTGCATCGCGGTGAAGAACCTATAACAGAGTGGTCCCAGAATGGTGATATGATAGCTGCAGCGTTTCCGTGCCTTTTTATGAGGGGGGGCAAACATTTGCCTAGCGGGACCTGGCCTGCAAGCTTGATAAAACATTTAATGCGGTACTATGATGGAAGGTTTGAAAAACACACGGCTCTTGTGGCGATGCTGTTTAGTCAACTCCAGCGCCATACAACGGTAAGAAAGGCAGCTCACATTGGCTCGAGTCGGGCTGCTGTTCTTGTCCAGCTCGGCAAGTTGGCAAACTCGCAAGAATTCTATGATGTACTTGTGAGCGCAAGGAACAATCCCGAATCTCGACAAGCGAAACGTGTGAACGGGTACCTGTTACGGATATTGTCGTTGGTTGGAGGTAGTATCCCGTTTTCTCCGTTTGAGCGTGCAACTACTCGACCTAAGATTGGTGCTTTGAGAGCGAGGTATGGAATCCCGCAGCATTGGGTCACGATCGCGCCTCCGGAGCATCACAATCTCGAATTGCATCGCATTGCGGCTCTTCGAGAAACAAATGCCTGGAACCAACCCGGCAATATTTTTCAGCAGAAACAGTGCACTCAGGAAGACTTGCCCGTTTCAGTGCGTTATGGTGGCCGCGGTAGGCTTGCTGTATCCAATATGTACCCTGCACTAGCAGCGCGCGTATTTGATCGCTGTACAAAGCAGATGTGATGAGTTGGGTCAGACGAGCGGCCCAGATGCGGACGTGACGGTAGGAGACGAAGGACAGGAGCGGCCGAGTAGGAATGAGTGGGACGTTGAACCCCTGTGGACCTTGGAGACCTCGTGGTCGCTAGGATCTGCAGCACGTGTGTGGCGGGCACGTGCCTCACGAACTCGAGCGTCGAGCTCACTGTAGAAATCACCGGCGAGGACTCAGCAGCCTCGACGACGAACGCGGCTCGGGAGCGAGCCGTGCTGACGAAAAGGGCGAACAGCGGCTGCTTCAGTAGGCGCGCTGCTAGGCAAGCACGTGGTGAGCGACGGACAGGAGAGCAGTTGGCACTCCGAGTCTTCTGTGGACTGCGAAGTAAGGACGGACACGCGGAGGTGTGCGTCCAAGTGGTTTAGAGTGCGACAAGGTTGTTTATCGTGTACGTGTCTGAGTAGAGCGTGTATTGTTAGTTAGTCAGTGGCGTGAGCTGCTACGAGTTGGCCTTTCTAAATATAGTAGGTTGCGTTGCCAGTCGGGCACGCACCGGTGGGGTATCGGAAGTTCGGTACTGACGGCCTGACGGACTTTGGCTGAAGATCAGCACCGTGACGACCAAACTCTCGCGTGCAGAGTCCCAGCACGTTGCACGGTGGTCATACAGGGGCGTACAACTGAAGACGTGAACGCTCAATACGAGATTTTGACGGACACCTCCGGCAACGACATGGCCCGAACGAAGACGATCCTTGTGCCGGTTGGTACGGCGGCAGGAGATGGGACGACGGGAAGCTCGGCGAATACCGGACCACCGGGTGTGCAAGAGACGCTCAGGGTTCGGGCGCAGGACGGTGACGGGTCAGACCTGGACGGGAACAACGCGCCCCAAGATCGCGAGGCGACCCCTGAACAAGACGATGAAGGCGGCGCCGCTCGCCGCGACACCACCGGCCCAGCCATGATGACGACGCTCACGACGGTGCTCCAGCAGCTGGTCACGTCGACGGACCGGATGGAGGCGCGCATGCACGTGATCGAGACGCAGCGGAGCACGGCCGCGATAGGAAGCTCGGCCACGAGCGGACCACCAGAAACGACGACGGGAAGGACGCAGGACACCAGTGCGCGGAGTGAACCGGCACCAGCCACGACGCTCACGGCGACGATGCAGCGAGGCCCAGCACCAACAGTCTTCGGGCGACGCGGTGGTCACGGTGACGACCCCGACGGTGGTGACGGCAGCGACGACTCAGCCGACTCTAGCTCTGGCGACGAACGTGGTGACGGTGGCAACGGTGGACCCTCAACCCCAGCACTCGCAGCTGCACCTCGACGAACACCCCGAAATCGACGACGAGCGATCCGTGACCTGGAGCTGCCGACGTTTCAGCCGTCGCCGATGGTGTCCGTGTCCACGTGGATCGCGCGTGTCGATCTGGCGCTGCAAGGTGTACGCCTGTCAGGAAGCGGTGATTGGACTGACAACGAACTGTATTACATCCTCGGTAACAAGCTACAAGACAATGCTGCCCGCTGGTGGGTGCAGATGGACCAAGAGGTACGCGACGGGGAGAAGACGTGAACGAACTTAAAGGCGGCGCTAGTAAGGCGATACGGGGAGCGCCTGGATCGCTCAGCAGCCGAGTGGCGCGTGAGCCAACGTCGTATGATGCCTGGCGAGACCTTCGCCGACTTCGCGGCTGGATTGCGGGATCTGTGCGGCCAGAACCGAGTGAGTGAGCGCGTGTTGCTGGCTCAGTTTTATCGTAGCCTGGAGAAGACGACGCGGCAGCTCGTGAAGCAGGCGCCACGACCCAGAACACTTGAAGAAACCGTCGACAAGGCCACTGAGATAGAGGACCCTATCGACAATGTGGCGCGCGGCATGCTGAACATCTGCCAAGCGTGGGCGACGGCCCCGAATCCATATATGGTACCGATGAGCGGTACGACGGGACCCCTGATGGCGATTCCGGGCATTGGAGCAACTGGCCCGACTGATCTGGCGACGGGCACGACCATGGAGGAGCTGGATCTGGCGCACTTCTCGAACCCGCAGGGCGTCTGGAATAAGTTCACGGGCACGTGGGACATACCCGTTGGGCGTCAATGGAATGGGCGCTACTGGGCAAAGAAGAGCATGAAGCGTGATCGTCCGGCACGAGCTACATAACCGCTTGCTGTAAGGCGTATGGCGCCGGCGAAGGCCGATAAGAAGGCCAAGGTCAGCATGGCAGTGGCGGCGGACCAGTACGAGGAGGAAGAGAGCGACGATGACGCGGAGACGACCGTCTCTCACACACCAGCGCCTGCTAAGAAGCGTAAGAGTGCGGTACGCGGGACGAAGGTGGCGATACGGCTGGCCAAGCCTGGTGAAACGGCGACGGACGAGAAGCCCGCTTCACAACGGCTCGGCGTGCAGTGCTACGCGTGTAATCGCTTCGGGCACATCGCGGCAAAGTGTCCTGACGACGACGCCCGTACCCGTAATGAAGAATATTTGAAGCGCCGCCATGAACAGAACCCACAGGGAAACGAAGAGCGAGCGGCGTAGGGGGATTACGTCGTTCGATGGCTCGACAGACCCCCCAGCGGCTGGTGGTGGCGACGGAGATGAACGAGGCGTGCAGGCGGAACGCATCGGCAACATTGGTGACGGTGGCAGCTGAGTGTAGTGATGAGACGGGCGGTACGAAGATGCTGTCCACAGATGGGAGCGTGGCGGCGGTACGAAGGGCTGCCACAGCTCAATTAGATAAAGAGCTCATGTCGCGCGACAGCGGGCGGGCGACGCGGTATGTGGCGACGGTGAGGCCGTGTATGGCGGCGCTCCGCTACCACTACACGATGGACGAGAGCTGCGACGACGAGATGAAGGCTGAGGAAGGCAACGTGGCGTCACCCGACGTACCAATGACTGAGGAAGGCGAGGAGACGCCAGCCGAGAAGACAAAGGGTGAAGTGGCGGAGCTCGGCATGGAGCTCCCTGGTGAGGTCGTAACGGCGTTCGGCTCGGCGGCGAAGGCGCGGTCCGCTGTCAAGCGGTCGCGGCGATAAGACAAACAGCGTCGCGCTGCGCGACGGGCGGAACGGAAAGCGCGTGAAGGTGACGATGTAGGGCGTGCAGTCGCCAAACTTGATGATGCGCTACGAGGGCGGCAACGACAGCATCAAGACGAGGCGAGGCGAGTGCTTGAGCGAAGGCGGCGGCAACACCGGAACAATATCGACCAGCGTACCGGTAGCAGGGCCAGTGTCCACCTGGTGCAGCGTCAAGGTGTGGTGACGTCCACCGGGACGGCAGACGTTGTCGAGTCCGCCGACGGGCTTCCGACGGCAACAGTGTTGGTGGATGGAAAACAGCAGGCCATCAAGATTGACAGTGGTGCGCAGTACACGGTCGCTGGGACCGACTGGATGATGCGAGGTGAGCGCGTGAGTAGGCCGACCCCTGTTGATTTCATTGAGGGCATCGGTGGGTTCCTGCTCGATGTATTGGGCGTGTGGTCGTTTGAGATGCGCAACGTATTCGGCCAGACAGTGACCATGGAAGCCTGCGTTAT
Organism: Phytophthora fragariae; assembly: GCA_009729435.1. NCBI lineage: Eukaryota > Oomycota > Peronosporomycetes > Peronosporales > Peronosporaceae > Phytophthora > Phytophthora fragariae. The sequence goes on along the minus strand of QQOI01000021.1, from coordinate 462,293 downwards.
CGACGGTTGCAGTAACGAGTTCCTGGTTGGTGTCGACTTCCTCGAGCACCACAAGGCCAGCATTGATTTCAAGAGCAAATAAGTACGATACGACGAGCGCGAGCAGCTCGTGGTGATCCCGTTCAGGACGAGCAGCACGAACGACGACGGACACAGGGCGAGGCTTGTGAGTACCACGAAGCTACAGCGCCGGGCGGTGCAGCCACTTGAGGTGTCCGTGGCAGCGCCGGACGGTGAAGAGGGCATCTTCGTGCCCACGGGCGACTTTGGGTCGGTGCTGACAGCCGCAGCAGTGACGAAAGCGCAGAACGGCAAGGCCGTGGTGCCAGTGATTAATGTACATGACGGCCAAGTGCGGCTACCGAGCAAACAGTTGTTAGGTGTGTGGATTCCGGTGGACTCCGACATAACCGTGCTCGAGATGCATGACGGGCTGAGCGAGGACAGATTAAGGGCATGGATAGATGAGCTCGGCGACGGGCAGACGCCGCTGGAGGACGAGGGGAACGTGAACGTGGGAACGACTGATCCAAACGCACGCGCATTAATTCTTAAGTTGCTACGAGCCTACCGTGGGTTGATGGACACCAAGGAAGACTGCCCACCAGCGACCACCTTGAATGTGCAGCATCACATCAATACCGGTGACGCAGCCCCGATTATGGTGAGACGGCGCAGACAGGCACAGACGGAGGACGCTGTGGTGGACGAGAACGTAGACACCATGTTGAGGGCAGGAGTCATTGAACCAGGCGATGGTGCTTGGGCTTCCCGGTGGTGCTCGTCCGCAAGAAGGACGGAAGCATCAGGTTTTGCATCGACTACAGGGCCCTCAATGCTGTTACGAAGAAGGAGTCTACCCCCTCCCTCGAATTGACGAGACGCTAGAATCTCTTGGTGGAGCTCGGCTCTTCTCAACACTCGACCTACGTGCGGGCTATTGGCAAGTAATGGTGGCTGAAGGTGACCGCGACAAGACCGCGTTCATCACGAAACGTGGGCTAGTCAGATTTAGGCGGATGCCCTTTGGACTATCAAATGCACCTGTGACCTTTCAGCGCCTGATGAATGGCGTATTACGTGGCCTTACGTGGACGTCCTGCCTGGTTTACCTCGATGATATCATTATCTTCTCAAAGGGCGGTATTGGCGAGCATGTAGTCAAGTTGGCCAGTGTATTAGAGCGTCTGTCCACTGCGGGCTTGACGCTCAAGTTGAAGAAATGTGTGTTCGCAACGAAGGCGATGGAGTATTTGGGTCATATGCCGAGTGCTGACAGCGTGCAGCCGCTGGATCGACTAGTGACGGCTGTCACGGAGTTTGCGCGGCCATCGAATCCTGATGAAGTGCGTCGATTCGTTCACCTCGCAGGCTACTACCGAAGATTCATCCCTGCGTTTGATCGCAGAGCCCATGACTAGACTACTGAAGAAAGATGTGCAATGGCTGTGGTCGGAGGATCAAGAGTTTGCATTTTCGAGGATTAAGCTGCTGTTGACTACAAAACCGGTGCTGCTGTATCCAGATTTTGAGCGACCCTTCAGGCTCGTGATCGACGCTAGCAAAGTCGGTCTCGGAGCGTGCCTGCAGCAAGATCACGGGCGTGGGTGGCAGCCCATTGCCTACGCAAGCAAGGTTAACAATCATGCAGAAGCAAACTATTCGATCACGGAGTTGGAGTGCTCCGCCGTAGTATGGGCAGTGAAACAGTTTCGACCGTACTTGTACGGACGTGTCTTCACCATCATCACCGACCATGCTGCGCTGCGATGGTTAATGACACGGCTGAATCTAGCGAGTAGGTTGCACAGATGGAGTCTCACGCTGCAGGAGTTTGAGTTCCAAGTGGAATACCGGCCGGGTGCCCTGAATGTCGTAGCTGACGCCCTTTCCAGAGCGCCAGCAGCGGTTCGAATGGCAGCGGGACGGCATAAGCGACCGACACCACCTGCGACGGCAGAGGAGACGACGCAGACGCCGCTGACGGACAACGACGCAGCTCCGACGACTGTGTTGGGAGCTATGGCCGCAGCAGGCGAGCTGATGCCAGTTGAAACGATGACTCACGGGTCTGGTACCGACGGTGAAGGTGCGCCGGTGCAGGACGTGGAGTTACCAAAGGACAGCAGACCCCACATGGATGACAGCGGCAGGGCGAACACCAACAGCGCAGTGGGTGCAGCAAACACCCACACAGTGACGAACAGCAGCGGTGCAGTAAAGGCGGTCAGTGGTGGCGACGTACCTGTGGCGATGGAATCGCAGAAGCCCCTGTTGACGACGGAGTCCGCGCTGACTCCGCCGCCCCTGATGAGAATGGAAGAGGAACCTATGTTGATGACGGAGTCGTCGTCGACGGCGGAACCCACGCTGACGAACGAGCCCCTGCTCAGAGCCCCGCACATGGTGACGACGGATCCGATGCTGACGGCGATAGCGCCCTCGGATTTGCCCCTGATGACGGAAACGGGCGATGTGACGAGCAAGGCTGCGGGCAGACGCAGGAAGCGCCCAGCCGCGGCAGGACCGACGCTGCGACGCAGTGCACGGATTCGAGAGCGAAACGAACGAGTGCACGATGAGCGTGAAGTGGCGACCGTAGGCGGGGGTGACGCATCAGCACAACTGCCAATAGTAGATGGCCCCACCGTGACAGCGTCTGTGACGAACAAGGATAAGGTGACGGCGACGAAGGTGACGCCCAGGGCGAGACCTACGTAGACGGCAGGAAGAGCGGTGAGCGCAGTAGTCCAGCTGCCGGAGGCGCAGAAGGCGTCCGGTATAAGGAGTGACCGCGGCGACAGGAGGGGTGAGCCGACAGCACATGGTGGCGAAGCTGCGGGCGGCGAACTCGACGTTGATGACGACAGGGACCCAGCCGCACCATACACGCTACAGGTGACAGACACAGAGATCGTGTCAGCCCAGTAGAACAGCAAGTTCGTACAGCACTTAATTAAGGACGGAACGTACCGTGGCATGAAGATCGAGACGCGGTTCGGCTTGGTCACGGCGGCGACAACGCATGGCTGGCGAGAAGTGTTGCCACCTGCTTTGTGGGCCGCAGTGTTCAAAGAGATGCATGGATCAGTGTGGAGTGGGCATTTACGAGGGCCGCACACATATAGTAGAGTTTCCCAGCTCCATTGGTGGCCTAGATTATAGTTTGAAGTGAAGCGATGGGTGCGTGGTTGTCCTGAATGCGGCAGCAGGAAGGCGAGACCACGGGAGGTCATTCCGCCCTTGAGAAGCATTCGTGGTGGCGATGTGAGAGACCGGTGGGCGTTGGATGTGGCCGGCCCGTTCCCTATTGCAGCAGGAGGCGATCGGTATGTTATCGCCGCGATCGAGTACGTTACGCGGTATGCAGTGGCCTGCTGTGTGGAGACGCACACTGCGGTGAGCGTGGCGACGTTCCTGATGGAGGAGGTTGTCCTCCGATTCGGAGCTTTTCGCGAGCTGTTGACAGATGGTGCTCCAGAGATGACAGGTGAGGTGATCGACAAGTTAGTGGAGCTGCTTCAAGCACGGCAGGTGAACCCAGTCCCTTACCGGCCGCAGCTTGTTGGTCTTGTCGAGCGCTTCCATCGCTCCTGGAAAGACTGCGTCAGTACCTTCATGACGGAGGAACGGCAAGATGATTGGAACCTGTACGTTAAATTTGCAGTTTACGCGTACAATAGCGCTAGGCACTCTACTGTGGCGCTCTCGCCGAACGAACTGATGATGGGGCGTAAGCTGCGCCATCCGAACGAGCTGCTGAGACGAACCGAAGTGCGCGAAACTGGCGACCTACAGAACTATCATGAGCAGTTGTTAGTGGCCATGGAGAGAAGTCACGAGTGTGCCGAACTAGCACGGCAACAAGAGCAAGACAGACAGGCACGCTACTACAACAGGAAGGTGAGGCAACGTCGCGAGTTCCGACCTGGAGATCTTGTTTGGGTCCACAACCCGTCACGTGGATGGACGGCGACTAAGTTTGTCCACCAATGGATGGGCCCGCTGCGTGTGGTGGAGCCCGCTGGTTATGAAAACCACGTGCTCGAGAGAATGGATAAGACCGGTAAGAAGGAGACGGTGATCGCGCACGAGTCGTTCATGGTAAGTTACCACTATCCTACGAGCCTGCTCGAGCAAGTTGCAAAAGACGTAGACGATCAGCTGGCCGATGAAGATCAGCGCGAACGACCCCAGTCTGGCGCGACGGCAGCGACGCCTGTTAGAGCAACGGCGCCGACCGCTGGACGCGTCACGAATCTCAGCGGTGCGAAGCGAAATCGTGCTACAGTGGCAAGTACGAGCCTCCAGAACGACGAACGTGGACTGCTGGTGGAGCGGCGACGTAGGCGGCGACGGAATCGTGCCGGACAGTACGCGCTTGGGTACGAGCTCGTACCCCGAGGCGACGTCGCGCACTGGACGACAGGAGACGCACACCTCTGGAGGACAAAAGACGGGCGTACTACAGATCGCTGGGTGTCAGTCAACGAGTACGAGCGGCTTTTCAGCGACGGAAGGGTCGTGGAATACCCTTCAGATGAGGAAGTCGTGTGATGAGTTGGGTCAGACGAGCGGCCCAGATACGGACGTGACGGTAGGAGACGAAGGACAGGAGCGGCCGAGTAGGAATGAGTGGGACGTTGAACCCCTGTGGACATTGGAGACCTCGTGGTCGCTAGGATCTTCAGCACGTGTGTGGCGGGCACGTGCCTCACGAACTCGAGCGTCGAGCTCACTGTAGAAATCACCGGCGAGGACTCAGCAGCCTCGACGTGCTAACGAAAAGGGCGAACAGCGGCTGCTTCAGTAGGCGCGCTGCTAGGCAAGCACGTGGTGAGCGACGGACAGGAGAGCAGTTGGCACTCCGAGTCTTCTGTGGACTGCGAACTAAGGACGGACACGCGGAGGTGTGCGTCCAAGTGGTTTAGAGGGCGACAAGGTTGTTTATCGTGTACATGTCTGAGTAGAGCGTGTATTGTTAGTTAGTCAGTGGCGTGAGCTGCTACGAGTTGGCCTTTCTAAATAAAGTAGGTTGCGTTGCCAGTCGGGCACGCACTGGCGGGGTATCGGAAGTTCCGGTACTGACGGCCTGACGGACTTTGGCTGAAGATCAGCACCGTGATGACCAAACTCTCGCGTGCAGAGTCCCAGCACGTTGCACAGATTTTGAATGACATTGTGATCTGCAGAGCAGCTAGCGATTCACGAATATCTCGCGATTACAGGATGAGATAAACAGGCGCGTATGGGATCATAGCAGCGTTTGACACTGTTGTGGAGCCTCAAGTTGATGGGAGGCTTCACATGCACATGACACTTTGTGGATCGAAGTTTAACCCTGCACTGCTATCGAGAATTATGTGCTCTCCTGTGCTCTGTAAACGAGCCGCGCGGTGGTTAGAGTCGATATGCTGTACGCGGTTGGACACTGTTGTACATAGATGGCGCGATGCATGTCTTGCGAAAGATAGCGCGATGCCAAAAGCTTTCGAAATCGCGCTACCAGATCCTGTGACAGACTTTACAGCTTTTCTCCGGGCTGCGCAGATGCGAGTCGCAACTACAAATTGCCATTCTCACACAAATACCTGTTTCAAAGGCAACAGAGGGAAATATATGTGCCGGTTAGCTAGACCAGCTGGGCAGCATGAAGGGGCCACATGCCCGTTGCAGATTCTACGAGAGCGCAAAGGCGATACGCGGGCCGGCATTACTTTAATCGTGATTGGCTGCAACTTGAAGCCGCGTATACATCGAGTAATTGATAATGGTTATTCGTACGCAGCAGGTGAAGCTTTTCGAGCGCATGGTGAAGGTCCATTGTTATGGGAGCTTCAGAGACCGGGGGAAGATACAAAATTTGTAGAAACCAACCTCGTTCTTGCGGCGCTCACAGCGTCGCATACCAATTCTTCATTTATTAATGGCGAAGATTCTGGCGATATGATCGAGGAATACCAACAGGCTTACATGACGAAGGACGACGTCGCTCTAAAAGGAGCAGCCTCGGCATTGCTGAGTACCGTGGACCATTATTTGAAATATCCTAGCCGGGCTGACGATTCTCGATCCGATGTTCGGATAGGAAAATATCTAGCTACCAGAACAGTCAACAGTTTCGCGGTAGCGCGTGAATGGTCTCACGCATTGATGGTTTACGCTATAACTGGGCAGCGATCGTTCTTGTCAAGTGACATGTTTTGGTATATTTTCCGTTCACACTAGTAGAGTACGTGAAATGCCTTCGCGAAAAAAATAACACCCCTGCTGCTTCTGATGCGCAGAGTGATAGTGCTGATGATGAACCCATCAGCGTCGTAAATAACTTGACTAGCATTGCAGTCAAAGTTAACGAGGAGGACAATTCCAAGGCCAATTCCGCTCCACGAGTAGCAGGCGGCGGAGTACGCACTTTCAAAAGGGATGGAGAAATTATTTTCGTCACTCAGGCTGAATCGTACTACAATCGAGGTTTAAACTTTGTGGACTTTTCTCCTATGGAGCTCGAGTGTATTGTTGACGTTATTCCAGTGACAAACCGCAAAGAAAACCCAAAAGCTGGTGCGGGGAGACCAACTCGGGATGAATTTGCTTTCGGTCCAGCTCACCCTCTTTTCCAAACACATGTAGGAGTTATTCGAGCGAAGTTTCTCACGCCCGTGTTCGGAGGTGCTCCGCCGCCAACATGGGGAGGATCTACTGATGCTTGCGAGTCAGAGGTGGGAACGACGTATTCCAGTGTCGGAGTGGATACTCCATCTTCCCCCGCCGGTCCTGCCCCAGGGAGTCCGGCTGTATCTGCGGGACCCCCGGATTGGACAGGCTCCGAGCTCCATCCCTCTGCAACTACACCTGGCCCGGTGGGTACCCAGCCTCGCTCTCCGGTAGCTGGCTTGGACGGATCGGGAGCCGGTCCAGCGGCGGCGCCCCCCCACCAGTGGGGAACCTGAGTCCTCTTCCCCGGTCATCGACCCAAAAATTCTGGAGCAGAGCCGCAGACCACTTCTGCAACTCCTACACCCAAGTCTCCTGTCGCCTCGGAGGACTCGGACGCGATCTTTGACGCTTCTGATGACGAGTCGTCCCAAGCGGACGCTCCCGGTACTCCACAGAAGTCCTGACACCAGTTTTTTTAACCGGTCACGTTAATCCCTCTAGCATCGTCAATTTTGTAAATACAAACACGTTTAGACCCTCAAACGATAGCCCAGCGTCTATCAACCAATCCCAATTTCACTTCCTCTGCAATTTAGTTCTCGGTTTTCAAAAATGGAAGTCAAGCAAGACGACTGCATTAGTACAGAGAATAAAATGATGGTGAGAAACTATTAGTTTTTCGTTTTTCAGAAAGATCAACGCTTGTTCGACAAAAATCGCACGAGGAAACTTGTTGCCAAATGCCGTGGCAGTTCTCCTGAGGCAGTAGCACGCCGTAATAAGCTCTACAACGCGACCCGGGTGAACGACTTTGAGGTGAATTTTGCTGATTTGATATTTATCGGTTACATGTCAATGACCTCCTTCAATTAATTTATTTCGTGCTCATTTCCGCATCTGGTACCGGACATCAAACGTATACCTTTATAAATACATATATATCATTGAAGATTATGACTGGTTGTTGAATTGTCAGGTTGTGGTGCGACACGCAAAAGACGGCTGCATCAAGGCTTTCTCGTGCAAGCCACATGATTTCGTTCATTAACCAATGAATAGCCTCGATTTCTACACAACATGGCTAACCCTTTTCACCAACTTTTGAGAGCTTCCGAGTCAGCGTTTTTAAAAGCTAGTATCGCAAAAACGGCTGCGAATTTGCAAAAACTGACCTCATTTTCGGACTCAGCGGGCGCGAAAACCCTATATATCTAACTATCGATATAGGTTTTCGCAGTGGAAGGCACTTTTATGAGCGACTGAAACTTGGTGTCACGATTTATGCAGAGTACAATAATTCTCACACTGCAATACCACATTTGCGTATTGTAAAAATCAAAGTTACTAAAGCAAGGGTAGGCGAAAACGCTGTAAAGCAAGCTCACAGTATTGGGGCTACGCCCAATTACTACTATAGTAGATCGGCTTTGACGATAGTAGTATCACTACTAAGACAAAGCCGTGCTGCTTTGGTATAAGCTTAGGTCCTACCTACGGCGTACTTCTTTTTAATAGTAAGCTTAGTATGTTTTGATTTGAATTTGAAGCAAGGTAGATTAATTAACGCCGAGGATCTATAGCTATATACCCCCATGGCTTCACCGGGCATCTCTATTGCTATAATTTTAGCGGCCGGGTGTTTCAGTGTCTGTAGAGGACCAACACAGCGACGCAAAGCTGCATTTATCTTTATAGGTGCAATTTCAGCTGCCGGGGTGGTTAGTGTCTATGGGGGACCTCCATAGCGACGCAAAGCTACGTTTACATGATAAAGCAATGCCCCGAGCCAAGGCTTCGTGTCGAGGTTCTTCATGAACTCCGTGATCACGGCGCTCGCCCTACTCGAGCTCGTACGTAAGCGCCTCCACCGCAGCCACGTGACCCACCGTCGTGTTGGGGCACGACGTGAGCTGCACCTGCAAGAGCATGCACTGGTCGATGTAATACTTGGGGGCGGCGAGAATCCTACTCGCAGCCGTCATGGCGTGAGCCTTGGAGAAAGCGTTCACCAGCAGCATGCGCTCGTACATACCCGGCAGTGTCGCTTGCGCTCGGGCACGCCCTCATCCTGGCACAGCAGCTGCTTGTAGATCTCGACCGAGATGACCAGAACTGTGGCTTGCGCAGCACAGCGGTGATCCGCTCCAGGTGCTTGGGGTTGTTCAGCGTGCCGGCTGGGTGGCTCGGGATACACAGGATGGCGGCCTTGGCGTCAGGGTGTGCCGTCATCGTCTTCTTGAACTCCGCCGATTTGACCAGCCTCGAGCGTCGTGTACAGCGGAATAGCTTCCGCGTACACGAGCTTGACGATTTCCCCTTAGTTGAGCCAGTACGGCGTCGAGATGATTGATCGCCTTCTGGCCGGGACGACAGCACCTGGTACACCGACTGCTGCGCGCCGTTGGACACGAGCACCTCCGTGGTCGGGTCGTACTTGAGGCCGTTGACCTTCTCCAGGTACGTCGAGATGAGTCCGCTTAGCTCCACCAGCCTCTTCATGGTCACGTACTTGAAGTTGCCCTCGCTCATGGCCTTAGCGCCGGCCGCGATCACGCGCTCGTGCGGGTTGTAGTTGGCCCCTCCCACGCAGAGCGACCAAACCTTCTTGCTCGGCCTCCATTTGCTTGGTCTGACCGTGGATCAGCATGGTATTGTACGCTCCGCTCCGCTATGGACAGATCCGCTGCGAACTTCTAAAGGATCGATGTACCGGGTTGTACTTCAAGAGCATTTCTGTAATATCTATATGAGTGTTGCTCGTGTGAGTGAGTATCATGACCATCATTCCACTGAAGGTGTATTGAGTTACAAGCAACATCGCATTATGTACTTAAATGACTGTATGCCATTGATGTAGTTTTGATTGTCAAGTGTGTTGCAATCATATAAAGATTCAGACCTCCGGGTGAGATCAACGTAACAACTCTGGATTAAAATCCAGAGAATACTACTATCAGTACTACTAATGTACCCCTGTCGGTGTCTAGCATAACATCCGCTTGTTTTCCTCCATGCGTCTTAGTTCCTGGCGATCCTTGTCCGTAGCGGACTCATCACGAAGGATCCTATCGAGAACACACGGAGCCCGTGGAGGGATCAGCAGGGCCAGGAGTAGTCTGCTCGGCCGACGAGCTCGTGCTGGAGGCAGCGGGAGCGGTCGTGTCTGCTCGGTTGACGAGCTGCTGTCGCCCGACTGCGTCGGCGTGGACGAACCGCTGCTGGTGTTGACAGCGACCGAGTACTTGGAGACCGTCATGGTCATGTCATTGCCGACGAAAAGCACTCGGTACCACACTCCACCTTAATCAGGATCTGGCTGCCCTGGTCCTTGGCAAGGTAGTTGAAGAACTCCATGAGGTCTCCCTCGAAGTTCTCGACCTGCTTGGAGGCAACCAACGAGTACGCCATCATGCTTCCGTTGGGGCCCTTGCAGACGCTCCACTGGGTGCCAGCGATGGTGGTCGAGGCGATGGGCTTGTCCGTGCTCGAGATAGCACCGGCGCCACCGTAAATGTGTTGCGTGTTTGATGCGGAAGCATGCCTCAATCCATAGAGTGCCTTCTTCTTCATAGCTCGACATCGACAGCCTTGGCTGGCGGCAAGGCACTTGAGCTCCGTGGAGCTCAATGGCGAGTTCTCTGGCTGGTTCTGCGGCGGGGATCGATGCGGTTGGGAAAGACGACACTGAAGCCCTCACCCACGCTGCACGCAGCGAGCAGGTCGTTGTCGGTGCGGTGCTCCATGCGACTGGAAAACCGACCGGCAGCCCTTGTGCAGACCGCGCATGCGTCGCACCACCTTCTCGTGGTACTTCTGGGCGTGCGTCTGCCTGCGCCTTGGAAGAAGCTCCCCGTCGTCAAGGCTAAGTGACAGATTGGGTGCGTCCATCCTCGTAGAGTGTTGATCTCTCCTGCAGCAACACTCAGGTGTTAGTGCCAGCGCGTCAGCTAGATTTAGGGGCATTATGGTCATTTACGTGCTAGCGTGACTACCACATAGCGACTACAAAGACCGGCCCTCCAGGCGCATGTGTCATCGCCTGGGGGGTGGGGCATCGAATGAGTGCCTCCGTCGCATTATCACTATCCAGCGTCCGCGTCCAGTATCTCTCCCTCATTAGCTAGATATGCATCTCGCCAGTGCTCATAATCGTTATCACCGAGGCGTATGACCTGAGACCAGCGTGGGATCATTTCTGGATGATCCAGAAAAAAAATGTGACGACTCTTTCGGTCGTCCATTGCAATGTTGGCCAGCATGTCGGCCGCTTTGTTAAACGCACGCAGGTGGTGTGACCACGAGCGTATATGAATCCGATCTGCAAGTCCTTGACACTGAGCATACACATTGCGTAAATGTGTCACTCGTGGGGGCCGTCGTGCCCTCAGTTGGTTTACAATCATGGCGCTATCGCCAACGACATGGATTCGTTGTAGTCGTAATACCATCGCCCGCCGCAATCCAGCATGCAATCCCCGGTATTCTGCTATGCTGTTCGTCGTCTTGCGAGACGCGAGAGAAATGCTAGCCATCCACAGTACCTTCGGTGAAGTTGCCCCATGTTCGATTGTAAGCAACATGCTTCCTGCCCCGCCTGGGCCCGGGTTGCCTCTGGAGCCCCCATCGAAAAAAAGAACGACATGATCGGATTGCAGCATAATCGGTAGTCTTGGTCGTTCAGTTGAGTGTCTTCCTATCAGTGAGGAGTATACAAGATGCGCTGCTTCTCGATGCCAATCGCTAGGACTATCTTGAACGGTTACGATACGCACGTTGACGTAAGCTTGTCGAAGTCGACCATTCAGTAGCGCGATAGCTCTCCGACTAGAAGAATCACACGCATCGTCAAATTACGAAGCTCTTCTCGTCCAGATAGCATGTAGTGTTACAACGATACCTAAGATCCACGCTTTTTCAGCAACAGCGTGCACACATTGCTGAATGCTTTCACGTTCGGCTTGGGTGCGCATGTGGTATACTCGATCTAATATGGACCAAATACCGGGCGGAACCTCACTAAAATTGAGCCCAAAAAGTTTCTTCGGCGTGAAAACATGGTCCGTGCTTCCGAGACCTTTCCAATGGCTATAGAACACTTCCCATAATATTTTTGCTCCCGGGCACAGCCAAAACGTATGTGCAACACCCGTATCTCTCGACTTGCATTCTTCTACAGCACATCCTGGGCACTGAGCAATGGGATCCCAGCGCGAGAAAGCTTGTAATTTTAACCGCTGAAGTAATTGTTCCCCCCATACTGAGACCCCAACCTGTCTTCTCAGAGACGCCCACGACACTGAATCAAGTGCTCTGCCTATTGTGGGACTCTCACTGTGCCAATCGGCTTGCCGCCTCGCTATCTGCTGTAGTCCGCGACGTCTAACCGCAGCTCGGGCAGCTTGTTTGTATCCTCAACGGGTTTGTCGACGTCTCCGCCCAGCCCACAAGCCGGCCCTTCTACTTAGCTTGGGGTGTGGATGAACTTTTGTTATAGTCACTTCGTCTCCGGCGATCTCTTCTAATGCGAGTAACACCTCTAGTTCCGAACTGACCTCAATGATAGTCTCCGGCTCGGTGGTCGATGTTTGGATTGCTATTACAGTGGCTCCATCATACTCGCGGTCTCGAATGCAAACAGTGAGTGGATGATTTGATGGCGTCGCTGTAAAACCGAGTTCACTGTCCCCGCTCCTCCTATAGAGAAGATCAGGGAAATTTCCAATCACCACAGTAATTAAGCTCCGTGGTAACTCAATTGCTCCCTGTGTTACATCATTGAACGTCACGACGCCAGCCTCTTTAACATCCCATTGTAGGATATGCCCGAGTCGCACCTTATGTGGCTTTACATACGTCCACCACTCAGTATATTCCGGATCCTCCGTACCAGGCAGCTGCTCGAGAAACGCCGTATCTATACACTCCAGCCACTCCTGCGAAATTGGCCATACTGTTGTCGTAAGAACTGCCAACATGCATTGGACGGAGTGCCAAGTAACTCTCTGCAATCTATAGTAGTTGAATGGTCAGTCCATACCAAGCTCTCTGGGATTACGTGTTGAGCCCTGCGTATAAATTCTCGAACCACCGTATTGTGGTCTGGCTGCAATGGATGCGCGCCAAAGTGCAATATCATAGTGACACCTACACTAAATAGCGTTCGCCGCCGTCCAAATCCACTAATCGATCTCGGAGAGTGTCCTGGCGTGATATAAGTCATTCCGTCTGCATTGCATTGGTCCGGAGACTATCATTGAGGTCAGTTCGGAACTAGAGGTGTTACTCGCATTAGAAGAGATCGCCGGAGACGAAGTGACTATAACAAAAGTTCATCCACGACGCACTCGAGTTGACTTGCTAGCCCACTCCTCGACTGTCACCGCAGCCATGGCGAGTAGTTCTGCCTTTAGATCGGGTAGTGCAAGCCCTCCTTCGCTGCGCTGAAGCCCAGCAATGTCTGGTAGAACCCATGCTTTTCTGCCAGTCGAAATCTCCTCCAAACATCCATGCCATACAAAGTTATGAATGCAGCTTGAAAGCCGCTTTACAATACTTGTCGTAGGCCATGCGTGTCGACCAACGTACAAAAGTGCTGGGATAATCACCGAAGATGCCACTAACGCGCGTTGGTCAGCCGTTAGCGTTCGACAGCATGCTAATAGAAGTCTGGTTCTGACCCTCCGTTCCGCTAATTGCCAATTTGTTTCGGTAGTCATAGATTTACCAACTCGTATGCCAAGGTACCTAGCTGTCTCGCTTGCAGGATGGTAATGAAATCCCACAGGAAGGTGTGGTAATGTGCTATTGGTTCCATTATTCAGCGCGATAATAATCGCCTTCGATTCATTGATGATGAGACCCGATGCCTGTCCGAATGGTGTTGTAATATGGAGAAGTGCTGGCATATAGGACGCATCCTGCAAATACGATGCAGTATCATCAGCGAATCCCCCAACCTTAAGCTCGTGTGCATCGGTGGCGGACCTCAGCTGAACACCCCGAATGGAACTCGACGTTTCTATCATCTGATATAATGGCTCCAATGCTAGAATGAACAGATCGGGTGCCAGGGGGCACTCTTGTCGAATGCCTCGAACGACATCGACAGTGCGTGGAGTCTGTCCATTGACAAGGAAGCGAATCCTAGTGCCCGTGTGGAGCGCAGCAATTACCTTGACAAAATGAGGCGGATATCCATGTTTTATAAGAACCGCATACATAAATTCTCGGAATAATGAGTCGTATGCTTTAGCAAAGTCCAAGAAGACTGCAATGGCGTGCCTCAACTCGGGAATAGTCGATGCCATTTGTTTCGCAACTGTATACAGGTCAATGGTGTCGTGAATTTGGCGACCAGGCACAAAACCATTCTGATTTGGATGGATCCTGGTTGCCAGGGTTGGCCCCACTTTCGTGGATAGCATCCTTGTCATGATCTTATAATCAGTATTTAGAAGGGCCAACGGACGATAGTTGAGAGGGTTTGAGCTGTCTCCTGTTTTCTTTAGACAGAAAATATTCGCCTCTACAAGCCGGGAACTCGCCAGTTTCGTACCACAACTTGTACAATCGAGTCTGGACTGGAATTAACATCTCTGCAAAATCAAGATACCAGTCGTTGCCGAGGCGATCTGGTCCACAGGATTTGTCTGCTTTGCACTCCTTTAAAGCTGCCGCTACGGCCTCTTCTGTAATAAAATTATTATCAGCTAACACATCCGTGTCGGAGTCCCCGGGTTGCGTTGGCATCCAGTCGGCCACTTGTGAAATAACTTCAGAACTAGGAATCGCTCCTTGCAGAATTGGAGCCCATGCGTCCGCAAAAGTCTCCGATTTTTCGTGAATCCCTCTTACCGGACACCCTTCTGGTGGACGTAAGCTTGGTACCAGATTATCACTGAATATACACGATATCCGGCGGAACAAGTTCTTGGTAGTTTTAGCCGGAGTCCAGGTGTGATCCCTGAAAAGGCGCCTCTGTCGCTGTCGCGATCGTTCTCGTCTACATTCCGCGAGAGCAGTGTCCACTCTTTTCAAAGTGTCATGTGCCTCAGCCCCCGCGCGGTCATCCGCCTCATGTCGAGCACGCGCCAGCGCTCGTAAACGTTGTTTTTCCAATCGTCGAATTATTTGGCGATATGTGTTTGTCAATTTACGTCTTGCTGTGGTGTTTGATTGCAACATTTTAACGATCAAGTGGGCTTTAAATTCGTCCCACCAGCGTGCTGCCTCAGCCGCATTTGGGCTCTCAGCGTCGAACCGTCCCTGAAAATCACGTAATTCACGCTCGACACATTTTTTTTGTGTCATCCACTGCGAACTCCGGCGGTGGATACACTTTTGGTTTCTTAAATACCTTACTCGCGTTTTCAGGAGATTGAATATGATGAAGAACACCACTGTGGTCTGCTGTTGGGATTGGTGCTGGTTCCAGTGCGGTAGCCTTGACCCACAGTCGGCTTTCGTCGTTAGTGTACCACCTATCCAGTCGGCTTGATGCCAACCCAACTCCATCAACGTGATATTGAAAGCTATGATAATCATCATAAAACTTCCGTCGAGCATTTTCATCGTGTATATCTGGGAATTGGTTGGCTACGCTGTCTATAAGCCTCCAATGACGCATTAATCCACGCAGTGCTGGTGAATCATGCGTGCCGGACAATGGCTGGTACGACCGATCACAACGTTCGTTGAGAGTACAGTTGAAGTCGCCCCCCACAAAAAGTTTCACATCATCCGGAACCGGGATTTCCTGGAGCTGTGTAAAATACATATCTTGTTCTGACTTATCATTGGGAGCATAACAGTTGCAAATAATTACCTCCTCACCTTCTAACTTCCCTGTCACCGCCATGAAACGATCCGTCCAATACTCCTGAAAAATTGGTTCTGGGTCGATGAATCTGCTTTGGGGATGAATCAGAGTAGCCACACCGGCGGAAAGCCCATCCCTAGGACGATAGACTTACCGAGGAGGTTCTAGATTTCACCGCCCAGAATGATAACACGTTGCAATGCGGTCCAGTTCTGTAGCCCCATTGGCGTGCATGAAACCGCGTCATAAGTTGAATTTCATCTTCCGCTACATGAGTTTCTTGTAATAGAACAACGTCAAATATTCCGTTCGTGGATCGGCGCCGTAAAGAAGCAATCCACTCCTCCCGGTCTTGCTCCGTAGATCCCAGACCTCTTACATTCTGAGTAAGCAGCCCAATCGTCACATCATTCGCATCTAGAGGTACAGACCGGTGGTTGTCATTTGAAGTAGTATAAGTAGCTCGCGCACTCGCACGATGCTGCCGGCGATACCGCATGCGTTGTCGACGAAATTCTCTCTGCAGCCCGCGCCCATGTGCTGGGCCTGACTGTGTCGAGAAGAATTCCTCCATGGTAGGTTGTCGAAGCCCACTAGGAGGGTTGGCAGTTGAACTGCCGTTAATTTCTGTGTGCGGGCAGCTTTACTTCCAGCTCCTCATCATTAGCTGAAAGTGTGGCCACCTGCGCAGTGTCGAGATACAGTTGGGTGATTGAACCCCAGTCACGTCGTGTATTGATTCCTTTGCAAAGTGTTTTAACCTCCGGAAAACGGATGTACCATATCGCTCTGGAACAATCTCCTGCCCTAGCCATGGGTGTATTTTGCCATTTTTGTATGACATAAGGCAGCACATGTAAGATGTACCATTGAGTCAACGGGACTGTCGTCGGACAGCTATGCATGAGCGAGTCGTCCACCAGTCTTCGTAATGTAGCCCACTTAGTTGTATTTTGAACAATCTCAAATGCATCCTTGTTAGACGCACTTGTGAGTTCCTCAAGCCACTGCTTGCAGAGTTCGCGCGCTCCATCTAACTGCTCCACGGCTTCACTAATTCGTATCCACATTAATTTGATATGTAGGAGCGCTTCTTGTTCTCCCCACACCAGGAGCTGCTCAACAGTCAATTTCTGCATTGCCAGCTCGGGATAAGGTAGATGCGCCGCCAAGTGGCGCATCGCCTTTGCATTGTCAACTGGCCATGCTGCGGTGTCCTCGTATCAATATCGGCGAGCGACACCCACACGAACTGCTTTCTTCTCTGTCCACTTTTTGAATGCCTGCGCATTAGCACGATCGAGTCGTGATGCGATTCGCCCATCCAGTGCTGGTCGTAGTTGTGGAGATGCTTCCGAAAGAATGCGACTATAAACTTCAATATGCACCGGATTTGATCCTGATACCGGGGTTCGTTTGGACGGTGCCGGCAGCGTGGGGTCATTGACATCATGTTCATGTGCTCCACTTGCATAGACATCCATGCCTAAATCTTCTAAGATGAGCTGTTCTTCAGAACGGGCTGCATCTGGCAACGAAGCATATTCAAATGGTACTCCATATATTTGGGCGAATCCAAGAGTCGAGTGCACGCAATCGAGACGGTCTCGCATACTAGTACCAGGTTGGCTGTTCCACACCGAGAATGTTTTGTTCAGGCTGATACCCTGAAACTCGGAAGTTCCCTCCTGGACTGTCAGCATGATCGGCACCACTTGTGCAGTAGCACATCCCCTAAGCAATTGTCGAACTGCTTCTTGTGAGAGTTCTACCTCAATTCCAGTTTCATGCGCGTCCCCATTCTGCATCTCGTAGGTATGAACCGTATATTGATCCAATCTGGTAGCTCCATTGTCTCCAATTGTCCACACATAAATCGGTTCTCGCGAGAATACTGCCAACGCCCGAAGCTCAATCTGTGGTGCTCGAGCTCTACTGAAAATAGTTGTAGACGTGCAAACTTGACGGTCTGCTGCGAAGTGAGCATACAATTTAGCCGTAGCCCCCGTCGAAGTATTTGGTGCTACAATAGCTGGGTACATCCGGGTGAGCTCTTTGTGAGGTTGCACCAAGTCAAGTTGAATGTCATAACGAAGTCTGGTAAAAAGTAAGTTCAACACATTTCGTTTAATGATATTGAGCGCTCTGGTGTCCTCCTCGGCCATGACAAGTCGGTCTCCGTTTGGATTCGAGGTAGCTGCGTAATAAGCTTGATACAGTGACTGTCCATTCTCCGTGAGTTTTACGTGATGACCACCATACTCCTCCATCCAGTTCGTCAATACTTCGTGCATGGAGCTTGAATTCCCTTCGGTGACCTGTCCATCAGGCAAATTGTCGACGCATTCTCCTGATGTCTCCTCCCCATCATCGCTCACAGCAGGACTTTCTTTCGCCAACACTGCAGCAGCATTACCAATTGAGAGTTCTGTGTCACTATGACCCGATGTTCTCGCACCCCGGTCCGCCTCATCGACGTCCATGTCCTCAACTGCGTTTTCCCCACCGGGTGGTTCCATTTCCCCATCAGCAAGGCGGCGGAGTGGGTGCTCCTCCGACCCCCCTTCTATCTCTCCCTCTGAGTCGTCATCATCATCAACGTTTAAGAGTTCGTACGCCGCGCGGGTTTGGCGATAGCGTTCCGATGCAGCAAGTTGCGCGAACGTTTAAAACTTAAGTTTTTTCTTCTTCGGCTTGGTTCTGGTCTCAGTGTTTGCTTTGGGTGCCGATTCCTTACCTGCATTTTCCTCGTTGGATGCAGCTGTTGTGGGGGGAGAAGCAGCCGTCTTCTTGACTTCAGGATCCTCGGTAATGCCAGGATCGTTACGATGCAACACTAGTGCTTGTGCTGCCCGCTGCGGTTTGTTCTTTTGACGTCGGTGCAAACGATAACCATCATCCGCCACAGATTCTACCATCGGGTTAGTTTCAGAGTTGTGTCTTTGTTGTGACGTGGATGCCTCGGGCTGCTGTGTTTCCTCCACGTGAATCGGTGCTAGCGGAATATCATCAATGTTGTTTCCTGTTGAGTGTGTCATGTCGAAACTCTACAATTGCTCGAGGGGGCCATTCAGGAATTCTGTGTCAACATAGTTACTGGGATTGAAGTGTACTAGATCAGGTAGAAATCCCGTAAACTTCCGCGATCGTGTTGCACGTGAGCTAGCCAGCCTCAACGGCGGAACCTTGCACCTACTATGATGATGGTGTGGGTTGAAGCATCTCATGCACGGCGGCGATGGGAGCCGCTTAAAGTGATGAACGAACACATTTGATTCTTGCACCACAATGCATGTCACCCCTCGAAGGACAGATGATCAGTCCATGTCTGAGAATATAAGTGTCCAGTAATCGTTATCTGCTTCGTTCAACCCATCCAATCCACGCTGCCGAATGTCGATCACTCGGTTCCCCGTAATGCCGTTAAAAACAGTCATGACTATAAAGGGGTCTAAGTTGGAAACTCCAAGCACATTAACAGCATAGTGTTGCGCAACTTTTTTTTGGGGGGGGGGGGTTGACACCTGGCTGTGCTGCTCTAGCACTCTCTAGTACTATTGCTTCAGTTCGAAATCTCAAAGCCGCGCCTTCCCAAGGTTTGGCCATTATTTTTGAAGGGAATACAAACGACATGGTGTTGAGTCCGTCAAAGGATATGCGAAGTGCGTCCGTCATCAAGCGCTTCATCAGCATGGTTCCCTGTTCAGTGCCCCCGTTTGCCTCGTCCAGTTCACGCAAAATAGACTTCTTCTTCAGATAATTACCTACCTGTAAGTTTGAACCAACGTTAGCAACGAGCGTGAATTCAATATGACGTTGGTGATATGCCAACATGCCCGCTCGCTTGAGAGTTGTCGCGGTGCACGTTAAAAACGTCGGTGGAGCGGGTAGGTCCAGTTCACCCGTCATGTAGGCTGCAAATGATTGCTCTTCATCAGCCGTCATCGTGCGAAGATGAGCGTCGTCATGGAGCGGATAAACCGCGGTAGCAACTGCAAAAAGCCGCTTCATATCACCAGTCAAGACGTGAGCAAGTGGAGGTGACCAAGTTTTGGCCATCGTTGCCTTGATTCGATTGGTGACCTCTGGATCCCAGCCTTCGAGTCGCGGGATGGGGATTACAGGTTCAACAGGGCTGATATCTGCACTGCAGCTTGTATCCCCTTGCGCAGCAGGCTTTCCAAGGGTGCTTGCGGCGTCTTTATTTTTAGCGCCCTGATGTTGGGCGTTCGTTTCCCGGCGATGCTTCCCCTTAGCCGCCTTGGATGCTATGCTCGTGTCGCCGCCAGGATCAGGTGGTCGTCGCGGCGGAGGGCCCGGTCCTGCGCTTGACTCGCTAGTCATCGTGTCCGCGATGATAGGAGTCTCGCTGCAAGTGGCTACTTCGCCGAGTTGTCCCGAGGAGATCAGAGAGCGCAGGCGGAGAGTTGGTGTCGAGAAGACGCAAGTTTCAATTCACCTGTCTAAAACGAGGCCAATTGAGAAGTGATGAGGCGGATCTGGTCCACCTGGATGCCCTCCTTCTCCTGCAGCGCCTGCTTCACATGCAGGATCTGTGCACACAGCAGCACGAAAGGGGGATAACGCGTCAGACCCATGACACTTCTAACGCCGACTCAACCCAGATCTATCCGCCGTACCGTGTTGTCCTGCTCAAAGTTCAATCGCCCGTGAGCGTCTACATCAACTAATTGAACAGCACCGGCAGCGCGTTAGTATCTGGCAAGATAGAGAGGGGGTATCCGCTGCTTGTCGGTGCCCGCGCATACCGGAGATATCTTAATTCGGGGAATTGCATATTTTTAATGGAAGTCTATTAATTTATCTAGATTTTTTTCTTGTGTATTTAGATACTTTGAGATTATCTATCATCCTGACCACACCCGATCAATGGTCGAGTAATGGTGATTACAAGTATGGGATTGACGCGTCCCGACATGAAGCGTGTCAATCACTACCACTTCAATTATCGTCGAGAATTTACGTGCTGATCCAGAGACTTTGCTCGACCAGCACAAAAAACATGACCGACCGAAGCGGACCTCGGTTGAGTTCGCGGCCGGCCCCCACTTGCACAACACAATCTGCCTCAGCTAGATGAGAGCAGCAGATTCGACTGACCTTGTATGGCTGCACGGCTTGTGCTTCTTGGGGCCCATGTCTTTCTTCTTTGTTGGCGAGAACCATGTCGTTTGCGGAATAATCCGTGAGACCCGAGTGGAGTCCTGATCAATCATTTCATCAAGGTGATACGGTTCCACAGTTAGATAATATTGAATGCGACAGTGATTGTTACTTTTTACCGAATACTATTTATCCTAGCTACTTTGTCCTAATGTTCAGCGGATGGGTCAACATACTATTACAATAGTTTTACCATAGAGGTTAATATACAACGGAGGCTGTAACTATTATATTGCACGCCCAATTGTTATCGGATTACGGATGGTATGTGTTACCGGCATGCGAGGATTAGCACCCCATTCGCTTCCTGGGGTGGACTCTGGATATAAAATCCAGAGAATATAAGGGACAAATGTATGAACCGGCTAGCGCTAGCCTGACGAGATACAGTAGTCGGCTACATGTATTTGACATATTAAATACATACTTTACTGAACACGTAGATACAGAACACGTGCAGTCGGATAAAGAGAACTATAGATGCTGGAACATCTCTTGGAATTGGAACAAGCAAAATATGGATAAAACTCGGATAGATTACGGATAAATTACCAGCGGATGTTTCAATACTCAGTGGAATAACGAAGGGTCGCGCAGTTCCATTGGAATATATTTTTGGACCAGCGGGAATTCATACGTTTTCTGTCAATTTTTGCTCCAAAACCCCGACTTAGTCCAGGATCTAAAGTTTTGTAAAGGCGAAGACCGTCTAGAGCTACTGTCTCAGTGCAAGTTGAACACAGCAAAATCGTTTCGTTTCGCATTGAGGTATATTAATGTCATATAATCCTAGATTAGCGACACCTAATAACTGCCGCAGGCATGCCTCATTACATGCGCTGCCCTATCAGTCCTCCGTGTGTATCCCATTAGAGAACTGGGCCCCGCCGCGTTACACCGCGCCGTGGTCGGGTCCCGAAGATTCCACTGCTTGCTCACTGGCCCGTCAGTGAGCCAAATCGTTAGCCGTATGCTTCGTGCATTCGGCCCATTTCCCGCTGCGGCGAATAGGGGCTTCATGGGTCCATTCTTGGTCAGTCCCTGTGATAGCAACCACATGAGCGATCGATCGCACAGGCAGGTTTCCACTTCGGTGAATTAGGTTCCATCCTCGTACATGGAAAGCGTCCCCGAGCCTTCGTGCGTGCCAATGAAGGGCCGCTAGTCGTTGCACCCGGGGGGGCCTGCGTTCAAGTTATTGTCGAAGCACTGCTGTACCATCGGTGGCTACGTGTATCCCTACAGCCTACGTCTGGCGCGAGCCTTTAGACCCCGAATGAGCCCATACAATGTTCCCATCAGAACTGTAACCTTGCCCTTGTGGTGACCCATTCTTGACATCTCCAGTGTCCGATGAGGCCCGGTCCCTTCGCCGATCTCGAGAAGCATGAATGCACTCGTTACCTTGCCTCCTGGGATCGCTTCAACTCCCCAACCAAACACAGTGTGCCTGCAAGGCAGTACGTAGGCACATGACGATTCTCCGGGACAGTTCCGCTGGCACTCCCTTGATGGGCTGCGTCGTTGCCGCCAGCATTCCGGTCTGGATGCTCGCGTTCAGCCTTGCCGTGTGGTGGTCCTCACTGACGTCGTTTAGGAAATCAAAGTGAGCAACTCGCCATCTCCAGACGCCTAGTAAGTATACTGCTGCACCGATCGCCCAACAGTCAGTCGTCATGGATTCGATTCCGTCCGCTACGGCCGTAATGTCCCCTTCACTGCGTCTGCTGAGGATGATCCCTGCATGTTGCAGGATTTGTGAGGGGGTGCCGGGAAGAGTGAGTGAGAAGATGGCGGATTCCTCTGTCTCTGCCGCCAGCCCTGCCGCCCTCCATCTCTGGCAGAACACCCCTCTCAATCGAGTTGCAGCGGGGCAGCTCCAGTATACATGGTGTAGCGTCACCCGTTGTTCTCACACGCAAGTTGCGTGCGGGCAGCAAAACCCGCCCGTGAGGGGGTTGTACACGGAGATGGCGTGATGCTTGATACGCAGATGGAGTTGTTCACCCCAGGGGTTGAGCCCCACGATACGGCGGATGCGTTTCCACTGGAGGGTTTTGACTCCTTCCGCCGCCGCCGGGCTCAATGCAGCCCACTTATCCACTCCGCGTGCACTCACTGTTGTACCGCGCTTGGTCACTTGGCGGGAAATGATGCGTTTGAACTCCTTGCGGGTCTGTGGCCACCACCCCTTTCCTTGTCGAAGACACACAATCCGGTCTAGGCACGAATGAGGCAGCACCTGCTGAAGTCTGGTTCGTCCTCCAATCGCTTTGCGCACCACGAGAACTAAGCCCCTTCGCGATTCAACTTGGCCATGTAGCGTTGCCGGCGGTACAGTATGTGCGGTGCCGACCCATCCATCCGCCCCAAGCTCTAGAGGAATTGATGATGTGGCTGCTGGCCGTAGTGTATAGCGAACTCGATCGCGGTGAACACTAGCGAAAAGGAACTGGGGAAAATTCATCACCAGAAGAAGCATCATGCGCCCAATTTGACCGCGTCGGTCCCGAGTGGTCCGCTTTCCTGGTTGAGTTACCACCAGGTTGCCCTTGGGTGACCATCGCCAGTGAACTACATCTTGAAGCCGCGCTCCGCGCGGGCAGATAGCTCGGTACGCCGTCGCCGGGCGCGCTACCGTCCCTCCTTCTGTGTATAGTCGCAAGTCATCCTCAATCACGTACGGGAGCCATTCTAAGCAGAAGTGTCCATGACGAGCGCGTTCAACCCTGATCGCTGCACGCTCCAGTGCCCCCGCAAGCGGTTGCGTCTCCATCCACTGACTCCCCTGCTGCCAAACCATGGCGATCGGTCCAACGAATAGCAAGAGGCAATGCAGTGCACGAACCATGTGCAGCTTCTGTGGATGCGGTTCTGGGCTGATGAGCTGTTGGACTGCTGCGAGCCCCGTCATCCAGAGGGAGTCCCTGTAGATACTCCGAGCGGGTGCCATGGCCGGTCCGATCGGAGATATGAAGGTGTGGGCTGCATTGTGGACGCCAGC
This sequence comes from Phytophthora fragariae, assembly GCA_009729435.1. NCBI lineage: Eukaryota > Oomycota > Peronosporomycetes > Peronosporales > Peronosporaceae > Phytophthora > Phytophthora fragariae. The sequence continues at coordinate 438,627 of QQOI01000021.1, read as the reverse complement.
CTTTTGAAGAAGAACACCAGTGCGGTGGGCGTGCTGTGCATGGCCCATTTGTGTACCGTGCTCGCGGCCAATGCCTTGAGCTCAAGTTCCAGCACCGGAATTGCAAGCCCGCCTCTTCTCCGTCACAGCGCCACCACGTCCTTCCTGAGCCACGGTCTGCCGAGAACTCGGCCGTCAGTAAATTGGCCATGCCACACGAAATTGTAAATGAATCTTTGCATCGATACCACCATAGCTGAGGACGGCCAAGCGTGCCGGCCGATGAACATAAGTTTGGGAATAATGATGGCTGATGCCAGGCGATCACGCTGATCAACAGTCATAGTTTTGTGAAGCGCGAGACGGAGCCGTACCCTGAGTTGCTGTTGTGCCAGCTTCCAGACTTGATCCATATTGCATCTGCGTCCAACCTGAGTTCCTAGGTACCTGTCCGTCGTGTCTTCATCTTGAAGCGTGAGTCGAGTAGGCATCTGCACCAACTCACGCTTCCAGTCCACATTCAGGGTTAAAATGACCGTTTTCGCCTCGTTGAGGGTGAGACCCGATCCTTGAGCGTAAAATCTCGTGATAGCCATCAACTCCTGCACTTCCGCCGCTGTCCGGACATAGCACGCGGTGTCGTCGGCGAACCCCGCCCCCTTCAGCGTGATCGTCTTCTGGCCGCTGCGCAGGATAATGCCACGTATCCCGTCAGAATGATGAATGCGTCGATATAGTGCCTCGAGCACAAACAGGAAGAGGAGTGGCGCTAAAGGGCACTCCTGCCTGATGCCGCTCGTGACACGGATCCGCCTCGACCTGCTACCATTCGAAAGGAAGGTCACGTTAGTTCCTTCATGGAGCACGCAGACTGCAGGGACGTAGTGGGGTGGGAAACCCAGGCGTACGAGCGTCGCATACAAAAAGCTCCTGTTGACAGAGTCGTACGCCTTTCTGACGTCTAAAAGCAACGCCAGCACTTCTTGCATACTCGGATCCACATTTGCCATGTATTGCGCAGCTGTGAAGAGGTCAATCGTATCGTGAACGGTTCTGCCCGGTACAAACCCAGCCTGGTTGGGATGAATCAGGAGCTCCAATTTCAATCTGGTCCTGGTCGCTGGCCCACATGCCTTACCGCTATGCATCAGACTGATTGCACTGCGGACATCAGCCTCATAGATGGGCTCATCCAGGTCTGCGAAGCGCGCAGCATATTCTCCGGTCTCCCCCAGCCAACCGAGCACCTCTTCTAGCGTATTCTCCGTCGGGGCTACTTGTTGAAAAATAGGCTCCCATGCATCCGCTAAGGTGTCAGCCTTTTCGTGTACTCCCCTCTGCGTACAGCCATCGACCGGGTCCAGACGGTGGATGGTGTTGTCAGCGTATTTGGTGCTGACTCGAGAGAAGAACGCCTTGGTCGTATTTCCTGTATTGTGAGAGGCTGCACGAAAGAGACGTCGCTGTCGTTTACCATTATGATCCCGTATGCAGTCATTGATCGCATTGTGTGCCCAGCGTCCGAGCTCCCCCTACGCAAGGCCTGGTGGCTGGTTCAGCCCACGTCGAGGAAGGCGCTGGAGTTATGGCTCGCGCAAACAAGAGTGGTCGAGTCGGAACTCCCTCTACGCAAGGCGTTGTAGCTGGTTCAGCTCACGCGATGAAGGGATCTGGAACTGGGGCTCGCGCAACCACGAGTGGTCGAGCAGGGGCTCCCACTTGCTAAGGCAAGAAGAGTGACAAGGTCACGAGCACGCCCACGGCAGAGGCGTTTAGCCGCAATGCGGATTCCGCGGCTGAGGACAAGGTTCCTCAAGTGGTCGACGTCTTCACGGGCGAACCCAAGGTGGAGGAGGTGTTGACTCCGTTACCCCCAGTAGCATAGCTACTTGAGCTCGAGGAGCTTTCGTATGTCGAGTTTATGGACTCTCTCAAGGCGGGAGAGTTGGCAGAAGTGGTTCTGCTTCGCCCAGAGGGCAGCTCACTGGAGATCACTCCTCGTCGGTCATAGATCCCGAGGTGTTGGAAGATGAACGAACCTCTAAGAGGGAGATGCGGTATGGCGCTGCCATTTTGAAGGACCGCTCGGATCCGTATTACGCCCTTCTAAAGGAGTTTTCTGATGTCGTCAGCGATGACCCCCCTTCGGTTCTTCCCCCGGATCGGGGTGTGCGGCATGAGATTGACTTAGTGCCAGGTACTAAGTATTGCACCACTCGGCAATGGCCGCTTCCGAAGGAACAGGTCGACGTCATCGACGCGTTCTTCGCGGCAAAGCATGCCGCTGGCATGGTGCGCGAGTCCGAGTCGCCACACTCGTCCCCGACGTTTTGTGTGCGTAAGCCCAACGGGAAGTGGCGCATGGTGCACGCGTTCAATAACTTGAACGCGGCAACCATTCCGGCGTCGACGCCTATCCCTCGTAAGGACGTGTTGCAGAGCAACATGGCAGGTTGCACGGTATTTAGTGCTCTCGACATGGTCGACGGCTACTATCAACTGTTGATGCACGAGTCGGATATTCCGCATACTGCTGTGAGCACTCCCAGCGGGATGTTGTGGGAATGGTTGGTCATGCCCCAGGGGCTTTCCAACGCACCCGCCACGTTCAATCGACTCGTAACACAGCTATTCAGACGGCTGTACAGACGTACGTCGACGATATCTTCGTGCACAGTCGTGCGTCGGAGGGCAAGACTGCCGTCGAAGCACATCTCGACCACCTCCGTGAGGTTCGCATTGGCATGCGCGAGAATCGCCTCTATGCGAACATTAACAAGTGTATCTTCGGGGCCGAGGAGATTCCCTTTTTGGGTTGTTTCCTTGGCAAGTTCGGTGTCCGTGCGGACCCGAAGAAGTTGTGTGCCATTGCACAATGGCCGGTGCCCGTCTCGCGGAAGGACCTGCGTAAATGGCTCGGCCTGGCCAACTACTTGCACAAGTACAGTGCCAATTACGCCGAGATGGCACGGCCACTAACGAATCTTCTCAAGAAGGATGCTGTGTGGTCATGGACCTCTGAGGCTCAACAGGCATTTGAAGCCATCAAGAGTAGCCTTCAGAGCGCTCCGACCCTGGCGCTGCCCGACGATGATCGTCCTTTTAGTGTGGTATGCGACGCATCCGACTTTGCCATTGGATGTGCCCTGTTGCAGGTGGATGCCGACGGCAGAGAGAGGGTAGTGTCTTTCCAGTCTCGCCAATTGAAGGCAGCGGAAAAGAACTACCCTGTCCACGACAAAGAACTCTTGGCGATGAAGTACGCCCTGGTCAAGTTTCGAGTGCACCTGCTAGGTCAACAACCCTTTGTGATCTACACAGATCATGCCTCGTTGAGGACGGCGACGTCGTCGCCTCACCTCTCTCAGCGCATGGCGCGGTGGCTTTCATTCTTCACCGAGTACAACTTCACCGTTGAGTATAAACCGGGAAAGCAGAATGTCCTAGCGGACGCGGTATCCCGGCGGCCATATTACGAGTTGGCGCATCTGGCCTGCCAGGAGTCACCTCTTTATGAGCTTATTCGCGAGGTATATACCGATGATAACGACCTTGCAGGACTAGTGGTGGCGTTGAGCGCTCCAAACAAGGCCGTTGAGCTCACGGCGCGACAGCGCTCACGTCTGCACCGCTACTCGGTAGTGGAGGGTTTGCTCTACCACCAAGTAGACGAGGGCGATGAGCCTCGCATTGTCGTCCCGAACGACGAGGACCTGCGTCATCGTGTCCACTATGAGGCTCATGACACGCCGCTTAGCGGTCATCTGGGGGCGGGAGAAGACGTACACGTCAGTGGCCCGCAACTTCTGGTGGTCCCACATGTACAAATGGGTACGTAAGTACATACAGACATGTGAGACGTGTCAGCGCGTCAAGCCTGCGCCCTCGGCGTCCGCTCCCTTGATGAGCTTGCCGGTGCCGGCGGACTGCTGGCGCTCTGTGAGCATGGACTTCATCTTCGAGCTTCCGGCCGATGCGCGTGGCCACACTGGCATCTTGGTGTTTGTCTGCCGCCTTATTAGATGGTGCGGCTGGCCGCTGTGCGGAAGAGCGTGACCGCGCCTCAGGCAGCTCAGCTCTTTGTGGACAATGTCTTTCGTAACCACGGCCTCCCCGAGGCTTTCGTGAGTGACAGAGACCCAAGGTTCGTGTCCCACTTCTGGCAACACCTATTTCGCCTCTTAGGCACGAGGTTGGACATGTCCACAGCGGACCATCCTCAGACCGATGGTCAGACTGAGCGGGTGAACAGAGTTCTAGAGGACATTCTTCGCAGTGTCTGCGCAACAGAGCCCACGAAGTGGAGTGTGCTTATTCCACAAGTGGAGTTTGCGCTCAACAATGCCGTGCATTCGTCCACAGGCTTCACCCCGTTCTATGTGAACGGGCTGCGGCACCCGCGTACGCCACTGACGTTGCCCCCGGCCTCGAATTTGGGTGGGGGAGAGGCTAACGCCGAAGACCCAAGGGGTCTTAAAGGCCTCAGAACGTCCGTCAAACGGAACCTACTCTCGTTTATCGAGACCGGTGAAGCTGTCAGACAGCGCGTCTGTGACGCCATGGCGGCCGCTCAAGACACTCAGAAGGAACACAGTGATCGCCAAGGGCGTAAGAACACGCTTGTGTTTAAATTAGGAGACCAAATCTTATTAAATGCCAATAACCTTCCTACTCAGGCGGTCTCTGCTGTGGGCAGCACCAAGCTGCGACCTCGTTTCGTGGGGCCGTTCACGGTCATCGGGGTCCACGGCCACGCCTACACGTTGGACCTGCCATCGTCCATGGCCACGCACCCGACGTTCTACGTTGGCTTGCTCAAGCCCTATCGCCCGGCGGGGGCTGCTGAGCCTGAGGAGCCGACTGCGTCGCAGAATACTGATGGAAGGCGTTCGCCATCATCCGAACAAGCTCTTCCGAGGGAGGCTGGGCAGGAGCCGGAGCAGGAGCAGGAGCGCGTGCCGCTACGCGGCGTGCCTCCTGGCCTCCAAGCTACCCACCCGATCGTACAGAGTGTGAATCCAGTCAAGGTGCCGCTCCAGGCTCTGACGCGCCTAGGCATCGTTCTCCTCGCCTTTCGAACATCGTGTCCGCAACCGGACAGCCTCCTCGTCAAGCTGCCGAGGCAGATCCCACACGAGATCTCGCAGAAAGTCCAAGTCCCGGCGGACATTCTGGAGCCCCTCCAGGCGGGCCTCCGCATCTTGAACGCGAGCGCGAAGCGCCGCCACGTCAGACCGCTGGCCATCCAGCAGTCGCTGACAAGACTCCACACCGGAGAGAAGGCTCTCCAGGTCAGGACGGGAGCCAGTTGGGCGACGCTGAGCGTTCAGGTTGGACACCACTCCCGCCGCAGGCTCCGCCGCCTCTGCTTGGTAATAAGGGTGTCCTCTACTACCATGTCGAGAGGCTACTGAAGCGCCGTGGGCGTAGCGGTCAGTACCAGTACCTGGTGAAGTGGCGTGGCTACCCGAGTAGTCGGAACTCGTGGGAGCCTGGGGCTCGCCTCGAGGAGGACTGCGCCGACCTCGTGGTCTCTTTTGAGAGTGTCCACGGACCTGGTCGGCGCTGACGGAGCCGAGTTTTTTCACAATAGTTACAAGATTATAGGGGGGGGCTTCGCTCCTACGAGAGCTTTGCGTAGGCTGGGATAGCTAAAGAACTTTGATTGAAGCGAAATGCGGGGCACTGGAACGGTGCATTTGTACTAATTTAGAAGCCTTTTCAAAAATGAGATTTGGGTGTTGACGAAAATGCAGTTGCCTCTATCCTCGACCGCTTGGGATTTAAAGCTCGTACGACGCTGAATATAAGCGTTACGTCACCCTGAGCGCCTAATGTGGATCCCACAGACATAGTCAAAGTCCAAGTATCATAATCGCTTATAGCTAGCAGAACGAAAAGTCCTTTAACTAGTTAATCAAAGTTTTCAATCCATCCTTTTCAAAAAAAATTAGGCTGTGATGGCCTACCATAGATGCAGAGTACATGTGAGTCGGGTTCACTTGCTTTCGACCGGATTACCGGAGCCAGTTACCGGGCGACCGCCTAATTAATGTGTGTTGGGCTGGCCACAGCACTACCTCCGGGGTTACTGCTATCCCAGAAATATTAGAATAGTAGCACTATTAAATTAGTGCATTCACGCATTCAAAGCCGCTCAAAAAGCTACCGTCTTGTTTGTGCTGAATAGAGGTTGCGCTGGCGACATCAACGTGAAGTAACTAGACGTACCAAAAGCTATCCGTAATAAGTTTTGCTTGTAGATACTATGGCTGGGTATGCAATTCTCGCGCCAAACTCAGTTTACTTACCAGTCATGAAAATAACCCAAGCCATCACTTTTCTTAGTACTTCTTAACTACGAATGCCGTGCGTTATCCGGGGAAAGCTCTGTTATTTCATGCCGCCTAAATTGCTAATGGGCACCCGTACGGAAGTTTGTTCGTCTAAGAAGAAGGCGCCAGACCCTCAGCATCACCTGCAGGGGCGCCTACGCGCTGCCCCAGTGTGCTTTGACGGCGATAGTCGCATGGTGCAAGTTAAGTATACTACATGCTCGAAAGACGAGATGATATTGTTAAGAATGGCGGTGGTTAGTGATGTTTGTTCCGGTTGTTGAGGACGTATGCCAGTCGGGAGTGTTCTGCAAGACTCACCGACGATGCGCAACAAGATATATAATCGTGAGTTTATGTAGGCAAATATTAGTGTGAGTTCCGGCGTGATTCCGAGCCGACCCGAGAACCGCTCTATACAAAAGTCAAGTTACTTGCCAATCGCCCGTCCCCAGAACATAATATGTTCTGGGGACCATATTTTGGCGTCGTGCCACATGTCAAGCTCAATTCATACTTAAAACGAGTCGATTCGTACTTAATACGGGCACTATAGTCAACGGGTCAATTGGCGGAGCGATTTGGCCGGGCCGATTGACCAATCGCCCAATCCAATTTTGAGTAGAACTCACAATATAAACGCTTAAAAAGTAGATTGCGAAGTGAGTTGATCCAAACCAAACGATTTTCGTTCCTATTTTATATTTCTCCTGTCCTCGCTGATGGCGTACTTCGTGGCAGCACTCGCCGCCAACCATTGCTCCTTGATTATGAAGTGTCGTTGACGCGGCACACTTGTCGATTATGTGGTCGACATGATGATGCGGTCTTGACAGTTGCTTGTTATGTCGGCTGTTGCGGTACACCATTTCTGGATCAAGTTGAGAATTTTCAAGATCAAAACAAGAAATGCTAAATTCAAAACAAAAAGATGACCTAGATGGATGTGCTGTCCATTCTATCGCTTTCAAGAAGCTGCAGAGTTGTCCTATAGAGTGGTGTACGCGTTTCTTATATTATATTAATTTTGCCCAGTTGGCCACCTTCTCGAAAGCGATAGAGTGGTATGCAAATCCATCTAGGTCATCTTTTTGTTTTGAATTTAGCATTTCTTGTTTTGATCTTGAAAATTCTCAACTTGATCCAGAAATGGTGTACTGGTTGACGGTCTATCAGGCTCATCTAATTTTTACGATTTTATATCCGACCTGACATGGAATTAGATCTGGCTCTCGCCAATACAATGGACCTATTTCCGTAGGATCTGTCACGGCCATTTTGTACAGAATTCGTACAGAATTCCATAAAACGGCCATTTCTAGACAACTCGAGTCCGCCGTCGACTCGACAGATTTCACTTCTGTCGGAGGGTACCGACAAATTTCTAGATGTGTAGATGGTATGTCTAGAATGGTCAATATTGCTCTCTCACTCCTGCATTGATCACTGGGGCTGTTGACACTAGCAAGCATAGTGCGGACGACGAAGACGAGTTAATCGACGAGTCTACGAGCGCTGCCGCCGCAATGCCGGCGCAGGGCGATGCCACCCGCAAGCGGTGTCAGCGAGACAGAAGCAATCTGATGAGGGTGGGTTTTCCACGGAACTCGAGCTCCCTGTAAATACTGGACCGATTCCCGTGGGCTATTTTCGTACAGATTTCGTGTCTAAAAAATCGTGTACAGATCTCGAACAGCCCGCAGGCCGCTTGCTGTCTAAATGTATAGATTCGGTACAGATCCGAGGAGCCACTTTCAAGTTGAAGTGACCCTCACCCACGCACGTCAATAGCACTCCCTGGCAAGCCCCACCACTCAGCAGCGATCATGGTGCCTGCAAGCAAGTGCTGCGGGCCCACAGGTCCGCAAGGCTACAGCGATTCCGATACTATGGCGCTGTTGACTATCATCAATGAACCACGTGGTTCGAACGGGCCCGCCATTTGTTTAATGAGCGTCTTGCGGCAGTCGAGGGCCGTGACATTATCACGGCTTCGACTGCGTAACTATTATACGTTCTAATGCCGGTGTCACCGAGTGGGAAGACTCGCTGCCCCGTCACCCGTGTTCTAGCGGTTGAAATCAGCCAAATACTACAACGTGACTGCGGAGGACGAGGCCAGCTTAAACGCAGCGTCATTTCCCGGCAGGAGACAGAAGCAGCCTGATGAGGGCGTATTTACAGGGATCTCGAGTTCCGTGGCAAATCCACCATCATCAGACTGCTTCTGTCTCGCTGACACCTCTTGCGGGTGGCCTCGCCCTTCGGCGGCATTGCGGTGGCAGCGCTCGTAGACTCGTCGATTAACTCGTCTTCGTCGTCCGCAGTATGCTTGCCAGTGTCAACGGCCCCAGTGACCAGTGCAGGAGTGAGAGAGCAATATTCACCATTCTAGCCTTACCATCTACACATCTAGAAATCTGTCGGAGGGGGGGGTACCCTCCGACAGAAGTGAAATCTGTCGAGTCGACGGCGGACTCAAGTTGTCTAGAAATGGCCGTTTTATGGAATTCTGTACGAATTCTGTACAAAATGGCCGCGACAGATCCTACGGGAATCGGTCCACTCCCTCGCCAGACTGCTTCTGTCTCCTGCTAGGAAATGACGCTGCGTTTATCAGGATAAGCCGGCCTCGTCCTCCAAAGTCACGTCGTGGATCTTTTGCAGAATTATTTGGCTAATTTCAACAGCTAGAACACGGGTGACGGGGCAGCGAGTCTTCCCACTCGGTGACACCGGCATTAGAACGTATAATAGTTACGCAGTCGAAGCCGTGATAATGTCACGGCCCTCGACTACCGCAAGACGCTCATTGAACAAATGGTGGGCCCGTTCGAGCCACGTGGTTCATTGATGATAGTTAGCAGCGCCATAGTATCAGAATCGCTGTAGCCTTGCGGCCCTGTGGGCCCGCAGCGCTTGCTTGCAGGCACCATGATCGCTGCTGGGTGGTGGGGCTTGCCAGGGAGTGCTATCGACGTGCGTGGGTGAGGGTCACTTCAACTTGAAAGTGGCTCCTCGGATCTGTACCGAATCTAGACTATTAGACAGCAAGCGGAATAACCAAGATAAAGCGGTGTATCAAAACGTACATGAACGAGGACATCGGTCATAGCGAGCCTGCTTCTTGAGGTGGTCCCAGCACACAAAGCGGATGACGACGTTCTCGTCGCGAGAGACGTATGTGGCCGTCCCCTCAAGCTCCTCGCAAACCGTCAAGTTTGGTACTCTGTAGCCACTGCATGTCAAACGCCTGGCAAACCTAACAGGGTTGACATTCGGTAATATACGGTAGTATTCATGTGCTGTGACGAAGAACCTACCGAATCATACATGTATAATATACATGTATGATTCGGTAGGTTCTTCGTCACAGCACATGAATACTACCGTATATTAGACATATTATGTCTGAGTCAGCGTGCATATGTGGATGCTGTACGACGGTCGTTCTTGCCCGACTAGGTCAATTTGGTTTACAATATGACAGGTAACGTAATATCGCATTTGGAGTTTCGCGTTAGCGAAACAAAGGTATCTAGACGAGTGAAGAAAGCAGCACACAATCACGCCCCGGGTAGGCCAGGGTCCCAGCTGCGTCACACAGCAGCTCGCGACAAGATTAGCTCGGCTGCCTCGCAGTCTGAGGCAAGCGTCAGTAACGACCGAGAACCCGAGCTCGGCAGTCGTTCGGAGAGTCGGCGGTGCAGTCGCCAACTTGCCTCGCCGGACACGCTCGACTCTCCAGGGCCAAGACTCAAGCGCGCCCAGCTCACAAGTCAGCGCTGGCCCAGTTTAGGACCCACCACACCACTCCCTTAAAAACAGGCTGCCTCGCCTCACCTCACTCTCCGAGGATCGGCGAGGCATGCCTTCACTAATCATGAACGACTGCCTTTGACCCCAACTCTGCTTTCGGAATGCTGTTGATACGCATTCTTATATAAACAGTATGCACCCCTAATTGTAGATACTACTGAAGTACTCATATATAGTTTTATATAGGGTTGGTGAGGCCCGACTTGGACCTTTCAATTCTCTGAAATTTATATCAGTCTCAGAGCTAAAGAGCGATGCGAGTGGAGGTGCGATTTTCATAAAACAAATACCCTAGCAACATTTGATGCGATCGTTTTGAAAGGGGAAATAGAAATCATTACAACAACGCTAGCTGAATAGAATATCCCGCTGAAAATGATAAATTACATGCGCGTTGCCTGGGTCGTCCACCTCAACTAAGTCCGAAATCTATTAGCCAATTAGCAGGCATGTCCGGAGGGGTATTTTCGGAAAAGTACCCATTTGAGTTATAATGGGTAGTTTTGAGAAACGTGAAAGGGGCAGCCTGACAGTGATGTATGGATGCTGCTGGAAATGTTGATAGGGGTACTCTAAATATATAGGAAAATGTATACCGGGTCTCCCACGATTTGTTCCTATCTTACTCCAGCGACTTCTGTGCTACATCGATCACAACTTCGTTCACCAACGGCATGAACTGAAAGTATTGGCAAGCTCTGAGCTCACCGTCCAATGCATAGTTGCTCAGTAGGCCACGGTGGGGCCAATAACTCGCTTCAGCGGGCTGTAGTTGCCTTCAACTGTATGGGTTCCTGGCGCAATACTTGCCAGTCCTATGGCGAACTCGTACACCATCGCAAAGTTGCCGAATGCGGCGGCTTCCGCGCACCCTCATTGAAGGGGTGTATATTCACTTTCTTTAATTTTTGCGACAACGGTAGTATTTCTTCGTTTAGCACTGAAAAAGGGGGTTGCACTCGTTGTTGTGTTCCTGTAAAACCAACCGTGTATCTAACTTAGCAGATTGCGCTACCAAGAGAGCCCAGTAAGTTTTGCCATTGCAGCAGACGACATCGAACGGACGCGTCGGAGGTTCTTCACGAACGTTTTTAGGAATATCAATGAACACAGGCGACAGCTTCAGCAAAAGCCTGCACCAACTCTTAGGTTCTGACTCACTTAATCAGTCACGTCATGCCCCGCTCCCGTGCAGCGTGCATCCCCTTCGAATTCGTATTCGTACTCTTCATTCTCGTCATCAGACATGGAGAACTTTTAGAAGACGATACCGGGAGCGTCGCTAGTTTGCTCTATCTCGCTTGCAATTTATTGTGATCGACATCATCTTCGGCAGAAGCGCGACCTCGAGTTAAAAAGCCTTGATGGTGTCCAACCATGGTTGCAGCTGCAACTTGCAGCCCCACAAGAGGTTATGAGCCCAAGCTACGCTAACACCGTCAAGCTCGTGGAAGACAACTACTTCCACTGGGAGTTCAACATGAGGATGAAGCTCTCGCGCAAGGGACTGCTGGCCCACATCATCAAGCCAGAGTTCGACGCGCTGAGTGACCGCTCTACGGTTCAATGGAAGACCAACGATCTGAAGGCCCTTGGTGTGATCGCAGGAGACGTGAGTCTCACATACCAAGTCTACATTCGTGGAGCGACAACTGCTGCTGACTCGTGGCGCATGCTCGAGGAGCAGTTCAACCGGAACACGCTCAAGAACCGACTCATCGTCACCAAGAAGTTGCACAACTTCAAGATGGAGTCTGGTACGCGGTTCGCGGTGCATGTGGACCAGTTCAAGGAGATCGTTCTCCAGATGGAGACGATTGGCGAGCCTCTGGATGAGACCCGACAGCTCGTGTTGTTGCTTGGTAGTCTGACGGATGAGTACCGGATGATCAGTACCGTACTCGAGAACACGCCGAACATGACGTTGGCGTACGCGATCCAAGCTCTCTCCGGTGTTGATGCCTCGGATGAATCGTCATCGGCTCAACAGAAGGATTTCGTGACGAAGAAGAGCTACGACAAGCGTGGGTTCAACGGCAAGTGCTTCTACTGCAAGAAGACTGGGCACAAGGCAACGGAGTGCCGCAAGAAGAAGGCCGACGAGGAACGCGGGCAAGTCGCGAGAGAGACGTCCGACTACGCGTTCACGGCTACGAGTGCGATGGGCAAGACTGAATGGCTCGTCGACTCCGGTGCAAGCTTGCACATGACCAGCGTCCGGGACAAGTTCGTGTCCATGAAGGAGCTGAAGACGCCAGTCCGCATCACGATCGCGGATGGCAAGAAGATCGACGCAGTTGCAATGGACACCGTCAGATTAAAGCTGATGGATGGGACGTCTGTCACGCTGTCGGATGTTCTGTACATCCCTGAAGTTGAAGGAAGCCTCATCTCGGTGGCGAAGCTGGCCGAGAAGGACGTCGTCGCGCAGTTCAGCAAGGACAAGTGTGTCTTTCGCTATGGCGATGCTACCGTCATGGATGCCAAGCGCTGTGGAAACGTCTACAAGACGAAGACAGTGGGGGGCGAGGTGTGTCATGCGGCGACGACATCTCGTAAGGAGCTACGGGCAGTTGTGCACGCCCGTCTCGGCCACATCCCGTACAAGCGCTATGAACAGCTATTGACAATGGCCGATGGAGTTCCTCGCATCGCAGATGAGCCAAGTGACCACGTGTGTGCTGGCTGCTGCATGGGCAAGATGCGAAAAGACAAGTTCTCTCGCAACCCCGAAAAGACCGTCAAGAGTGCTGGAGTCCTCGACCTCATCCACTCGGACGTCATGGGCCCGATGCAGACGAAGACACCAGGTGGCTGTACGTACGCTGTTACGTTCATCGACGATTTCTCACGTCACGTCACGGTGTACTTCATGAAGAAGAAAGCAGAAGTCTTGGAGAAGTTCAAGATGTTCAAGGCCGACATGGAAAACGCTACTGGGCGCAAGATCAAGCGCCTCCGCTCGGAAAACGGCGGGGAATACACTGGTCGACTCTTCAAAGAGTACCTGTCCAAGCAAGGTATTCGTCATGAGAAGACAGTGCCGTACACGCCTCAGCAAAATGGACTTGCTGAGCGCATGAACCGGAGCCTCGTGGAGATGGCTCGTTGCATGCTCTACCACGAGGGCATCGACAAGAAGTGGTGGGCTGAAGCAGTCAACACGTCGGCGTGGATCATCAACAGGATTCCCAACACCGTGACTGTGAAGACGCCCTACGAGATCGTGTACCAGAAGAAACCTCAGCTCAAGAACCTGAAGGTGTTCGGTGCACTCGGATATGGATGAGAAGCGCCGCAAGCTCGACGCCAAGGCGTTCAAGTACCGCTTCTTTGGGTACGAGGATGATGTCAAGGGATACCGCGTCCTGAATGTGGAAACTGGCCAAGTGAAGATTGTGCGTACGGTGACGTTCATGGAGACCACTAGCACGGGCGACTTCATGACTGAGGTAGAACGTGACGACAAAGATGAAGATGTTGCCGCGCCTCACGCTACTGCTCCGAGTCGTGGACAGACGCAGACGCTCACGATCTTCAATGATGAGGTGGTGCCACTTCAACATGAGGTGACCACAGAGACTGCAATCGTCCCTGCACCTTCTCACTCCATGATTACTCGCTCGCGTACTCGGCACATTCAGGAGACCACGGATCCTGAGAAAGCGGAAGGACGCAAGAAACAGATTGTGGCTCCCTCAGCTATTGGAACCAAGCGACAGAAGGTGAGCCAGGCTCGCGTCAAGCCAAGTGACGAGCTCCTCCCTATTAAAGGTGCTCAGTTGATGGCTGCTACGCAGGGGGTCCCGAAGACGTACGTTGAGGCAACTACACGTCAAGAACAAGCCGAATGGAAGAAGGCGATTGCAAGTGAGTTGGAGTCACTCATCGCCAACAAGACCTGGAAGCTGGTGCCCAAGCCAGCACACCAGCGCCATATTGGTTGCCGCTGAGTGTTCGCGTTGAAGCGTGATGAAAAGGGATAAGTCGTTCGTTACAAGGCTCGTCTGGTGGCTAAGGTGTACTCGCAGCGTCACGGTGTCGACTACGAGGAGACGTACTCGCCGGTTGCTTACCTCAACTCAGTTCGTGTCATGCTGGCTAAGTGCGGCGCGGACGGAATGGAGATCGAGCAATGTGTCGTCGACACAGTGTTCCTGTACGGGAAGCTGGAAGAAGAGATCTGCATGGAGTTACCGGAAGGCCTCAGGGAGCTCATGGAATTGGCCGAAGCTGAAGGCGAGGATGACGTCGTCTGCATGCTGCTCCAGCGTTTGTATGGACTCAAGCAGGCATCGCGTGTTTGGAACGAGACGATCGACAAGCACCTCAAGAGTATGGTATTCGAGCCTGCTGACGCCGACCCATGTGTCTACACGAGAGGCGAGGGTGAAGATGAATGCATAGTGTGTCTCTACGTGGATGACATGCTGATCGCATCACGACAGAAGACAGTGATCGCGTCCGTGAAGGCTGGAATCGCGGAGAAGTTCCGGATCAAGGATTTGGGAAGAGCTCGCTTCATTCTCGGCATCGAGGTCGACTTCGACATGGAGCGCAGAACGTTGGGTATCAGCCAGAAGGCGTACACCGAGTCGATCATCAAGAAGTTTGGTCAAGAGAACGCGAAGCCGTGCCTGACACCACTGGAACTAGGTGTGCAGTTGACCAAGGCTGACGAACCCCAGACTGAAGAAGACAAGGCCAAGATGAAGTCGAAGCCTTATCGGTCGCTCGCGGGAAGCCTGATGTACTTGGCGTGTGGAACGCGACCTGACATTTCGGTTGCAGTCGCCAAGCTCAGCCGTTTTCTGGAGAACCCCGGTGAAAAGCATTGTGATGCTGGTATCAAGGTGGTGCGCTACCTATTGAAGACCAAGGATGTGGGCATCGTGTGCGATGGCCTACTGGGAACGAAGCTTGAAGCGTATTCCGATGCGGACTGGGCCGGCAATCGTGACGACAGACGCTCGGTGAGCGGGATGCTGCTGATGCTGTGTGGTGCTCCTGTGGTGTGGCGCTCGACGTTCCAGAAGACTGTTGCTCTGAGCTCAACCGAGGCCGAATACATGGCGCTGAGTGACTGTGTCAAGGAGTGCGTCTGGATGCTACGCCTACTTAAGGACATTGGTGCTGAGCAAGTGGGGGCTAAGGTGATCTACGAGGACAACCAAGGAGCGATGGCTTTGGCGAAGAACGTCGGTTACCAATCTCGCACCAAGCACATCGACATTCGCTACCACTTCATTCGAGAGAAGGTGGTGAGCAACAAAGTGGAGCTGGAGTACATGGATACCAAGAACCAGCTCGCCGACTTCATGACCAAGGGTCTATCATCGAAGACGTTGCGCTACTTGATGATGCGGAGCAACGTTGGCCCCAAGCTCGAGACATCGAATTGAGTGGGGGTGTTGCGGTTGCACTTCGCTGTCTACAAGACTGGGTCCCGACCTCAAGGCACACGGCCTGCGCGTGGCTGGCGCGTGCCTCTAACGTCTGCAGTTGAAGTGAGACGAATGGTGCAATCTGATTGGCTGTGTTTGGTGTGCCCGCCTATCCAAGTGTGTCCGTTGCATTGGAGCGTGTCCGTTGCAGTGCACTGTGATTGGCTGATGGCTCGTGCCGTCCCAATCAAGTGTGTCCGTGGCAATAAAGCGTGTCCGTTGCAATAGTTAACTGAAGACAAACGAGGGAGATAGTAGAGAGACTGCATGAGTAGGAAGAAGCTAGCAGGACAAGGACATCTAACTCAAATGAATTCACTTCTACCCCTCATCGACTCCCAGGCGACGTCTGCACTTGCAAGAGAAAGTAGATTGCGAAGTGAGTTGATTCAAACCAAACGATTCTCGTTCCTATTTTCTATTTATCCTGTCCTCAATGATGGCGTGAGTGAAACTATTTTAATACCATCCATTGGTTATTAAAATACTGTAACCCTTTGTACGTGTTGGTCTTATAATTTTTTCTCGTTTATGTTCATGCAGATCTTGTAATTTATCCTTGAAAAGATTATGAAGTCGGCTGAAATCTAAAAGATTACGATGCGGCCGAGAACAAAAAGATAACTAATTTACACGTGGTATAAATAACGGCTCCGCTCCGCCGCATTCTGAACTTCTTAAGCATTTCATGGTGCTAGCATTTATCAACTCGCTCTTCACTGACAACCGAAGATTCGTCAGCCCTCCCAAGTCGAACGATGAGCCTCCGCCGGCTGGTGGGATTGGCCCTCCTCGCATTCGCTGCGCCTATTGATGCTGAGACGTCGGTGGCAGGCCCCACACTATCCGTGTCCAACTTTTCCACTTGGACTGGTGTCCACACTGCGAACGAAACTGGTATCTCCACGACGAGGACTTTACGAACAAGCGCGGGCGTCGACGGTGATGGCGAGGAGAGGGCAGGGCTGTCTGTGCCCTTCGTCGAAAAGGCAAAAACCTTGTTCTCGTCTTCGGAAGTGACTCCCGAGCGCCTTCCGAAATGGCTCGCCGAGGGAAAACCTGCTGACACAGTTTTCGCTCGCATGCGTCTTAACAAAGCCGGAAGTTGGCTGCTGTACCGCCCCCAGTTCACGGATTGGCTCAAGTACGTCGACGATTTGAGTGTCAAGAACCCCGCTAAGGGGACGTCCGCGTTCTCGACACTGACTTCTCACTACGGCGACGCTGCCCTGTACAAAATGATCGAAGAAGCCGGGGATGTCTTGGAGACGAAGGACCTCGCCACGAAGCTGCAAAAGGAGCTAATGCAATACTGGGTAACCACTGCAAAGAGCCCCGACGACGTCTTTCGTGCGATGAATCGCGTCAAGATTGAGAACAATATTCTGGGCTACCGTGACTTCACCGCTTGGGCCAAGTATGCTGACGATTTCAACGCAAAGTATCCCGAACAATCAGCGTTGATGGCCCCGGCGCTCAGGAAGTACTACAGTGATGGTGTTTTATTCAAAATGACCGACGAGATGATAAGTGGTGGAGAATTCAAAAGCGTTGCCACCAAGATACAGGATGAACTGAGTCAACTTTGGCTGAGCAGTAAGAAAACACCGGATGACGCGCTGGTAGAACTCGGTCTCGGCAGGACAGTGGATACTCTTATGGAGAGCCCGCTCTTCAACATCTGGCTCAAGTACACGAATGCATACAGCACAAGGTATCCCCAAGACAAGTCGACAGTGATCGAAGCTTTAACACGGACGTTTGGCGATATCGAAGTGGCGATGATGCTTCAAAAGCCGCAAACAACAGATGCAACGCGAACCATAGCGAAGCAATTGGAGTCGGCGCAGCTGGAGATGTGGTGGAGCAGCGGCAAATCTGTCGACGACGTACTCAACCTACTAGATCTCCGTATGAATTTTCAATTTACCAGCGATCCTCTCCTCAACACGTGGGTCTCGTACATCGATAGGGTTCTAAAGGAGAACCCCGGTCAGGCGACTACGCTGTTGACGACGCTGAAGCCACGCTTCTCGGACAAAGCTTTGGGTCAATTCCTCCGAGCAGCCATGAAGTTCCCCAGCATGGAAAAGGCTGCTATTACGATCCAGACGGAGAAGATCCAGGGATATCTGGCAAATAACCAACCCCCGGTACAGGTCTTCAAGTTGCTAGACCAGGACAACGTGGGGTATAACCTTCTCAGCGATCCTTTGTTCACGAAATGGATGAAGTATGCGAAAAATTTCAAGCACAAGAATCCAAAGCGCCAAAAATTATGGTTCACGCCAATTCGTATGTACTATGACCCTCAGCGTGTGACCAAGTCGGCGATGAATGATCCAAGCACTGGAAAAATTGCAAAACTCGTGCAGAGAGAGCAGTCCAAGTACTGGCTACATGAGCAGAAATCTCCTCGGATAGTGTTCCATTTTCTCAATCTCAACAAGATTGGTGAAAAAAACTCTTGCCAGCTCGGATTTCAAACTATGGACCAAGTATCTGAACGACTTCAACCATCGGTATCCCAAGGAAAAACGACGATGCTCGACGGGCTCATGGGTAACTACATCGAGCGCGATCTACTGCGAATATTCGATGCGGCGAAGAAGGACCCCAGCACGGAGAAGCTGGCAATGAACTTGCAAAGCGCACTAATCAACAAATGGATTGTTAAAAAAGAGAAGCCGGCGGACCTTAAACGGATGCTCGATGGGGTGCCAACCTCTGACGAAATGGTCGCGCGATATCTCGAGAAACTCAAGGCGTTGTCAGGAAATACCTCATAACTGAGTCTTTAGAGATAGATCGGAGCTGAAATATTGATAATAGAAAATATTTCTCGTTTCCGTGTTTAGGATCGGCCTTACTTTTGAGAAAACGAAGGTTGGTGACTCACGTGTCGCTCTCAGGAAATCTTTGACGGAGGCGTGCAATAAATCAGCCCCGTACTTTGTATGGATTCACACTACTCCAAGTCACCGCGAAATACTGCAGTTGCGTCATAAATTCTACTTCGTACGTATTGCTCTCAGCGGAGCAAACGTAGTTCAATACTCCAACAACCCAGAGATCGACCCGCCCCCCGGTATCAACTCACGATTCATACTGACGGACCCACAATTCTACAGACCCGTCCTCGAAGCGGAGACCGTGCCTACGACAGCTACATGTAGTTCGCACACCCGTCCGACCGAACACAAGTTGCAGCCAACACATCAAGCGACACCGCATCAGCTGCACGAACTAACCGACCAACTGGGACATTGCACCACCCCACAAGCCACCAAGTGTATCGCTTTCGGTTCGCTGGCGGATGCGGCTTTAAACCGTTCTGATCGAGTGGGGTGGGGACGCTGGGTTTGAATTCTCCCCCTCACTTAACTCTTATTTGAGACTGCGGCAAAAGAGATTCTCTATCGGGGGTGAACTCAAGCCCAGCGCTGGGTCATTAAGGGGGAAATTTAGCTGAGGAAGATGGGCAGGTTGCCCTTACCCAGAGCATTGATTGTACTTAATCATGCAGTACCGGGGTCGAAAACTACTGTACATGTATTTTTTTGAACGTGTCATCATTTTATAACTTGCTCTTCAGACCCCAACTCGAACGATGCATCTCCAAGGGCTGGCGGGTTTACTTATCCTTGGCCTCATGAGGTGTATTGACGCAGATTTGGCTACGGGCTCTCCACCACTTTTGTCCGATTTCAACGATGAAGGCGATGACACTGGGGATCGAGTGGGACTGTCCGCCGTCGACAAACTCAAGAAATTGTTCTCGTCTTCGACAGTGTCCTCACAGCAGCCATGGCTCGACAAGGGGAAATCTGCCGATACTGTGTTTGCTCGCATGCGTCTTACCGACGCTGGAGAGGGCTGTTGTTCCGTCCCCAATTCACTAAGTGGCTCAAGTATGCCGAAAAGTTGAGTGAGTGCCAGAAATCCCACAAAGTAAACGACCGCGATCTCAACATTGACGACTCACTACGGTGACACTGGTCTGTACAAAATGATCGAAGCTGGCGCCAAGAACTGGAAAACGGAAGATCTCGCCACGAAACTCCAAACCCAGCAAGTGCAGCACTGGCTAACCACCGCAATAGACCCGGACGATGTCTTTCGTATCATGACGCTCGACAAAGTGAAGAAGGACATTCTTAGCAATCCGGCGTTCAGCGCGTGGGCCAAGTACGCGGGCGACTTCAACGCGAAGTATCCCGAACAGCCAACGTCGATGATCCCGACGCTCCTGAATCACTACAGCGATGCCGCTCTTTTCATACTGACCGAGACGGCGAAGAACGTGAAGGAAACCAAAAGTATCGCCACCAAGCTGCACGAACAACTCGTCCACGTTTGGTTAAAAAGCCGGAAGACGCCGGATGACACTCTCGTAGATCTCGGACTCGGAACAAAAAAAACAAAAAATACCGACTACGAGAAACCGCTTGATATTCTTTTGGAGAAACCACTATTCAACAGTTGAGCTAAGTACTTGGACACTTACAACACTAAGTATCCCCAGATGAAAACGACAATGATCGAGACGTTGACGCGGAGATTTAGTGATGAAGATTTGGTCAAGATACTTACTCAGGCAAAGACGAAAGATGTCACGCGAAACATTGCCACAAATTTGAAATCTGCGCAGCTGGAGTGGTGGCTAAGCAGTGGGAAATCTGCCGATGACGTGTTCAAGTTGCTCAAGCTGGATCTTCCCGGAGTGATTTAAAAAAAATCCTCTCGTGAACACGTGGGTTTCGTACATGATTTTTTTTGTCAAGAAGAATCCCTCTAAGTCTTTTACGGTGTTGTCAACATTGGAGTCTCGCTTCAAGGACAGACGTCTGAACCAAATCTTCTCAGTAGCTAAAAAGTATCCCAGCATGGAAAACGGTGTAGCTGAGCTCCTGACGAAGATGATCCGGGGCTACCTGAAAAGCAGCGAATCCCCGAAGAAAGTCTTCAATATGCTAGCACTTGACAGTGTAGGGGCTACAATTCTTGGCGATCCTTTATTCAAGATGTGGATGAATTATGTGCAAAATTTCAACGAGAAGAACCCAAAGCAACGGAAATCATGGTTTGGGCTGCTTAGTACTGAAGTATCGAGTATCATTAATATGGCGTCGAACGGATAATCAACACAGGGATGCAGAATCCAAGCACCGTGAACATTGCTAAGTTCGTGAAGAAACAGTGGCAAAAAATCCTGGCTTGACCAAGAGAGGCCTCCCAAGGACGCGTTCCAGTTCATGTTCCTCCACAAAATGGGCGAAACCACTCTTGCCAGTCCTAATTTCAAAACGTGGGCCAAGTACCTGGGCGACTTTAATCATCGATATCCCACACACAAAGAGGAACCATGCTCGATGTTATCAGGACGAATTACTATGACAGAGATCTTCTAATGATGCTTAATACGGCGAAAAATGACCCCGGCACGGAGAAATTAGCGAACAATTTGCAGAGTGCACTGATTAACAAGTGATTAGCTTAAAAGAAGAAGCCGGTGGACCTTAAATGATCCCTTTCTAATGTGCCAACCGCCGACAAACTGATCGCACGATACATCAAGAAGCTCGATGCGGTGTCGGGAAATGCCTCGTAAGTTATGAGTCATAAAGTCCAGAGGGGTAAGTCGAAGTTGCGATGTCGATTTTGAAGCAGACCCCCGCCCCCACACTCACATTGTGTAAGCTTCTTCTTGGTCTAAAGTTTATCAACATGTGTACAGGTTACATGACAGATATGTTTGTTGGCCTGCTTTCTCTTTGTAACTGCAGGCGTCGTAGCGATCATTCCACGGGGAAAAGTTTCAAATTGGGATAAATAAATGCCGCGTGCTGCTAAATGGCACCTCAGCGCTCACTAGCAATGATCCAAATTTACTCATGTATTTCGAGCACGACCGCGCCTTCCGTCTTCTCCGTGGTGACCATGGCCACTTCCACTCGAGGTTCGAATTCACTAACGCGTCTATTTGCCCCCATATACATGTACTTCGAAGTATATAAGTTATATCGGAGTCCGATTCTGAGAAATCAGAAATACCTACATGTAGCCGGAGAACTACATGCAAGGCAAATTGCCAGTTTAGTGGAGAAATCCGACAGCACTTTTCTGAACGACGGCCGTTTATTAGAATATGCACATAAAAAGATAGAGGAAGAGCTCGACTATTTAGAGACATGTTCTACTGCCACATAACTACAAGCAGTATCCGGATAGGATGCTAGCCTCTATACAACATCGACATCAGAATCTGGCGACGTGCCAGTTTAGTAAAAAAAAATATCTTGGAAAAGTATTGGTCGGGCGCCAAACAACAACAACCAGTATTATTTCTTAACAAATCGTCGTGTCCTCGAGTTTGGATTGGTCAAAATTAGATCTACTAAAGTGATTAACTCTACTAAACTGGCCACTTGCCTTACTAGAAGTAGTAGTTTGTATAGTGCGAAGTTCTGCCGCTCGTCTGCACCTAGAAACTTGCGACTCAGCTAGAACCAAGCGTATACTCGAGGCTGTTGGGGCAGCGCTCCAAAGCATCTGTAGTACCAGATGGACCTGAAGTCACAATCAGACAGTAAGCAGTGTTCTAGTACTGTGGCGAGTTCGTCACTTGCGCGTCGCTACGTGTGGCGTCCACACTGCGTCACATCCAGGCCTGCCCCTAGCTACAGGACGGTGTCCGGTGGCTACGACCACTACTGCTTAACAATACAATATAGGTAAGCTATTCCTATACACACGCTAAACAGTGGTAGCCGCGTTCCTGGGTTTCGCAATGTAAGGCAGCCGCGCCAGAGATCTTGGCCAAGTCGCGCAACACTCAGCGCCGGGGTCTAAACGACCGGGGGCTAAGCGACCCTCTCTTTGGTCGCCGAGTGCGCCTCGCGGGCTGCAGATACCGACGACTCTACGGGGCTGCAGATACCCGTCTCTCTTACACACTCGGGGGCTTATTCCTCACACTGACAAGCAATACACAAGTACTTACTCGCCTCAGTCTTTGCTGTATTGGTCGTTAGCTCTTGTGCACTATGCCAGTGCACTCCGCTGTCTTCTCTCTGCTTCACCGCAGATTCGCAACTGTTCCCTACCCTACATATGCACTTGAAATCTTCTGTCGGTCTTCAACTAGCAACTGCGGCGCTTCGCTCGAAGATCGCCACCTGCTGTTGCCCTTGCCCGCCTTGTTCCAAAGATCTTGGTTGCTGGTTCGGGGGATAGACTCACCCCGACCCTCCACTGGTCTCTCTGCGCCGCTGTCGTGCTGCCGTCCGTCCGTCCTTGGTCGCCTTAGGCAGAGGGGTGGAGGAGGACACGCCAAAGAGGTTTCATCCTCTTACTCTCTTCCCCTACTGCCGAATCGTCCTCGATTCGTCCTGCTCCGCTGTCCGTCGAGCTGCTCCACCGTTGCTGCCGTCCTTAGCGTCTGCGTGTCGCCGTCATGCGCAATGCGTGCGCTGCCTTCGTCGTCATCGCTGTCCTTACCTTCTGCTTGCTCGCTCCGCACTCGTCCTTCACTCCATAGCTTCTCGTAATCTTGCTGGTTAATCCAGAGTCGCTGAGGTACTCCTGCGTCAGGTCGATCACCCAGACGCTGTACTTCGAATTCCAACACGTAACGCCCGGTACGCGTGCGGTACCTTCGGCGGCGGTGTTCCACCACGGCTTCTCCGAGCTGGATGCGTGCCAGTCGCGGTTGTCGGGCCACGAGGCTGTCTGCACCTCGCCTGCCACGCCCGGCAAATACGTAAATCCGTTCTGCTTCGTCGCCTTCGTCGGCTGGGGCGACTGTAGTCTCTGGCTGCTGGCCGTCTGCACGTCCGGCTTCACCAGCTTCGCTGCTGGCTCCTCGGGGCTGCTGCACTGCAGCGGCCGCTTCATGGCGCGCTGCAGTAGCGTCTTGATCAACTTGCTGTCCTTCGGCTCCGTGTTCACCGACACGGGGTCCTTCTTCTCGGTCGTCTTCAATGCGGGGTCCGCGGGCGAGCTGCTCATCGACGAGCTGCTCTCGTCGCTGGCCTCCGCCACCTTGGTCTTCGTCTCCGTCGCGTTCAACTGCGACTCGGCCGGCTGCTTGGCCTTCGTCGCTGGGCTGGTCGGCTGCTGCAAGTGCCGTAGGTCCGGCATGAGCTCTGCTGGGGCTCTCGTCTCGTCCACCGTCGCGCCCGACGCCTGCGTATGGCGCCTTTCGGATCTTGGCACGGGTCCGTCCGGCAATGGCGTCGCCGGAGCTTGCTGGGGCTGCTCTGGGGCGCTTCGTGCACACTCGGGGTCTGTCGGGCACGGCATCGCGCCCTTGATCTTGGTCGGCTGCTGCTGCAGCTGGTTCAGGACGCTCTGCGCGTCTTCGTTGCTCTCGGGCTGGGCTGAGTCGGCGTGCTGGCTGTTGCACGTCCGGTCTTGGCGTCAGGTTGACTTCTGGCTGCTCAGTCGGCGCTGCAGCTGCTGCTTCATCGGCAGCAGCAGCTATTTCTGCTCTCGCTGGGGTAGTGGCGCGTGGTGTCGCAGCGTGACTTGGTTTCGTTGCCACACTGGTCACCACCGCTGCCCCCACTGCCTCCGGGCTATTCTGGTCTTCATTCTGCGTCTCCTTCTCGGTCTCCGCCCCGTCCTCGTCGTCGGAGTCGAGATCTGCTGCCGCCACCGCTTCTTCTCGCAGGTCTGCTGCGATGTCCTTGGCCATCTGCTCCAAAAGGTGCGTCGGGTAGTAGTAGCTGAGCAGGAAGGAGCAGTGCGTCACTAACTCCTGTCCTGACTCCAGCATCTGGATGAGGTTGTTGTCGTAGCCCGTGGCTTCGATGATCTTGCCCGGGCCACGCCACATGTGGCCGAACTTCGTGATGCCAGGTCCTCGCGCTGGTCGGTACAGCCAGACTAGCTATCCGGGCCGAAACTCACTGCCATTCCGTACGTTCCACTGGTTGTAATACATCGCTTGCCGGGCTTGCTCTTTCTGGAGAGCTACTGCTGCTAACTCTCGCGCTTTCGACAGGTCCTGCAACAAGACTTCATGATACTCCTGCAGCGTGCTGTGGGGGTGCGTCACGCGGCTTCGCCTCAGCAGCTCCGCCGGCGTGCGCAGCTTCCTCCCCATCATCAATTCATTTGGCTGGAAGCCGTGCGTCGAGTGCCTCGACGAATTGTAGGCGTACAGGGCACTAGGTAGGAAGTCGTCCCAATCATCTTGCCCTTCATCTACGCAGAGACTCACAATGTCCTTCCAGGTTCGATGGAACCTCTCAACAAGTCCCAATAGTTTAGGCCGGTATGGCACCTGGGTCGACTGCTTGACCTGCATCAATTCCAACAACTCGGCAGTGGCCTTGCTGCCAAACTCCATCGCGCCGTCCATCATGATCTCGCGCATAGGCCCGTAGACAAAGACCACTTTGTCCATTAGAAATCTGGCAATTGCTTTTGCCGTGTGCTCACTCACCGCGGTCGCCACCGCATACCGCGTCGTGTACTCAACAGCCGCGATAACATAGCGGTTGCCACCCGCTGTCACAGGCAACGGGCCTGCTACGTCAATAGCCCACCGGTCGCAAACATCGCCCGTTCTCACGCTTCGCAGCGTAGAAACTACTGCCTTGGGCTTCGCCTTCCGGGACCCGCAGTCCTGGCAGGCTGCCACCCAATTCTGCACTGCTTCACGCATGCGCGGCCACCAGTACATGCGCTGGAGCCGCTCGAGTGTCGGCGGGCCTCGCAGGTGACCCGCCCAGATACTGTCGTGGGCCTCCTTGAATGCGAGGGCCCAGTAAATCACTGGTAGGATAGTTTTGTTGCCGCCCTCCAATTCCACACGCACCAATCCGTCCTCAGCACGGTACACCCGCTAGCTGCGGTATGCACCCCTGCGCAGCAGCGACCGCACCATCACGGATGCGTCCTGCTCGCGCTTGATGCCGTCGTCCGTGAACTGCACCACCCCGAGCTCTGCAGCTTCAACTCGACGTACGGCGGCAGCTTGGATCACACTCCTCGCTGCGCCGTCGACGTCCGCATCAATCTCGTCGCTCTGCTTCTCTGGCGTCGACCCGTGCATGGGCTCCGCCGCGTACTGCATGTTCACTACAGCCACCTTCTCCTCAGTCACTGACCGCACGTCCTGCAGTCCTATCACGGGGTCGTCTGCTGGACGATCGCCGTCATCTGCCCTTTCGCCGGTCACCGGCACTGGCCCTCGAGACAGGGCGTCTGCCACATGGTTCTCCTTGCCCGGCCTGTACTGGATGTCGAAGTCGTACTCTTGCAGTGTCAGGGACCACCTGTGCAGGCGTCCTGCTGGTTCTTTGGCTGTCATCAGCCATTTCAATGCTATATGATCTGTAACAATAGAAAATCTGCGTCCGTACAAATGCGGGCGAAATAGTCGCACTGCCCACACGACCGCGAGGCATTCGAGTTCAGAAATGCTGTAGTTGCTCACAGTCGGTCTGTTCACCTTCGACGCATAAGCGACCGGCTGGTCGCCGTGCCCTTGGTCCTGGGACAGCACTGCCCCCAACCCCGTCTTACTTGCATCCGTCGTCAACTTAAAAGGTAGTCGGTAGTCAGGATAAATTAGGACAGGCTTTTGACTCAGCCATGTCTTTGCCCACGTGAAAGCCTCCTCCTGTGGAGCACTCCACGCCCACTCAGTGCCCTTCCTCAGTAAACTAGTCGGCGGGGACATCTTCGCCACAAAGTCCGGCACAAATCTCCGGTAGTAACCCGCGAGGGCCACAAACCTCCGCACTTGCACGTCGTCCTCAGGTCTGGGGAAGTCTACAATCGCCTTAATCAGTCTGTCGGTCGGCTGGATGCCGTCCGGTGTCAGGTCGTGTCCTAAATATTCCATCTTAGTCGTAGCGAAAGAGCACTTCGAAGCCTTCAGGCTGAGCCCTGCCTCGGCCAGGCGCTCAAGTACAACAGCTAGTTCAACTACATGCTGCGCGACTGTGCCCTTGGTGAAGATCACCACGTCGTCGAGATACACCAAGCAGCAGATCCAAGTCAGGTCACGCAAAACACAGTCCATCAGACGCTGAAACGTGCTAGGCGCGTTACATAAGCCAAAAGGCATTCTTAAAAATTGAAATAGTCCACGTCTTGTCGTAAACGCGGTCTTCGCCCTGTCTTCCTTCGCCACTCCTAGCTGCCAGTAGCCAGAATGTAGATCTAGACTCGTAAATCGCTGCGACCCATGCAGTGCTTCCAAAGTTTCATCAACACGCGGCAGAGGATAGACATCCTTTACCGTGACTGCATTTAGTGATCGGTAGTCAATACAAAATCTCACACTCCCGTCCTTCTTACGGACAATCACCACGGGGAATGCCCACGTGCCTTCTCCAGGCTCGATCACCTGGTTGCTCAACATGTCGTCGACTTCCTTGTCGATCAACAAGTTTCGGACACGGCGTGTCTACGCCTGCGCTGCATGATCGGCGCAGTGTTTCCGGTGTTAATGTGGTGCTCCACATTTACCTTCGCGAGCGGCGGGCACCCCGGCTTCTTTTCCACGATGCCGGCGTACTGCCGCAGTAATGCAATCACGAGGTTCTTGTCGGCGGCCTCCATGTCGCCAATATCAAGCTTGTCCTCGTCCTGGAGGGGACGAGCATCGTCCTTCTTCAGGGCAGCTACCTACTTCGCAACTCGGTCTCTCCCCAGCTCGTCTCTCTCCAGCTCGTCATTGAGCGACAAGATCTCCATGTCAGCGTCGGTCGGGATCCACGTGCCCAGCGCTTCACGGGCAGGCAGCTTCTCCCGCCGTCCTTCCACGTTCAGCACCACGACACTCACCATCCCGTCCTTGACCGTGTCCACGGTCGGGGCGATCAGTAGGTGCCGCTTCGAAGTCGGCTTAGGCAAAAATACACCAGTGGTGCCATCTTCGGCATCCACTTTCATCTGCACCACACTTCTTGTGTTCGTCGCCAACTTGACGGTCTTCGCCAAGCGCACGACTGCTCTCCGCTCTTGTCCTGCCTGCTGTAGGGTAGACACCCCATGATACGTAAAAGGTAATATCACCTTCTGCCCCGTCACGTCCTGGTACTTCAGCTCACGGCTGCCAAAGTCCATCTTCACTTGCCGCTCCACCATCCAATCCTCACCGATCAGCAACTCGTCGCCCTGCCCTTCCACGAGCAGTGCGTCGATCGTAATGCGTTGCTGGTACTGTGTCGTACCAACGAACCTCCACACTCCCAGCACTCGGCTGGTGCCTCCGCCAAAGCCCTCAACGATGTCTACAGGGGCATCTCTCGTTAGACACCGCCCATACTTACGTAGCTCGACTCCGGCTACGCTGAACTGCGCGCAGCTGTCCAACCGGACCTCCTGCGTGTGCGTCTTCGTCAGCGCAAGCAACGCTGTTGGCAAGCAGTTGGGACTGCCACTGCCAGCAGCACGCAACTGTGCCACTCGCACGTCCGTCTGGTCCCCCACCTTCCGTAGCTCCACGTCACCGTAGCAGCCTTGCTGCTGGTAGCTATATCGGTGCTTCCGCCTTGACTCGTCCGCCTTCGGGCCGTTCGCGACCATCGGCGCCGCCACGCCGACCCGCGTGACTCGACCTCCTCGCTGTCGAAGCCGGTGGGTGCGTCGTGCCGCCCGGAACCGCTTCACCTCCTTCATGGCCCTTCGTCGGACCGCCCTCATCTCCGCCAATGTGCCTTCCTCCGGCAACTCCACCGGCGTGTTCTCAGCGAACCGCTGTACCGCCACCAGCCACTCCTCCTCCGTCTGCGTCACTGCCGGCTGCTTGGCGGCCGGCACCTGCGTCACCTTGGACTTGACGCGCTGGTTACCACTTCCTCACTCCGCCGTCGCTTGAGCAGCACGGGCAGCTCCGTCTCTCCGCCGTCTCTCCGTCCACTCTTCCCCTGGTTTCCACAACCGGCGCTCTTCCCATTGGGTTGACCACCCGGGGTTAACATGCGCGCCGCGCTGCTTCCACCGCCGCTCTCCGCCGCCGCCAGTCGACGCCAACCCCTTTCGCGCTTGGTCCGTCGCTTGGCCGCCGGCGTCTTGCTCGCCGTGTCGTCATTGGGGCACGCACTCATCGCGGACAGCAGAGGCCCCACCTCTACTGCCGCTGCCCATTTCCCGCTGCGGCTGCTGTCGCTGGCTGTGCTGCGGCGGCACTGGCGCCGACCGCTGCGTTCGTCGCCTGCTGGTTGTCCGTCGCCGGCAAGTCGGCGGTGCGCTGCGCGCACTCGCGCCACCAGTGGCCCTTCGTGCCGCAGTATCCGCACGAAGTCTCCGCCTTGCGCTGTGCGATCGGACGCGTGTCTGGGGGCCGTAGTTCTCTAGTCCCCCACGTCCGCCGCCACGTCCACGTCTGACGCCTTGACCACCGCCGACTCCTCGTCCTCCGAAGCCGCCGCCATTGCTGTTTCCTCGACCGCCGCCTCTGCCGCCGGCTTGTCCGCCGCCGTAGCCTCCGTAGCCACCGCCTTGTCCACCGGCATAGCCGCCGCCTTTGCCGCCGGCATAGCCACCGCCTTGGCCGCCTGCGTAGCCACCGCCGTATCCGCCGCCTTGTCCGCCGCCGTAACCACCGACCGGGTTCTGCCAGCCGGCGCTCTGGTTGCTCGCCTGGTTGTCGGGCGACTGCTTGCCGCCTTCGCTCTTCACCTCCAGGGCCCTGGCCACTTTGGCTTTGCTGGACGCCGCCTTTTCGCCTACCGTCTCTTCCCGCCCTAACCCTGCTACCACCATCAGTGCACGAAGTGCAGCCAATGAGAGCGGGTCTTTCTGAGCCGTCTTGGCCAATCCGCTAACAGCCTTGCCTTCAGTATCGACGCTGGGAGGGGTGTCCTCATTGCCCCCGAACCCCAAGCCCAGTTTCTTCCAGTCGAGCTGGTCCACACTCTCGGTCGTGGGCGGCTTCTTCTTCGCCGGCGGCGCGTCGTCCTCGGCGCCGTCCTCGCGCTCCTCGCGGTAGCGCCGCTTCGCCACCCGCCAGTCCGTCACTTTGAAGCCTTCTCCAAACTCGCCGCACTTGTCCTCGGCGAACTGCACGGCCTCGTCGAGCGTCGTCGGCTCATAGGTGCGTACTTGTGTCGCCGTAGTCTCATTGTTGATCCCATTAATAAACGCTTCCACGTAGGACTCCGCCGGCACGCGCTTGTCGAAGCCGATGCTGGTCAGGCTCGTCGCGAAGTCGCTCAGGCGCTCGCCGGGCTGCTGCACGCGCGCTGCGAGGCGCTGCTGAATCCGGAACATGTTGTCCCGCCGCCCGTACTTCTTCCGCATCATCTTGATCAGGTACGCGAGGTTCTTGTCCTCCTCACGCATGTTCTCCGACATTGTTATTAACCACTTCGTTGCTGCATCTTTTAGGTGGGCAGTGACCCCGTAGTACAGCTCAGCCGCTGTCCACATGTCGCCGCCGAGACTCGCCTGCCGCTCAACTTCCTGGGGGATCGTCGCGAGCCATGCTTCGACGGACTCGCCGGCGGTCCCCTTGAAGTCCTCCAAGTGCAGACGCTTCATCTTGCGTCGGTTCGGGCGCTCCTGCGCTGGTGGTGGTGCCGGTGCCTGGATCACCACCGGCTGAGGTGTTGGTGCGGCTGCTGGTGGCTGCACCAGGAACCGCTTCATCATGGCCCTCTGCTGGTTCGGTGTCAGCGCCTCCCACCAGTCCATGTCCTCCAGCTCGTCGCTCTGCTGGGTTTGGACTGGGGCTGGTGTGCGCGCTGGTTGCTGTCGTCCGCTGCTCTGCTGTCCGCCGCCATCGCCGTCTGCTCCGCCGTGGTCACGGCCGCCACGTCCGTCTCCGCCGTTACCTCCGGATCCGCCTCTGCTGTTGTTTCCGCCGCCGTGGTTGCCGGCGTTGTTGTCGCCGTCATCGTCACTGGAGTCGTCGTGACTTCCAGCGGCGGTGATCATGACGCCGCTGCTGACGACGACCTCATCATCGTCTCCGTCGTCACCTCCGCCGGCGCTCAGTCGCACTCGCGTTCGTGGTTGGCGCTGCCTCTTCGGTGCCGGTGGTGCGCCGGCGCTCCGAGTCGTGGAGCCTGCCGTCGGCGTACTCGAGCGTCGTGCTGCTCGCGTCGCCCGTGCCGTCATCTTCGCTCTTCAGTTCCTCTGTGGTCGTCTGCTCAGCCGCTGCTCAGGTGCTGCTGCGGTACTTCAATAAACTTCTTTTGCTTTGTCTTCTTCTGCTCAGTCCGTTCCGTTCCGCTCCGTCCTCTCACTCACTCTGTTCCGCTCTCTCTCTCCGTTCCGCTCTCTCACTCCGTTCCGTCCTCTTCTACGTTCCGTGGCTGGGTTCGTGCCACTGAGCCAAGCCTCGTGAAGGTCTTCGTCTTCAGTCTTCGAAGGCCAACCGTGTTGGAAGGCCCCTGTATGACCACCAAGTAAGCAGTGTTCTAGTACTGTGGCGAGTTCGTCACTTGCGCGTCGCTACGTGTGGCGTCCACACTGCGTCACATCCAGGCCTGCCCCTAGCTACAGGACGGTGTCCGGTGGCTACGACCACTACTGCTTAACAATACAATATAGGTAAGCTATTCCTATACACACGCTAAACAGTGGTAGCCGCGTTCCTGGGTTTCGCAATGTAAGGCAGCCGTACCAGAGATCTTGGCCAAGTCGCGCAACACTCAGCGCCGGGAGCTAAACGACCCTCTCTTTGGTCGCCGAGTGCGCCTCGCGGGCTGCAGATACCGACGACTCTACGGGGCTGCAGATACCCGTCTCTCTTACACACTCGGGGGCTTATTCCTCACACTGACAAGCAATACACAAGTACTTACTCGCCTCAGTCTTTGCTGTATTGGTCGTTAGCTCTTGTGCGCTATGCCAGTGCACTCCGCTGTCTTCTCTCTGCTTCACCGCAGATTCGCAACTGATCCCTACCCTACATATGCACTTGAAATCTTCTGTCGGTCTTCAACTAGCAACCGCGGCGCTTCGCTCGAAGATCGCCACCTGCTGTTGCCCTTGCCCGCCTTGTTCCAAAGATCTTGGTTGCTGGTTCGGGGATAGACTCACCCCCGACCCTCCACTGGTCTCTCTGCGCCGCTGTCGTGCTGCCGTCCGTCCGTCCTTGGTCGCCTTAGGCAGAGGGGTGGAGGAGGACACGCCAAAGAGGTTTCATCCTCTTACTAGACCCCACTATTGAAGCTCAGCATCTGAATCTGCGTCTGAAACTCCAGACCCAGTTCCCATTCCAGCCCCACCGCGTGTCCAGTCACGAAGTGGCAGGGGCGAGTGTATCATCGTCCGGGTGGGAGTGAACCACGAGCAGGGGTTAGTAGTACTTGCTGAAATAGTCCATCTCGGTAAGACAACTGTACCGATATTTTTGGGGGCAGTGGTGATACTACTACCGTACTGTGCGGTATTCAATACGAGTAGTACAATGCTATCATCAGCTCAGTACTATAGTACTCGTCAAGTAATACTTTTGAAGGGCCCAACCTCGGTTCTCATTTTGCAATTCTAGTTTGAGTGGCTCCCAATATGGACGGTACGGTGACCATTGTAGCTCGAGTAGTAGTAGAGTAGTATTACTAGTATTATACCCAATTGTTGGTTTGTCTACTAGTAGTAGTATGTCTCCAATCTCGAAGCCCCGATAATACTACTACCCAGTTTTGGGGGGGGGGCTGCTATTAACCAGGTCCACTCTAGCTACCTGTACCATCTTAAAACTACAGTCGAACCGCTCAATATGCGCAGGAGGGTTACAAAGCGATTTGACAGGGAGTCAACAGCTTTATGTGCTGATTATCTGCCGTACCCAATATAAACGATCGGATATAACAGGGTATTTGAAGGTATGGGTGCGCATATTGAGGGATACGACTGTGATGCATTAAGAAAAAAAACGGCGTGTGAACCCGAAATGGAGGCAGATTTCATGTACAAAACTAGTTCGAAACGGCGCCTGGCGCCTAGTCGGTCTCAGATATGCATGCAGTCAACAGCACCGATTTGAAGCGGGTTTCTCTAATACCATGGTGATCTGTGACGCTAGTCAACTCGGTATTCGTCGTTGCCGAGGCAATGCCGTCGACAGGACAGGCAGACAGCAGTCTTCAAGGACGAGTAATCTATTGGCAGGTCTGAATAACACACACACACCCAGAGTCGGATTGGGTGCAGATGACGGCAAATAGACGAGTTCATTAAACTCTCCAGAGATCGACGGTGATGCGGGACTTTTGTATGTGATCTGGGAAGCCGAAGTTATGTAGCGACGGCCTGCTGTGGTCCCAGTACATGAAGCGGACGACGTCGCTCTCGTCACGGGAGACGTACTGTACCTGGTCGTCCACCTGAGCTCCTCGCGAACCGCCGAGCTTGGTTCTCTGTAGCTAGTCGCTACTAGCGACCAGTCTGGCCAACCTAATATGATTATGTTGGAGAAGAGGCCATTAAACCTGCTATTAATAGAGCTGTTTGTTACCTAGTACTAGTACTGTAGCCTGGTGTGGTTAGGCACGGGTGTCATCAAGCCCAGGTTCAGCAGAAATATTGGGGTACCCGGACGAAGCGTCCGGGGAGTTCGCAGTTCTCAGCCACGTGCACGCCCACTTGCTAGACGCGCTGCTGGCGACAGCGCTTGTAGATGGCCATGTTGGCAATGTGCAACCCGGGATAAGACGTCGTCCTTGTCCTCCACGGCCACCACGCCTCCGTAGTCTTTTTTATTGCCTTTCCGCCGCAGCCATCCGCGACAGCAGAACAGCAGCCGAAATAACTCAGATAGCCATCTCTGCAGGAAGTAAATGAAGTTCCGGGGTAGTCGAACCCTCCAACCACGAAAATGGCCGGGGTGAGCTGCTAGTGGGCGTTCTCCTCGATCGCGCTCGCCGCGACGCTCAGCCTATCAGTTGCAATGAACAAGAGTCTCTTCTTTCTGTTCACCATTGTGTTGTACCTGTTTCGACACGGCTCAGAATGATCTCATCCAGCCCAACATCCCCAGTACTCCGAGGACTCTGCAGCGCGACCGACAGCGGTCATGGGTCGTGCATCATCCAGGGTTTCACCGCCGCGTCGTCCTCGGAAAAGTCCACCGCGCCCCTCAGCACCTTGAGCACCGCAGGTTCTTGAAGCCCTCACTCTGATACGCCTTACAGAAGAATGTTTAAATCAGCGCGTGGCCGCGCGCATCTGTAGCTGCTCGCAGCACGTGTAGATTTCCACGCAGTTGTGCACGCTGAGCTCGACCATGAGCTGCTTGCAGCAGACCTTCACTACCTTCTGCAGCTCTAGGCGGTTGGCCGCGTGCAGCACCGACAGGATCGAGTCCCCCTCCACGCGCAGCTCGCCCAAGCACATTTAGCGCAGCAGCTCGCGGAAGGCGGCGACGGGCACGCCGAGAAGTGACACGCGCGGCGTCGACTGGCGAGACTCGCGCATGCCGCTGGTGAAGAGCGCGCTGAAATGTGCTGGCGACTGCCAGCCCAGGCGAGCGCCAACTTCAAATGATCACGACGTCGATCGAGCAGTGGAGAGCGACTCAACTTGAGTCGAGCGTCCGGGTCGGCGTCCAAGCATCGAGCGGCGAGCGCCTTGATCTGCTCGGGGCAGTCCTCGCGGAACGACGGCCGAAGCGCCATGCAAATGACCATCTGGATGAACTTCATACTCTGCAACACCTTGCCCGAGGCGTCACGCTTGTCCGAGTAGGGCACCGCGCACATGTTCATCTCCGACATGACGATGCCGAACGAGTAGATGTCGGCCTTCTCGGTGTACTTCTTGCCCATGAGCACCTCGGGGGCCGTCCAGTAGATGGTGCCGACACCCGCCGTCATCGTCTCCTCCACGGAGCGCTTGCGACTGATACCGAAGTCGCTCAGCTTGGCGCGGTACTTGCTGTCCACCAGAATGTTCTTCGACTTGAGAGCGCGGTGGATCACCTTGACCGACAGTGAGTGCAGGTACACGAGCGCCTCGGCGACGTCCTCGGCCAGCCACATCCTGTGGTCGGGCCAGTTGAGCGTGCCCTTGCGGCGCTCCAGGTAGCCGTACAGGTCGCCCTTGGCCATGAACTCGATGACTGCACACAGTTCCTGGGTGTTGCTCCACACGACGCCGATGATGCCCACGATCTTGGGGTGCTTGAGCAGCGCCATGAGCTTGATCTCGGCTCCGAAACACTCGATCTCCGAGACGTCGTGCTTCTTGTCCTCTTGAATCTTCTTGACCGCCACCTGCGTGTCCTCGAGCTGGGCCAGCCACACCTCTCCGAAGGCGCCTTTGGAGATGGCGCGCGTGAAGTAGAGCGACTCGTACGGGATCCAGCTCTGCTCGAACTCGGGGTCCTCGTCCAGCTCGGCCATGACCTTCTCCGCCACCTCCTGCTGACCGCCGGGTCCGTCTGTCTCCGGTGGACGCCCTCCACGCTGGATGGCGTGGTCAGCTGGCTCTGCTGCAGCTCCAGCATGGAGAGGCCGGGGTCCTCGTGGGGCTCCAGCATCGGCACCTCGGGGGGCGGCGGGGCGGGAACGACTGCTGCGGCTGGAACCCGCCGCTGCTCTCGTACTGCGAGTCGTACCTGGGCTCGTGATGGTGGTGCTGTGACTGCTGCTGCTGCTGGGTGTAGGTGGGGGCTCCGTTGGCCGGCCACTGGGGAGGGCGTTCTACCCTCTACTGGGGCTGGTAGTGCGCGGCCTTCTTGTCCTTGCTGTGGTGGCTGCTGTACCCTGTGGACTCCACGCGAAGCTCGAGCACCGTGTTGCCCCCCTGCGACGTCCCGCGGCTGATGCCTGTGCGTGCCGTAGTCGAAGGGGGACCGTAGCCCCCGTGGCCGTCACTGCGCTTGCGGTTCTGGTTGCGCTTCCACACGAAGAAGGCCACGAAGCCGAAGAGCACGACAATCACGACGATGACACTGTAGATGATGGTCGAGCCTGAGCTCGAGGTGATAGTCACTCAAGCGGTGGCAGCTCGCGGATCGAAACAAGCTTGAGGACCGGAACACGCGCCAGCAACAGGTCACGATTCCGCTCTGCATCCACGCGCTTTTCCACTGGCGAGACTCGCGCATGCCGCTGGTGAAGAGCGCGCTGAAATGGGCTGGCAGTCGCCAGCACCACGCGGTGCGCTAACACCTCCTCCACTTGTGTCTCCTGGCCGGGCTCAGGCTCCAGTAGCGTTTGTGAATTCGTGGCGCTGCACCAACTGCACCTCGGGCTGCTGCACACGCGCATGGAGAACTGCACCGCGCAGCTGTCGTTCTCCATGCGCGAGATCATCGCAGGGTCGGCTGATATTTTTTTGCTCGTGTGTTCTTTTGCCCCCAAGCTTTGCGTAGCGTGTCAGCGCCTCTTATCAAGGATGCATGTTGCCAGAATGTTGCCAAGCTACATGTTGCCAGAATGTACCACATGCAAACAAACAAGGGCACGCTCCTGGGCCGCCTAACGACAGTTCTTCGAACTGCGAATAGGTCATCCCTTCCAAATTCTTCAGATCTGATGCACCGTCAGGTCATAGTTAGATCATAAAAAAAGTTAATGAGATAGTGCAAAAAATTGAACTGGTCAGCATGCAAAAAGGAAGATATAAGCGTCATACCAGACAATATACTGTATACCGTGATGGCCATCAATTCGACGATAGATAAATAACTAGTAGGTATGATAAATATGAGTATATTTCCCATAAATATGTTTTTCGGCTTGTCTGGTTGTGATCGTCGAATGCTTCGGCTGACATAAACAAATTCAGCAAACAAACTGTGAGGCAATTGGTTTTCGGCAATTTTCGGTTGTGATGTTGGGGATGAAGAACGAGCTGAGGTACGTCTGATCAACCTCATGGGTCACCAAGCGCATCGAGCAGCCGCCGCTCACTTCGTGGTGTCTCTGCGGGTCTACATGCATCTGGAGTGGCAAACACAACAGTCAGCTCCTCTGTATAACCAGCGCATTAGGCTTCAACCAGATACCAACCTCAATCGCTGCAAGCTTGCAGCACCTTCTTTTTTTTATGCTTGTGTCCTGGAACTTGGGTTGAAGCAACTGTAACCATTTGCACGTGGTATGCAGCCAGCCACTGACGGCCAGACAGCATTCGTTTTATCGTTTTATGCAGCTGCAGATCTTTGTCATTTATCCTCGAAAATATTACACTAAGATTACGACGCGGCTGCGGACTAAAAGATTACTAATTTACACGTAGTATCAATTTTATGCAGTGTTGCTGATCCGCAATACTGAATCCGGATAGTGTTGAATTATCGGCTCCGCTACATTGTGAACTTTTTAAGCATTTCAAGGCGCAACCATTTATCAACTCGCTCTGCAGAGAGTCCCCAGACCGCAAGTCAAAGGATGAGCCTCCTCTGCGTGTTGGGCTCAGTCTTCCTCGCCTTCGTCGCGCCTATTGACGCGGAGACGTTGGTGACGGGCTCCATACTACCCGTGTCCAACTATTCCGTCCACACTGCGAGCGGAACTAGTATCTCCACGACGAGGTCTTTACGAACTAGCGCCGTCGTCGACGATGATGACGACGCCGTCGACGGCGGTGGCGATGAGAGAACAGGACTGTCCATCCCCTTCGCCGAAAAGGCCAAAACCTTTTTCTCGCCTTCGAAAGTGAGCCTGAAGAGCCTTCAGAAATGGCTCAATGAGGGGAAACCTGCTGACGCAGCTTTCACTCGCCTGCGTCTTGACAAGACCGAAGACTGGCTGCTGTTCCATCCCCAGTTCACCGCTTGGCTCAAGTACGTCGACGATTTGAGTGCCAAGAACCCCACGATGGGGACGTCCGCGTTCTCGACACTGACGGCTTATTCCGGCGACGCTGCCCTGTACAAAATGATCGAAGATGCCGCGAAGGTCGAGGGTACGTATGCCCTCGCCACAAAATTGAAAAAGGAGCTAATGCAGCACTGGATAACCACTGCAAAGGCCTCTGGCGACGTATTTCATGCGGTGAACCTTGACAAGGTCACGTACGATATTCTGAGCAACCCCAAGTTCACCGCTTGGACCAAGTATGTGGAAGATCTCAACGCAAAGTATCCCGAAAACCCAGCGTTGATGGCCCCGGCGCTCAGGAAGTACTACAGTGATGAAGCTTTATTAAAAATGACCGACGAGGTGATAAGTGGAAGAGGATCCAAAAGCGTCGCCACCAAGATACAGGATGAACTGAGTCAACTTTGGCTGAGCAGTCGAAAAACACCGGATGACGCGTCGGTAGAACTCGGTCTTGGCAGGACAGTGGATACTCTTATGGAGAGCCCGCTCTTCAACATCTGGCTCAAGTACACGAATGCATACAGCACAAGGTATCCCCAAGACAAGTCGACAGTGATCGAAGCTTTAACACGGACGTTTGGCGATATCGAAGTGGCGATGATGCTTCAAAAGCCGCAAACAACAGATGCAACGCGAACCATAGCGAAGCAATTGGAGTCGGCGCAGCTGGAGATGTGGTGGGGCAGCGGCAAATCTGTCGACGACGTACTCAACCTATTGGATCTCCGTATGAATTTTCAATTTACCAACGATCCTCTCCTTAACACGTGGGTCTCCTACATAGATAGGGTTCTCAAGGAGAACCCCGGTCAGGCGACTACGCTGTTGACGACGCTGGAGCCACGCTTCTCGGAGAAAGCTTTGAACCAATTCCTCCGAGCAGCCATGAAGTTCCCCAGCATGGAAAAGACTGCTACTACAATCCAGACGAAGAAGATCCAGGGGTATGTGGCGAATAACGAATCCCCGTTACAGGTCTTTATGTGGCTAGACCTTGACAACGTGGGGGATAACCTTCTCC
Source organism: Phytophthora fragariae (assembly GCA_009729435.1). NCBI lineage: Eukaryota > Oomycota > Peronosporomycetes > Peronosporales > Peronosporaceae > Phytophthora > Phytophthora fragariae. The sequence goes on along the minus strand of QQOI01000021.1, from coordinate 400,283 downwards.
GCGATCCTTTGTTCACGAAATGGATGAAGTATGCGAAAAATTTCAACCAAAAGAATCCAAAGCACCAAGAATCATGGCTCGAGCCAATTCGTATGAAGTATGACCTCAGCGTGTGATCAAGACGGCGATGAATGACCCAAGCACTGTGAAAATTGCAAAACTCGTACAGAGGGAGCAGTCCAAGTATTGGCTAGATGAGAAGACACCCCCTCGGATTGTGTTCCATTTCCTCAAACTTAACAAGGCTGAAGAAAAAACTCTGGCCAGTTCGGATTTCAAAGTATGGGCCAAGTATCTGAATGACTTCAACCATCGGTATCCCAAGGAAAAAACGACGATGCTCGACGGGCTCATGGCTAAGGGTAACTACATCGAGATCAGTCTACTGCGAATATTCGATGCGGCGAAGAAGGACCCCAGCACGGAGAAACTGGCAACGAATTTGCAAAACGCACTAATCAACAAATGGATTGTTGCGAAGGAGAAGCCGGCGCACCTTAGAGGGTTGTTCAATGGAGTGCCAACCTCCGACGAAATGAACGCGAGATATGTCGAGAAACTCGAGGCGCTGTCAAGAAATACCTCATAGCCGAGTATTCGGAGGCAGATCGGAGTTGTAAAATTGTTAATGGAGAATATTCCTCGTATCTGTGTTTTGGTTTTACCTTACTTTTTGAGGAAACGAGGGTTGGTGACTCACGTGTCACTCTCAGGAAATCTTTGACGGGGGTGTGCAAGGAATCACTCCGTACTCTGTATGGACCCACACTACTGTACTCCACGTCACTGCAGTTGCGCGCACGTCCATAAATTCTGACTCCGCCCGTATCAAACTAACGTTAATCGCTTCACAGGCAGCCGACGCGAAAATAGACGGTCAACGACACGTGACTCGTCAAGGAAGGACATTCGGCCGAATCGTCCGTGGGTGTTGTCGCTGTCACCATCAACAGTCAGCAAGCGAAGCAACCATCGCCGACGAAAGATGCATACCGACCGACCCCCAATTCTGCAGACTCGTCACTCAACTTGCATCCAGCACAGCAAGCATCACGGAATAGCCCACCAACCCACAACGCAAGACACCATGAAGTTCGCCGCCTTCGCCATCGTCGCCATGGCCAACGTCGTCGCCGGCGCAGACCCGATGCCAACCGCATTGCCGCCGTCCAAGGCGCTCGAGGTGGCTCAGAGCGTCTCCGCACCTGAAGGCGTCGAGTTCACGGGCTCCATCGAGAAGATCGAGCAGCCTACCGACGCCACGGAAATCATCAATGCTCTGCAGACCCACGACGACGCAGACGGCGACAAGAAGGAAGAGTTCGGGTGGGGGTCTGGCTACGGACTCGACGACTGGGACAACTGGGGAGGCTGGAGCAACTTCGGACCCTACCGCTTTGGCTTCCAGTGCGGCGGTATCCCTGGGTGGACCTTCCCGCTTCACTACTGGACCCTTTTTGGCGCTGAGACGTTGATCGGTAGCTGTGGACTTGGCATTCCGTTCGGGGGGCTCTTCTTCTGCTGACGTGACGAATCTTCCTACTTCGAAGTATTTGATTCGAGTTACCACAGCGCAATACGACACGCCACCCTGAGCTTCCGCTGAAACGCCAATTCGCACTCAACTTTTCTTGCAATCTGCAGCGTGTTGATCAAGGGTGCCGTCATTTAAAAAAAATTGCGTTCACCTGCACCTTGACGAATAAGTGGGTACATCACCATAACAGCAGCAAAAGATATTCCCACCACCATGATAGAATTCGCTACTGGGGTGATGACTGGTTTCCAGCTTGTTCGCGTCTTAACCCCTTGAACGCGAGAGCCTGTATTATACACATTAAGCCCTTTTTCTTAACATGTATTATACAGGATAATGAAAATTGTCTTGTTTGTTGTATACATGTATACAAATTGCAAGTCAACTAGGGATTGGGGTGCCGAAATTGTCTCAACAAATCTTTCAGCAGTGTGGAATAGACGTGGTACGAGACCGGCTCCTAGATATATTATTTGAGAGGCCGGCTGTGGCGTAGGCCGCACACATAAAGTATTAGAGAGCGCACTGACGCCACACATTTCCCCCTCATTCCAGAATTCGCGGGGTCTCGAGAAGGTGGCGCTCGCGCTGAAGAAACGAGGCTGGAAGCCACGGCGCTCGACGGACCGGTCGAACGATCAGACGAACTCATGCCCGAGTAACACCACGAAGCACGGTCAACTACTTCGTTGGAACGGAATTATAGGTGGCATGCCTTGGTGAGATCGGCTCAGGTAAGAAAACAAGTGCAATTACGTTTTTAAATGGTTCTAACTAGTATAATTCTTCTGCGACTGCAGCGAGCGAAGGTATCGCGGCACGGAGCGGCGCTTGAATGCTGCGGTTGTCGCTCAAGATTGCGTCGTGGGAGTTGGTATGTATCCAATTCTATCGTGTGTAAGACAAGATAGTAGTTTGACTTATCGTGTATATTGATCGTATCGTGTCAGGAGCGTCAATTGAGCCTGTCGTGTTATTAGCGGTGCAGTCCCTGAGCTAGAAGCCGATTCAGCTAATAGCGGGATGTCGAAGCAGCCTTCGAGTGGGAGGCTATGATCGGGACGGTAACGCAGCGAATGCGCTCAAATTGGTACTTCGCCGTTGGGGTATGTTTTCACTACCTGTATTATACATGCTAACGGATCAAGCTATCTTGTATAATAATTGATTGTGTTTGTGTATACGCGTGCGCAGATAGCTATCACAAGATGAACCCAGTGCTTCAGATGCTCACATCGATCTGCTTAGCCCTACGCTATCGAGCCCATGTCCAAGTCGACCGAGACGCCGCATCGCAGTTACTCTCCCAAGTCAGGGGCTGCCCTTAGTGCGTGTGCCGTCATGACATCGCTGTTAACATGCACAAAGGGCAGCCCCTGACATGAAAGAGTGGGTTCGACCGCAAGGACAGTCTCGCCTTCGTCACAATTCGGCTTCCCATAACGCGGCAGTTACACTCCGTCAGTCGCTTCTTGATTATCATATACAGCGTAATATATTATTGTGCGGCTCAGTTCTCCTTGTGTGGTGCAAAAGCAACAATTGCCATCAATTATCAGCCACAGTTTGTTTGACGTGAAAAGAATGACATACATGCAGAAGTCGCGTGACCAAGAATAATGAAGGGCTACTAGATTTTCATGGGCGTGATTGATGTCCACGATTTTGCTTAAGTATTTGTAACCTGTATCGACACCGCAATTCTAAACTAATCCTGTATCATTCACGGTATGCGCAGATACCCTCTGCATTTGGCTCTCAAATACAGAACACATATCATAAGAGCTCGTCTCGCTAAGACGACGGAAGTGATGACGCCGGGCACCAGTAAAAAAGACGGCGCAGCGAGGAGACAACGAGCTAAGCACATGGTTTAGAGACTCAAAATGACTTACCTTAAGTATTGCGATTTAGCCTGCGCAGCAGCTGTTGAAGTCTGTACTCTGACAAAATTATGTACTTCTTTGCCGTACCTCTGCACAAGACGATGCGGTCTATGTACCCCCAATATACAGCTTTATTTTTTATACCGTCTGACGTGATCATCCAAACTTGGAGCATACACGATAACCATTTTTCACCATCTTAGGCATAGGGTTGCCCTAAGGCTATCCCTATACAGGATATAAAATTGTACTAATCTTATTATAATAACCCTTCCCCGGAGATACAAGTTAAACCCAATAGGGTTGGGCGAGCTGGCCGCGCTGGAAACCCCTCGCGTTCAAGGGGTTAATCGTGCGTAGTATCCGGATACGTATGCCGACGCAATGCACTGCTGCTACAAACTATAGACGGACTCGGATTTTCGGTCCAGTGATCTCAATATATTGTTTTTAGACGTGTTGTATAACAACACCAAATAGGACGCAGTATCACATATTTTTCAACTCTGTGAATTGAACCGAGGAGACAAATTTGACAAAATCGGAGCTGTAGACCGTCTATAGTCGAGAGAGAGAGAGGTTCAGTCGCTCTATTTACATGTTACGTAACATGTAAACAGGGCTCGGAATCAGTAAATAAAATAAAAAGTTAGCCTGCTCTCTGGATTTTATCCAGAGTCCTAGGCGGGATCGCACTGAGGTATGATTCTTCTCTGATATAAGACCTGTCATTCACGATACATAAATCGGGTTATTAATCATATCAAAATGCTTGTGACTTTTAATAGCCTGTTGGATATTTAACCCTTTCGCGAACCTCTTGCTTAAGTATACTATACAACCTTAAGTAATTTGCTTCTAAAAGGGCGCAGGATGCGCCCTTAAGGAAAATCACGGTAAGGTAAGGCGAAAAATGTGCCCTTCTACCGCGAAAGGGTTAAACTATGCTGGTATCTTGACCCATCCAGTTGAGATCAAGATAAAATACCTGTTGCATTTTGTAACTTGCATTTGATTATAATGGAAGCCTTCCAAAAAGCACTCATGTGCAGTAGCATTTCATTTTCTCTTTGAGCTTTGCAAGCAAGATGCGAGTACCTACCTCTGTAATTGCGAGCGAGATGTGTAGCTTGGAGCCACCAAAATGGCCATTTATTTGGACGGAGCCACCTCCAACGAATCACTTCTGCTTTTGGTGCCGAGATAGTTAGCATCATGCTGACGGTAAGTTCTCTGCTAACGCTTGAAGAGGCGTGACGCAAAAGGCAAAAACGGCGACGTCTATTGCTGCTACTGCGGCTACGAATGACTGTTCGGGAGCGAAACTACCTAACGATGGAGGCTTTAATTTCGCCTCTTCAGGCAGCCTGGCATGCCATGTACGTCAGCCGCTCAGAGGGCAGCTTCATTAACACCGTGTCAATCCCATCATCCGCGTTCGACGAGTTGCTACAAGTCTTTTCCAGACACTACGCCGTGCGTTCAGGACTTGGGCGACGCGGTCGACCGCCTGCGCTGGTGGTAAAGCATGCTGCTTTAGCGTGCGTGCTACACTTCTACGCTGCATGTAATGGGGCCAGGATTGGCCAGTGACCTTTTCAAGGAAAAGGTATGTTCTCTGGTGTGGACCACACCGGCCGGTGTGGCCCACAAGAACTGAGTGTCACACACCACGATGGGTACTGTGTACCAGTGGTCCTTATATAGAGTATTTACGGTAGACCTCCCCAACGTACTGAGTTAAGTTAGGTCGGTCGTACTTAAGGACCCGATGCACGAAAGCCAACCGCTGAGGAAGATCGCAATTTAGACAGGGATTCAGTATACAGATAGAAAGCAGTAGATAGAACTTTATGAGTGTTATTAATACAAGACAGTTTAACTCTAACCTTCAAGTGTACAAGTCTCTTTAATACACGGTATTAAAATGAGACCGATAAGGCAGGGCCTTTTGTACTAAGAGCAACAGAGACGCCAGGCGTCTGTTGTGGTTAGTGTGTTACGCTTCCTCTAAGCTACGGTGCGTGTGACCCCCGTCACACCTGGTAGCACTTGTAGTCAATCCCGCGATCGACGCGGATCTCTACAATCAGGGTCTCTTTGAGTATGGAAGACTCAGGGAGTCGGCTGCCGGCGCGGCAGGACTTTCCTCACCTCTCCGATGCCCACTGGGCTACGCTGGAGAAGATGGTCAGCCTCTTGGGCGAGACAGCCTTCGCTGGATTCCCCAACCTTCCTGCTGAGCAGCAAAGGGCGCGCGTGGAACGCTTCGACAAGTACGAGTCGTCGCTGATTGCTCACGTGAGCGCTGCTGTGCAGGAAGCCGCTCGTGCGACGATGCGAGCTGAGGCACAGAGTGCGGCACAAGCGTCCGCCACGAATACGACCTCATTCGCTGCGCGTCCAACCACGACGAAGCCCGTCAAGATGTCGGTACCGACGTTCGACGGCAAAGACTCAGATAGTCTTGTATTCTGGGTTCGCGAGATCGAGATCGCGCTAAGCGCTGGTCAGATCTACGACGCGCGAGCTCATGTGGCGTTTGCGCTGTCCAACCTTGGAGGGCGCGCACGCGCATGGGCCATGGCCCGTGAAACGGCGACGCCGGGGTACTTCACCTCGTGGTCGTTCATGGAACAGGAGCTACGCTCCACCTTCCTCCTTGCCAATGTGGCATACCGCCACCGCTCCAGTTTCTTGCGATGCAAGCAATGCAAGCGATCGCTTCAAGACTACGTCATGGAGCTCCATAACCTCGAAGCCGCTATGGCCGGCGCACCCCTATCTGAGGACGTCAAGGTGATTGTCTTCATGGACGGCGTTCGCACGGGTCCGGTTCGGACGGAGCTTTTCCGGCGTCAGCCGAAGACCTTTAACGAGGCGGTCCACATCGCTATGCTGGAGGACGACTGCGTGCGCTCAGCGCAAGGGCACACGCATCATGTTGAGGCCAGTGAAGGTCCCACTCCGATGGAGATCTCCCTTGCCGAGTCGGTACGCTCTCAGAAGACGCAACGGGCGAGTGGTCGCTGTTTCGGTTGTAACCAACCTGGTCACTTCCGTCGGAACTGCTCCACCAACCCATGGAAGGCGCCACGCGACAAGAAGTACGCTGCGCGCCCGGCTCTCAACAGCCTCGAGGCGACAGAGTCGGAAAACGGCGACTCCCAGTAGGGGCGGGACGCCCTGCTGGGAGACTTCGCTCCTCGTCGAGGAAGGTGAATCTCTCACCAGCCTCTCCAAAGGAGCAAGTCCCTGGGACGACACTTCTGTGTCTCTCCGTGGCCGCCGCGCGGTCTAACCTCGTGGTCGTCACTGCCAGCGTGAAAGGGTACCCCGAACCGATGACGGTCCTGATCGATTCAGGAGCGTCGTTTAACTTTGCGACGAAAGCCAGTGTGACTAGGAACAGTACATTGTATGCTAATGCTTTAGAAGCTTCTAAGAGTAATACCAATGTATCTGTTCGCTTAGCGACTGGTTCCATCGTGTCTACACGCAAGGTTACGGTACCCCTAAGCGTGAAGTTTGACGACTTCAATTCGGTCGAACCGTTCATTGTCTTGGACATGGATGATCGGTACGATCTTATCCTCGGCATGCCTTGGTTTGCTAAGCACGAGCCGTGGATAGAGTGGCGTAGTCGCACCATTGGTGCCAGCCACAACCCCCTCGCGGACAGAGCTCCGGCGGGTCATGTCCCCTCCTCTTCCCGAGACGGGTTTATGCATGAGCACCGTGTGCCACGCGGCGAACGGCAGTTTACCGGCACTTCGGAGGTGTTGGAACTGCCCATGGCATTGCCTCCACGAGCGCGGGAGCTCGAGGTAGGTGGTGGAGAAGATCCGCAGGATCCTAGCACCTCTCCGGGTAGAGGACAGGATTCTGCAGTTGGTAACCGAGTTGCACTTGCCCAAGGGGCAGTGAAGACTCAAGGCGCGGACGCTGTACGAGCTCGCGCAGGAAGGGGTAGTGTCCGAGCCCCCCCCAATGCAAGGCGTGGTGGCTGGTTCAGCTCACGTCGAGAAATGCGCTGGAGTTGTTGCTCGCGCAAACAAGAGTGGTCGAGTCAGAACTCCCACTACGCAAGGCGTTGTAGCTGGTTCAGCTCGCGCGACAGAAGACGCTATAGCTGGTGCTCACGCAACCACGAGTGGTCGAGCAGGGGCTCCCACTTGCTAAGGCAAGAAGAGTGACAAGGTCACGAGCACGCCCACGGCAGAGGCGTTTAGCCGCAATGCGGATTCCGCGGCTGAGGACAAGGTTCCTCAAGTGGTCGACGTCTTCACGGGCGAACCCAAGGTGGAGGAGGTGTTGACTCCGTTACCCCCAGTAGCATAGCTACTTGAGCTCGAGGAGCTTTCGTATGTCGAGTTTATGGACTCTCTCAAGGCGGGAGAGTTGGCAGAAGTGGTTCTGCTTCGCCCAGAGGGCAGCTCACTGGAGATCACTCCTCGTCGGTCATGGATCCCGAGGTGTTGGAAGACGAACGAACCTCTAAGAGGCAGACGCGGTATGGCGCTGCCATCTTGAAGGACCCTTCGAATCCGTATTACGCCCTTCTGAAGGAGTTTTCGGATGTCGTTAGCGACGACCCTCCTTCGGTCCTTCCCCCGGATCGGGGCGTGAGGCATGAGATTGATCTCGTACCCGGTACTAAGTACTGTACCGCGCGGCAGTGGCCGCTTCCGAAGGAGCAGGTCGACGTCATCGATGCCTTCTTTGCGGCAAAGCACGCCGCTGGTATGGTGCGCGAGCCCAAGTCGCCACATTCGTCACCGACGTTCTATGTGCGCAAGCCCAACGGGAAGTGGCGCATGGTGCACGCCTTCAACAAGTTGAACGCGGCAACCATCCCGGCGTCGACGCCTATTCCTCGGAAGGATGTGTTGCAGAACAACATGGCTGGTTGCACGGTCTTTAGTGCACTCGACATGGTCGGCGGCTACTATCAGTTGCTGATGCGGGAATCGGACATCCCACTCACTGCAGTGAGCACTCCCAGCGGGATGTTGTGGGAATGGTTGGTCATGCCCCAGGGGCTGTCCAACGCACCCGCCACGTTCAACAGGCACGTTACGCAGCTCTTCAGGCCGATGCGGCAGTTCGTACAGACGTACTTCGACGACATCTTCGTGCACAGTCGTGCGTCCGAAGGGAAGACGGCCGTCGAAGCCCATCTTGGCCACCTCCGTGAGGTTCTCTTGTGCATGCGCGAGAATCGCCTCTACGCGAGCATCAACAAGTGTATCTTCGGAGCCGAAGAAATCCCCTTTCTGAGCTGCTTCCTTGGGAAGGACGGTGTCAGTGCAGACCCGGAAAAGGTGTGTGCCATTGCACAGTGGCCGGTGCCCGTCTCGCAGAAGGACCTGCGGAAATGGCTCGGCCTGGCCGACTACTTGCACAAGTATAGCGCCAATTACGCCGAGATGGCAAGGCCACTAACGAATCTTCTCAAGAAGGATGCCGTGTGGTCATGGACCTCTGAGGCTCAACAGGCTTTTGAAGCTATCAAGAGCAGCCTTCAGAGCGCTCCAATCCTGGCGTTGCCTGATGAGGAGCGCCCCTTCAGCGTGGTATGCGATGCATCTGACTTTGCCATCGGCTGTGCCCTGCTGCAGGTGGATGCCGAAGGCAGGGAAAGGGTAGTGTCTTTCCAATCTCGCCAATTGAAGGCGGCGGAAAAGAACTACCCTGTCTACGACAAGGAGCTCTTGGCGATGAAATACGCCTTGGTTAAGTTCCGGGTGCACCTGTTAGGTCAAAAACCCTTGTGATCTACACAGATCATGCCTCGTTGAGGACGGCGACCTCGTCGCCTCACCTCTCTCAGCGCATGGCGCGGTGGCTCTCTTTCTTTGCTGAATACAACTTCACGGTGGAGTACAAACCGGGAAAGCAGAATGTCCTCGTGGACGCGCTCTCCCGGCGGCCAGATTACGAGTTGGCACACTTGGCCTACCTCGAGTCACCGCTCTATGAGCTTATTCGTGAGGCGTACGACGACGACGACCTGGCAGGTCTAGTGGAGGCGCTGAGCGCTCCAAACAAGGTCGTCTAGCTTACGGCGCGACAACGCTCACGTCTGCACCGCTACTCGGTAGTGGAGGGTTTGTTCTACTACCAAGTAGACGGGGGCGACGAGCCTCGCATTGTCGTTCTGAACGACGAGGACCTGCGTCATCGTGTCCTCTATGAGGCCCATGATACGCCGCTTAGCGGTCATCTGGGGGCGGGAGAAGACGTACACGTCAGTGGCCCGCAACTTCTGGTGGTCCCACATGTACAAATGGGTACGTAAGTACATACAGACATGTGAGACGTGTCAGCGCGTCAAGCCTGCGCCCTCGGCGTCCGCTCCCTTGATGAGCTTGCCGGTGCCGGCGGACTGCTGGCGCTCTGTGAGCATGGACTTCATCTTCGAGCTTCCGGCCGATGCGCGTGGCCACACTGGCATCTTGGTGTTTGTCTGCCGCCTTATTAGATGGTGCGGCTGGCCGCTGTGCGGAAGAGCGTGACCGCGCCTCAGGCAGCTCAGCTCTTTGTGGACAATGTCTTTCGTAACCACGGCCTCCCCGAGGCTTTCGTGAGTGACAGAGACCCAAGGTTCGTGTCCCACTTCTGGCAACACCTATTTCGCCTCTTAGGCACGAGGTTGGACATGTCCACAGCGGACCATCCTCAGACCGATGGTCAGACTGAGCGGGTGAACAGAGTTCTAGAGGACATTCTTCGCAGTGTCTGCGCAACAGAGCCCACGAAGTGGAGTGTGCTTATTCCACAAGTGGAGTTTGCGCTCAACAATGCCGTGCATTCGTCCACAGGCTTCACCCCGTTCTATGTGAACGGGCTGCGGCACCCGCGTACGCCACTGACGTTGCCCCCGGCCTCGAATTTGGGTGGGGGAGAGGCTAACGCCGAAGACCCAAGGGGTCTTAAAGGCCTCAGAACGTCCGTCAAACGGAACCTACTCTCGTTTATCGAGACCGGTGAAGCTGTCAGACAGCGCGTCTGTGACGCCATGGCGGCCGCTCAAGACACTCAGAAGGAACACAGTGATCGCCAAGGGCGTAAGAACACGCTTGTGTTTAAATTAGGAGACCAAATCTTATTAAATGCCAATAACCTTCCTACTCAGGCGGTCTCTGCTGTGGGCAGCACCAAGCTGCGACCTCGCTTCGTGGGGCCGTTCACGGTCATCGGGGTCCACGGCCACGCCTACACGTTGGACCTGCCATCGTCCATGGCCACGCACCCGACGTTCTACGTTGGCTTGCTCAAGCCCTATCGCCCGGCGGGGGCTGCTGAGCCTGAGGAGCCGACTGCGTCGCAGAATACTGCTGAAAGGCACTCGCCATCATCCGAACGAGATCTTCCGAGGGAAGCTGGGCAGGCGCAGGAGCCGGAGCCGAATCAGGAGCACGAGCCGCTACGCGGCGAGCCTCTTGCGCCTCCAAGTAACCCAACCGGTCGTACAGATCACGTAACCAAGCGAGGTGCCTCTCCAGGCTCTGGCGCACCTGCTCGTCTTCTCCTCGCATCGCGACCATCGGCCACGCAAGCGGTCAACGTCACCACCCAGCTGCCGAGGCAGATCCCAGACGCGGTTCCGCAAGCAGTCCAAGTCATCTCGGACACCCTGGAGGTTCTCCAGGCGGGCCTTCGCATCTTAGACGCGAGCGCGAAGCGCCACCATCTCGGTCCGCTGACCATCCAGCAGTCGCTGACAAGACTCCACACCGGAGAGAAGGCTATCCAGGTCAGGACGAGAGCCAGTCGAACGACGCTGAGCGTCTTGGTCAGATACCACTGCAGCCGCGGGCTCCGCCGCCTCTGCTTGGTAATGAGGGCGTCCTCTATTACCATGTCGAGAAGCTACTGAAGCGCCGCGGGCGTAGCGGTCAGTACCAGTACCTGGTGAAGTGGCGTGGCTACCCGAGTAGTCGAAACTCGTGGGAGCCTGGGGCTCGCCTCGAGGAGGACTGCGCCGACCTCGTGGCCTCTTTTGAGAGTGCCCACGGACCTGGTCGGCGCTGACAGGGCCGAGAACACTCTTTGGCTCTATTGGCTGCGACTGCCAAGACTTCTGAATCTTCTGAAGAACCTCCTCGAGGATGACGCCCGGCATGGGCTTGTGGCGATCAAAGAATCGGTTCGGCCACGTGTTGTCAGCGATCATCTTCGCCATGCGAAATCGCAGACGACGCTGAGCCAGCCAATCGATCCGATAAGGAGAGTTCAAGAACTTGGGCCTGGGATAGCCCAAGTGGTCCAACCACGCCTCGAACTCAGTCTCGTTCCTTTGGCGGGAGAAACCGGTGTCCACCAGGAGCACGACCGGACACTTGTCGCACTGCGGCGCGCCTGGGCCAGGCATGCGACTCTGACGAAGGTGTTCGCGGTACTCGCCCCGAGTCCAGTATCGCAGTGCGAGTAGCTGGTCTTGAGTACGTGGGGCGCGGGTCTCGCGATCCCGCTTGGTGCCCACCGCCTGAGAGGCCTCCTGATGAGTACGATCGGCCAGGTGTTGCCGATTTTCGGGCTGAAGCAGCTCAGGAGGGACTCCCTCGTCGACACCGGCATTGGTGATGACCTGAAGCTCCGACACCGCAGCGGGCGGGTTGCCTCGACGAGACAGGGACTCCTCCAAGAGTCGGGCGCGTTCCACCGCCACCACAGTCTTGGGAGACATGGGGCTTCCCGGATGGATGACCCGCTGGGCATCAGTGATCTGCTTGGGCGACCACTCGACCTCGCCGTCCTCGTGGTCCACGTCGGGCTCCGACTCCTCGTAGTCCACCTCCAAGGATGGATGCGGCGACGGACTACGCCCCGGAGGGGAAGTGGGCGCGTCCTTCGCGGAAGCCGCATCGTCCTTTGTGGACGTCCGAGCTCGAGGAGCAGGCGAGTCGGCGCCGCTGACATACCCGGGGTTCGGGGTGTCCGTGTCGGACGAGTCGCTGCTCACGTCCTCGTGAGGGCCGGGCAGCAGCACATCAGTGCGCTTGGGCGGCAGCTTCGGGGTCTCCGGGCTCTCCTTCGATTCACCCTTCGTCTTCGGAAGCTGCTTGGCAGCGGGCTTCTTCACCACGGGCTTCTTCGGAGCGGGCTTCGAAGAAGCAGTCACCTTCTTCGCCTTCCGCGTGGCCTTCGGCGAGGCGGGCATCTTCTTCGCCTTCGCCTTCGCCGCCGCGACCTTGGGCTTCTTAGAAGCAGGCTTCTTCGCTTCGCCCGCGTCCTTCGCGTGCTTCTTTGAAGCTGGGGTCTTCTTCGCCTCCTCCGTGTCATTCGCGGGCTTCTTGGAAGCCGACGCGGCCTTCGCCACCTCCGGATCGCCCGAGTGCTTCTTAGAAGCAGGCGCCGGAGGCTTCTCCTCCATGTCGCTTGGAGTGGGCGCGTCGGCGTGGGTCTTCATGGGGCCTACAGCCCGAAGGGCGTCTGGGGCGGGTCGCACGATGATCCGGGTCTCCGTCGTCATGCCCTGTGGGCCTTGCCGTGTGCGCGTGTGCTCGGAAGAGCGTGAATTGCCGAATGAGGCTGTGCTCGTGTTTCCGCTGGATTCCCCCTGGGAACGATGCTTCCCGTTTGGGTGAGGGAGGGTGTAATGGGGCCAGGATTGGCCAGTGACCTTTTCAAGGAAAAGGTATGTTCTCTGGTGTGGACCACACCGGCCGGTGTGGCCCACAAGAACTGAGTGTCACACACCACGATGGGTACTGTGTACCAGTGGTCCTTATATAGAGTATTTACGGTAGACCTCCCCAACGTACTGAGTTAAGTTAGGTCGGTCGTACTTAAGGACCCGATGCACGAAAGCCAACCGCTGAGGAAGATCGCAATTTAGACAGGGATTCAGTATACAGATAGAAAGCAGTAGATAGAACTTTATGAGTGTTATTAATACAAGACAGTTTAACTCTAACCTTCAAGTGTACAAGTCTCTTTAATACACGGTATTAAAATGAGACCGATAAGGCAGGGCCTTTTGTACTAAGAGCAACAGAGACGCCAGGCGTCTGTTGTGGTTAGTGTGTTACGCTTCCTCAAAGCTACGGTGCGTGTGACCCCCGTCACATTGCAACTGTAGAGGCCAAGACGCTCTCGGAGCTGTTTGGTATTCCGCCAGCTACGCTTTCCCGCGTGCACCACAAGGCGGAGATTGCCTTTGATAAGGCCTCCCAGACGCACAAGTGCGGTACCCCTCCAAGCACCAGCAACAGCAGTGGGCGCGTCGAGTTCAGGAGAAGGAGCCTCTTTTGGAAGGTGTGTGGGGCTTTGTAGACGGCAAAAACTACCGTGTTCAAAGCCCTGCTAACGCTGACCTCCAGAATGCTCATTACAATGGTAAGAAAAGTATTAAGCAGGTGTCTAGAATTTTTACTAACTCTTAATTGTTCTTTGTAGGATGGTTACACGCCGTACTTGTGACTGGCACGTCGTGTTATGGCATCGATGGCACGCTCGTGTGGGACGCCACAACCTTCCTGGTTCCTGGAACGACGGAGAAACCAGTCGCCAGCTACGAGTGATGCTAGCAGACCCTTCGCGCACTCTCGAAGGCACCGGAGTTGTCGCTGATTCGGCATTCCCTGTTAGTCAAGCACTATTTGGACGAATTCGTACGCCGCTTAAGGATGGCGATTTAGAGAGAGCTCACGCCGACTGCCGACTCGGCTTAGTCGCATTGAGCAATGCGATTAAGTCAGTGCGACAAGCTGCGGAATGGGGCATGGGATCGCCTGAAAGCTGCTACCGTCGTCTTCAACTGCGACTTCCGTTTAATTCTCGAGTGCGAGGACGTCGCCTTCGAAATATCTATCGGCTCTACAATTTCCGTCACAGGAAGACTGGTATCAGCCAGATTAGAAGTCTATTTGCGCCGTAGGCATAGTGGTCGCAATAAAGAGCTGCTCACATGTTGAATCCTGTGTATTGTTGGTTATCCTGTTCTAAGCCGCATACGACATGAGCCGTTTCCCTACTTGCTCGGAGGCATCATTTTCTCACCGACCAGCTTCGCCATTAAGGCAAAGAACAACTCGTCGCGACGTTGATCGCGCTCCTCACGTTTAGCTTCTCGCTCTTCACGCTTACGACGGTATTCAAAGTCACGTGCCGCGGCTCACTCCTTCATATTAATGATCACTTGCATTACATCGCTGCCGTCGTCATGGTCGTGCTCTAACTTGCTGATCAGGCTGTCTATCGCCCTCCTGCGCTTGACGGTCTGTGAAACCGCCATGCTGCCACTTGTCCCAGCAGTACCAGCCCTGCGCTTTAGCTCGTTGCTCAGCTGTGCAAGCTGCTCCGGCGACTTTCCACACCGCTTCGACGCAGACCGAGTCTCCGTGGCGGTTTCCGGTGCAGCTTGATCCACTGGAATTATCGGTGCTGGTGGAGATGTAACCCCCTCTGGCGGAGTCGTACCCTTCTCAGGAGATTCAGCGGCAGCGGCAGTACCATCAACCTCTGCGGAGACCACCGCTGCCGTTGTCGTGTCATCAAATGACTCTACACCTGCGCGGCTTTCCATCAGGTAGTCCGCGCGCTTAGCGCGAACAACCTCTTCAGGGCTGGCAGGTTCACCCGTTGGCTTCATCGAGTTCTTCAGCAGCATGAACTTCCACTTAATTGCATCGACGTCACGCTTGGTAAACTCGCGTGGAAGCTCAGTGCCGTAGCGAGCGGCTACCATGTCCCACTCGTTGCTTCCAAGAGGGGGGGCGGCCTCTACTGCTGTTAGCATGCGGTTCAGCTCTAGGGTCGTCCAGCTCTTCCCTCTTCCTGACGTGCTCTTCGACGGTGCCATGATGCGCTTGGTTAAACCGGAAATGTGGCAAAGGTAGCTACAGAACCAAGTCCAGCTTGCAGCGAGACCAACCAATTTGGCTTTACCATTAACCAACCACCTCGCAAATTGTGGAGACGCCAAATCCGTCTCCTCAACTTGCGACACGATTTGCGAGTGCTCATCCAATAAAATGTGACTGCAATGTGTGCTAATCATTCTTCTGGGATGAAAGATTTGTGAAAGGCTTCCAATACCTGCGACAGACTGTGTGTTAACCCTTTCGCGGCAAATCGGGCCAAAACGGCACGTTTGGCTACCTTCTCAACAGTTGCGCCGGAGATCACGTTCAAACGTGCCAAAATGGATCGTTTTGATATTGCTACCACCCTTCGGGGCTCACAGGACTACTGCGTTCAATTACAGCCAATCCCTGCACATTGAATCATCTCCCCTTTCAAAAATTACAAATATAGGCATTTGAAGATGACCTTCAAGTTGTAGGAGATTCCATACTCAAACGAGAATATGTGCAGATGTTCTCACTCACGAGTTTTCATACTGAAATCCATACTCATACCCTCGGAGCCGTCGTAAGCAATGCCGGGCACGACCTTCTTAGAGAAGGAGGACAAGCAGTTGGTGCAAATTGCCCATGACTATGCTGAGCGCGGAACAGGGCGCATCACATGGAAGGACGTCGCACAAAAGATGAAGCGTTGGGGACGATCTCCTGCAGAGCTTGCCCAGAGGGTAACTTCGCTAAAGCGCACGTTTGGTACCGATTTGTCCAAGTTCCCGCGTTCGTTTTACACTCCTGTTCGAGCTACACGTGGTCGCCGAAGCGCACACACTCTCCGTATTCGCCAGCCAAGACGGCAAAACGAGCGCCATCACCAACAGGGAAGCAGCCAGCGCCATACTGACCAAAGCTTGCTTACCCAGGCTACAGCAGGTCAAGTGGGGACGTCAAAGCGGCAAGGTGATCGGAGCTTTCGTGATTTAGCGTTAAATCAAGGACAAGAATTTCCACGCGGCAATTCACGCCACCCTCTCGCGCTGGAAGCTCCTTCGATGGCATCGGATCCAGCTGTAACGTTGGTGGAGGCAGGTGACGAATTGGTTGGTTCTACTCATGGGGCTGAAGAACGCCGTCAACAGCGTTTCCGTTCGTTTTTACCAGAGATCCTGACAACTACGGACGCAACCCAAGCTGTGGCTTCAATGTTTGGCTGTATAGCTCGTCAAGAAGTCGTGTATCCTTCGGGTGCGCCACATTTGAATGTTGGTGAACTACTACCAAGTGGGATTGCAGCATTTATTGCGGCAATAGAACAGATTAGAACTATTGGAGCTGGTGATGTGTTTATGGATATCGGCTCTGGCGTGGGCAATGTCGTGACTCAGTTTGTTCTTTCGACATCAATTCGGGCGAGCATTGGTATTGAAGTACGACGTGATTTGGTTGACCGCTGTAATGTGATACTGGTTGAGCATGTAGTGCAATGGCCAGGCCTACAAAAACGTGGAGGTGTATGCTAAGAATGTGGAGCGAATTGAGCTGTCGATGATATACCCCTTCGCCAGCGCAACGATTGTCTTTGCAAACAACTTGCGCTTCGAGCCTTCTACCACAAATCACATCGCAAGCGAGCTTGTGTACATGACAGACGCTTGGATGGTTGCCTTCACAAGTGAGATTTGCCCACGGCACAGTCTGATGTGCACAAACAGCTTCTGCACTCGTTGGAAACTGCGAGCATCAGTCGAAGTGTTTGTGAGCTGGTCATCAAACCCAGCAACAATTTATCTCTATACAGAAAATATCGAGTAGTAAGTCTGTTTAGCGTGAAAATATACGCATTCACATTGATCTTATTATGCATTTGCAGACTGGTCATCTTGCGTTGATCTCATTAGACCTGCTTCGGTTCGGCGGCGCTGCGTGAACAAATTTGATGTCTTCCGCAGGTTTCCTTTGGCAGAGAACAGGTTTTCGCGCAGGTAAAACTTGTGGTACTTCTCCCAACAAGTCCAAGTTGGCTGTTGGCAGAAGTATGGCTTCGCTGCGGTTGTATGAACAATCTGACAGAGGCTCACGCCATGGAGCGTGCAGTGGTCGGTGACAACAGTTGGAAACCTGTCTTCCCATCGACATACCACACAATGTCTTTTCCGCTTTTTGTCTCCAAAAAGCCGCTTCGAGTTGAGAGCGACGCACGATTTTTGAGGGCTACTCATCGAGGAAAGTTGCACGCCCCCACAATGCCACATAGCAGAAGCCTCAACTGCAGCAGCAACCCCCGACTCTCCTCGGGCGGAGTAGAACATTCTTCTGTCGCTAGGTGCCTCCATCCATTTCCCTGAAATCAGCTCCTCTGCTAGCTCTGCAACAAATGAGCGGTGCGGATCGCGATCTCTTGTCATGCCAATAGTCAATCTTCTAGTCATGTAGGCATTGACTCTGGCAATATCTACAAAAGCCATCCCTAGCTTCTTATACCATTTCTTGAAAGTATGGCCGTCGGCCAAAGAGAACCGCCCACGCAGTTGGTCCAACCTATCAACACCTTGCATATTGGCGTTGTACTCTGATACACACAGTGGAGCAGGGAATGGCTGCAGTTGACTGTTGACCCTCCTTGTCAACACCATTTCCGAAGACTTGTCTGCGTTCGACACCATTTTCACCACCGCACTATCATACCAAGCTACAGCAACCATCTCATGTGCCACCGAAACAGCTTGGCGATACTGCCCGCGATGGCACTCCTTCTTCTTCAAGACGACATGATGCGGAAAATGCAGGCTATTTCCACGAATAGTCCCTCTTCCATAAAGACCCTTTACCCGCAGAGCAGCCAAAAGTTGCACGGACATGTAGTAGTTGTCGGCATTTATCACACGGTTGGTATGATAAAGTGGCCTCACCACTTCCATAACCTGGCTTCGGACAGTTGATAACTCGTCTAGTTCCCGTCTCAGTGCCGCGATTGCCTCCTTAGAAACAACTCCTTGCAGCCGATCGTATATATCGCTCGCACAGTGCACTCGAAAGTTGATGGCGATCCATGAGGTGGCACAACAAAGTGTGTAAATCCGAAAGTGGTATTTTCCACCAGGCTTCATGGGGTTGAACATTATCAATCTCCGCCCGTACTTGGTTTTGGACGTTATGCTGGCCTCATCCAGTGAAACGTCTTTTCCAACCTCTACGTACTTTCCTCCTGTGATTTTCAGCATATTCAGGAGCGGGCGAATTCTCCTGACAGGATCCACAAGCTGCGGCGGGGCCGGTGCGGAAGCATTATCCTGAGACTGTCGCGAAGCTGGTAGATAATCAGATGCCGGTGTAGGAAGGGAATCATTTTCTGTGGGCTGCGTTGAGCACAGCTCGTCAATGTCAACAGCATCAGGATCGGCGCGAGTATCTGCTGTATCCACGCTGCCAGCCGCTACCGTACTTGGGGCGCTATCAGCACTCGCTGCACGAGCAGTTTTTGGCATGTGCCTGAACAAGAAATGCTGCCGCAACAGCTTGAAGCGGCTCAGCGCCATCACCTTATCGAGACCAGTGTGGTTACCCCCCACGATGTAATCTTCTATTTGCCTTCCCCAATAGTTCGCGTACTCGCCTTTATCCACCAGCTTCATAAAAAAAGAATTCCAAGGAAAGTCATCAATTCTTGTAGGGGAAATGGTTTGCTGGTGCTTAGCTTCTTCTCCAACTCATGCGCACGCATAGCCGTGTTCGTCTGGTGTAGAACTTCGACCCAGTAGTAGACAGGAATATAGGCGAAGAAACTTGACGCAGCCGAGTGTTCAAACAAATGTCGGAAAAGAGGGCGAACTCTTGTCTTGACATTGCCGTCTGGATGCTGGTATAAGTCTGTGGGACCATCGATCTGAGCATCAGGGTCGAACTTCATGTTGGTGATACTTTCAACTTCGGGCAATGAAGATGGAAGAACCACTTCTGGATCATATCGCTCAAAACTATCGACCACTTCTTCCCCAAATCGCTGTCGTCCTCAACAATACCAGATTCGGTGCTATCTGGCTGACAAAGGGACTTCCAGGCCGGCTTAGAAGGCGATGTCATCACGTTTTTATAGTTCTCCATCCCACGCTGAACAACGCTCATGCTTATCCACTTGTCGGCCTTCTGGAACTGTGTGTCCACCCAATGAATCTGAAACAGCGCTTTCTTCTTGTCAAACCTTGATACTCGGCCAACGATGTAAGCACTTCCTGCATCTTCGAATATGCGGGCTGATAACCAGGGCTCTTTTGCAGGTGAGTACGCCACAAGCTTCTCGACGAACAGCTGAGGCAGCGCTGCAGCCGTGGGCGAAGCTGAATCACGCGAAGTACCAGCCTCTGGCACAATCGGGTGGCGACGGCAGCGTCAGATGTGGATTGACCCGTCATCGCACCACTGACAAGTGCACCGCTCGCTACACTGGGCGTCGTACCCTCCATCGCTGCTGCTAAACCCCGCTGTCGCTTGCGAGGCTGCTTCGTTCGTGCTGGAACGGAAACCTTGCGTTTAGAAGGTGCCTTCTGCTGCTTGTACTGTCGGGTTGATCGTGGAGGCTCCGTCGACCCTTGCGCTCCACTCGAACGAGAATGCTGTTGGGGCCTTGCCAATGTTTCATGATGAGCCTGACCACGGAGGCTATCATTCAGGGCCTGCTGAGTACTCGGCTCTTGGCGTCCGCGCGTATCTTGAGGTCCTGCTTCAGCAAGGCGCTGTGGTTGCGTTAAAACCTGCTCATCGACCGCTTGACCACGCTGATGAGGACAATCAAAGATCTCCATGCCCGCCATCCGCGCTGCCAGAGAAAGCTATGGTGCGCAGTTTCTTCTCATCACCGAGTACGTGCACGCCACGCCGATCCCTTCGGCCGCAATTTGCATACTTAGTTGAAGATATGTTCCAATGTTTTTTTCGATACTGAAATCAAGATGTGTGCACCGATATCCATCGGGTTCACGTGGATACTACTCCCATCGATTCATGCTGAAGAATTATCTGCTAAGCGCCAGGCACAATGTAGTCGAGTAACTGAGTGTCACCGCCGTCGTCATCTCCTCTGTCTTCCATTTACAACTCCAGCATCATCCCAGAAACGCAGTGGAACGCCGCTAGGGATGCATCACCACTGTCTTCGCGCAAGGAGTAACGTGTCTTCAGGGTCCGTCGCTGCGGGCAACACCGCACGTTCAACATCGACGACTTGAACGAGATGATAATGCACGTGTGGTCTTGCCGAAGGTCAGCACCGACGTCTACGCCTTCCCCAACGACTTGCAACTGCGCTACCAACTCGACTTCAGCTAGTATACCACGCCCGAGACGTCATTCAGCCCGTGTCCAGCTGATCAAGGACGTGGAGGACACACACAGCGCAAGGTATACAACCCCGCTGCTGCCTGCAGCTCAGCGGCGGACAGCATGGACTTCGTGAGTTTCACTACGCGAGGGTGCAGGTGGGCCTGGCCATAGAAGACGTGATGTCGCCGTCGGCTGTATACCTAGGACCGGCGTTCAGCAAGAAGCGCGCTGAAACTCAGCGACGTAAATGGAGTTTCCGGCCCAGCACTCCCACGACAGGTACTGCTGCACACTAGGCCTGAACTTGGGAAATGACATGGTCTTCATGGCGTCGCTGTCCAACCCGATGGTGTGATCTACAACCGAGCCACCGCTGCTCTCAGCGGAGCAAAACTCGTTCCAGACTAAGCAACAGACCGCCAGAGCGCGGTCACTCTTCTGGACGCTGCTACGAGCTCTCGGTGACGCAAACGCTTTCACGACGCGCGGATGCTGGTGCCGGGCGACAGCTCCCTCATGCCGCCCATCAGAAGTCCATGAACGTCGCCCACCTAATGGTCGAGTAGTACGGCGTCTTCTTCGCACAGCCCATCAGCAGCAGCAAACAGGCCAGACTAACCTTTCAAGTAATTACAAATAACACCATCCCTGTTAGCCAATGGACGAGTTGTTCGGTCAATTATTGAGTTTCAGCCAATCATAGTATCCTTGTAAAACGCGCCAATCTGGACCGTTCTACAAGTGCCTGGGAAACCGTCGCTATTGCAGGACACCCATCATGCTCAAGAGTGGGATAACCAAACACGCCAAAATGGCCCGTATTAGTTTTGTTACACTTGGTCCAGTATACCATACAAATTCAAGTCATTCGCAAAAGGGTTATTAGCGCTGGAGTAACATGGGTACGATTTCCTTTCTGTATATACTTATGCTACTGGAGTAGCACACGTCAGATATTCTTAAGCGCCGATGGGAAACGACACTCATCATTACTGGATTGTCGCTGTGTGGCACTGCGTTATACGGCTCGCGCCATTGACGCTTTTCCACTACGCTTTTTCACGCAAACTGCAGTACAATAATTATTTTCCCGAGCGCTCATCTGCACCTTAAAACTTCCGCTGTCTCCAAACCCTTTTGCTGAAAGGCTACATGCCGCATCAAGTGCATCGCGAGGAAATTTAAAGTTTAAGTTTTAAATTTTATACCCTACAACTTTGTACCAAACAGACTTCTCAAACACATTCCGCAAGGCAAGGTGCGATTTGATAAATTTGAGATACTGAATAAATCGTAGATGTCTTGAGTACTGTTGTTTAGACATGATGAAAAGAAGTAAATTTGATGCTGAAGAACTTAAGATGAAACTTATGCGTATCGAAAACGAGCGGGGAAAAGAACTGATCTCGACCTCCGGAGCTACACCACAGCACACATTCATTGTATTCAACAACGACAGTCGTGATGAGGAGGAGGAAATACAGGCCATGTGAAGTGCGTCCATCACTGTTGATCTCCGGGTATTTGTCACATCCCCTTTATGGTATTTCCACAGATGCTGCTCGTACCCCGTAGGTGGAGCTGCTGAGTTCAAAGTAAGACGCAGAAAAACCTTAAATCCAGAGCTGTTCCGAGCAACTGCACGGCTTAGTAATTTAACTGAAATTATTTATTTGTACGTGCGTGTTGCCTGTGCCCTGGGTTGCGCGAAGGTAGTACCATATCTCAAACGCCGGCTTCACACTGCGCCGACTGAGGCCGCAAACTTCAATACCTGTAATAACGTAATATATTGTAATAACTAATTGACCTTCCATCCTCAATTTTGTGCAATATAGAATATAATATATTATATATTGCCCAAAATTATCGAGCGTTGCAAAATTGTATAAAACCGGTGGCTAGTACGACACGGCCCAACGAGCTATGGAGACCACCTGTCAAGAGAAGCGATACCCGCAGTGCAATCTCCCCACTTCACAATATTCTTCCTGGAGCCCACCCCGTCATACCAAAGTCTCCCGCCTCCGATGTCCTCGATTCCGCCTAGATCACTTGCGCGGTTTTCTTCGTGCCCGAGGAAGGCGATTACTTCCGGTGTTGGCTGTGTTTCCTGCGTCGGAAGCAAGCTTGTGGAACTGGGTACACGAACCTGGTCGAGCACCTTCACCGATGCCATGCCACCACGTACGTGGACGAGTTCCGCTCCATCCAAAGGCGTGAGGGAAGCCTCGACGCCTTCGTAAGAGATGACGAGTTTGCGCGGACCGTCTACAACTGGCTCGATTGGATCATCATGGAGAATCGAGAGCTGAGCATGCGCGAGAAGCCTAAGACGCGGAAGTACACGCGCCTGGTTCCTTTGAGTGTCAACACGCTCAAGAAGCACATGTTTAGGTCGGAGGACATCGTGCGAGGGATCGTGAAGCAGCGCCTTTCCGGTCAGAAATTTGGCTTCGCGGTCGACGCGTGGACGGAAGACGGCAACCATTGAATCGCCATTATTGCCATCACCTCGACGGACAAGTACCTGCTCGCGTTTTCTACGCTGACGGACGAATCTGACATGAGCTCAGATGCGATCATCGAGCTGTTTGACTACGTACTCGATGTGTATGGTATCGAAGTCGCTACGCATCTTTGCTTCTACGTGTGCGACCATGCGTCAGTCAACGTCGCTATCGCGAAGAAAACCTGCATTCCGATGATCGGATGCGCTAGCCATCGGATGAACCTGGCCATGCAAGCCCTCATGGAAGCATACGAGGATCTGCTTGAGAAGGTAAAGAGACTGATGGCCAAGCTCAACACGATCAAGAATCGTCATCACCTACGAGAGGCAGATGCCCTCATGCCCGTCTTTCGCAACCTGACTCGTTGGAGTAGCACGTTTGCGATGATAGACCGCTACTTCGCGATCTATGCCAAACTCGACCGCGTCGACGATGAGCTGGCCGACTTCATCCCGACCCCGCGAGAAAACGTCCGCCTCAAGGAGCTGTATGAAGACTTGAAGAACCTGGAGAGCGTGAGCAAGAAGCTTCAGACGTCTAGCGTGTCTTTGCTGGACGTACGAATGCTGTTCGACCATGTCATGAAGCACTATCCTATTACAAAGGCTCAGCTGGCGGCTACGTCGACTCTGGTGAAGTTCCCCGACTTCGAGAACGGCATCGTTAAGCTTCTCGCTGGAAAGCGACGGTCGCTTACAGTACACGTGGTGAGCGTTTGGCCGTGGCAAAGCTAGTACAGTCAGATGGCGCGACCGCACTTGACGAACCAGAACCACCTGCCACGAAGAATCGCTCGTTCGCGGAAGCTGCGCTGGCGGACGAGAGTGCTGCTCCAGAGCAAGTTGACTTGCGGTGGGTACCGCCGACTTCGAATGACGTCGATCGACTGTTTTCGCGAGCTGGTATCGTCTACTCGCGTCTCCGCCGCAGCCTCAACCCGATGACGCTGGAAACGGCGTTGTTCCTGCCGTACAATCGCAAGTTGTGGGACGCCAGTGCTTGTTGCTCAAGCTGTTGAGAACAACCGCAAGAAGCGCCGGTTGTAAAGCTTTTTTTCGCTGTAGAGAGAGCTGGTAGTAAACGTGAATAATCAAATGTTCGGGTTTAAATTCTTATATTTGTGTAAAATATGAATATTCACACTGAGGTTGATGGTGTAGGTTGTACGGGTGTTGGTTGGGTTTGGGGTGCGCGGCGGGAGGGTTCTCGAGGTAACCCCCCCCCCTCCGGAATCCACTGGGCGCATCGGTTCTGCTTCGTTCCGCTGATTCTACAGCGGTGGGATATGAGAGCGACAAGGCGATAGTGATGGATACTCACATGTCATTAGTGGTCCAAAAAGAAATATATTTATTGGCGGGACCGCGTCCCTGCAATCAATCTCACATTGCATTTTGAGGAGCCCTGAGGTTGACCCCCCCAATGATAATCTCCCGTAAAACTAACTACGGGGCAGGGCAATGGGTCCGTTCGCTGGAATGCTGCGCTGGGCCCGCCTCGCAACCGCTCACTTCCTAAGCATACAAATCTTAAGTGAAAACCCTGATCCATTTTCAGATCTGTACCGTATATGACCCCAATCGGGTTTTACCGCAATTTTCACAGTGCTTGGATCGTTCATCGCCGTCTTGATCATCCGTTTGACGGGCTCAGGGTTATAGTTGGCGTGAACCATGATTCTTGGATTTTTCTGGTTGAAATCCTTCACATACAACCCATTGGGTGCCTACCAAAAATAGAGAAATCACCCGACATAGATGCAGCAGATATGACATGTCTTAACGGAGCATACATCTCGTGAGACGGAAAAATGGTCTCAATAAACAGACCTATCCCTAGACTTATGTCGTGTAGCCATCATAAAAACTAATGTTGACATTTGTATGAATAATGTTGACCATCACTCTAGAATTTTGTCGGCATATCGGCGACCTAACTCATCTCGTGCGCCGCAAGCTTCAACCTCTCACTTTTGAAAAGTGGCGGTCACGTGAGAAGCGCCTGACATCGCTGCCTGCAGCAGGACGGGTAAGGCCTGATACGACTAGCGGCTTGGTCGAGACTATGCTAACATCTTCTATTAATACGCGTAGTAATGGTTCGCCTCGTACACTCCGCCGTGCACTGGAGCGCCCAATGCATCCTGGAATCGTCGAGTGAAGACGAGAGCGTGCCGCTGGACGTGCAGCGAAGCGGTGCCCAAGCACCAGCCGAGAGCGCGAAGTCTTCCTCACCTGAAAGCACGAGCTCCACGGGGACCACGACGCCCCCCTGGATGTAGCCCCAGCACGGCCTCCGCACCCCGAAGGAGGTGTCAAATCTTCCCCCGACGACGGCTTCGACGGCTGGCGCCTCGGCAACCCAAGGCGTCCACGGCGCCCGAAACAGCTCCAGCTACGCCTGCAACCCCGCCGCCCACACGGAACCCTCGTAGTCCAACAACATCGTCTCCGGTCTTGCTCGAAGAACCACCATCCCCACGCCCGCGACCTCCGTCGCCGACACCCCGACGGCCGCCCCGTGAGCGCCGTGGGTGGCGAACCTCACGCAACGAGCGACAAGCAGCTGCTGGACCGTACCCGCGCCGTCACGACCGTCGTCGTGACGAGACATCGCCGACGGTGTCACGAACCGGTGTCATGCGCGCAACCAGTGGGTCGGCGGCTCTCGTTCCGGCGCGCACAGCTCGCCCGCGTGGTGCTCACCAGCAAGACCGCTTCGTTCCAGCGCGGTGGCCGTTATCCGTCGCCCATCTTCGCGCGCAGTTCAACCCCTACGGGGGTGGTCTTCCCGAGGGTTCCGCACTTCGGCTGGTGCGACTGCGAGGTCCCTTGCCGGGTTGGGCGTTGCCACAACTTACTGATGCAGCTCTATTGCAACGTCAACTGTTGCCCCTACGGCGGCAACTGTGGCAACAGCGTGGTCGAGTCTACCGAGGTTGCCTTGGTGAAGAACGTGGTCGCCAGACAATTGGCCGTGGTGGCCCAGGAGTTCATCGCTGCGGGCGTGATTTTGGGCGAATACCTGGGGGAGATTGAGCACGTGAGTGCCTCTCGTACTGCTCGTCCACGGAACGAATGCTATCGGCTGGTCATGACGCAGAAGCCCGAGACACCAAGCCACTCCGTCCGAGTAGCCGTCAACGCACAGCATATGGGAGGACTCATGAGATTCGTCAACCACTCGTGTTCGCCGGTGGCGCGCTTCTTGGAGGTTGCGAATGGGCGCCGGACCGCGGTCGTGGTGGCCACCACGAACGCCATCTACGAGGGCGATGAGATTACCGTGGACTACGGACCGGATCTTTGGTTTGTGTGCCGCTGTGGGCACGCGAACTGCCGCCACCGCGACATCCAGAACGAGCAAGACCCCTAGGCGTCGCTCGCAAGGTCGAGGTCTGGTTGAAGTCGAAAATAAGTAGTGGGAGATTTGCAGCAATTGGTAAGGACGTTGTATTCAAATCTAGTTCGCTGTTGATTCTAACTGCGTTGAAGTTGCATATCTGATTTGTACCGTGCCTGGGCTGTTGTCGCATTCGTAGAGTAGAGACCGCCGCGACCTTGGCACCAACATGAACGAAGTGAGTCTGTATGTGATTTCTTGGATCTGCTGCGAGCTCGCTCGGTTTGCCCGCGTATTTGGTATCTGGCTAATTCTAGGCACCAACTCACTTCAAGGTAGCGGAGCTGTACTTGCCCCGCTGGAGCTCTTTACGCACGAAGCTCCGGTCGTTGTCATTGTTGCTTTTGATAAGACTAGCACAACTCCCCACCCACACGCGACGCAGCTTACCCTCCTCCTACTCCGTCTCTGGTACGCTGCTCTCCCCCTGACAGCTCTCGTCGCGTCAAATTAATAATAACTTGCTACTACTTGACACTGACATCAACCTGAATTTGCTTTTGTTATAGATGGCGAAGTTGAGCGTAAGTGCAAACTACAAGTTGTCTGAAGTGCGGCGCCTCCTGGCGCTCGTCGAGCACTACCTCCCGCTTGGCAAGGATGAATGTGAGTGACTTGCCGACTCTTACAACGCGAACCGAGACCGTGTCGTCGCCGAGCGCGACCACGAGAACCTCCGTCGAAAGTTTAAGGTGCTCTATAGTGCACGTAAACATACGGGGGTAGCCGGCATGCCGCCCCACGTGCAGCTGGCGAAACAGTTGAAACAAGCTATCGACGACAAGGCCAGCGTCGTCGACATGGACGACGCTGCCGACGTCGACCAAGCCGAGGAGGAAGAGTATCCACAAGACTTCTCGTTCGACTTTGAGGGCGACGAGGGACTCGACGACAACACGCGGGTACACGACGGGTGGGAGCACCATCTCCAACGACTCGATGCACTCCGGTGAGGTGAAGTCGGTGGTCGGTGACGCTGGAAGCGTGTGCAACGGGGACCTGTCGGGGCTTCTCGACGCAGCTGGCGTCTGCGAGGGGCTGGAGGTATTTGCACAGTCACGCCCCCCCCCCCGCGCCGTCGGGACAGCCGACGCAGCGCAAGTTGCGCTCTAGCTTAGCAAAGAAGGTTGGGCAAGGGCCCACTGTGGCAGCGGTGGCCGCTGCAGCATCTACAAGAGCAGCCATTTCCCGTAAGGATAAGTCTGGACCACCGCAAGGCGCTAAAAGGTACACGCTGAGAAAGAAGGAGTCCAAGTCAAAAGACTACACCACTTCCTCCATCCGACTTGGAGGCATCGACTTGGCAAAAAAACACCACCGCGTAGGGGCGGCGCTTGGCTAGTAATATACGATCACACTCGAGTTACTATACCTTTGCCAATCCAAGCTGGCAGCAGTGAAAGGCAAAGTGGACTGAAGTAGCTGAAGTAATTTCTAACTTTCAGAAAGTATTTTCAGAATTTCGTATTTAAAGCAATGCAGATTTAGTGGAGGACAAACCAACTCCCTCCCCCCCCCCGCCAGCAATCCCTCCGCTGGCAGCATGCCATCCGAGCCGAAGCATTGGCTTGCCGCCCGCACGCGTGGGCTCGACACACACAAGGAAGGGCGGGACTGGGTGCTGGTCGCTGACTGCAACGGCATCCCGCCCACTACAGTCCGCAGCATCGTCCAGCGATGAGCCGCAGATGTCAAGAAAAGAGGCGGCGCGCGGGCGGCCTGCACAAAGTGTCCTCCAGTGATGGAGGAAGCTCTGGTCGACTACCTCGAAGAAAACTGCCAGTACACTCTCTCGCAGATGCAGGAGATGCCCGAGTACGACTTCGGTGTACGTATTAGCACCTCCCTGATCAGCAAGAAGCTATGTGATAAGCTTTACACAGTTAAGCAGGTACATGACCAGAATATCTTAGCTATTAATTTTATAAGCTTGTATATGCACTGTTCTAAGTATGTGGCGTTTATTAGGTTCGTATCGAGTCTGAAGCATGCAATAACGCTGTAAACATAGAAAAGCGGACAGTGTTTCGTGAAGCGCTGCTGAATCACAGCGTAAGGGGTCTTTCATCGTATATTACTATGAAACCAATTACAATCTGTATTGTAAGCGTACTCAAGGCCGCGCAGGTGGTGTGGAAGTGCGTGCTGACCAAGATGCCGTTCGTCCAGGAGCTGTTCGACCTCAAGCCCAAGAAGCCGTCGCCGCACGACGAGAATTCATTTCTTTATAGGATCGGTACCAGGCCTACAAGCGGTTGCGACAGCAGCTAACAGCAACAACATATACATAATAGCAATAATGGCTCATGTGTTCTGTTGCAGTCATTTTCATTGCAGAAGCGGAACGAGACGAGGATTTCGTAGAGAGAAAACGAGCTGCCAGGCCATCACAGCGAGCGCTCAGGAATAAACTATTGGCTCCATCTGCTCTGCTTTCGTCTCTTGTGTCATCTGTCTACCGGACCAGCCAACTCAGGGTCAGCGTGATCAGGACGATGCACACGGCGCCCGACACGTACACGCCGGTCATCACCAGCTCCAGCCCCATGCCTGATTTTCCAATACAGTGATGGAATGCTACAAAATTTGCGGACTTAAAGATACGATTAAGTTTGCATTTGTGCTTCGACTCTGGGTAAATGGTACGACATGTATCTATTTATTGTATAGGCAGCTTTGGGCTGCTTTCCCCGATCAAAAATGCCCAAAACTTTCATATTGCACATTGCTGTTTGGTACTCAGCTGAACCCGCGTTATCTTAAACGCAATGGTCTCAATCGACCTCCTTGGTAGCAGCTTCAAAACAGCAAGCGGCGTCTCGAATGTGTGCGCATAGATCCCGACCTTGTGGGCAGGTACTGCGACGTCCTCCACTCCAGCATTCGCGCGCACTTGGGGCAAACCCGCATGTTCTGGTCGATCTCCGTTGTCCTCTCCTCTACCATTCAGAGCTGTTGCATCTCGAGCTGATCTCGCGCTCGTTGCTGTTGTTGCTCTCGCTCCAGCTCCCGCTTGGTCTTCCGGAACAACGGAGGCTTGGTCAGTGGCTTGGCAGGTGCTGCTAGCGGTGGCTTCTGGATCTCAAAATCGATTGTCAAGCTTCCACCTTCTAAAGATGCCAACCTACAAGTTCAATGCGTGATTTCGCCGGAAGTCGGCCTCGTGCACTACGCCACACGCCGTGGAATCATCAAAATGCAGGTTAACGCTGAGTTCGTGGACGCGGTGTACGACGCGGTCAAGGCCTATGAAGTATACCGCTACTCTATTACGACATTATAGAAGGCAGTGTTACTGGTGAAAGCTGCTCGTCATTTATGAAGGAGATGATGGCTACATATATGCGAAAAGGACTGGCAAGCCGGAAGCGCGCTTTCATTATGGATAATGCTTCCATTCACCATCGTGACCTCGTTACTGACTACTTGCATGGCAGTGTAGTCGCAGAAAAAATTGGACTTGAGTTCCTGTCCGTGTAGTCACCCTTTCTCAATCCTCTTGAAGAGGTATTTGGGCTCTTGAAGTCGCGGCTTTGTAGAGCACGCTCTGATACTCCTGAAACTGGCGAGAGCAAAAGCGAATTGAAACGAAGTCTATCTGAACAAGTACTTCGTGTCACCAACGACGACGTCAGGCAATTTAATTTTCACGTGGAGCATTTTCTCAAGTTTTCGGAGGACCGCACGCCGGTCTTCACGCAGCAGCTTTACAAATCAAGCCACCGCAGCGATGATGCCGGACTTTGCCCGATGCTTCCTGTAGCGGGCTGGTTACGGTTACGTAAGTAGGTAGACAGAGTTACATAAGTAGGTAGGAGTCTCATGGCTACATGCACAAAAGTAGGTACATGCACACGGCTAGCGTGTGCCTTGTTGTCATTACCTAATTGGGTTAAAGTGGGGAGCCAGACCCATTTCAGACAATCAGGCATCGACTTAGATTTGAGTGGTTCACAAAGAGGACGGGAGCCCCCGCTCCCGTTCCATAAATAAACAGAGTTAAATTTGCCCCAAACATGACACTTGGTTCTACTATTGCGAGCTTCCTCTTGCATCTATAGTGTACGCTACTGACGGTACTTCTTACCCCGTTACATCTGGTAGCACTTTGTAGTCCTTCCAATGACCAAGTTCGAGATGAGTGAAGGCACGCCGTCGGTGGCTCCAGCGATGACCCTGGAGCACACGGCGTTTTCCCATCTCACCACTGATGAGTGGCAAGCGCTACACCGCCTCGCGGCGGTGTCCGGAGAGTTCGTCGTCACGTCGCTGCTGGGCTCAGCGACCCCCGACTAACAGCGCCAAGCCATCCAAGAATTCATGGAGCGCGAGCTAGTCGAAGCGTAGCTGCGAGTACCAACTCCCTCGCACTCCTCACGGCACGACGCCGTGAAGATGGAGACGTCGTCCTACTCCGGCGCCGGACAAGACCGTCTCCCGCTGAATCGTTGGTTTCGCGAGATCGACATCGCGATCGCTTCGAGGTTGATCGAAGCGCCGACGGCGAGAGTCAACTTCCTGTTGTCTCGCCTCTCCGGAAAGGCCAAGTAGTGGGCTCTTGGTAAGCTCGTCGTCGACCGAGATGCGTTTCCGACTCTGGAGAGTCTCCAGAGCGACCTCCGACTCGCGCTCGAGCCTCCGCAAGACGAGTCGTGCACGCGTGCGACGTTCTTCGCCCTTCGGCAGGGCAAGATGTCCATGCGCGACTACGTGCAGAAGACCCGACACCTGGTTTCGTGCATCGTCACGAACCCGATCGACGTTGCCTCTCAAGTGCACGTCTTCATCTTCGGGATGCGTGAGGGCTTGAGACGGTACTGTCTCACGCGAGCGGAGCCGTCGACACTCGAAGCCGTCATCGCACTCGCGTTGCGCGAGGACTACGCCGTCGCGTCCTCCTACGCGCGAGCACTGACGCCGAACGCTCGGGCCTCCGTCCCGAGCCCATGGAGATTGATGCCATCGAAGCCGAGTCGAGGTCGCAGTCGATCTGCACGTGGTCCACGCTTCAGCAACGACATCCGTCCGCGCGACGGTCGCCACCTGGTCTGCTACCGCTGGCGCAAGTCCGGTCATCGCGTAGTGGTGTGTCGCGCGACAGCTCCAGTCCTGGCAAGCGCTGAGGTCGTCGGTGAGGCCGGCGACACGCTCCCGCAAAAACCGGTCGGGACCAGTAGGTGCGGGGGGCCCTACTGACTGGATTGGAGGTCCATGTCCCCCGGTAGCAACCGGTCCTCCTAGCCCCCCCCCCGTGTTATACGCACACTTCAATGCCACCACCACGAACGGCGACTCTAGACTGATCCTCATCAGTCTCCACGTCGCCGGCGCGGAGTGTCCGCTCCGCTCGTTGCTTGACTCCAGGGCCACGAACAACTTCATTCGTGACGATTGCCTCGCTCTCCTCCCGTCGCATGTGCGCGTGCGGGATGGGCCAGGCGAGATCGTCGTGAAGTTGGCCGACGGCAAGCCCCACCGCGCTCCGCGGCGGGCTGTGTCGTTGGCGTATGCCTTCGACGGCTTCTCCGCCAACGACGACTTCTTGGTGATCGAGCTGAGCTACGCCTTCGACTGCATCTTGGGGGTGCCGTGGCTCGCTCGCTACCAGCCGGAGATCGACTGGCTAGCCCGTTCGGTTCGTCGGCGCGTCGGCTATGACGTCAGTGAGGTGTTTCACTCACCTACTCATCGCCCCGTCGCGCCACGTCGCAGTCGTGGATCGGATATCCACGACACAACCCCCACCACGAGAGAGCGATGGCCCTCGCTGTGTGGAGTGCGCGGCCTCCGTCATTGGTCCAGTCAGCAACCCGCCCTCGCGAGCGCGCGAGGGCATGAAGAAGAACACGGTCGAGCAGTGGTTCCCGTGCGCGATGAATGCGGTCGAGCATCGGCTCCCGTACGAGAACAAGGCGGTCGAGTAGCGGCTCCCGCACGTCAACGCGGTAGAGCAGCGGCTCCCGCTCGAGAATGCGAAGGTCGAGCAGCGGCTCCCGTTCGCTGATGATTCCGTCGCGCAGCAAGACCTGCGCGACACCGGTATGGTCGAGACCGAGTCCCCATGCCTAGAGGAGGGTGAAGTGTCATCCAGCACATCCTCATCCAGCGAGACTTCGGCCTCGAGCAGTGGCTCGAGGCGACTGACGAAGTCCAAGTGCAACCGATCCGGACGCCACCTGCGACGGAGGTCTACCGCAGGTAATCAGGCTTCGTCGAGCGAGATCCTCAACGTCGTCGAGTATTCGGAGGGCTCACCGAACCAGGTTCGCGCGAATGAGGTGGAGAATCCTTCTTCCGACGCGGTGACCATCACGGGGCTTCCAGGCCTCTCCTGGAAGCATTTCCTGCGCGACTTGAAGGCCGGTGAGATCGAACAAGTCTGTCTTCTCACCGGCTCCGACGAACCCACCGTGCTCGCCAACGCAGTCAGCGACGATGCCTCGTCGTCGCGACCAAAGGCGGCTGAGCCAAAGTACGTTCGCGAGGCACGCTTCGCTGCACAGTCTTGGCAAGCCTTCCAATACTCGAACAACCCCGTTTACTCGCTTGCACGCGAGTTCGAAGACATCTTCCCCAAGAAGATTTCGGCGGAACTTCCTGCTGAGCGAGGTGTCCGGCACGAGATCGACCTCGTGCCCGGGTCGAAGTACTGCGTGACGAGGCAGTGACCACTGCCGCGGGATCAGATTCAAGCCATCGATGACTTCTTCGAAGGCCGCGCAAGGCTGGTCACGTGCGAGAGAGTATCTCTCCGCACTCGAGTCCGACGTTCTGCGTGAAAACGGCGACTGGCGGGTGGCGCATCGTCCACGCGTTCAATAAGTTGGACGACGCCATCATTCCCGCGCAGACGCCCATTCCTCGGAAGGACATGGTCCTCGACACCATGTCTGGCAGCGTCATCTACAGCGCGATCGATCTGACAGACGGCCTCTATCAGATCCTGATGAGAGAGAGCGACATTCCTCTCACGGCCGTCAGCACCCCCCAGTGGTATGCTCTGGGGGTGGCTCGTGATGCCGCAGGGTTTGAAGAATGCGCCGGCCACCTTCAACAGGATGGTCTCTTATGTGTTGCGCCCGCTTCGTGCTTTGCAGCGAGCTACTTCGACGACATATTCGTGCACAGCCGCGCTGAGGACGGTCTCAATGCCGTCGACGTACACCCCCAGCATCTGCGCAAGGTTCTCGAGAAGATGCGCGAGAACAAGCTGTACGCAAACCTCTAGAAGTGTGTATTCTGTGCGCCGGAAATTCCGGTGTTAGTTTGCAACGTCAGCAAGAGCGGCGTTCGTGCCGACCCAGAGAAGATCTCGTCGATCTGTTCTTGGTCGACACCCAAGAACCAGACGGAGCTGGGCCAATGGCTAGGCCTCGCGAATTATCTTCACAAGTATACGAAGGATTACGCGGGCCTGATCCAGCCGATGTTATCCTTGTTGAAGAAGGACGTGGCGTGGAATTGGCGTCCTAAACACCAGGACGCATTCGACGCCGTGAAGAATAGCCTCGCGTCTCCGCCTGTCTTGATGCTGCCCGACACGTCGAGACCCTTCCACGTGGAGTGTGACGCAAGAGACTTTGCCATCGGATGCGCCCGCATGCAGTTTGACGCTGATAGCCGCGAGCGCGTCGTGAGTTATCAGTCACGACAGATGAAACCAGCGGAGAAGAACTACCCTGTCCATGACAAGGAGCACCTCGCGATGTGCTACGCTCTGATCAAATTCAGAGTGTACCTCCTCGGCGAGCAGACGTTCGCAGTCTACCCGGACCACGCCTCGCAACGAACGGCGATGAAGAGCTCACATCTCTCTCAACGCATGGCGCGATGGCTCTCGTTCTTTGCCGAGTACAACTTCGTCGTGCATTACAAGCCGAGCAAGAATAACATTCTTGTCGACGTGCTGTCCAGGCGACCCGATTACGATCCTCGGCGCTTGACGCGTCATCAGGATATTCCTGACGATGCTGACGACTGCGCGACTTGCGTGACGCTGGGCATCAACGCCACAGTGTCAAGCCCCGTTCTGCCGCTGCGTCAGCAAATTGCTGACGCGTACGAAGAGGACGCCTTCTATGCTGCGATCATTCGGTATCTGCGTAATCCGACGGCAGATACGCTCGCCAAGTTGATGCGCCCAACACGTGATGCGATCACGCATTATGATCTCGACGGCAATCTCCTGACGTACGCTATCGACACATTTGATACGCTGCGTGTGCTCGTCTGGTGCACGACTACCATGATGCACCCGCCGGTGGTCATCTCGGGCGCGAGAAGAAGTTCGCAGCACTCTCACGCGACTTCTTCTGGCCTCGCATGTACAAGTGGATACGGAAATGGGTCCGTTCCTGCGAGATATGACAGTGTTTGAAGCCTGCAGCGTCCGAGCAGGCTCCCCTTCGTCCACTACCCATCGCTACGAGCGCGTGTCGATCTATCAGTATGGACAAGATGGTCCATCTTGCTCCAGTCGCGGCAGAAGTGACGGCTGACGAGTCGGCCGAGTTGTTCCTCGACCTGGTGTTCCGCCACCACGGCCTGCCGGAGTCCATCGTCTCGGATCGCGATCCCCGTTTCACATCCGCGTTCTGGACGCGGCTGTATGCGCTGCTGGGCACCCGCTTGCTTATGTCCACGGCGGCCCATCCAAAGACGGATGGGCAAACAGAACGCGTCAATCGCGTCCTCGAGGACGTATTGCGTAGCTACGCAACGTATTTCGCCTCCTGGAGCTCCTTCCTGCCGATGGCCGAGTTTGCGCTGAACAACGAGACCCACGCGTCGACAGTATTGACGTCGTTCTTCGTGAACAACGCGCGGCACCCGCGCGTTCCGGCTCTGATGGCCATCCGAAGTTCAAATGCAGCGGCGGCCTCCACTCTTGGTGGGGGGAAGGGCATCGACATCGAAGTCGGTGCAGGGTTCGAGCGAACCCCCGCTGCCCCAGTCGGCCAAGTCCAACACTCGAGACGCTACAGTCGGGGGCCACGCCCTTCACGGCGTGGCATACGAGGACTTATTCGCAGTTGACGTGGCTTCGCTCGCCACGACCGCCGTCGCTAACCTCGCCCCGGCAGCAACCCCGACGCCGATCGACTCTGCAGCAGTGTTCGAGTTCCTTCTGTACCGCCAAGCCGTCACGCGGTTTGTGTGTGGCGCCCTCTAAGTTGCTGTGGATCGACAGAAAGCCAACGCAGATCGGCGGGGTCGGAAGAACATGTCGTCCTTCCGGTGAGGCGAACGAGTACTTCTATCTGCGGAAGGCATCCAAGGTTCTGCAGTGACGAACTTGGGTGCAATC
Organism: Phytophthora fragariae; assembly: GCA_009729435.1. NCBI lineage: Eukaryota > Oomycota > Peronosporomycetes > Peronosporales > Peronosporaceae > Phytophthora > Phytophthora fragariae. The sequence continues at coordinate 364,512 of QQOI01000021.1, read as the reverse complement.
AAAATCGCGCCACGTTTTATTGGGCCGTTCAAAATTTTGAAGGTTATCGATGATGCCTAGACGCTAGACATTCCTACCACTATGCGACTGCACCCGACGTTTCACGTCGGGCGCCTCAAACCCTACGTTCCTGCGACGATTCCTGCGCCGGAGGCTGAGTGTCCGCGGCCGGCGCGTAGTCGGAACCGCCCCGCTGTCGACGCTGACGCCGAGTCGGCCAGAGCCCCTGCTCCTCGCGAGAGGGCGTCGCCGAACGTGGCGTGCCGCACACGAGCGACTCCAAGCGACGAAGCCGCTCCATCATCTCGCGCTGACCCTGCTCCGATCGAGTCGCAGCAGCCTCTGTCGCTGCAGCACGAACGCGCGCAGACTCAGCGAGGTTCTGAGCCTCCATCGCGTCGTCCCTCGCCTGATCGGTCTCCTGCACCATCAGCCGGTATTGCTGAGGCGTTAGGTGCTCCGAGGCGTCGGTCCGCTCGGAGTCAAGCGGTGCTGCGGCAAACTGGGTGCCATCGTGATGGGTCCCCGCCGCTTGTGGATGCATCGGGGGCGCGGCGATACGTCGTGGAGCGCTTGGTTGATCGCGATATACGCGCCAACCGCGAGAGTCCCCTTCGCGGTCCCCCTGGTACTGCGAATACGCGTGCCACTCGACGGCAGGCCCCTGAGAAGCACTATCGGGTGCGCTGGATTGGACACTCGCCGGTAGAGGATACGTGTGAGCCCCGTAGCCAGACGTCCTCGATCTCGTGAGCGACTACGAGGCCTCGCTCGCGCTGACGAGCGCGAGCGGCTGCGACGCCACCGCACATGACCTGGGCTTCGAGAGAGATTGCGCGAGCGAGCCCGCTCGCGCGTCTCACGACGTCTGCTGCCACTTCAAGATCTCTGCGAGCCCGGTCGTAGCGCCCGAGCCAGCGACGCTCATCTTCGCTCAGCGCCCAGATCATCACTTGGCGCTCCTACTCCTCGCGCGTCGGCCTCGGACGATCTTGGCACCTGGTGCAGCCTTGGACCAGGTGCACGTAGCTCAGTCGACACTTGCGCTCGCACACGCATGTACGAAGGTCTCCAATAGATCGTGTGTTGCGCGCGGCTTCACGGCCCTCGAGCCACGACGTGAAAGACAAGCCTTCACGCCCAGCGGGTTCCAGCGACGGATGAAGGCGCACCACTAGCGCTGCAGCGCGTCGTGCGTGTAAACTTTGTTCGTCTTCTTCCACCGGATCATCCGATAGCGCGGGAAGTACTCCTTCATGACGTCGAGGCACTCGGGCCCCTCAGCTCCGTCGAGGCTGTAGAGGTCCCAAGGCTTGAGGTCTCGCTCCATGACGTTGTACACCGAAGGTCCGGCGCTGCCGCCGCCGGACTCGCTTATCGACGACACGGTGGTTTGCAGAATGAGCACGCAGCGCCTCCGCTGCGTGCGCCCGTTGTCCAGTTTGCCGCTTCAATCACAGTCCCGCTTGCGACAGCACTCACCGTGGGTGAGTGCAACTTTGAGAGGGGGTGATGTAACGGGCTGGTTATGGTTACGTAAGTAGGTAGACAGAGTTGCATAAGTAGGTAGGAGCCTCGTGGCTACATGCACACAAGTAGGTACAGGCACACGGCTAGCGTGTGCTCTGTTGTCATTACCTGATTGGGTGAAGGTAGGGAGCCAGACCCATTTCAGACAATCAGGCATCGACTTAGATTTGAGTGGTTCACAAAGAGGACGGGAGCCCCCGCTCCCGTTCCATAAATAAACAGTTAAATTTGCCCCAAACATGACACTTGGTTCTACTATTGCGAGCTTCCTCTTGCATCTATAGTGTACGCCAGTGACGGTACTTCTTACCCCGTTACACTTCCTGAAACGCTTGAGCGATAGCTAGACAGCTATATGTCTCATAGGTACGCCAAGTTTACGCCTGAAGCACAAGATGGCATCGAAGAATCATACGGATGCAACCAGCTGGCAATGGAGATGATAGAAGCCCTGAAGCAAGGCAATGCATAGGTGTCGTTAGCGACACCAATACTGCGACCGACACTTCCAGTGTGACCGAGTTTAACTTCTAAGTGAAAACTATCTATTTTCATGATTAACCTAGAAGGTCGTTCGATAGGCTTAGCAAAAGTGATAGGAGCATGCAACTGACAGGCTTTGAAGATGGATGAGTTTTGTCTCGGATATCCATCCGTTTTGTCACGGCTACCCAAGTCATGTCACTCGACGGTAATTGAAAGTGAAATTGTGGGATGTCGCCTGAATATTGAGCTAGCATGCCACAGGCAACATCCAGATGTGTTATTAGTTATTGATATATATTAGTTATCGAAGGGAGATGTGATCATTTAGTGTCGAAATCTCTAAAGTCTACAAAATAAAGCTGGTTTATGAGAGCATCCGCACCGGTTGTGAGTAAAACTAAACGCAAATGATTTTGTGACCAAAAATATTAGATCGTGCAGTGCCGCTTTGCTTTTACGCATACTCACCGTCAGAAAGTACAGCTTTTTATCAAACTTGCTCACAAACCTGTACTTGCTGACGGTGAGTATGCGTAAAAGCAAAGCTGCACTGCACGATATAATATTTTTGTCCACAAAATCATTTACGTTTAGTTTTACTCACAACCGGTTGGATGCTCTGATATCGCATTCTTTCCGTGGGCAAAGCTAGTTAGTGTTCGTTCTCGTGTCTGGTCTTCCTCGGTTAGAAATACTAACCTCTCCGAAGCGCTACAGTCCTACTGCGTGTGCCCTCAGGTTATGAGTCCAAGGCGTAAGGCCTACGGACTACATTCGTATTACTGGATTGAACCTGTGCAACGAGATCTGTAATTCCATGTCATATCAATAAGATCATAAAAAATCTCGATACCTACCGGAAATATTTCAGGTTTCATTTGAACAAAACCCGTAGAAAACTATTTTCGGTAGGTGCAAAGTTCTCTGAAATTTATTTCAATCAAGAGAGCTTGAGGTGAGAGGAGAAAACCTCGCAGGTGACATTGGCTAGACTATACTATATTGGGGGATCGCAGTTCTCGAGAGGCGCAGTTAAAGGGACATGTGAAAACAGTTCACTGTGAAGATGGCGGCCTCACTCATCACGTCTTCCACGTGCAGTGCTCGGTGTGCACCATTAGACCATATTGTTGCTGACAAACTCAAGTAATACGACTCACCGGTGGAGCATTAAATCTCTCAAGTCTCAACGGCGTTACTTATGCCTAAAAGCTACAGTAGTGTTAGAGTTTACCGCTGAGGAATGGCATAATGTAACATAATATGTAGTGCTGTACCAACCAGACCACAAGTTTGCATCATTGCTCCCCAGTTTCTAAAACAGCCAAACCGAGAATCAGCTCGTATCATCACCACCGCAACCACCATGAGCGTCGTCGTCGCCGAAGCCGCACACGTGCCTGCCCAAGATCGAGAGCGGGCCGGCGCTGACAGCCACGTCGCTATCTGCACTGAGCCAGGAAGCTCACGGCCTTCCGCCAGACGTGCGCGACGTGTACGTGTTCGAGGACCGCGTGCTGCTCGAGTCGACGGCAGTCGGCCTTCGAACGCGCACTGGCCTCCGCGCCGTTCAATATCCGCGTGCTGACGCTCACGAGCGTCTGATGGTTCAACCAGACGCACACATCGTGGACAACCATCTGCTGGGTATGGATGGGTAAATGCAATCGTGGCATTAATGCCATTAATGCAAAACGTGCCATTGATGCCACAAATGCGTGGGTTCAACAAAAATGCATTGCATTTGGAGGAAGATGGGCAGCTGCGTTTTTTGGGTGCCGAACAGGTGGCGATCTGAGGTAATTTTACGCGCTCTGGATTCCTGCGGTACGAAGCCGTTGATCATGCCGGCGCAACGGTGACGCCCCGCTTCGACGCCTTCGTTCATCCCCCCGTACTGCTTCGATTGAATCGTGACGTGCGGTGAACGTAGAGGTGACGTAGAGGCTAGACGTTCCCTGCACTAGCCGCCAGATATTTCGTTGCTCATAGAATAACACTCGGGGCTGTGTGCAGGCGACGCTGTGTCGTGAGTGATGAAGAAGGAGTGTCTTGACGTTGCTGGCTGCTTTCTCATTCTGAATTTGTTCCTGGAGCAGCTACGTCTCCCGCCTCGAACCGCGACTTCACCACCGATGCCGCCTGGGCGTACACACCCTGCATGGCAGGAATTTCCCTACATCGACGGCAACTACCCGGACGCCATCTGCGAGCACTGTGAACTCAAGCTGTTCAAGTGCCAGCCAAGTCGCAACTTGCTGAGGCACTTATCTTCATGCCCGAACTTGGATGAGGCAGAGCAAACCAAGTGGCGTCTCTTTGGGGGGCCTCCGAAAAATCAGAGGCGAAAGCGGCGAAAGCGCAAGAAGTGCAGTACGACCCGATCACTCAAGAGTCCGTTATGACGGAATCCTCGATGTCGCAGTCGCAGCTCACCATGCCATTCATGGGCAGCATTGGCCACAAAGAGAAGAAACGCTTTCAATCGGCGATCGCGCGGGGCTTCTACGCAGCTGGGCTTCCATTTTGAGCCATAGAGGTACCTCGCATGCGCCATGCCCTGACAAGTTTGCAGCCCGACATGGAGAGACATCTACCTACTAGGAAGGCCTTGGGTGGTCATCTTCTGGCAGAAGGGTACCAGATTGAGAGGAACGAGTTGATCGCTCGACTACGGGATGAGCCAACAGTTGGGTTAGTGTACGATGGTTGGTCAAGTGTCAGCAAGGAAAAGGTGGTCAACTACATCATGGTGTCGCCACTCATGAGGCCGCTACTTTGGTGTACGAGAAGGACCGGATAGGCAGAGCAAACATCTGAGTACGTAGCGGAAGAAATTGGATCTGTCATTGATGACATTAACTTGGCTGCTGGAAGATCAGCTGTGAAGTCGGTGACAGCTGACGACGCTCCTGTCATGCTGAAAGCGTGGGAAATCCTCGAGCGCGAGCGACCTCTTTCCTGCAACGGATGCAGCAACCACGCTCTAAATCTCATCTTGGAAGTGGTGCTCAGTGTGCCATGGTTGGGATCGGTGCTCTCAAAGTCAGTAACTCTGTCCAAATTCATCAGAAACCGGCTACAGCTACTCGCCCGCTTTCGAAAGCTACAACGGGGAATAAAAGAAAGACACCGACGCACTCTGCGCTTGCCGGTGCCGACAAGATGGTATTCTAGTTTTGAATGCATTAAGAGCGTCCTCGACAATCAACGCGTAATTGGGAAACTATTCCGGCAGATGAAATTCCTGAGGTGTTTTGGGCGGAGACCAGGAAAACTCAACGAAGCACGGGCAATTGTCGAGCAGAAGGAGTTCTGGAAGCGACTGAAGCTTGTTCAAATGCTTCTGGAGCCAATTGTCGAGGCGATCGCCATGCTGGAGCAGGACACTTGCTGCATTTCGCTGGTGTATTGGCAATTCAGTCAGCTTCGACGCACTGCTGTGTACAACGCCCACATCCCGAACTTACCGAGAGGCGTTCAAACAAGCATACTGGCGTCAATAAATGGAAAGTGGGACTTCCTGCACACGGACACGATGGGCGTCTCGTTCCTCCTTGACTAGACGAAAACAATTGCGGACTTTGTGGGGGAAGACGTGGCTACGAGCGTCGAATCGGTCAAGAATATCCCTAGAAGGCTTGGTTTGGTGAAGAATCAGCTGAGGAGAGACAAATATGTGCTGAGGCGTCTGAATTCTATCTCAAGAAAGAAGGGTGGTCAACAGAGACGAGAGCGAAGCAGATTGGGCTCTGTAGCGGGGCTGCACATTCGGCTAACCTCACCTTAGTGCAACACGCACTAAGTGGATACATTCAGGTGGGCCACATTGCAGTGTGGTCACCATTCATATTAGGAAGCAGTCCTATTGGTCAGAAAGCAGGGTCTTTCTGCCAGTAATACTCAAGCATTAGGTCAGAGTTTCTGCCAACCACTCGTTGGCAGAACCTCTCTTTATAGATATCAGTTTTAGGAGGAAAGCCACAGTTAACATTCAATTCAGTTCTCATTTTACCGCAAAGCTACTATTTGTACCTTTATTTAGATCTAATTATACGTGTGGATACAAGTATACTTAATCTAAGTTAAATACACATTACGCTTCCTCATACACGTGCGCTCACGTGTAAGCTAAAGTATTGGGCTAAGTAAGCCCATTACACCTGGTAGCACTTTGTAGTCCGTCCAACGACCGACTAGTTACGTATCGTATGAAATTCGATACGGGGGCTGAGGACCTGCCTGTGGACGCGAGTATGTCCACTGGTAACCCAAACACGAGTGCAACGCATGTTGCACGCGAAGACTGTCTCCATCTGGCGGATCCAGAGTGGGAGGCGCTCCAACGACTGTCGACGGTCATTGGAGAAGCGGCCGTAGCGACGATGCTACGCACGCTATCGCCGACAGAGCAACACGGTGTTGCTCTAGGCTTCATCATGAAGGAACAGCGCGAGACCGCTGCTCGCGCTATGGTGTCGACTCCATCCACACCGCGCGTGGAGTCGTTGAAACTCCACGTGAACAGCTATGTAGGAAGAGAGGGCGAGCCTCTCCTCCGATGGCTTGTCGAAGTTGACACTGCCATTACGGCTCGACGTATCGTTGACCCGTTGTCGAAGGTTGCGTTCGCCATGTCATGCCTTGGCGGGCGAGCAAGGAGTTGGGCGTACGGACGCCGACTCACTGACCCTACGTGCTTTAGCACGTACGAGGTGTTCAAGGAGGAGCTCAGACAAGCGTTTGAGCCCCCGCAGAATGAGTTCAGATCGAGGGCTGAGTTCCTCAACAGGGCAAGCATGACGTGCATGCTTACGCTCAAAGGGCGCGGTACTTGGTCTCGAACATCGTGACCAACCCGATAGACGAGGCGACAAAGGTCGTCACGTTCATGAAGGGCCTGAAAGATGGGCCTGTGAAGACCTATCTCTTCCGAGAGTACCCAAGTACTCTCGAGTCTGCGATTACACTTGCCATGCAAGAAGAGTTTAGCCTGCGACAGGCTAAACTCCATGTGAACGTCCCGCCGCCGATGCCGCGACCGACGGTGAAGCCGACGAGAGGCCCCGAACCAATGGACCTCTCGAGTGCGACGGCTGCTGGGTCTCAGCAGCGTCGTGGACCAACGAATGTCCGCTGTTTCCGGTGTGGAAACAACGGCCACTACGCCCGTGAATGCACATCACCTGTGCAGGCGGCCAAGGGCCGGCGTGATGATACCGGGTATCGCCACGGGCAATAAAAAAACTAGAGCGACCAGCAGGCGCGGGGCGCCCTGCTGGTGATGCAGTCGAGCGTGTCGATATCGGACACGCCGTATTGAAGACTGCTGCCCCCAGTGATAGTCACTCTCACTGTAAGAAGCCAGCTGACAGGCCAAACCTTGTCATCCTGAAGGTTAACTCGAAGAGAGAGAAGTCTCTTCGTGCGTTGGTGGATTGTGGTGCGTCGAACAACTTTGTTTGACTGCAGAGCCTAGCGAGGCTTGACTTCGAGGAGGTAGTAATGCCTCGAAGTCTATTGGAAGTAAGACTAGCAACGGGTGTCGTTGTTAGAACCGAGAAGCGTGTCATACGCGTACGCTTCTCGTATCGAGAGAAGAAGTTCGTGGACGAGCTTATCGTACTTGACTTAGACGATAAGTTCGACATGGTGTTGGGCATGCCGTGGCTTGCACGGCATGATCCGGTGATCGACTGGACGAAGCGCACGATCGTGCACTTCGGGAGTAGCGGCGCGACAGTGAGCGATGGCCCTGTCGGCGCAGCACGTGCACCTCGCGGTGCACGCGACCCACCAGGAGAGGCAGCGCGACGCGCGGCTGTCTCCGGTCACCCCATATCGGACACCGACGACTGAGAGAGTCGTCGGGAGAAAATGTGAGTCGAATCAGAAGACTCAGATTCGATCGGATTCGAGAGGTTCTCGAAGCGTCAAGAGTGACGCGGTCGTGTCGACTATTAGTGTCGACACACAAGTTCAACAAGAGGAGCCAGTCACTAATAAGGACAGTGACTCGGGCGCGTCAGCTCAGGGAGCTGATGCGATTGGCCCAAACGTCGAAAGACGCTCCGCCATCAGGCGTCGAGGTAAAGAAAGCGCACCGGCTCTGGGAGCCGACGCTGCAGGCAGTGCGGACGGTTGCAAACGTCCCGCACCGGAAATGCTTGCGTGCTCGCGTGCAGCCGGGCTGCACGACGAAGCGGTACGCGATCAAGCCGGGCTTGATTGCGTGCGCCCGCGGGTTGAACCCGCCGGCGATCAAAAGGAAGATCTGTCCGCGGCCGGGCCCGGACAAAACAAGACGCGCGGAACTGGGTTCCGCACAAGAAGCGAACGGCGCAAGCGAGCAAAGCTGCGCAAGTCTCGGTCAGGGACCGAGGCGCTACTCGCAGTGTCTGCCGGGCAGACACAGGAACTGGAGACGACCGTCGAGACACTGAGTGTCTTGACGCGCACGAATACTGGTCTCCAGTATAAGAAGATGAAGTTGGAGAACCCTCCGACGCTAGCGTCGGAGTTGACTTCGCTTCCAGTCACGAGCTGGAGGCGCTTCGCCCGCGACCTGCACGATGGACGCATCGAGCAGATTTGCATCCTCTCGGATGTCGAGAGGATGAAGTGTGAAGCGGAAGAGTTGAAACAGCTCGTCGCTGATGGCGTCGACGCCCTCAGCGCCAAGTCGAAGAAGGAACGCTTCGACGAGCAGAGTTGGGACTCGCTGAAGTCGAGCCCCTTCTACGAGGTCTTGCGTGAGTACAGAGACGTACTCCCGGACGATACCCCTGCGGAGTTGCCGCAGGACAAGGGTGTTCAGCACGAGATTGATCTCGTGCCGGGAACGAAGTATTGCGTGACGCGGCAGTGGCCACTGCCGCGGGAGCAAGTGAAGGCGATCGACGACTTCTTCGAAAGTCGTCGCAAGGCTGGGCAAGTGCGGGAATCGAAGTCCCCGCACAGCGCGCCTACGTTCTGTGTCAAGAAGGCACAGGGCGGGTGGCGCATCGTTCATGCTTATAACAAGCTGAACGACGCAACGGTACCGGCGCAGACGCCGATACCGCGAAAAGATGTGATCATCGATTCGATGGCTTTGAGCACTATCTTTAGTGCTCTGGATCTGAGAGACGGATTCTATCAGATCCTCATGCGTGAGAGCGATATACCTCTCACGGCGGTGAGCACTCCGAGCGGTATGCTCTGGGAGTGGCTTGTAATGCCGCAGGGACTAAAGAATGCCCCTGCAACGTTCAACAGGTGCGTCACGCACTTGTTGCGCTCGGTGCGCGACTTCGCACCGAGCTATTTCGACGATGTGTTCATCCACAGCCGGGCTGTGGACGGGAAGTCGGAAGTGGAGATGCACAAGGAACATCTCCGCAGGTTGTTTGCGCTCATGCGCAAACACAAGCTCTACGCGAACCTGAAGAAGTGTATCTTCGGGGCTAGCGAGATACCCGTCCTTGGGTGTCTCGTAGGGAAGAACGGCGTACGCCCTGACCCGGGAAAGGTCAGAGTGATCAATGAATGGTCTACGCCTTCCAATGTCAAGGAACTCAGGCAGTTCCTTGGACTCGCTACGAACTTATGCAAGTACGTGAGCAACTACGCGGGCAAGATTCGCCCGCTGTCGCAGCTCCTAAAGAAGGACGCTGCATGGGTTTGGACTGCTGATTGTCAGAAGGCCTTTGATGCAGTCAAGCAGGGCTTGACTGAGGCGCCGATCGTGGCGGTGGCCGACCAAGATCGCCCATTCCACGTCGTGTGTGACGCGTCCGATTTCGCAATCGGATGCGCTCTAATGCAACACGATCACGAGGGACGTGATCGCGTGGTCTACTATCAGTCGCGTCAGCTGAAGCCAGCTGAGCGCAACTACCCGGTACATGACAAGGAACTCCTTGCCATGAAGTATGCACTCGCGAAGTTTCGAGTGTATCTACTTGGGAGTAGACCATTTGTGGTCTACACCGACCACACATCATTGCGTACGGCGATCAAGTCGCCGCACATCTCACAAAGAATGGCGAGATGGCTCTCATTCTTTGCGGAGTACAACTTCCAGGTTGAGTACAAACCTGGAAGGTTGAATGTTGTGGCCGACGCGTTGTCGCGTCGACCTGATTACGCGGTGCACAAAGCCGACGCCAATGCAATTGGCGTCGTCCGGACGTCTACTCCCTCGTCGTCTTTGTTAGACGACGTGCGGTCCGCATACACGAAGGATGCGGATGCGAAGCAGTTGTTGGACTACTTCGCTGCGCCTTCTGACAAGTCTCGTCAGAAGCTGGCGAAACATATCCGTGCACGTGTACACCGCTATCGTGTACACAATGGTCTGCTGCTTTACAGCGCAGTCGACGACAACGCTGATCGCATTGTCGTGCCGGACGATCATGAGCTGAAGCTCAGGATCACTTACGAGTATCACGATGCCCCTACGTCGGGACATCAGGGTCGTGAGAAGGCATACTTGCTTCTCACGCGTGACTTCTATTGGAGTCACCAGTACAAGTGGGTACGCAAGTACGTTCGTGCTTGCGAGGTTTGCCAGCGCGTGAAGCCTGCGCCCTTCTCGCAGGCTCCACTTCAGTCACTACCGACTCCGTCGGAGTGTTGGCAGTCCATCTCAATGGACTTTGTGTTTGGTCTTCCGCCTGACAACAAGCGGAGGACTGGTATTGTGGTCTTTGTTGACCGATTCAGCAAGATGGTACATCTTGCTGCAGTACCAGCCGAAGTGACAGCCAAGCAGACGGCACGTCTGTTTGTTGACATGTTGTTTAGACACCATGGCATGCCGATCGACATCGTGTCTGACCGTGATCCGCGCTTCACAGCGCGTTTCTGGCAAGAAGTGTTTGAACTTCTTGGCACGCAGCTGTCCATGTCGACTGCGGATCATCCGCAGACCGACGGACAAACTGAGCGCGTCAACCGGGTCTTGGTTGACGCTCTGAAGAGCTACGCTCACTCGTTCCAATACTGGAGCGACTGCTTGCCGATGGCAGAGTTTGCCATCAACAACTCGGTGCATGTCTCGACAGGACACACACCGTTTTACGTGAACGCCATGAGGCATCCACGCGTACCGAGCGTACTCGGTGCGGTAGCTCCTACCTTAAGTGGGGGAGGGTATCCGGTTTCAACCAAACCGAATGAACACGCTGATACGAGCAACATATCAGCTGTGTCGACACGCGCACGGACTGCGCGTAGTCCAATCGACGAGAGCACAATGTCTACGCCGGGCGTAGACGCTCTCAACAACAACAACCACACACAGGCCGGGCCTGTAGTGAACAAGAACAACGGGTTGAACAAGGAGTTCAACTCGAAGGCAATGGACTTTGTCCAGCGCCGCCAAGCCGTAATACGGTTTGTGCAAGATGCTATTGCAGCTTCTGTCGATCGACAGAAGTTGAATGCTGACAACAATGACAGAGGAAACACAAATGAATTCAAAGTGGGTTCATTAGTTCTGTTAGCTACACAGAACCTAGCTAAACATGCAGTTTCCGACTTCGGAGCAAGCAAGCTTGCCCCGCGCTTCATCGGGCCATTCACCGTGGTGACGAAGCATGGCAACGCGTACACGCTAGACATACCGTCCAGTATGCGCCTCCACCCAACCTTTTACGTTGGGCGGCTGAAGCCTTACTCGCAACACGAGTCACCTACTCCCGGTGACTCGGCGCGACCCTCGTCTCGAGCGCGGAGACACGTTGCCCCAAACGCACAACGATCGACCCTAGGTCGACCTGGATATTCGAAGCGGTCTGTCCAGCCTGACAGATCCGGGCCTTCAAGAGCTTCAGCTTCTGCCTTATCTCGGCGAGCTCAGCCGTCTGGAGGTTCTCAACCGCCTCCAGACGATCCCAGACCTCGGCCGGCGACGGCTCGTGGTGTCTTCCCGCCGCCACCGCCCCCGTTGCGAGACGCACGCGGGGAAACTCGCTGGATTGTCCAGCGAATCGTTGGTCATCAGATCCGGACCCAAGGTCCGGTTCATTTTCGTATTCGTTGGTTAGGATACTCTCCTGACCACGATACGTGGGAGCCGCGGAACATCCTGATGAGCGACGTTCCGGAAATGGTGACGGAGTACGAATCCCGCCACCAGCAGCTCCGCCGAAGGGCGTAAAACTTGAGCGAGAGCTGTAGTTGCCTACAGCCCTTGGCTGAGTGTTGCGCTCACCCTCAGCACTCTCAGACGACAACTGCGTGATTAACTTCTCACGCAGTGTCTTCAACTCCACAGGCACAATAATACCAGTGTACCCGTTAAGGTCCCGTTCGGACAGCCGCACTGCCCCAGCTTGGCAGCGCTCGCACGCAACGCCAGACGGCACTGCGCACGGAATCCCCGCCTCGACTGCACCATCGTGCAGCCGCAAGATCTTGGGCCGCTTCGAGTAGCGCTCATAGCGCTCACCCGCAGAGCGGACTCGCTCGCGGTAGCCAGCCGGGTCGCAGTTGAAGTTATCAACGAACGCGCCCCAGCTTTGACAGAGTGCCTCCCACTCTGTCACCTTACTCTTACGGGAATGCTTCTTGTTCCCGTAGAATCGGAGCTCGTGGAAGAGTCCGATGTAATAATCACTTGGATCCGTCGCCGGATCAAAGTCGAGCTCCTTAGTGACGTCGTCATCAGTGATGGCGCTGCAGGAGTACAACGCGTACGGCCCCAGTGGCGATGTGTTGCCGTAGCGAGATCGGATCTCGCTCGGAGACGGCATCCACGGGTCGCGCACCGGATTAGTGCGCGACGTCACAGCCGCAGACGGAGTGGAGTCGTCGTCATCTCCACCCCGCGGAGTAGACAGAGCTCCGGCATCAGCGAGCGGCCTATCGCTGCCGCTGCGCGAGCGCTTTGAACTCGAAGCGTCCGAGTCGTTCTCGCGGGGACGACGCGTCCCCACGCTTGCTTCATTGCGCCCTGAAGACGAGGAGCCTTGCTCCTCCTCGCCCTCCTCCATGTCGAGATCCTCCATGCCATCAAAGAGGGTCTCGTTGGCATAGGTCGGCTTGCTCCGCGCCCTCTCGTGGTACTCCCCAACCGAGATGGTACGCTTGGGGGAGCTTGACGTCGTCACCGTGGAAGTGACGACGGACGCCGAAGAGGCTGAAGATGCGGCAGTCGTCGCTGTGTTAGCGACGACCGCGTTGCTTGCTGCAGGTGCAGCAAGCTCGTCGGAAGTCTGCGTCGTTGGCGTGCTCATTTAGAAATGAGCACGAAGTTCTCTCCGAAGAAGACTTTGGATTGATGTGTCGAGACCGGCACATCAAGTCCTAACGGGGGGATGGTGTAGCGGGGCTACACATTCGGCTAACCTCACCTTAGTGCAACACGCACTAAGTGGATACATTCAGGTGGGCCACATTGCAGTGTGGTCACCATTCATATTAGGAAGCAGTCCTATTGGTCAGAAAGCAGGGTCTTTCTGCCAGTAATACTCAAGCATTAGGTCAGAGTTTCTGCCAACCACTCGTTGGCAGAACCTCTCTTTATAGATATCAGTTTTAGGAGGAAAGCCACAGTTAACATTCAATTCAGTTCTCATTTTACCGCAAAGCTACTATTTGTACCTTTATTTAGATCTAATTATACGTGTGGATACAAGTATACTTAATCTAAGTTAAATACACATTACGCTTCCTCATACACGTGCGCTCACGTGTAAGCTAAAGTATTGGGCTAAGTAAGCCCATTACAGGCTCTCGCCATTGGCATGGTGGAATGAGAAGTGCAGCAGGACAGCATATCAACCGGACTACTATCCGCTCTTAGCTCCGTTGGCGTCGATGATCTACACAATTCCTACTTCTTCGGCTTCTAGTGAGCGATCATGGGGCATCCACGACTTCATCCATACGAAGCGCCGAAATCGTTTGGATACAAGGCGTGTGGAGAAACTCGTCTTCGTTTACTGCAACGCCGGAAACAAGGACGCCAAGGCCAACATCTTCTACCGGAATGAAGACGAGAGTGAGAGTGGTGACGACGACGAGGAGGAAGAAGACGCGGCAGTGAGCGTTGACGATGATAGCGAGGGTGCGAGTAGTGAAAGAGCCGATGAGTTCAACGACAGCAATCATTTCTCGTACGACGGTAGCGAAGAGCAGAAGTTCGAGTTTTGAGTTAAGACAAAATATATTCTGGGCTGCTTTTTTTTAAATGCGCTGCATCGATACCATCGATGCATTCAGTGCAGTGCATTAATGCCATAATGCATGCATTTGTCCATCCCTACTGCTGGGCGTGCTGTACCCGTCCGCGAGAAGCTTCCCGAGAACCAGGTCACCCCCGCCACTAACGACGACGAGCTGATCTCGGGCGTGGAGGTGGTGGGCAGCGGACATATGACCCAGCAGCAGTGGGACTTCTGCGAGAAGAAGACGTTCAAGCCTGAGGACGAGGGGCCCTCGGAGGCCGTCCGCTCTTGCCTACAGTCTTGTGTCCTGGTCGGTAAATCTGGAAGTGTACCTTTTTTGTTTTATGCTAGTTTATCCTCGAAAAATTAACAGGCGATGCCTGTAAGAAGGGAAATCATCCACCCCATCCATACTAAAATCAAGTATAAATGTAGCCATGTTTCAGACATTTGGCTCGGAAGGTAAAATAGGCGGTTCTAACATGGTCACCCGAGCATATCACGCGTGACTGTAAGCATTGGGGCCTCTCATTACAGATTATGGCACTCTATTTCTCGCATAACGATTATTGCTGGAGCTGCTGGGGCACGAATGTCCGGTCGGTCGCTAGTGAAATGTGCTAAAAATAATATGAATTGATAGTGGTATCATACTTTAATCAAGTCAAAAATGATACAACTGGATCCCTTGGGATGGTGATTGACATCCGTCCCGCAGAATTTGCTTCATATATAAAAAATGAAGTTGCCAAGTCGAGCTGACTTTTGATTGGCTTAAAACGTTTTCAGCACGAGCTTTTCAACGATATACTGCAATGCGATAGGGTCAAAACAGCGAGTTAAAACGGATCAGCTGAAAATTCCCGACCGACCGACTTTCCTCCTTTTTACGCCCCCTTCTTACAGGCACCGCCTGTTTTAACAATTATTAAAATAAGACTACGGTGCGGCTGTGAGCTCAAGGATTACGACACGGCTGCGAACAAAAGATTACTACCGGTAACTCACACGGACGCAGTGCTTGTAAACTTCTTAAGTATTTCAAGGCGCTAGCATTTATAAAATCGCTCTTCGCTGACAAAAGAAGACTCGTCAAGTCGAACGATGAGCCTCCTCTGGTTGATGGGCTTGGTCCTTCTCGCCTTCTTCGCGCCTTCTGATGCAGAGACGTCGGTGACAGGCCCCACACATGTACCCGTTTCCGACTTTTCCACTTGGACTGGTGTCCACACTGCGAGCAAAAGTCGTATATCCACGATCCGGTTTTTACGAACTAGCGCTGACTTCGAAAATAATGACGACGCCATCGATGGCGATGGCGAGGAGAGAGCAGGGCTGTCCGTGCCCATCGCTGAAAAGGCCAAAGCCTTGTTCTCGTCTTCGAAAGTGACCCCCGAGCGCCTTCAAAAATGGCTCGCCGAGGGGAAACCTGCTGACACAGTTTTCGCTCGCATGCGTCTTGACAAAAAAGGAAATTGGCTGCTGTACCGCCCCCAGTTCACCGATTGGCTCAAGTATGTCGACGATTTGAGTGCCAAGAACCCTACGAAGGGGACGTCCTCGTTCTCGACACTGACTGCTCACTACGGCGACGATGCCCCGTACAAAATGATCGAAGATGCTGTGAGGTACGCGGGCCTGAAGGACCTCGCCATGAAATTGCAAAAGGAGCTAATGCAATACTGGATAACCACTGCAAAGAGCCCTGACGATGTCTTTCATGCGATGAACCTTGACAAGGTCAAGCACACTATTCTGAGAAACCCAGAGTTTACCGCTTGGGCCAAGTACGTGGACGATTTCAACGCAAAGTATCCCGAACAACCAGCGTTGATGGCCCCGGCGCTCCGGAAGTACTACAGTGATGGTGCTTTATTCAAAATGACCGACGAGGTGATAAGTGGAAGAGGATCCAAAAGCATTGCTACCAAGATACAGGATGAACTGATTGACCTTTGGCTGAGCGGTCGAAAAACACCGGATGACGCTTTGGTAGAACTCGGTCTCGGCAGGACAGTGGATACTCTTATGGAGGGCCCGCTCTTCAACACCTGGCTCAAGTACACGACTGCTTACAGCACCAAGTATCCCCAAGAGAAGTCGACAGCGATCGAAGCTTTAACACGGACGTTTGATGATATCAAAGTGGTGAGGATGCTTCAAAAAGCGAAAACAACAGATGAAACGCGAAGCATAGCGAAGCAATTGGAGTCGGCGCAGCTGGAGATGTGGTTTAGCGGCGGGAAATCTGTCGACGACGTACTCGAGCTACTAGATTTCCGTATGAAATTTGACTTTACCGGCAATCCTCTCCTCAACACGCTGGTCTCATACATGGATAGGGTTCTCAAGGAGAACCCCGGTCAGGCGACTACGATGTTGACGAAGCTGGAGACGCGCTTCAAGGACAGAGCTCTGAACCAAATCCTCCTAGCAGCCATGAAATTCCCCAGCATGGAAAAGGCTGCCATTGCGATTCAGACGAAAAAGATTCAGGGATATGTGGCGAATAACGAATCCCCAGTAAAGGTCTTCGAGTGGCTAAATCTTGACAACGTGGGGGATAAACTTCTCAGCGACCCTTTGTTCACGAAGTGGATGAAGTATGCGAAGGATTTCAACCAGAAGAATCCGAAGCACCAAGAATCATGGTTCACGCCAATTCGTGGGAACTATAACCCTGATCCTGTCAAACGGATGATCAAGACGGCGATGAACGACCCAAGCACTGTGAAAATTGCAGAACTCGTGGAGAGGGAGCGGTCCAAGCGCTGGCTAGATCAGAAAGATCCTCCTCGGCACCTGTTTCATTTCCTCGACCTCAACAAGGCTGGTGAAAAAACGCTTGCCAGTTCGGATTTCAAAGTAAGGGCCAAGTATCTGAATGACTTCAACCATCGGTATCCCAACGAAAGAACGACGATGATCGATGCCTTGAAGAATAACTACCCCGACTGGGCTTTGGTGGAGATGTTTGCTGCAGCTAAGAAGGACCCCATCACGGAGAAACTGGCAGCGAACCTGCAAAGTACACTAATCAACAAATGGATAGTTGAAAAGAAAAATCTGGCTGACCTTAAACGAATGCCCGTTGGGGAGTCGACCTCCGACGAAATGATCGCGAGATATGTCGAGAAACTCAAGGCGTTGTCACGAAATACCTGATAGCCGAGTCTTGAGATCATATCTCATTATTATATATCAGAGCTGGAATATTGATAATGGAAAATGTTCCACGTTTCCGTGTTTAGGATCGGCCTTACTTTTAGACTTGGTGACTCACGTGTCGTACTCAGAATTGTTTTGACGGAGGTGTGCAATGAATCACCCCGTACACTGTATGGACCCACAATAATCCACGTCACTGCGAAATACTGCAGTTGCGTGACACCAAGCTCGTCATGGAAGGACATTCGGCGGAATCGTCCGCGGGTGTGAAGAAAGATGCATACCGACCGACCCGCAATTCTGCAGACCCGTCCGCTCGATACAACACAATTTACATCCAGCACAGCAAGCAACACCGAACAGGACATCGCACCACCCCACAACACCAGACACCATGAAGTTCACCGCATTCGCCATCGTCGCCATGGCCAATGTCGTCGCCGGCGCAGACCCGATGCCAAACGTCTTGCCGCCGTCCAAGGCGCTAGAGGTGGCTCAGAGTGCCTCCGCACCTGAAGGCGTCGAGCTCACGGGCTCCATCGAGAAGATCGGGCAACCTGCCGACGCCAAGGAAATCATCAACGCTCTGCAGACCCACGACGACGCGGACGGTGACAAGAAGGAACAGCTCGGGTGGGGAGCTGGATACGGGCTCGACGGCTGGGACAACTGGGGAGGCTGGAGCAACTTCGGGCCCTACCGCTTCGGCTTCCAGTGCGGCGGTATCCCTGGGTGGGCCTACCCGCTTCACTACTGGACCCTTTTTGGAGCTGAGGCGTTGATCGGTAGCTGTGGACTTGGCATTCCGTTTGGTGGGCTCTTCTTCTGCTGATCAGACGAATCTTCCTACTTCGAAGTATTTGATTCGAGTTACCACAGCGCAATACGACACACCACCCTGAGCTTCCACGGAAACACCAATTCGCACTCGAACTTTTCTTGCAATCTGCAGTGTGTTGATCAAGGCTGCAGTCATTCAAGTTCTTTGTGTTCACCTGCACCTCGACGAATGAGTGAGTACATCACTATAGCAGCAGCAAACGATATCCCCACCGCCATGATAGAATTCACTTCTGGGGTGATAACTTGTTCAAGTTTTGCCGTCTTAATGCGTAGTATACCAACGCAATATATTACGTGACGTATCTTAAGTCTCACCAATGTTGCCAATCACTCACTTGACTAACCGATGTTGAAGCCGTGTCTTGAACTTCGTTATCGACGGCGTACACTGTACACACGAAGCAAAATATGCCATTGAACCAAAATCTGCGTGCACATGGAGCAAAAGTTGCCAACGAATCAAACGTGATAGTCGAGCACAAACGGTTCTCGTCGAAGTGTTTCGTCAAGTTCTCCGAAAACCAACGAACTTGACTTGACGGCAGTGAGCACGCAGTTTCCCAGAGCACCGTCCCCGAGCCGACACTAGACATTTCTCGACAAACAAAACGCCATCCCACGAATCGCTCGCTCACACCGCAATTTGCGTCCAAGGAACGAACTCGAGAGCAAGCCGATCCAAGTCGCCAAGCACCGCCAAGAGTCATGAAGGTCACCGCTCTCGCCGTCGCCGCGGCGCTCGCTACATCGAGCGTCTTTGCTGCTGAGACGCCTGCTCTTCGAGCTTTGGCCGACGCTCCGCCCGCCCTTGAAGCCAACGCGCAACCGCCTGCCGGCATGCCGAAGGAAGCTGGGAACCAGAAAGAGTGGGGCTGGGGCTGGGGATGGGGCCACCCATGGGGCTGGGGAGGTAGCTGGGGATGGCACCGTCCGTGGGGCTGGGGATGGTAAGTGTCCCAAGCCGAGGACCAAGGAGCACGACGTGAGCGCTAGTGATCCATCCCGTGCGTGTCAAGACCCAAAGTGCTAGTGGGCCCCGCCGTTGCTTCCCACTTCGTATGCACTCGTCCGCGCAGCCGTCTCTCGATCGGGCGAGTTGAGTAGCGTCTAACTTTCTTAATTGAACCCCAAATCCGAGCCAACTTGCTGTCACGTCATTGCCTTGCATTGCTGTTATTGCTATTGCGTCACGCCACTCGTGCAATTGGAGGAGTTGATTGTGTCTTGCCATTGGTCGTGCCACAACATCGGCCTTTGTACTTGGCTTCAAGCTGTCGCTATGGATGCTCTTCAACTTGAAGCGACCTTCCTTGTCAAATATTACATATCGAAGGCTCCGTATATTTCTATTTAGAGGTCGGTCCGCGGACCGTGCGGACCGGTCCGGGACCGGTTCGTCCAATTGTCACCGCGTCGGCCAGTCATTTGGGCGGGGCTCCCCCTGAACCCTAGAGGTATGACCCTAGACAGCTGTCTTGGCGTTTGTATGGCGCGGAGCTGCTGGGCGCCTGCCGCGCCGTGCTCTTGACGGCCATTTATTCTTTGGGACAAGTCGGAAGAAAGAATATGGTGTCCTTGAAGCTTCAGAAGCGGTGCGCATCCATTCATACAGGTCCGCAGGTTGCTCAGGAACGCCCCATGCTGACGCGTGTGTATATGCCTTTCCTTCCCCCTACTTCAGTCTGGCCGCGTCCGTGCTCAAGTGCGGCAAGCGCAAGGTCTGGCTCGACCCCAACGAGTCGAACGAGATCGCGCTGGCGAACTCGCGCCAGAACATCCGCAAGCTCGTGAAGGATGGCTTTGTCATCAAGAAGCCGCAGGTGATCCACTCGCGCGCCCGCTTCACCAAGCGCAACGAGGCCA
Source organism: Phytophthora fragariae (assembly GCA_009729435.1). Taxonomy (NCBI): domain Eukaryota; phylum Oomycota; class Peronosporomycetes; order Peronosporales; family Peronosporaceae; genus Phytophthora; species Phytophthora fragariae. The sequence continues at coordinate 344,467 of QQOI01000021.1, read as the reverse complement.
AGCGCAAGGGCCGCCACACGGGCATCGGTAAGCGTCGCGGTACGGCCAACGCCCGCCTGCCCTTCAAGGTTATCTGGATGCGCCGCATCCGCGTGCTCCGTCGTCTCCTCCGCAAGTATCGCGAGGCCAAGAAGATCGACAAGCACATCTACCACGAGCTGTACATGCGCAGCAAGGGTAACCAGTTCAAGAACAAGCGCGTGCTCATGGAGACCATCCACAAGATGAAGGCCGAGCGCCAGCGCGAAAAGACGCTCAAGGAGCAGTCGGAGGCCCGCAAGGAGAAGGCCAAGTCGGCCCGCGAGCGCAAGGCCAAGAAGGCCGCCGCCCCCGTCGCCAAGAAGGAGTAAGCATTGCGCTCACCTCCCCACTCTTGACTAGTCGACCAACTGACCACTAGGTCACATGAAGGAATACTATTCTCTCCGAAGATGCACGCATCTTTTGTCCCACCAAACTGCTGCTACGTGTTGTGTTATGTGTTGATTCCATGTTAGCAATACTACGGCACTAGTGTCGTTGGGTACATACAAGCTTCAAGATGAATGTTGATACTTTTCAATTCGAACAACGTTAACGTTGAAAATGGGTCAAAAGATGTAGTGAAGGCAGAGGTGGTGTGGTGTGTACATACGCACATGTATTGATCTACAGAGACCGCTCTGCTACTATTGTAGACAGTCTAGTTCGAGAGCAGCGCCTTGCGCACGCCCTCGACCAGCTCGTCCTCTGGCTTGACGTCAGCGGCGGGGAACTCAAACGTCGAGCCCGTGATGAGCTCGTAGAGCAGGATGTAGCGGCGAGAGAGTTCGCTCACGAGCTCCTTCGGAGCCTCGGGAAGCACCGCGTCGTTGTACGGGTCGCAGCGCTCCTTGAACCACAGTCGCAGGAACTCCTTGTCAATGTTTTCGGGCGACTTGCCCTCGGCCATGCGCTGCTCGTACGAGTCGGCGAGCCAGTAGCGGCTCGAGTCGGGCGTGTGGATCTCGTCGATCAAGAGGATCTCACCCGTGGCCTCGTCAAGGCCGAACTCGTACTTGGTGTCGACCAGAATGAGGCCGCGCTTGGCGGCCTGCTCCTGGCCGAAGGCGAACAGCTCGAGCGTCTTCTTCTCGCAGAAATCCCACTGCTCCTGGGTCATGCGTCCGCTGCTCACCACCTCCGCACCCGAGATGAGCTCGTCGTGCTCGTCGTCCTTGGTGGTGGGGGTCACCAGGTTCTCCGGCAGCTTCCGGTGCTGCTTGAAGCCGTCCGGCAGCTTGTGGCCGCAGAAGGCGCGGCTGCCGTTCTTGTAGTTGGTCCACATGCTGGTGCTGGTCGAGCCCGTGATGTAGCCGCGCACCACGAACTCCACCGAGAAGACCGTGCACTTCTTGCAGAGCATCGCGGACGGGTGCGGCACGCCCAGCAGGTGGTTGGCCACGATGTGCTGCGTCTGGTCGAACCACCAGACGCTCGTGAGCGTCAGCACGCGGCTCTTGAAGGGCACGGAGGCCAGCGCGCGGTCGAAGGCCGACTGCCGGTCCGTCGACACGAGCAGCACGCGGTCCTCGAACACGTACACGTCGCGCACCTTGCCCGTGATCTGGCGGAAGGTCGGGAGCTCCTGGCTCAGCGCAGCCAGCGACGTGGCTGTCAGCGCCCGCCCGCTCTCGATCTTGGGCAGGTACGTCTGCGTGCGCTTCTCGGCTTCGGCGACGACGGCGCTCATGGTGGTGATGACACGGCTGAGCTGATTCCCGGTTTGGCTGGTCAGGACGCTTGAACACGCGCTTTGTGGGCGGATGTTCCTCGAATGTCTACTGAAGAGAAGGTGATCTGAATGTGCACTGGCATATCGATTAAGTACGATGGCCGTTTTCCACCAAAATTTGACACCGAACAACATCGTGAAAGGCTTGGGCGCTGGCTATTCTAGCGGCATGCTACTGTCTCGCCAGCTTCTCATGGCGTTTCCAGGCACTTTTTAGTGCGTTGCTGCCGGTTTCGCGGCTGTGTAGTGTCGACAGAACACGCTGCATGTATCGCCTGGCTGGCGGACTGTGTGGCTGGGCCTGGTGCTTGTCGCGCCACGCTACTGTAGCGAGTGTAATGTGCGGCCAGGTGGAGATGTGGTGGACCGATGTCTGCTCAATGCCGCGACATGTGGATGCGACGTTGGGGTCCTCGTGGCAGGCGGGAAGGACATTTCAGCGTATAGTATTAATAGCATGCAAAGCAACATGGGAAGTGCGCGAGTGGTATGTTTCTCTGTATTAGTACGATAGTTATTTGAACAAGACTGTGTGGCTCGAATAGATAGCTCAAAACGCTCGAGACCACGAAGCTGGCGGGCAGGAATAAAACAGCGGCCTTCGGTGCGTCCCGTCCGGTCGGACGACCAGATGCCGGTGCTCGACGATTTGTTGTCAGTCCGTCGACGCCTCTACGACGCACTTGAGCTGCAGCCCGACCTCGCGCTCGTGCGCGGCGCGCTGGAAAGCTCCGACGATGGCGAAGTAGCTCAGCTGTTTCCTTCTGCGTGGCTTCTGCGCCCGTTCACGATCGCGGCGTCGGCGCTTCTCCAGCTCGAACTTGATGCGGTTGCTGACCGCCAGCAGCGCGTTCGTGGTCGTGGGTGCTGTGGGTGCCTTGACTCGTTGCTGCTCCTCGGCGTCCGCTTGCGTCTCTTCATCGATCGATTCAAAGTCGAAGCGCGCGCGCTTGTTAATGCTGCGTCCGTGGGCTGGCGAGACGGCCGGGGTGGGTGGCGCGAAGCTCTCAAGGTCGCGCTTGAGCGACACCTTGAGTGCCGTCAGCGCTGCCGACAGGTTGACACCGTCGGTTGAAGAGGATGAAGCAGCCGATGGTGATGCCGGAGCAGTGGCCAACGGCGTGGTCAGCGGCGAGCGCATGGAGCCACAGGCGGGTACGATGGAGGACGCCGCGGCGAAGAGGCTCTTGCGCTTCTTGGAAGTCTGGTTGATCGGCATGGTGTCCACCTGCACTTCCATTACGGTGTGTGTGTGCGGGCTTGACTTACGTGAGCCTGGCACTGCTTGGTGAGATTGATTGCACGGGTACAAACAGGGCAGCGGGGCTCTGCTGCTGCTGCAAGAAGACGCAAACGAAGTTGCGGACACAGAGAGTGGAGGCGGGTGGGTGCAGGTGGTGGGTGCAACACGCCGGCGAGTACGAGCTTTGTGTAGGTGGCTTCCGTGAGTGACCGCGCTCACGTGGCTCTTCCTCGAAGACTCTTCGTCTGCTCTTGGCTGAAAGGATGCTAGGAAAGCACTTGCGCCCTAGCCGGCAAATTCAGCAATGATCGAGCCATCGGCAGAAGCGAAGTGAGAGCAGAGCAGAGAACGCACTCTTATCGAAACGCCAGCCCACCCAGAAACAGGCCGCTTTCTATGTTTCAAAAGGTGGTGGAAAGTGCTAGCGCCATACATTCGTCAAGTCGGCTTGAGCGGTATGCGACGATATTCCGACCGGTATGCTCCAGTTTGCGGTGGGACGTGCTGACAAAACACGACCCTTGTCACGGTCGCTCTTCTCCATTGGTCGAAATCGGTCCGTCAAGGTCGTCTTTACAACCAATACGGCGCGTTATGCGTGACTCATTTCGGCGAATCGGGCGGCGGCGACGAGCTGAGGACGAGCTGGTGGCTGTGGCCTGCAAGATCGCGTCTCTGTCCGAGCCGCGCAGACCAGTCCTGCGCCAGGACCAGTCAAGTTGCCGCCGCCTAGTGCTCACATGCATCGCGCAGTGGGTTCTCTCACATGCACCCGGGTCTGGCCTGCTTGCCGTCCGGCTGGCTGGCCAGCAGCCACCTGGCATGCAGCGCCGGCGGCGGTTACCGTTCACACAAGTGAACAGTACGCGGCATGCGCGCGAGCAGGTTGAAGCTGCCGCGGTGGCCGTTTGTTCCGACAGCGTGTTGAATTTGGCGGCAACGCCTGCCTGCCCATGCAATCGAGGCCGGCTCACAACGACGAGCTCAAAAGTACCACGCCACGGCACTTGATTCTTGTGGCGGAAAATCGAGCCACATGGCCTCGATGGATGGCGGCCGACCGGTAACGTTAGCCACCTACACTACACCTGCCGCAATTGCACTCGTCCAATGCTGAGTGTTGGACGGGCTGTCTCTCTAGATGCGGCGCGAACCACTCGCCCTGCGTCACCTCGACGCCTTCCTCTTATGCTGTCGGTGGCATGTCGTGTGTTGATGTAGGCGAGTCGGTGGCGCTAGTCCGTGAAATGCAATAGCTAATCAGAACGCAATACCCCTTGAAGGCGCATCATTTAACACGCATACAAACGCCAAGTACTGACCTGCAAGATCCGATCACGTCGATCTTGCATTTCAGCGCGAGTGCCCATACTGAGCCCAAGTGAGCGGCAACTTGAAGCCTTCAGCTTTCACCGCTTGCACACGTAAACGGCGAGTCCCTCCGCACATCCGAACGTGAAGCGTCAGCCGCACTCCTCGATCCGCGCCGAGAGCCCCGCACCTCCCTCTTCACACACTTAAAGTTAATCCAGCCACCATGAGCGAGGAAGCGACCAACAAACGTACGCACAACAGGCTCCAGATCGCTGGCTGGCAGTGCATCACAATGCGTTGACACTTTGCCCCCCTCCTCTCTCTGTCTTTCTCTGCAGCGACATCAGGCGTGGTGTCCTTCGTGACCGGCGGGTTCGGCGGTACGTCTCTTGTCTACTACTTAGTATTGCAAGTCGGCCTCTGACGAGTGGGGGATGCATTGTGACAGGCATGTGCCTCGTGGCAACGGGCCACCCGCTTGACCTCATCAAGGTCAACATGCAGACGCAGCCCAAGCCTCTGCCCGGCCAGCAGCCCATGTACTCGAGCGCCGTCGACTGCGCCCGCAAGATGGTGGCCAAGGACGGGGTACGACACAGGCTGCAGAGAATTCTGCTGCTGAAGTAGAGCAGAAGACGCTAATTCGCCGTGTTCTTCTTGTCTTCCATTGCCACATCGCAGTTCCGCGGTCTGTACCGCGGCATGTCAGCTCCGCTGGTGGGCGTGAGCCCCATCTTCGCCACGTGCTTCTGGGGCTACGACATGGGCAAGCTCATTGCGGTGAGTGCACCGCCATCTTCCCAGTGTGGCTGTTGTTATCTTTGTATTGGGCGAGTTCTGATCCATTGCATGGTCTTGCTACGTGCAGATCAAAACGTCGGGCCAGTCGCCCACGGCTCCGCTGTCCATGGGGCAGATCATGTTTGCCGGTGGGTTCTCAGCTATCCCAGCCACTGTGGTCATGGCGCCTGGCGAGCGCATCAAGTGCTTGCTGCAGATCCAGGCTCAGGCTGTGGAGCGTGGTGAGCCCAAGCTGTACGATGGCATGATTGACTGCGCCAAGAAGCTTTACCGCACGGGTGGCCTGTCGAGCATCTTCCGCGGCTGGGAGGCCACTCTGCTGCGTGACGTTCCTGGGTGAGTGCTCTGCAGATACTTTTCGTTGGGTGCAAGCTGTAGATTGTGGACGACTAACTAACTGCTCCGGTGGCACTGTTCGATTCAGCTCTGTGGGATACTTCGGCGGGTTTGAGGCAATCAAGCGCGGCCTGACGCCCAAGGGCCAGGACCCGTCGGACCTGAACGCCTTCCGTGTGTTCGTCGCCGGTGGATTCGCGGGTATCATCAACTGGGTCATCGCCATCCCGCCCGACGTCATCAAGTCGCGCATCCAGACGGCGCCGGAGGGCACGTACCGTGGCATTGTGCATTGCTTCCAGGTGCTCATGAAGCAAGAGGGCGCTGGTGCGCTTTTCAACGGCGTGGGTCCCGCCATGGCGCGCGCGTTCCCCGCCAACGCCGCCTGCTTCCTGGGCGTCGAGTTCTCCAAGAAGTTCCTGGGGTTCTTTGGTTTCTACTAAGCTCGAGTAGGTAAAGGCGTTTGATAAATACACTCAGGACGGAGTGCTCTGCAAAACTCACCAAGTGTTCCGACATATAGTGAGTAGTATATTGCTAGTTTGGAGGGACAACTTGGTCTCACTTCAGGAGGCTCTTGCGGGAGAAGGCGTCGTTGATCTCGGCGCGCGGCTCGTCCGTTCCGCGGTACAGCGTGTTGCTGTACAGCTCCACGACATCTCTGCAGAATGGCAGCATACACACACACAAATGTCACTCATCCACAGCTTGAGAGCAGACAACAACGAGCGCAACGTACGAAATGCGCTTGAACTCGGCCTTGGCGTCTGCGATGGCGGTCTCCTGCTCCTCCAGCGACGTGTCGGTGCCCGGCAGCGAGCGCAGCAGCTCCAGCGCCTCCGTGTACTTCTGCTTCACCGACACGGCCTGCAGTTGACCAGCGACCACGTTAAGCGACCTAGAAACGTCTTGCTCCCAGTATGTACTCGAGCCTTACCGAGGCCGAGACGTCGCCGATGCGCATGGTCTCCTGGCTCGAGTTGGCCGACAGCACGTCCTTGAGCACGTCGATGAGGTTGGGCAGCACGTCGAACGTCTGCGGCGCCAGAGCTGCGTGAGCGTTGCTAGCGTGTGTGTTGGCAAGGGCGCGGGGTTCCTCCTTACCTCGTGCAGCTTCGCCTTGGAGATGGAGGCGTCCGCGTCCGTCGAGTCCATCGTCGTCCCTTGTTTGTTGCTAAATAAGACACTTACGTAGCACGGAAGGGTGATAACTTGAATCAGTACTTTACAATAGATAATAACATATACCAAAACTCCTGCAATACACACATGTCCAAACCAGCAAGACACCGACGACGCCAAGTAAACACGAAAACGAGGAATATTTTCCATTGTCAATATCCCAGCTCCGATCTATCTCTAAAGACTCAGTTATGAGGTATTTCCTGACAACGCCTTGAGTTTCTCGACATATCTCGCGATCATTTCGTCACCGGTTGCTCCCCCCATGGGCATTCGTTTAAGGTCAGCCAGCGTCTTCTTTTCAACAATCCATTTGTTGATTAGTGCACTTTGCAAGTTCATTGGCAGTTTCTCCGTGATGGGGTCCTTCTTAGCTGCAGCAAACATCTTCACCAAAGCCCAGTCGGGGTAGTTATTCTTCAAGGCATCGATCATCGTCGTTCTTTCGTTGGGATACCGATGGTTGAAGTCATTCAGATACTTGGCCCTTACTTTGAAATCCGAACTGGCAAGCGTTTTTTCACCAGCCTTGTTGAGGTCGAGGAAATGAAACAGGTGCCGAGGAGGATCTTTCTGATCTAGCCAGCGCTTGGACCGCTCCCTCTCCACGAGTTCTGCAATTTTCACAGTGCTTGGGTCGTTCATCGCCGTCTTGATCATCCGTTTGACAGGATCAGGGTTATAGTTCCCACGAATTGGCGTGAACCATGATTCTTGGTGCTTCGGATTCTTCTGGTTGAAATCCTTCGCATACTTCATCCACTTCGTGAACAAAGGGTCGCTGAGAAGTTTATCCCCCACGTTGTCAAGATTTAGCCACTCGAAGACCTTTACTGGGGATTCGTTATTCGCCACATATCCCTGAATCTTTTTCGTCTGAATCGCAATGGCAGCCTTTTCCATGCTGGGGAATTTCATGGCTGCTAGGAGGATTTGGTTCAGAGCTCTGTCCTTGAAGCGCGTCTCCAGCTTCATCAACATCGTAGTCGCCTGACCGGGGTTCTCCTTGAGAACCCTATCCATGTATGAGACCAGCGTGTTGAGGAGAGGATTGCCGGTAAAGTCAAATTTCATACGGAAATCTAGTAGCTCGAGTACGTCGTCGACAGATTTCCCGCCGCTAAACCACATCTCCAGCTGCGCCGACTCCAATTGCTTCGCTATGCTTCGCGTTTCATCTGTTGTTTTCGCTTTTTGAAGCATCCTCACCACTTTGATATCATCAAACGTCCGTGTTAAAGCTTCGATCGCTGTCGACTTTTCTTGGGGATACTTGGTACTGTAAGCAGTCGTGTACTTGAGCCAGGTGTTGAAGAGCGGGCTCTCCATAAGAGTATCCACTGTCCTGCCGAGACCGAGCTCTACCAACGCGTCATCCGGTGTTTTTTTACTGCTCAGCCAAAGGTCAATCAGTTCATCCTGTATCTTGGTGGCGACGCTTTTGGATCCTCCACCACTTATCACCTCGTCGGTCATTTTGAACAAAGCGTCATCACTGAAGTGCTTCCTGAGCGCCGGGGCCATCAATGCCGGTTGTTCGGGATACTTTGCGTTGAAATCGTCCACGTACTTGGCCCAAGCGGTAAACTCTGGGTTTCTCAGAATAGTGTGCTTGGCCTTGTCAAGGTTCATCGCATGAAAGACATCGTCAGGGACCTTTGCAGTAGTTAACCAGTATTGCATTAGCTCCTTTTGCAATTTCGTGGCGAGGTCCTTCAGGCCCGCGTACTTCACAGCATCTTCTATCATTTTGTACAGGGCATCGTCGCCGTAGTGAGCAGTCAGTGTCGAGAACGCGGACGTCCCCTTCGTGGGGTTCGTGGCACTCAAATCATCGACGTACTTGAGCCAATCGGTGAACTGGGGGCGGTACAGCAGCCAATTTCCTTCTTTATCAAGACGCATGCGAGCGAAAACTGTGTCAGCAGGTTTCCCCTCGGCGTGCCATTTTTGAAGGCGCTCGGGGGTCACTTTCGAAGACGAGAACAAGGCTTTGGCCTTTTCAGCGATGGGCACGGACAGCCCAGCTCTTTCCTCGCCATCGCCATCGATGGCGTCGTCATCATCTTCGACGACAGCGCTAGTTCGTAAGAACCTCGTCGTGGATATACCACTTTCGCTCGCAGTGGGGACGGAATAGCCGGGAACGGGTAGTATGGAGCTTGTCACCAACGTCTCCGCGTCATTAGGCGCGACGAAGGCGAGGAAGACTGAGCCCGACACCCAGAGGAGGCTCATCGTTTGACTTGCGGTCTGACGACTCTTCTTTTGTCAGTGAAGAGCGAGTTGATAAATGATAGTGCTTCCAGAGCATTTAAAAAGGCTCAAGAAGTCACAATGTAGCCAGTGGCAAAGCGCACTCAGTACACGTAGACAGTTGCAGCGGGATGCAGGCTGGTCTCTCGTGTCATTGTTATCGCAGCCCACCGTGCATAACAGCATCGTCAATGCCGTCTACGATAACGAACTAAGATACGCCATAATTGGATCAAATCGTGAGATAATCCACAGGATCGTGACTCAATCCACAGGACCAGCCGCGCCTCGCTTCACTATAAAATTAGAACCCCCTGACGAGTGCAGTGATCGGCTCGCTGGAAATGCTCAGCGTGGACTTGCCGCTCGGCGAGCTTTCCTTACTTTACGAAGTCTCATATAAAAATGTGTCGTCGATGTGGATTAACTCTAAAACAAACTGTGGATTTTTCTCATTTCACTTATCTGGCAAACTCGCAGGACAGATTTTCAACTGTTGTCCATGATGACGATAATGCAGATCTCTTCGTAAACATCATTGTCGTTATGTGCGTCAAAACAACCTTATGCTGAGACATTTCAACAACTTAGAGCGACTTTAATTACATTATTTGTAACTTCCTATTCTGACTTTTTTCCTACCAAAACTATCGCTATCAGTACCAGTTTACCACAATCAATCAATGATTTGTCAGAAGCTAGACCTGAATAACAAATGGGGTTCCGGCAAAGCAAAGTCCAAACGATTCCGCATCGAATGGCGTCTGATTCATGGTAAACCAACACAAATTAACAATTGTGTGCGCCTAAACGCTGAGGTGTAATGAGTGCAAATCTATTTGACTTGATTAACGTATGCTATACGGTACGTGTAGCAGGGGGGGGCTGACTTATCACACCCGCTATACTGGCAGCTTTGTAGCAGTCTCCCAGTAAAATTACGATTGCCCGTGGGTCCCGGCCTCGAACTACCCGGGACTTCCGGGTAGTTAAAAGAACGAGAGCTTGCGTAGGCTGGGATAGCTAAAAAAAACTTTGATTGAAGCGAAATGCGAGGCGCTATTACAGTACGGTGCATTTTTAATGTATGTGGTGATGACTGAAGGAGTGACGGGGCTTTTCAAAAATGAAGAGCACTTTTAGGCAGTGATGACGAACCATAGATGCAGAGTAACGATACCACTGTTCCGAAAAAATAGCACGCAAAACAACTTGATTTCAGTATGTTTACACAAAGCCGCGACTTCGCACGGAACAGCTCTGGATTTTACTTTAATCTGATGAGATAGGGTTTTCATCTTTTTCTTTTATGGATGGGCCAACATCCCGATACAGAATTCATCTCTGCAAGGCAATGTTATATTGAGAGTTCCTGTAGTATTATCCAGAAAGCGATGACACCAAATTCGGCGGGGTACAAACTGCTCTGATTCTTACCACCGTGGGATGGTGACTCTGGATTAAAATCCAGAGAATTTGACTGCTCAGCTCAGTAACCCTCCGCTCAAAACTCGGCTACGAGGCATTATTGACAACGCATGGAGCGTCTTGAGGTATCGCTGGATCATTTCGTCGGAAGTTGGCGCACCGAAGAATTCGTTTTAAGGTCGGCCGAGTTCTCCTTTGTAGCTAAGCATACTTTGAAAGTTCGTCGCCAGTTTCTCTACAACAAATATCTTTCTTGGAGGTCAGATGTGGATAGGGCGTTTTAGCACTGAAATAATACCTTACCTGAAAAATGCAAAAAATGCAAATACAGCAAACATTTTTACCAAATCCAAGGAGGTGTAGTTACCCTTCAAGGCATCGATCATCGTCGTTTATTTTTCTTGGGATACCGAAGCACCGTTGAAATAGCAAAGCTGGTGGAGAGGGGGCGGTCTAAGCACTTGCTAGAGGATAAGAAACCTCCTCGGTCTGTGTTCCATTTCCTCAACCTCGAAAGGGCTGGTGTAAAACTATTGCCAGCTCGGATTTCAAAATATGGGCCAAGCATCTGAATGACGTCAACCACGGATCGTTCGTCTCCGTCTTGATCATCCGTTTGACGGGATCAGGATTATACAGTACTTAATACGAATTGCCGGGAACTATGACTCTTGCGGCTCTGGACTCTTCTTGCTGAATTCTTTGACGTACTTCATCTATTACGTAACCAGAGCGTCACCGAGAAGGTTAACCAGATCCAGCAGCTTAAATGCCTGCCGAGGGGATTCATTGTTCGCCAGATAGCCCTGGATCTTATCCATGTGGAGTTTTGTTGCAGCATTTTCCATACTGGTGAACTTCTTGGCAAGGAGGAGGATTTGATTCAGAGTTTTGTCTAGAAAGCTACACTCCAATGTCGAGAACGTCTTGCTGGGGCTCACTGTTCAGAGGTCTGTCCTCAAGAATGTCGAGAAAATTGTAGGCGTCCTGCTAGGACCCCTTGATAATAATAGTGACGCCTACAAATTTCAAATTACTTATCCTGGGCGCCTCGCAGTGAATATATAATATATTTTATTCACTACGAGACCCTCCAGAATAAGTAATTTGAGTCGAGACCACAAGCAACATTCATCTGGGTTATTTTGTTGTGCACCGGCTATCGATTATAGCACCTCCTCTGCAGAGGTCATACTGAATGACTGGTGTAATCATTTCAACCCAAGAAAAGCTCACCATAAATTAAGGGAGGAATCCCACCCTGCAGAGCGGGATTTCATCGATGCACGAATGATATAACAGGTAAATAAGGTTTTAAAGACTACAGAACAGAAGTTACGCGGGAAACAGATTTACTATCTCTGTATATATAAGAAGTAAAAGTTTTTTTAGGCTGGAGTGCCACCTATGGAGAAACTCTGGATATAAAATCCAGAGAACAAACGATGATGACCTTCGCCAAATGATGGCACTCCGCTGTCTTAATGGCAATGATGGCACTCAAAGTATTTATGATTGTCAGGCTTCCACACGTACGTTAACTATGCGTGCCAGGATCACAAGCTGCCGTCTTCAGACCAGCATTCTCCCGTCACGAGGACCAGCTCTGATCTGCCACAAGTACCTGGGGTTTTACCATGAATTAATTCTCCGTGAAGCCATTAAATTAACACTTCGTGTTATGATGAACTTTGATTCTTTGAAGGCTGCACCTGCTGACATAAAGAAATCTGTGCTGACTCAAGGGAAGCGTGTCATCCAATGCCGTACCCGCACCGGAAAGGATCACACCGTGTAGTCTGCACTAGCAAGACTAATTCCTCGATCATAGCAGTCGTTTTAAGATCCAAGAGACAGCAGAGCGAGGGCTACTTCCTGAGTTTGTTCTTCGCGCAGCACAACGGCTGCACCGTTGAAACTGTGGTGGCTTCGGTTACAATACGCTCACGTGCACAAACCAGGAGCCTAGTATAGTAGAAGAGTAATCTTGCACTGAGCTAAGTGTCATCAATACAGCGGATTGCCATCATTTGGCGAAGGTCATCATCGTTTGTCTAGATTATCAAAATAGTGCCATCATTTGGCAAAAGTCCGGTGTGCACCGAGCTACCATTTAGCAGTGCGCGGCATTTATTTATCCTAATTTGACACTTTCCTCGTGGAATGATAGCTACGACGCCTGTAGTTACAAACAACAAGCAGATCAACAAATATATTCGTCATGTAGTTAGTAGCCTGTATACATGCATTGGTTCCTGATAAACGTTAGGGTACGAAGAAGATTACATAATGTATGCGTATGCGTGTGTGTGTGTGTGTTTTTTTTTTTTGGGGGGGTGCTTCAAAGCGACATTGCAGTTTCGATTTCCCACTCAGGACTTTATGACTCATAACTTACGAGGCATTTCCAGGCACCGCATCGAGCTTCTTGATGTATCGTGCGACCAGTTCGTCGGCGGTTGGAACATCAGGGACCGTTTAAGGTCCACCGGCTTCTTCTTTTCGACTAACCACTAGTTAATAAGTGCACTCTGCAAATTGTTCGCCAATTTCTCCGTGCTGGGGTCCTTTTTCGCCGTATTAAGCATCATCAGAAGACCTCTATCGTAGTAATTCACCCTGAGTACATCGAGCATTACCTCTTTTTGTGTGGGATATCGATGATTGAAGTCGCCTAGATACTTGGCCCACGTTTCGCCCATTTTTTTGGAGGTGCAGGAACCGGAACGCGTCCTTGGGGGGGCTCTCTTGGTCTAGCCAGGACTTTAGCCACTGTTTCTTCACCAACCTCGCAATGTTCACGGTGCTTGGATTCTGCATCCCCGATCCTTTCGACGCCATACCAATGATACTCGAAACTAAGCGGTCCAAACCACGACTCCCGCTGCTTTGGATTCTTCTTGTTGAAATTTTGCACATAATTCGCCCACATCTTGAATAAAGGATCTCCAAGAATTGTATCTCCCACATTGTCAAGTGCTAGCATATTGAAGACTTTCTTTGGGGATTCATCGCTCATCAGGTAGCCCTGGATCATCTTCGTCTGGAGTTCAGTTACAGCGCTTTCCATGCTGGGGTACTTTTTAGCTACTAAGAAGATCTGTCCTTGAAGCGAGACTCCAATGTTGACAACAACGTAAACATCTTAGAGGGATTCTTCTTGACGAAAACATTCATGTACGAAACCCACGTGTTGACGAGAGGATTTTTTCACTCCGGGAAGATCCAGCTTGAGCAACTTGAATACGTCATCGGCAGATTTCCCACTGCTTAGCCACAACTCCAGCTGCGCAGATTCCAAATTTGTGGCAATGTTTCGCGTGACATCTTTCGTCTTTGCCTTAGTAAGCATCTTGACCAAATCTTCATCGCCAAATCTCCGCGTCAACGTCTCGATCATTGTTCTTTCGTCTGGGGATACTTGGCATTGTAAGTGTCCAAGTACTTAGCCCCACTGTTGAACAGCGGCTTCTCCAATAGAATATCAAGCGGTTTCTCGTAGTCTGTATTTTTTGTTCCGAGCCCGAGATCTACGAGATTGTCATCCGGCGTCTTCCGGCTTTTTAACCAGACGTGGACGAGTTGTTCGTGCAGCTTGGTGCCGATACTTTTGGTTTCCTTCACGTTCTTCGCCGTCTCGGTCAGTATGAAAAGAGCGGCATCACTGCAGGGTTTGGAACAATGCAATGTCATATTTATTGGGTCTCCGAATCGAGACCAATAAATAATTGGCCTAATTGCTAATCGATTTCCAGTAACAGCATGAGACGTGGTGTTCGCTCCATCGTATGGGAGTACACGCATGTGAAAATGTTGGAATTTGTCCACAGTGCGTTCATTGGAATCAGGAGGGGTTTACCTCAAGAACCTTTCCGCCGCGCACACAGACTTCAGCGAATAGTATCCACATCCCAACAGGCGCGACCCAGTCACCGCGAATAACCACATGTACAAGAAAATGTATTGATATTTTGTTAGATAAGGGCATTTACCGCAATCTAAGCGATGAATGTGTTCCACGAGGTTCGACATGCCCATGCTGCGCCTTGCTTGCGCCTAACGAAGCATATACGACACATAAAGTAGTCGAAGCCCTCGGGCGTATAGTACGATGTCGCGGTTCGAGGCGCGGTCGGACATGCGTGGTTCGAGCTGTAGACGACGGGGTGAGTGCAGACGAAAAGTGAGCTGATGAGCGCACTGTTTCGAGTAGCAGCAACCTACTGCGATCCACAGATTCAAAGCGAGAGCGAGAGCCACTCGATCTACATAGCCTCACTCAACGCCAACCGTGTCGAGGACACTGAAATCCACTGTTCTGGGGTCCTAAAAATATTGAGTGTTATTGAGGTCAGAGGGTCAATAAATAATTGCAGTTACTGAATTGCCAATTACGGTTACTGGTATTGGAAAATTCCAAACCCTGCATCACTGTAGTAATTAAGGAGCGTCGGGATCATCGACGTTGGCTGTTCGGGATACTTCGCGTTGAAGTCGTCCACTTATTTGGCCCACGCGGTGAACTCCGGATTGCTAAGAATATCCTTCTTCACTTTGTCGAGCGTCATGATACGGAAGACATCGTCCGGGTCTTTTGCGGTGGTTATCCAGTGCTGCACTTGCTGGGTTTGGAGTTTCGTGGCGAGATCTTCCGTTTTCCCGTTCTTAGCGCCAGCTTCGATCCGTTTATACAGACCAGTGTCACCGTAGTGATTTGTCAATGTTGAGATCGCTGACGTTTTCTTTGTGGGATTTCTAGCACCCAACTTTTCGGCGTACTTGAACCACTCAACAGCCCCTCTCCAGCGTCGGTAAGACGCATGCGGGCAAATACAGTATCGGCAGATTTCCCCTTGTCGAGCCAAGTCTCAAGCTGCTGTGAGGATACGGTCGAAGACGAGAACAAGTTCTTGAGTTTGTCGACGGCGGACAGTCCCACTCGCTCTTCCGTGCCGTCGCCTTCATCGTTGTCGTTGACACCGCTAGTTCTCAAGAATTTCGTCGCGGAGGTGCTAGTTTCACTTGCTGTGTCGAAATCGGACACAAGTGGTGGAGAGCCCGTAGCCAAATCTGCGTCAATACGCCTCGTGAGGCCAAGGATAAGTAAGCCCACCAGCCCTTGGAGATGCATCGTTCGAGTTGGGGGCTGAAGAGGAAGTTAGAAAATGATGACATGTTCAAAAAATTACATGTACAGTAGTTCTCGACCCCGGTACTGTATGATTAAGTACAATCAATCAATGCTCTGGGCAAGGGCAACCTGTCCATCTTCCTCAGCTCAAATCACCTTCCCCCTTGATGACTCAGCGCTGGGCTTGAATTCACCTCCGATAGAGACTAGAGTTAAGTGAGGGGGTGAATTCAAACCCAGCGACCCCAGCCAACTCGATCAGAACGGCTTAAAAAGCCACAACCGCCAGTGAATCAAAACCGATACGCGTATGAGTTCAGACACAGTCGGAGTATTTTATACGGCGAGCGGGGATGACGAAGGCTGTAAATTTCATGGTTCTTGTGTTGTGGGTGGTGCGATGTCCGGGTTGGTTGGTTGGTTCGTGCAGCTGATGCTGTGTTGACTGCAACTTGTGTTGCGTCTGACGGGTGGGTGTCGTAGTCGACAACACCCGCAGACAATTCGGCCGAATCTCCTTTCTTGATGAGCTTAGTTCACGTCGTCGGCTGCTTGTGACGCGATTGACTTGATAGAGGGGGAGGTAGCCGTTCGATCACTGGGTGGTTGGATTATTGAGCTACGTTGGCTCCGCTAAGAGCAATACGTTAGAATTTATGGAGTACGTGCACGCAAGAACAGTATTCCACCGGGACTTGGAGTAGTGTGGATCCATACAGAGTACGGGGCCGATTCATTGCACATCTTCGTCAAAGATTTCCTGAGCGACACGTGAGCCATCAACCCTCGTTTCCTCAAAAGTAAGGCCGATCCTAACGTGGAAACGAGCCGCGTAAAGGCAAACCCAATACACAGATACGATGAATATTCATTCACTATCAATATTCCAGCTCCGATCTATCTCTGAAGACTCAGTTATACTGTATTTTCGGACAACACCTTGAGTTTCTCGACATATCTTGCGTTCATTTCGTCACCTTTTGACCCAATGAATATCGATTTAAGGTCCGATGGCTTCTTCTTTTCAACAATCCATTTGTCGATCAGTGCGCTTTGCAGGTTCGCCGCCAGTTTCTCCGTGCCGGGGTCCTTCTTAGCTGCAGCAAACATGTCCACCAAAGCCGAGGTGGGGTAGTTATCCTTCATGGCATCGATCATCGTCGTTTTTTTCTCAGGATACCGATGATTGAAGTCATCCAGATACTTGGCCATAATTTGAAATCCGAGCTGGCAAGAGTTTTTTCACCAGTCTTTTCGAGGTCGAGGAAATGGAACACGTGCCGAGGAGGATCTTTCTGATCTAGCCAGCGCTGGGACCGCTCCTTCTCCACGAGTTTTGCGATTTTCACAGTGCTTGGATCATTCATCGCCGCCTTGATCATCCGTTTGACGGGATCAGGGTTATAGTTCCAATAAATTGGCACGAACCATGATTCTTGGTGCTTCGGATTCTTCTGGTTAAACATCGTCACATACTGCATCCATTTCGTGAACAAAGGATCGCTGAGAAGTTTATCCCCCACGCTGTCAAGGTCCAGCCACATGAAGACATTTGCTGGGGATTCGTTATTCGCCCGATACACCTGGATTTTCTCCGTCTGGATCTTAATAGCAGCCTTTTCCATACTGGCGAACTTAATGGCTGCTAGGAGGATTTGGTTCAAAGGTCTGTCCGGGCAGAGCGTCTCCAGCGTTTTCAACAGCGTAGTCGCCTGACCGGGGTTCTCCTTGAGAACTCTATCCATGTACGAGACCAACGTGTTGAGGAGAGGATTCTCGGTAAAGTCGCATTTCAAACGGAGGTCTAGTAGCATGAATACGTCGTCGACAGATTTCCCGCTGCCCAACCACATCTCCAACTGCGCCGACTCCAATTGCTTCGCTATGCTTCGCGTTGCATCTGTTGTTTTCGCCTCTTGAAGCATTCTCGCCACATCGATATCGTCAAACGTCCGTGTTAAAGCTTCGATCACTGTCGACTTGTCTTGGGGATACCTTGTGCTGTAAGCATTCGTGTACTTGAGCCAGGTGTTGAAGAGCGGGCTCTCCATAAGAGTATCCACTGTCTTTCCGAGACCGAGTTCTACCAACGCATCATCCGGTGTTTTTCGACTGCTCAGCCGAAGGTGAACCAATGCATACTGTGTCTTCGTGGCGACGCTTGTGGATTCTCCTCCACTTATCGCCACCTCGGTCATTTTGATTAAAGCGTCGTCACTGAAGTACTTCCTGAGCGCCGGGGCCATCAACGCTGATTTTTCGGGATACTTTGCGTTGAAATCGTCCACATACTTGGCCCAAGTGGTGAACTCGGGATTGCTCAGAATATTGTGCTTGACCTTGTCAAGACCCATCGCATGAAAGACGTCGTCGGGGGCCTTCGCAGTGACTATCCAGTATTCAATTAGCTCCTTTTGCAGCTTCGTGGCAAGCTCCTTCGTCCTCAAGGTCTCCCCGGCTTCTTCTATCATTTTGTACAGGGCAGCGTTGCCGTAGTGAGCAGTCAGTGTCGAGAACGCGGACGTCCCCTTCGTGGGGTTCTTGGCACTCAAATCATCGACGTACTTGAGCCAATCGGTGAACTGGGGGAGGTACAGCAACCAGTCTTTTTCCCTGTTGAGACGCATGCGAGTGTAAACTGTGTCAGCAGGTTTCCCCTCGGCGAGCCATTTCTGAAGGCGTTCGGGAGTCACTTCTGAAGACGAGAACAAGGCTTTGGCCTTTTCAGCGATGGGCACGGACAGCACAGCTCTTTCCTCGCCATCGCCATCGATGGCGTCGTCATCATCGTCGGCGACGACGCCAGTTCGTAAAAACCTCGTCGTGGAGATTCCACTTTCGCTCGCAGTGTGGACACCAGCCCAAGTGGAAAAGTCGGACTCGGATGGTGTGGGGCCTGTCACCGACGTCTCTGCATCAATAGACGCGACGAGGACCAAGGTCATCAGCCAGAGGAGCATCATTGTTCGAGTTGCGGTCTGACGACTCTTCTTTTGTCAGCGAAGAGCGTGTTGATAAATGGTAGTGTCTTCAAAGCATTTTTAACGCTCAAGAAGTTCACAATGTAGCCAGTGGGAAAACACACTCAGTATATGTACATGTGCGTGTAGATAGCCAGTTACAGCGGGAAGCAGGCTGGCCTCTTGTGTCATTGCTATCGCCGCATTCCGTGCATAACAGCATCGTGATTCACTATTCGTGAATGCTCCACGATAACGAACTGCAGAAATCTGCTTGAATAAAGAACGCCTAACAAGTAATATCCTGTCGAACTGTATGTAAGCGATTATTCGTTCAAGACCTATTTATACCTCTCACCACCTATTAACCTTAAAATTTGAATATATATCAGGCGTTCTTTATCCCCAGTCGGGCACTTTGCTAGGACAAACAAGAAAAATGGTAGAAGTAGGACAAAACCGAAATTCACTGGAGTTAAGTATACTGTACCATATAACTTTTGTCCTAGCGGCCCGTCTAGGACAAATTTGTGGTACACTATACTGAAATCAAGTAAAAAACGATTTTGTCCTCCCGTTTGTCCTAGCAAGAGGGGCGACTGGGGTTATTGAAGCAGATTTCTGTATTAATTATTGGTACAGCACCGAATTACCTTAGTTATCACATATTGTGATAACTAAGGTAATTCGGTGCTGTACCAATAATTAATACAGAAACTATTTGGATATCTAGGGCGATTGGTGAAGTCTCCAGCAAACCGACCAATACACTTAGAAAGTGATTGCTGCACCCAACTGGAAGAGGAGGGCGTGAACGTCACATAAACGACCATCGGAGGCGAGCGGTTGCGAGGTCGCGTAGCCGCAGCAAACCCGCGCGGGGTGCCCGCGAAGCAGGGCCCCGCGGTATTTGCGGAGGGGGGTCCAGCGCCGAGCACTGCACTGACCAGGTGAGATAATATTTTCCTCGCAGGAGCGCAGCGACTGCCTTTGCGAAGCAAAGCAAAAGACCACGATGACATCGGTCCCCGGGAAAGGCGGGTTGGAGACCGGCGTGAGACAATCAATACAAACAGTAAGTTTAACCGAAAAATGTGATGCGGCGAGTTGGTTGCAGCAACACGTGCCATACACTTATGATTTGACAAAAACATCAACTAACCAATTCCGATTGGACAAAAGCATGCACATGCTTCAACGTTCGCACCTACAGTGTAGGTCTTGCAGTGGATACAACTATGATAATAAATATTTTATGCAATTAAAAAGGGAAGTCGATGGAAATAACCCTGATTAGGCATATTTAATGCAATTACGAAGGGAGGTCGATTGGCGGGCGGTTGATTCAACCAACCGCCCAGTCCAATTTGGAGTAGAACCCACAATACCGGCACTATTTGTTATCGCATACAGCTCAATTCAGCCAATGGTAGCGCTGCCGGGAAGGTCAGCCGTGCGTGCACCCTTTGTTATCACGCACAAGTACCGCGCACCACCTATCCAGCTGCTCAGTTCGCCATTCAACGGCTATAATAGTACGAGGAGAAGGCGGCCTAAAGTACGGCATCACCTTCCCAGCGGCAGCAGCCGCCGCGGGCGAAGACAATTAGTGTGTTCTCCACCTCGGCGGGGGACAAGCTGGCGGTCTTCGAACATGATGTGGTGAATGAAGTGCTGCATGAAGGCCTTTTAGATCAGGAGGTGGGTGAGTTTAGCCTAGATGATGACTTCGACGACGCACTCCGCGGCATCATTTTTTCGACGACGCACTCCGCGGCATCGCGCTTAGTACATACAGTACATGTATACAGTACAAATGTAATTGAGCGAGTTTCTCCTCGTAGACATTGATCAGTTCAAATAGACGGGGCATATAAATCACGGTCTTTGTCTGCCCCCTTTGATGTGTGTCATAAGTTATGACTCATAACTAAGGTAATTCGGTACAGGTAATATAAAACATCAAATCGTGAGATAATCCGCAGGATCGTGAGATTCAATCCACAGAACCAGCCGCACCTCGCTTCGAAAGAATTATAATCCCCTGACGTGTGCACTGCACAGTGATCGGCTCGCTGGAAATGCACGGCGCTGTACTCGCCACTCGGTGACCTTGCCCTTGCCACGCTGTACAAAGTTTTCATGTCGTCGATTTGGATTAACATGTGGATTTATCCCATTTGCAAAATCGCAGGACTTGCTACTGTCACGACAACATAGATCTCTTCGCAATCAGCAATGCTGATTCAACTGCTGAATCAGAGAACTGTCGCTCGTGGAAGAAACGGGGTTTTTGGAACTATTTTTGGCAGATACATGTAGCTCCAGGACTCCTGGATAACAACAGGGGCCAGTTGTTATCCCATGCTCTGGAGCTATTTTGGGACAGTTTTAAATATTGATGTTTCAAGGGCCGAAATACTTCCAGAAACTACAGTTTTCAATTCGAGAACTGTAGTTTTGTGGAGAGTGCTGAATATCAATTTAATCTACAGCTTTGAAGCAGTCCACAGAAAGTGCGTCTTGTGTTGTGGGGTGGTGCGATCTTCCGGTTGGTTGGTTGCTTCGTGCAGCCGATGCGGTGTCGCTTGTTGTGTTGGCTGCAACTTGTGTTTTGTCGGACGGGTGGGGGATGAACTAGCTGTCGTAGCCGACATCACCCGCGGACAGTTCGACCGAATGTCCTTTCGAGATGAGCTTAGTTCACGTCGTCGGCTGCTTGTGACGCGATTGAGTTGATAGAGGGGGGGGGGTAGCCGTTCAATCTCTGGGTGGTTGGATTATTGAACACGTTTGCTCCGATGAGAGCAATACGTTGCGAAGTCGAATTTATGACGCAACTGCAATATTTCGCGATGACTTGGAGAAGTGTGGATCCATACAGAGTACGGGGCTGATTCATTGCACACGTCCGTCAAAGATTTCCTGAGTACGACACATGAGTCGTTTCCTCAAAAATAAGGCCGATCCAAAACACGGAAACAAGAAATATTTTCCATTATCAATATTCCAGCTCCAATATCTCTCTGAAGACCCAGTTAGGACGTATTTCCTGACAACGCCTTGAGTTTCTCGACATATCTCGCGATCATTTTGTCGGAGGTTGTCACTCCATCGAGCAACCCTCGAAGGTACGCCGGCTTCTCCTTCGCAACAATCCATTTGTTGATTAGTGCGTTTTGCAAATTCGTTGCCAGTTTCTCCGTGCTGGGGTCCTTCTTCGCCGCATCGAACATTCGCAGTAGAACTCGCTCGATATAGTTACCCATGATCCCGTCGAGCATCGTCGTTTTTTCCTTGGGATACCGCTGGTTGAAATCATTCAGATACTTGGCCCATACTTTGAAATCCGAACTGGCAAGAGTTTTTTCACCAATCTTGTCGAGATCGAGGAAATGGAACACAGTCCGAGGAGGTTTCTTCTCATCTTGCCAGTACTTGGACTGCTCCCTCTGCACGAGTTTTGCAATTTTCAAAGTGCTTGGATCAGTCATCGCCGTCTTAATCACACGCTGAGGGTCATAGTACATACGAATTGGCTTGAACCATGATTCTTGGTACTTTGGATTCTTGTGCTTGAAATTTTTCGCGTACTTCATCCATTTCGTGAACAAAGTATCGCTGAGAAGGTTATCCCCCACTTTGTCAAGGTCTAGCCACTTGAATACCTTCACTGGGGATTCGTTATTCGCCACATACCCCTGGATCTTCTTCGTCTGAATTGTACTAGCAGCGTTTTCCATGCTGGGGCACTTCATGGCTGCTAGGAGGATTTCTTGTAAGTGCAGACGTCGTCTGGGAGTCGATTAGGGGTAGAAAGGAAATCCGAAAGTGAATTCATTTGAGTTAGATGTCCTTGTCCTGCTAGCTTCTTCCTACTCATGCAGTCTCTCTACTATCTCCCTCGTTTGTCTTCAGTTAACTATTGCAACGGACACGCTTTACTGCAACGGACACACTTGATTGGGACGGCACGGGCCATCAGCCAATCACAGTGCACTGCAACGGACACGCTCCAATGCAACGGACACACTTGGATAGGCGGGCACACCCAACCCAGCCAATCAGATTGCACCATTCGTCTCACTTCAACTGCAGGCCCTAGAGGCACGCGCCAGCCACGCGCAGGCCGTGTGCCTAGAGGTCGGGACGCAGTCTTGTAGACAGCGAAGTGCAACCGCAACACCCCCACTCAATTCGATGTCTCGAGCTTGGGGCCAACGTTGCTCCGCATCATCAAGTAGCGCAACGTCTTCGATGATAGACCCTTGGTCATGAAGTCGGCGAGCTGGTTCTCGGTATCCATGTACTCCAACTCCACTTCGTTGCTCACCACCTTCTCTCGAATGAAGTGGTAGCAAATGTCGATGTGCTTGGTGCGAGCTTGGTAACCGACGTTCTTCGCCAAAGCCATCGCTCCTTGGTTGTTCTCGTAGATCACCGTAGCCCCCACTTGCTCAGCACCAATGTCCTTAAGCAGGCGTCGCATCCAGATGCACTCCTTGACACTGTCACTCAGCGCCATGTATTCGGCCTCGGTTGAGCTCAGAGCAACAGACAAGCTCCTCAATGAGGAGTCCTCATTGACGCGGAACAGGGTGACTGACCTGCATTTCAAGTGTACAGTACATGCACACTACAACAGTAAACAACGTGGCGTGACTAATCTTTTATAATCAGCTGCTACAATACTAGAGGATTGGTGCTGTTCTCTGGATTTTATCCTGAGTTGTTAGAGCATCTCCAGCGGCAAGTCCTAACGGCGGTTTTAATTTAAAAGTAGCGCATTAGAACCTTGGTCCAAGTCTTAAGCTCCCAGCGGCAGGTCGTAATGCGGGTTTTTACTTCAGGAGGTCCTACCGAGGACGTCTCGAGTCCCAATTTAAGACTTGAGATTTAATGGATTATGTGGTGCACACACTTTGGGGAGCTCATCCATTCGCTATTATAAGATAGTCTTATTCAGGAATGGAGTTGATTGATTAGTGGTTATCACGGTTGGGAAGTAAGTAAGTACGACCGTCCAATTAAATCGTTTCTTCGCCTCTTAACCGTGAGCGCCTCATTCTGCGACACGGAAGGCAACCTATTTTCACCAGCTCACCAGTCATTGTCGAAGCACAGCCATGACACGGAGCGAGAGGGCTATCGCGCTTGAGTGGCTAGAGGCTGCAATGGTAGTGAACGAGGTTGCCGGCGGGGCCGAGGGGGACGAGGAAGCGATGCTCCACAAGGCTATAAGCAACAACCGCTACTTGACGCGCGGGTCGGTAGAGAAGACGGGCAAGTGGGATAAACGCCGAGTCGAGAGGGCGGATTCACTGCGCGCAAAGCGTGACCTGCGTATGCATCAAGAGACCTTCGTCATTCTGCTGGGACGACTTCGTGATCATCCTGTTTTTCACAGAACCCCAGGCAAACAGGAGCAAGCCCCGGTGCAGCTCCAGCTGGAGGTTTTCCTGTATTCGCTTCAACCGCTGACAATTCATCAAGTCGCGCAGCATTTCGGCATCGCTGAAGGTAATTCTCAGAGTTATTCCTTGTTGCTAGTTGCTAATTTACTAAGACTATGTGTGCTTAGGCTCTGTGTATAAATACAGTTCAAGGGCAATTGAAGCTATCCTGTCTGTTGAAGACGACTTTCTCTCGTGGCCTTCAGCATCGAGGAAGACCAACGTACAGAAGTACTTTGAGGGTATGTCGGGCTTCCTCTCATGCTTGGGTTGCGTTGATGGGACCACGTTTAAGCTGTTGTATGCCCCGTCAACTAACCCTGAATGCTACTTTTCTCGGAAGTCTGACTACTGCATTGGGGCACAAATATTTTGCGACCACCGCCGCCGCATTACTTTCTATCAGGTAATATGATGTGATATTTGAATTTGAACTCTGCCGATTATTTGAGCTAACTACTGATATTTCTGACAGGTTGGCGTGCCTGGGTCACTTCACGACACGCGATCCATGAGTTTGACGCGTGTAGCTACAGAGCCTACAGCCTTTTTCAAACCGGGCGAGTATGTGCTCGGGGACAGCGCTTATGGATGCAAGTTTCCATTCATAGTGACGCCCTACAAGATGCCTTCAAGCTCTATTCCAAGAAATCGTACGTTCAATTGGCTACTGGCCAAACAGAGAATTATTGTGGAGCATACAATAGGAATGATCAAGGCACGCTTTCCAGTTTTGAGTTGTCTTCGCGACAAAATCAAAGACGACGATGACCTGCAATTTGTTTGCAAAAAAATTGTGTGCTGCTTTATTTTGCACAACTTGTGCATCGCGCTATCAGATGATTCATTTGCTATCGACAAACCTGCTGTCATTGCCGAAGAAAAAGACGATGACCACGAATGCTCCGAGGACAGTAGTGAGGACCTGCGAGTGTGTGTCCAGGAGTTAGTTCTTCAGCGTAACGGTTTTGCATAAAATCAAATATAAAGACAAAACTTGAAGAACATGTTTTTTATAATGGGAGAGTCTAAGAGTGCTTGGCGAGTTCGAGCTCTAACTGCTTGTGTTGCAGGGCGATCTGCTGGGAAAGCAGTTTAAATTGTTGATCCATCTTCTTCTCTTTCAGCCTCAGCTCCTCCTTATACAGAGCGAAGTGCTCTTGCTTTAGCGCCAGCTCTCGCTCTCGGTACTCCATGTCTGCCTTGTGGCGCTTGGCCGATTCCCTTTCGCGATCTTCGCGAAGGCGGTCCAGCATTCGAGCCACCGGAGGAGGGCTTCGCAATGATTCTACCTTGGAGGTGGACCCCGGCGTCCCATCAGCGTCCTTGGAAGTGCTCGCGGCTTTAAGTTCCTGTGTCCCAGTCTTATAGGATACCGACGAAGAGGATGATGCACTCCGCTCAGTCCCACCCTGAAGGTTGAACTCAGTTCGGCCTGGCTCCATTATCACCGGGGCACAATATTATACTGGGCTCCAAAAATCTCGTCCATTTGGTAGAAGTACTTGCATTTTTTGGCTAGCAGCTCTGGGATAATGAAATGTTACATATAAATAAGACAAATGAGCAGTGCAGTGTAGTGCCGCGCAATTTAGTTACCTTTGATGCTGGACGGGTCGCTTTCTTTCACGCCAAACCCGGAGCGGCTCAGCTTTGCCTTGTAGTCCTTGTAAGCACTTTCTAGCTCGATACACTTGGACTTCACTTGCGTAGCCGTTTTGGTCTTCAAAAAGGTACTAGCACTCGCATAAAACTTAGTATTTACTCCCGTCGTGTATTCTCGAAAGTTGCCACCGATGATTTCTATCAGGGTGTACTCTTCCCCCTCCGACCAGCGTTTGTTTCCCATACCGATGAAGAAACTGTGGGGAATGACACAGTATCGAAAGCAACGCAGCCATCCGTTGCGTTCATCTATTTCTACCAATACAATCAAACTTACTCTTCAGTAAAATAACCAATCAAATTAAGGATGCAGACTTACTTTCAAACTTCCTTGGCTTTGAAAGGAAGTATTGGTAAGTATCGAAGGTTTGATGTGATTCGTCGATAAAACTTTTTACTTACTTACTTACCAACCGTGACAACCACTATTATAAGAAAATATTTTTCAGGAATGGAGTTGATTGGCCAAAATGTTAGGTTAAGACTCGGGTCAAGTCTTACCGCTGTGGTGAAGCATCTCCAGCGGCAAGTCCTAACGGAGGTTTTAATGTAAAAGTAGCGCATTAGAACCTTGGTCCAAGTCTTAAGCTCCCAGCGGCAGGTCGTAATGCGGGTTTTAACTTCAGGAGGTCCTATCGAGGACGTCTCGAGACTCAATTTAAGACTTGAGATTTAATGGACTATGTGGTGCACACACTTTGGGGAGCTCATCCATTCGCTATTATAAGATAGTCTTATTCAGGAATGTAGTTGATTGGCCAAAATGTTAGGTTAAGACCCGGGTCAAGTCTTACCGCTGTGCGGAGTGTCGCGAGATCTAACTCTCAAATCGAGGTCTCAATGGCCGCTGTCGGTCTCCGTTAAGCCTTCGATTAAGACTTGCCACTGGAGATGCTCTAACTCTCTAATCCAGGTCTCAATGGCCGTTGTCGGTCTCCGTTAAGCCTTGGATTGAGACTTGCCGCTGGAGACGCTCTTAGGGCAATACGACTGCAGGTACTAATCTCTATATACACGCATATGACGGTATTTCTTATAAGATGCCACGACGATTATATATGTATACCGGCCTTTAAACTTTTATAAGTGTATTATCCAGCTGCATGTTGCCTGAGTCTTTTAGTGGCAACGTTCGCGTAACATGATCCGGTCAATGTTGCTCGAGGCGTTTAGCGTTAACTTTCGTAACACGAAAGCTTACGTGTTGCGTGATGAACTCGCAAATATCTGAGCAGCGTAAAGAATCTTTCGGGCGCAGCATGCAGCTGCAACCAGGCGTCTCATGTGCTCGGTCCCAGTACCCATGCGCGTTGCTTGGTCGTTGATACTAACCGCCAGGTGCTGCACGCTGCTGCAAGCAGGCGTCGGTCCCAGTACTCATTCTTTCTAGCGAAGTGGTAGCATTTTAACACAACTACCAGCAAACGAAGGCAAAGATGAATGCCGTTGCTGAAGCAACGACATGTACAGCAAGCTGCAGCGACGTGGTGCTTGATGAACTATCTATCGGAGCTCGTGATGCTCTCGAAGCTCGTGGTGCACTCGGAGCTCGTGCTGCTCTCGAAGCTTGCGCTACTCTCGAAGCTTGCGGTGCACTCGGACTCAGCCGTGCACTTGGAGCTCATGCTAGCGCAGTCGGAGCTCGTGCTGTTGCACTCGATGATCGTGGTTTTCTCAAAGCTAGTATTTTTCGCAGCGGTTCTCTCTCCTCTGGCTGCCCGAGATGCTGCTGGCCGACGCGTTAGAGGTCACGACCACCGTTAAGCGCGGCGTGCGGCACAAGAAGCACAAAGTCGAGGGCTGGCAGTTCCACGCAGAGAGAACACTCACAGACGACGGCCTCAAGCTCATGCAGAACTTCCTCGACATGTGAACGATCCATCCCCCACGAGCGAGTGGTACCGGATGGCCTTGATCTCGGGCACCATGCCCTTGAACAGGCCCTTGCCGTCGTGCACCATGACGGACGCCTTGCCGTACACGATCTCGCCGGCGTGGCTCACCTTGCCGCCGAAAACCTAACGTACGATGTGGTTCCGAAGCTCGCACCATCATGTCGCTGTCTCCATGTGGGCTCGCACAAGAAACGTACCCCTTCAGCAGCGATGCTGAACCATGTTTCATGTTTTGTGTTACTGAGTCTTTGCTCGCTTGCTTCTCTTATTTGGTGCGTTCATATACAGATTGTGCACCCTGCGCATGTGGGCCATCCATGCTTTCTGGTCCGGGATGGACCTTCCAGGGTTGGTGCAGTCGGACACTCGGCATCTGAGGCCAGCCTCCGGGTACGAGAACGGCTCGACCACAGCCGCGATCTCGGTGTGATCTTCGGGGTGGTGGTAGTTGGGCGGATCGAGGTAGCAGTGGCGCGGACGTTGTTCTCAGCGTAGCCCGTTCCTGCGAACGCACAACAACGAGAGTTAGTACCAACACGAACCACACGGAGTGTTCAGTTAAATCCCACCTGCGTGGATGAAATCACCACGCCAGATCATGATCTCGCCTGGCTCAAGCGTAACCATCGCCGCCTCATTTACGTCGGTGGCTAGACGGTTCCAGCCGAAGGCCAGGACACGGATCCTCTCATTTAGACATACCAGCAGGGATCCAGGAAGCTGGGTGTAGTCTGACACATTGTAGCCGTCGGTGTTTGGTGTCGAATAGTCTCGATGAGCGGTTTGATCACCTTCCCCTGGTTTGGACCAAAGAACGACCACGTCCCTTACGCTGGCTTCAGGGAAGTACGACTTGAAGAATGGGTCCAGCTCGGCCTTGAGCTCTTCACCCAATCGGTGACAGAGCGGGGCTTGAAGGCGGAACGCGTCCTCAACACCTGCATCACGGAAAACCGGGTGAAACGAGTCTCTTTCTTCTTTGAACATCCGTTGAATCTCCTTCCGCGGACGCTTCTGAAGGCGCTTCGACAGCGAATGGAGCACAGTGTAGCCTTTCACCATTTCCCGCTCCACCGCATTTTCAATAATGAACGGACACTTACCCAATCAGTATTCGCACTTAATAAAATTATTTAATTACTAAAGTAGTCTAATAGTGCCGCCTGTTCTGTCGCATAATATCTGGCGCTACTTTTCTCAAACCTTTACCTGTAACTAGCGCCACTTTTGCACGGCGCGATTTTTTTCCATAATAACTGGCGCCACTTTTGCCCAGCGCCACTTTTGCCCAGCATAACTGGCGCCGCGTTTGCCTAGAATTGGTGGCGCCATATTTTCTCATAATACCTGGTGCCACATTTTCTCATAATAACTGTTGTAGTAACCAACAGGAACACTAAAGCTCGCGAGAAGATCACATCGCGAAACGGAATACCATTGGTTTTCTTTCATACGGATCATTGTTTTATCATATAGCTGTAGCACTGAAGGTTTAAAATTCTATAGGGCACCACATTGCCCCAACGCAGTTGGCAATGGCATAGTCATCACCCGTGAGCGCTGACACTGTCTTCTCCATGCCCGAGATATCGCAGGTGCAGGTCTCTCCCACGAAGATACGCGAGACTAGCAACAACACGATCGTAATTCATGGTTTCCTGGCCGTCGTGACGCACACGGAGCTGCGAGCATCCGCTTCCCCCACGATATGTACTGCAAGCTCACGCGGATGTGCAGCGTGTGTTGCTTGATGAACTATCTATCGGG
Organism: Phytophthora fragariae; assembly: GCA_009729435.1. Classification (NCBI taxonomy): domain Eukaryota; phylum Oomycota; class Peronosporomycetes; order Peronosporales; family Peronosporaceae; genus Phytophthora; species Phytophthora fragariae. Next base: position 315,283 of record QQOI01000021.1, on the reverse strand, counting down.
TGAATCCTGCAGCTGCAAGCATGCGTCCCATGTACTCGGTCCCAGTACCCATGCGCGTTGCATGATGGACTATCTACAGGGTGCAGCCTGTAGCTACAAGCAGGTGTCCCGTGTACTCGATCCCAGTACCCATGCGCGCTGCTTGCTGAACTATCTATAGGGTACAGCCTGCAGCTGAAAGCAGGTGTCCCGTGTACTCGGTCCCAGTACCCATGCGCGTTGTTTTATTCTTGATAGTAAACGTCCGGTGCAGCGCGCAGCTGTAAGCAAGCGTCTCATGTACTCAGTCCCGTATCCATTCTCGCCACCACAACTGTTGCCCACTCCCCCTTCCTCGTGACTTCTATGCTGAATCGATTAAAAGCACCGAGCGACGTCAATGGCTCTCTTCGCGCCTTCTACAACGACGGAGATCTTTACCAGCCATTTGGAGACATTTTATTGTCAAGACGAGATGTCCGGACAACGTCAGATACAGTAATTCTTCAAATCTGCAAAGGTTGCCGGATATCACTCTCGCAAAAACGGCTTAACCCTATTGCGATGCATTTTGACTTGATTTCAGTATGGTACCCCTCCATACAATAATCGTAAAACATGCCTAGATACACTGTCTTACCCCGCTTCCCGCAACCTAAACCATCACATTAGGGAGGTTTTGGAGGAAGACAGTTCCAGCTCGAACGTAAAACATGGCTAGATGCCATGTTTTAGAGCGCTTTCCGCAAGTTGCTTTGATTGGTAGAAATATGATTTCTTTAAGCCAGTATTCAATTATGAGGATAGCAAGCGAAATATATTATGAAAATTAGTATGAATATTGATCTTTGCTGTGTAAAAACAAGGTTGATCGTCGCTTGTCCCTGTTTTTATCCTAGTAGTAATTTCGAAAAGGTACCTTGTTTTGCTAAACATGGTCACGTGGCTGGTTTTACGTGCCATCCCTCGCAATAGGGTTAACCCCTCCAAAATTTTCGATCTCAAATGGACTTTTCATTGGAATACTGCCTGAGGAATACCAAGACTCGACGTCGACTAAAAATACGTTGCTGAACTTAGCATAACCCACACGATTTTTAGCTGTGATCCGTGGGGTTAAACACAGCGCTTTGCGCTCGCACGCATATTATTTTCGTGATGAACCAGCTACTCCTGCTCACTTACTACCAAATGAGGTTGTATCACAAGGAATAATTGGGGTTATAATGGATGGAGCGCTGACCGAAGCTCAAAACATTTGCACAATGAAAAAGTATGAGGTGAGGTCAACACGGCTACATGAACAACTTTCTTGGTATATCGCAAGAAACCACCTATACGCCAATATTGAGCGACATTCTGATTCTGATCCAGTAATGCATCCGACCTCAATGGTTCTCGATCGAACGGGGCAAGAAACCCAACTATCTGGTAGTGGGTTGGACGAAGCTACTTGGCGGCATAACGCCCCCACGGCAGATCATCACAGCGTTCAAGAGGATGATGAGCTGTACGAGCAAACTGCGGCAGCTTTGGTAAGTGAATTTACTTGTCCGAATGACTTGACTGCGATTCAACAAGCTCTGGTGTGCCAAGATGTGATTGTTCGTCGCTCGTCTGCGATCCTCTCAGATTTTGATCCAGCTTTCTGGTCACTATCCTTTTGTGAATTGTTCCCTTATGGTCGAGGAGGGTTGGAGGAGCCACGCAAGATTACGATTGGATTACACGAGTACATTCGATATTGCTTACGTCTGTCAACAAGAAGGCATGTCAAACATCCTTCGTTTGCCATAGTTGCATTTGACATGATTGCGTGACATGGATCGATACAAGCTATTTCTATCCGCGCAAAACTAGCTCCTGGAGTATCCGCAAGCGCCGCTACAGTACCCCGCGACGAGCTTCTCAACCATGTCTAACATCAAGAGGATCGACTGAAAGCGATGGCTGACAATGGTCCGATACTGTCCCAAGTTCGTACGAATCGACACGTTGCCCGAAATATCAACATGTATGAGAGCCTTTTGGGGGTCAAACGAAGAACGATCGGAAGCAAGACATAATTTATTCGTTATGGAGTTGGCGCTAGGGCAACCGTCCTTGTTTTTCACAGTCTCCCCTGGCACTTCGCTCACGTTTCGCGTTGCGAGTCTTGCCGGAGATATTGACCCAGAACTCCTGGATGCGCTCGATAGCACAATGAACGTACATAAGGAATTTTCTCGTGCCCGAACTGGAGCGATATCGACACAAAATCCTGTTGCCTGCCCAAGGTAAATCAGAAGTCATGTTCATTATATTAAACCTTAGTATTACCAGTGTCCGTTTTGTCGTTTTTGAATAGGTACTTTCGCCGCATCATGAAAATCATTATTGATGTTCTATTCGCCTGGGATCACAACAAGCAGTGATCGAGAGGACAAGGGGGGTCTTTTTTAACGACGCAAGCTTTTTATGCTTCAACTGAGTCCCAAAGCTCTACCGGATCACTTCATTCCCACATGCTGATTTGGGTCGATGGTATTCCTAAAACGCTGGAGGAGTATTTCCGTTTTCGCGCCAGTGACCGATTTCAACGACGGCTTCAGACTTACGTGGACTCTATTCTTCGTGCTAGCTTTCTGATTTCCGTAAGCGACTGTCCCTGCTTTGGTGAACAGGCCATAGCACCTCTTGATGTTAGTCAACTAGCTTTTAAGAAACCTCGAAAAGGCTCCACCTGTCCTGCAACTACACGATGTTGCTCCTGCAATGCTACATATGGCCCCGACGAACTCGTGCGAAAAAGTTTAACAAAGTTGTGTGAGTGTACTGATGATATGAACAATGAACTAGATGCTATAGTTGAATTTTGCCGGGTGGCGACGCCACAGCCGTTGCCGCGTTCAAATGATTTAGACACCTTACCAGCAGTAATTTCTTCTCAAGCGCTCCTCGCGTATCAAAACCACCACTGGTTTCACAGCAAGTCATGCTTTACACAGTCAAAGCGTACAGAGCTGTAGAATGTTTTTCTGAAAAAAGTGTGCGACGAAACAAATTGGACGGAAGCTGGCTCACTTGAGATGAAACGGATGCCTGGAAGTGAGTATTTGAATCCATATATTCCCGTTGTTAACGAAGTCATCAAATCGAACCATGATCTTAAGGTTTTGAGTGCATGTGAAAGTACGATACAAATACTTGTATAAATCTATGATAATCTAATAGCACACTAACACGCTCTTACATTTGTAGGACCGCATGTTGGGTTTTACATGATGAAGTACTCTACCAAGGACCAAAAGGACATTGAGAACCCATTGGCGCTACACATTGGAGAATTTGATAGAGCTATGACAAACGCAGAGCCGCTGCTGGATGATATCCAATCTGGGCGCCGGCGGATGCAGTCCATGTGCTGCTCGCTATCTAATGCTCATGAAGTATCTGCTCCATTGGCAAGTTTGTACTTACTACGCGAATCTGTATTTTACTCGTCTGCTTCATTCGCTAAAGTGTATCTGAATGGATTTATCTCGGCACTTTTTGATCGTGAAAGCCATGAAGTCATTTTGGCCGAGGATGAAAGTCGAACGGAATACAAGCCTTCTAGTTCATTACATTTATTGCCCCGGAGATCTTGCTACGACTACCGTAATAGAGTTCGCATCGTGCTGGAAAAAACAAAGGGATAAAACAGGTCTGCAACTCATGCGAGGCCACCCACAACGTAGAACGCACTCCTTTCACCGACGAGAGTTTGTCTCCATTCCTACAGTAATCGGGTCACGTATACCGGATATCCAAGATCCTGATTTATCACATGATGATCGCATACAATTTAGCAAGATAAATTTGATTTTGTTCAAACCATTTCGTAGCCGACCTGACTTTGGATCCGATGGCGCCGCCACGAACTTAATATTTGAGAGCTGGTGGACCACAACAGCATCTGAAAAGGCTCGTATATTTGCGAGCCACAACAATGATTTCTATGAGACCCGTAAATTGCCCAAAATTGCTGAAGATCATGAAGTTCAACGATACCAACGATGTTCCTCTGGAGAAAGTTCAATATTGCAGCAAAGTCCTGCCGATTCCGATGATGAAGTTGAAGACGGAATTGTATGCTTTCCGAGGTATCTCGTGACTACAACAAATATCGGGAGCTACGAAAAGAATATGCAGTCTACGTCGCTTGCATCACATTCTGGTGTACTACCATTACAGCCACTTACTATTCCCTCAATCAGCATCGAGGTGCTGAACGAGAAAAACGCTGCTATCGATAAGACGTACAACCGACGATCATCACCGCAGCAATATACACACCCTGGATCCGGTGTATTCCGGCCCACAACAGTGCAACTTGATTTGGAATGGACATTGAAGAGAAGTGGGAAGGTCCTAGCTCATTTCAGAAAAACACTTTTGAGTTACAAGCGAAGAGCTCGCTCCGGGATGTTACTCGCTTCTTTGGTCTCAGTCGCAAGCAGCACAAAAGTTTTGCTCTCGTCGGGAAAAAAATGCTTTGCTCTTTTCGAAATGAGAATAATCGTCAACAGCTTCGTGCATTTCTTGGAGGAAAACCCGGCTCTCGAAAGAGTGTTGTAATACACGCCTTGCAGGCACTTGCTGAATGCTGGGGGCATCCTAACGCTGTTGCAACGGTGGCATACCAAGGCGTTGCAGCAGAGGCTGCAAGAGGCAAAACAATTCATAAAATGTTTGGATGGGGATTGAAACCAAAACGAAAGTCTACACAACCAACCAAGCCTGGATGAGCGTGAGCGATTTGCTCAGCTCCGTCTACTTATTGTGGACAAAATATATACGACAGACGTTAAATTTCTAGGAATGATAGACACCGAACTTCGGTCTCGTATGAATCAACCCGATAAGCTATATGGAGGTGTCGACTTCATGTTCGTTGGCGACTGGCTGCAACAGCTACCCACAGCTGGATATCCAGCTTACATCACAACAACACCTTGTAACAGTGACCCCGAAGAATATCTAGCGCGGGCTCGTGGAATTGCCGTGTATCAAAGCATCAACACCGTTATCATGCTCGAGGAAAATATACGTCACCGTTCCGATCCACGCTGGATAGATATTCTCGACCGCTGGCGATATGGGCACTATCAGGAGGAAGCTATCAACTATGTGAACAATGCATGCTTTCGTGACAACTGGAATGACGGAGATCAGCCACCGATTGCTTTCGCTACAACCATTGGCACTTCAAATGTGTTGCGCGTGGAATTTAACGCTCAATCCGTTTGTCAATCAAACCACCGAGCGTTGCATCAGTTTCCTGAAAATTACTATCGCAGAAGGTCAAAGCTTTCAGCAACGCAACAACGGAACCTGCAAATGATTCGCGACGACAAAACTGCAAGCATGCCACTTTTGCTATTGATTGCCAACGGGATGCCCGTCCAATGCACCAAAAACTTATCCCAAGCCATGAAGCTATCAAATGGTTCTATTGGATTTTTCGCGAGCATCGATTGTGCCTCAAAAGACACTGTATGGACCGATACACGCAATGGTGTTGAATACAAGATCCATACACTCCCACCTGATGCCGTATACATCAAGCTAAAAGATTATACGACATCACTGTTCCCTGGTCTCTCCGATGGTATCTTTCCTGTGATGCTACGCACCGAAAAAGGAGTTTTGATTAAAATGATAACTCGCTTATTTAGCATTACTGTCGCTCGGGTTCCATTGATTCCTGTAATTTTCAATCACAAGCGATAAATGCCAAGGACTCACGGTTGAAAGAATGGTTCTCGGCCCATTACGTCATTTATCACGTCCAAACCCACAAAGGACTTCTTTTTATGTCGCTGAAACACGAGCTAAGACAATGAAGCAACACTTCTTGAAGGAACCACTTGCGCTGGATTCCCTACAGTACTTCACGCCACCGCAAGAAGCACTAGCAGAAACCAAAAGGCTACACAGATTAGAATCACACTTTCCTATCTGATAAAATCCAGAGCTTTCAGCACGGCTTAGTTTATTCATAGGTACGATTGCGAGATGCGAAAGTTTGTATGCTGGGAGGCTAAATATGGTTTTACACGACATTGTTTTGTTACTACAGAATTATTTAGAGGTTCGACAAACAACCGCATTGATCTTCGACCAACAGGGGCATCTGGTGCGGCTGCTTCGCAGCCGCACCATCTGCATCATGTACGCCCATGGTTAGTTAGGAGGTTGGATTCGCCTTGAGCCCATTTATGCGGTGAAACAATATATATGAGTTAATGCGTGTAAGGAGGGTATATCAATATAGTGGACTAATTACTGAATAGGTGATACCAGCGATAATCGACTTCAGGAGGATATGTACGATCTAGCATGTGATAGAAAACGATGTGTCCTTCTCAGTCGCTATCAATCGACTCGTGTCTACTCACAAACGGCAATCACACCCGAAGCCTAAAGGCAAAGCGCAACGTATCTACTCATCTCGTGCCATACTTACACAACAGGCGGACTCGGCCGTCGTGGCAGCCACCCCGCCCTGCCCTGCGGGGCTCTATATTGAGCTACCACGACGCCGAGCGAGCAAATACGCATCATCAAATCATCAAATCTACCATCGTATCTACTCATCTCGTGCCATACTTATACAACATGCGGACTCGGCCGTCGTGGCAGCCACCCGACTCTGTGGGGCTCTATATTGAGCTGCCGCGACGCCGAGCAAGCTAATATGCAACGTATATTCATTATGTTTATAATTTCTCATCTACACATGTACTTCTGTGTCTAATATCGAGGAGACCCAGTGGCCGAAAAAGAAGCTGGACGTGTCGCTGCAACTCCGGCGCCAACTGACTCAGCTGAGTCCTCGATTTGGCAAATACAGCGTGTTGTGACGAAACGATCGCTTTTGCATAGTTTGAGATTTAACGTATAATATCTGTTTAACCCTTTCGCGAACCTCTTGCCTTAAGTATCCTATACAAGCCTAAGTAATTTGCTTCTAAAAGGGCGCAGTATGCGCCCTTAAGGAAAATCACGGTACTCGGTTTGCATGCCTCTTGTAACATAGTACCTGCAGTGATTTGCAGATGCATACGATCATATGCATCCTACTTAATTATTGTATGGTTTGATGATTACTGCTTGTACTGTTTATTACTTGTCATAAAAGATGGTACATTCACGGTTGAACTTGTGTAAAAGGGCACAGGATGCGCCCATGTAGGCGGTGCTTTCACACCGTGTTTTGCAAACGATAAATGTGCCCTTCTACCGCGAAAGGGTTAATACAGATGTATACTGTCACTGCAACGTACATATTAGGGGGTATCAGAATTGAAAACTGCAGCTTTATTTGCCCGCCAAATGACATACGATTTCGTGGCAAATGACATGATGCTGAAGATGATTCATGTGGCCTTCTATTTGGTTTTATGTTTTGTTGTCAATAGAAGCCTGATATGTAGTAAGACGCGAGACTATGTCTTGTGTCTGCCTGTGGGTAGCTACAATATCCGGGGAGTAACGGGGTACCGTTTTACGGATGTATTCTTGGAGAGCGCTCAAGTGAGTGTTCCGTAGATCGTACAGTTGATTGTCTTTGCAGGTCGCAAGGAATTTCGCGGCTTGAAGTCGAGCTTGAGTTGGTTGTTTCCACATGATTCCGAAAATTTTGCTCAGGTCTCGTTGTAGAGGGTCATTCGTGTTGTCTTCTTGGTTCACTCGTTTGCGAAGTGTTTTGTCCAGAGTGTTGATTCGTAGGAAAACTTGCTGCACAACAATTCTGCTTCCAGAGAGTGAATTCCTTGGTAAATCACGTCTGCCGCCATCTCGGACTGGCTGATCTGATTTGATTTGAAACTGAGGTACATTAATGTCATTTAGTAGAACTAACGCCACCTAATGCCCAGGTTCAACGTGCTGTCCTTCCCGTAGCGGTTGCGTCTGCGATCGGATGACACCGTGCGTGCCGAAATCCAGATTGCGAACCCGTGCGTTTACACTGTGACTACCTTTTGCCCTGACGGACAATTCTCACGGTGGTCGGCCACCCAATGAGCGACATCAGTGGTTACTCGAGCGGTGATCCCCGCCCAATTTCCCCCAGCTTGGGGACACTCGTACGCGTTCCACTCGACGGTTTTGCCGGTTTGTCTTGCTGCCGCTGCGACCGCCCCAGCAGCAGCGTTGTGCTCCCTGGTCTGAAGCGTCCAAATGTGCACGATAACCGCGTCAGCTATGCGACGTGACTGCCAGTAGTAACCTTTGGTCACTTTCGTTTTTGGAGCGATCCACCTGACGTGCTGGTTGATGATCGCTCCTGCGTTCCCAATGACGTGAATGTTGCTCCACCCCGGCATATCCGGAGCCCCTTGAGCACTCCTAACTGCAATGCGACCGCTGTGGTCGTATTCCTACCACAGAGAACCTGACCGTGGATGTATCGAATGGTGTAATGCCCCGTGACGGTAGTCACCGATACAATCACCACGCCGCTGCCCACTTGGGCCTCCGTCCCTTTGACGTCTCCGCTAAAGAAAACCAGTGTGTGATATGCAGTGGACGGCGTTCCCGCCAAGTCCGGTTTACCAACACAGGAGGTGCCAAACCATTGTTTGAATGTAAAGCTTAGCCGTCTGCGGACCAGCCCAGAGAACCTGTCCAGTGAGGACTGTACCAGGTGTGTGTACCCCGCCCGCAGCCGGGTCGTCAACCCCGTAACATGGTGACGTTCGGAAGTATCGTTCTGGTGATCAAAATAGGCCACTTGCCACCTCCAAACCCCGAGTAGGTACAGCGCCACCCCCAGCCTCCAGCACCCCTCAACAATCTTGTCTGCCCTGGCGCCCACCTCCATCATGGTCTCGGCTCCTAGATCCGCCAGCGTCTGGTCGATGTCCATCATGAGGTGAGGTGGTAGCCGCGGTAGCGATACCGAGAAGATGGCATCGACATAGCAGTTGAGGCGCAGCCCCGCCGCCCTTCATTTTGGTACTAGTTCTTGCCGCATCCTATGTGCGACTGGACAAGCCCAGAAATTTTGAAATAGGTCGACTTTTCCTACTCGAACGCAAATTGCATGAGGGCAGCTCATGCCTGCCGAGACTGGGTTGTATGTTGAGCGCGCGTGCTGCTTGATCCTGTACAATAGTTGTTCCCCCCACGGGTTGAGCCCAACGGTGCGGCGAATGCTCGCCCATTGGAGCTTGTCCAACCCATGGGCGGCTTTGTGATTCTCATCTGTCCATTTATTTTGGGCCACCTTGGTAGTGACAGTCGCTTTCCGACGCGACCTGGTAGCCAGGAGTATTTTGTAGCAGCTCCTAATACCCATCCACTTCATGTTCCCCGTCCAGAGGCAGACTAACCGAGAGACCCTCGGGTGAGGGTGAACCCATCTTAAAGTCCGCCCAGTGCCTAGCAAAGCGGACACTTGAGCCGTAAGGTTTCGATGCGACCGTATCGGCGGTCGAGCACGCACTGGTGCTGCGAGGCCATCCACGACCAGCATCCCGCCCATAGTGACTCTCATCTGCGGCACGGATATTGAATCGGGGTCTTGAGTCGGACATCCCCCACCGTGATCCCCGTGCTCGATGAGTTCCGGAAAATTCAAAAGCAGTAACTTCATTAGGAGAGCGAGTTGTCTCCGTACCCCATTAGAGAAGCGGTAGCATAATGCTGTCACCACCATGGTGGAGTGGGACGCCCACTTCCAGTGGACGACGTCTTTCAGGAGTGTACCTTCTGAGCACACCGCCCTGAAGGTGGTTTTAGGATAAATGACATCTCCGTTCTCCGCATACAGACGGAGGCTGTCGAAAGTGACGTAAGGGAGCCATTCCCAGCAAAAGGATCCGTACAGGGCTGTCTCGGCCACTATATACGCTTTGCACACCATGCCTCGTAGCGCGTTTAAATCAAGATGTAGCCTTCGACCGTCCCACATGGTGTTTAGCGGTCCTTGAAAGTTCAGTAGAGCCGCTATCGCCCCCACCATCTGCGACTGACGGTGTGTCAGTCGCACTCCCCTATGGTTCGCACAGATTTGCGCCCCAGCAACAAGGAGGAGGGTCCGACCCGATCGCCTCGGAGATTGGGGCAAGTTTGACTCGGAGAGATGACCAGCCTCCTAGGAGGTCCAGTCCCGGAGATATTAGCCAGAATGTCTCCGACAACCCGAGCAGCCGGAGGGGCACTTGTGGGCAGTGGCTGCTGCCATTGCGAGTAATTCTGTTTTAAGGTCCGGCAGCGCAATTCCTCCATGGCGTCGTGGTAGGTGGGCGACATGTGTATTAAGCCATGCTCGCGCCGTAATGCAGGTTGACGCCTCACAAAGTTTTTAATCTTCCGTTGGAATTGATCTACCAGTGCTGCCGTCGGCCAACAGTGCCGACCAATGAAAATCAATTTGGGGATAATGATCGCGGATGCCAGCTGGCTTCGGTGATCCACCGTCATCGTCTTCTCGACCGCCAGCGCGAGCCGTGCGGTGAGTTGTCTGCTAGCTAGATGTCAGGTGTGTTCCCTTCCATCTTGGTTGCCCACCTGTATACCCAAGTATCTAGCCAGGTGGGCAGCCGCTTGCAGTTTCAGTGGTGCCGGTAACGTAATCAAATCATTTTGCATGTCTGGGTGAAGCGCTACGACCATCGTTTTTTCTTCGTTGAGGAGAAGCCCCAAAGCTGCCGCGAACCGCCGAGCGATAAACATGATAATGGTCACCTCTCCTGCTGTTCGAACATAGCACGCGGTATCGCCGGCATACCCGGCCACCTTGAGCGTCACCGTACCCTCCTGACTGCGTAGGACGATTCCAGTGGTTTGTTTGTCACTATCAATTTTCCTGTATAGTGCTTCCATGACTAATATGAATAAAAGTGGGGCCAGGGGGCAGCCCTGACGGATGCCACACATCACTAATATCCACCGAGACCTGCTGCCGTTCGCTAGAAATCGAACTCTTGTCCCCTCGTGCAGTCCTCTCATCGTTGCCACAAATCGTACCGGAAATCCTAACCAGAGCAGCACCTGATACAGGAACTCCCGGTCTACCGAATCGTAGGCTTTTCTGAAGACGAGAAGTAGCGCCAGAGCATTAATGAGATCAGGATCTGCTACCGCCGCCATTTTGGCGGCCCGGAAAAGGTCAATGGTATCGTGGATTACTCTATACGGAACGAAGCCATTCTGGTTGGGGTGCACGATCCCGTGGAGAGTAGCGCTGGTCCGCGTAGTGAGGACTCGTGTGTAGATTTTGTAATCTGAATCCAAAAGCGCCAAAGGTCGATAATTCAATGGGATTTTGGTGTCTCCCCCTTTCGAAAGGCAGAAAATGCCCGCTTCAAGAAATGAATTGGGGAACACACCCGTATCCAGCCACTCATTGTATAATATAGGCAGTATCGGGATGAGTAGGTCGGAGAAATCCCGGTACCAATCGTTCCCAAAACCATCAGGGCCGCACGCTTTGCCCGACTGACACGCCCCAATAGCCGCTGCTACCTCCGGTTCCGTAATGGGGGCGTCGATCCCCTCCAGCATGCCGGCATATTGCCCTGCAGGACCAAGCCAATTGAGTACTTCTGCGCGCGCTGTCTCTGTGGGCCCCTGTTGTTGGAAGATGGGTGTCCAAGCGTCCGCCAGTGTGTAGGCTTTGTCGTGGACACCCCCGGTCCCCAGTCGCCGCGTGGAGGCGATGGATGTCATGGTTCGCAAACTTGGCGCTGACCCGCGTGAAAAGATGCTTCGAGGTTTGGCCTGGCGAGAACGCCCCCGCCCAGAAACGCTGTCTCCCACGGAGGGTGAACTTCGCACGTATGCAGTCCGTGATGGCGTTGCGTACGCGCTGCAGCGGTGTTGCACCTGCCCCCTCCGAGAGGGAGAGAGTTGCAAATGAATCTGTGATCGTGGCTACCGTTGGGGTGGCCCCGTTGGCAGCTTCAGTCAGGCGACTTTCTTGTCTGAGCAGCCGCTTGAGTTTCTGTGTCAACGACGCTCGAGCCACTCGTCGGCGCTCGCGAATGAGCCGAAGGGTGTCTTTCCGGAGCTCCAGTTTGAAGCGGTCCCAGTCAACAGCCGCCCCTACAACCACAAAACCTGGGCCTTGCAGGGTAATTAGGTGCCCCTTAAGGCGTTCGGTCATCATTTTCGAGACGGCTGTGGTGGCGACCGCTGGACATGGGTACACCCGTGGGGGGTTTCGGACGCGGATGGGGTCCGATGGCGGGCGTACATGTAGGCGCACCATTTTGTGGTCTGAGTGCGTGCCCGGTCGTCCAGTCTCCACAGTCACAAACCAGTCCACGAGGCTGGCTGACCCATACCAGCGATCTAGTCGAGCCGTAGCCTCCGCTCCGTCCGGGATGGGGAAGCGATAGCTGTGCGTCGACTCATACCATGCCCTCCGTCCCCCCCGGGGGCAGATCCGTGGGTGGAGAAGTGCATCCACGAGAGCTCATTGGTCCAGCAAAGTAGTTAGCGCCGGGGACGCATGTGGGTATCGGCGGCGGAAGTAACTTCGGTCGAGAAAAGCGTCCATAGTGGAATTGACCCCCCCAAAAAATAAATAAATAATGTTTTCCACCGAAGGCAGTTCCAGATCTGCGAGTCGCCTAAAGAGCTCCCCCCGCCGAGCCCTTTGGTGGGGCGCGTATACACAGAGAAATCGAAATGGTTCGCCCACACAGTTGGCAGTTATCACCATAAAATTGGGTGACCATGCATCTTCCAGAATCGGTCTCGCGGCTGTGATGTGGCCATAAGGGTCAATGAGTATGGCGACTCCGCCTTTTTTGTCGAGGGCTGGAGCCCAAAAGGACCTACTAGGGGACTCCTCTCCAGTCCTGAAACCCCACGTTCGGGCATAGCTATCCTCCATGGTGGCCACCTCCGCCATTTATATGTGGGTCTCCTGCAAGAAGACGATATCAAACCATCCGTGGCGATCATTACGCAAAAATATCGCAGCCATTCCATTCTATGCTCCAGTTTAGAGCCGAAACCATTGACGGTCTGCGTCGCGCAGCTCATGGTTTGCTCCTGATGGTGTATAGCATTTGGAAAAAAAAACCTTTACATGCTCCACTTGTCGCTCTTCTAAGTTCCGCCGGCCGACTTCTTGTTTCCGTGCAGCCCGGAACCCCGCTGGACTTGTTTGGCCCGGGTATGAACCCTGACTCGCGGAAAGAAATCACCGAGCGTCATTTGAGTCGGTCGGGCTCGGTGCCCCGTAGCCGAGCTCTCCCTTGGGCTTGTCAGCTGATGAGCTAAACTTGTATCGGCCTGCCGTCACCCATGCTGTTCGGCAGTCCGGCCTCGGGCTTGAGATCCCTTAGCGACGATCCGGGGCGGATGAGCCAGCCTCCATTGATACTAACCTGTCCGCCCATGTTAGACCGGAGGGTATTGCGATCAAGCCCCCCCCATTCCGACCCAGCGTAATAGAAATACACAAGCCAATATGAGCTGGATGTTCCTGGAGCATCGATCCATAGAGGTGGGTCGGTCTAGGTCCCCAAATGGACACCAGCCAGGCCCATGCCACAAAGGGGAGGATGTGGAGCAGTTGCCATCTCCTCCCCGACCCCCACGGGGCACGTTGATGTCGGTGCTTCAGGTGCCATGCATTTCATTCGTTTCCATCGATCAGTGTCCCTGGCAACAGTCCTGTCTCGCATCGAGCCCCTCTCCATAGTGCAGGCAGCCAACCACGTTCGACTGTATTCTTTCGCATTCGTGGGTATGTTCTCATCGACTAATGCCCTCCGTAGAGTTACGATTTGGCAATCGTACACTTCTAGCGCCCCCCCCCCAGCACCAATTGGGGCCTTGGGATCATTTTGGCCGCAAGTTCCGGATAAGGGAGGTAGGCAAAAAGGTCATGTAGCGCGACGCGATGCTCCAGTAACCAGGGGATCATGTCAAATAAAGTTGTGCCTCCACCAGAATTCGCTGGTGGTCTGTTGTCACCGGCGGACGTCTGCCGGCGCCATTCCACTACCGCTGACGTATTTTCATTCCGTAAATGCCTCAGTTTGGCTCTATTCGCCAGTAATTTCGGCTCCATCTCAATCGAGTTCAAAGTTCGCTGGAGCACGGCGAACTCCACGCGTCCTTGGGTCGTGAGCGGCGCTCGATCCGTCTCAGCCCTTCCGACGGCGGGTTCGACTTCTCTGGGCAGACCGGGCATGACCGTGCCTGTCAATCCTGCAACGTCCCGCAGGCGGACTGCCTCCGCTTGTAGGTCGTCCTCGAAGATCGCGATGTCATACGGCGCACTGTCGAGTCTCGGAAGACCAAGTCTGTCGTGTACGACATCCATCCGATGCCGTCATTCCATCCCGCCAATAATGTTCGTGTTAGTTTGATCGTCATCAAGCATCAGCTCGACCCGATGAAGTTGAGTCGTACTCTCCATGTGAGAGTACCTCTTCGAACCAGGAGTGAAACGCACAGTGTGCTTGTGTATATTGCAAATCTCCTTCGGCCTGCCACCGGGTGGATAGCTCACCGTGGTGCACCCCGTAGAAATGGCATTCGTGCCGTTTGAGCACAATGATTACAGGTAGTACATGAAGTCGAGCATAAGCTCGGAATATCTGCTTCGCCGAGGCGTCGTCCATGGCGCCTCCACACCCCGTCTCATGTACGTCTCCATTCGGCAACACATAGTCTTTGTAGTAATAGCGCTGAACATGCGCATCATTGTGGGCATTCACATCAATGACGAACAAGGGTTCCCGGAGGTATTGTGCCATCGCACGCAATTGCCCAAAAAGCTGCCGGAATGTGGGCATTGACGGACCTCGCCCGTTCCTGTGTGTAGTGTCGGTACAACGCCGCCGTAGCTACAGCTGGGTTCGGAGGTGCTGTGTGTGACGGGTACAAACGCTGAAGTTCTCGGCATGGGTCTAGTTCCTTGCATGCCACGTCGTTCGCGATGTTCGTCAACATCAGTGTGTACCCACTGCGTTTGACGACATTGGCTCCTCGAGCCACATCAATAGTAAAAGTCAGTTTAGTTTCCACCGTCGCGGTGGTCGACGCGTAAAGCGCCGCATACGCGCATTGGCCATTGGCCGGTACCTTCGTGAGAGCCCCTCGAAAAGGAAGGAGAAACACCGGTAGTTGCTTGGGCATGCCCGGTGCAGGAGTAGTGGGGCTCATGACGAATCCATCCTGGCTCATTGTCGATTGACTGTCATCAACCTGTTCCGGGAGTAATTCTGCATCGTGCCCGGCGATCCCGCTCGTTCTAGTGTCCGTCGTGGCATGCGACGGAGATAACACCGAGTCTTGTGTATTGGGTTCGGAGGCCAGTGAGTACGGGAACTCCGACCCGGGCGTGGGTACAGGGGACGGAGTGCATGAAGGTGCGGAGGATCCAACGTATCCGGACAGCACCGACGATGAGTCACTACCCAAATCAGCTTCACCTCGACCCCCTCACTCGCTGGGCAGCCAGAAATGGGATACGAAGAAGAAAGAAGATGCATGCCGGCATCCTGTCGGTCCTCCGACCGTATTCCAGTGGGGTGTTCAGCTCCAGCGGCTACCTGAGCCGGGGGGTTGATCGGGGGGGGGGGGTTGCGAGGGTCTTCAGTCTCATGAACTGGACGTCCCTCTGACCGTTCAGAGGATGCCATGTATGCGTAAGGCGCTTCCTCGTCCTCCGAGTCGCTGCACATGACGCTTTCCTCATGGTCAGATTGCACCAGGGCCGCGAATCTGCCCAGCTCGCGGTCTTGTATAAATTGTGCGAAGGTTGGGGGAGAACCAGCCCGTCGGTTCGTGTCTGAGGCGGCACCAGATGTCCGAGCAGCACTATTCCTCCGTTGGGTGGAGGAAGTTACCTTTGGCACCGCCACCTTGTTCGATACCCGTCTATTGGGGTGCGCAGCCGCCAGTGTATGTGACTTCGTCTGCACCGTCGACTTGGCGAGCTGGGTTGGCTCCTGCGGAGTTCTCGCTCTGGGTGCGCAAGCCCCCGTCCGAGTACCACCGGGTGGAGACGATCTACGACGTGCTGCTGCCGTGGCTCGCAGGCGACAAGCTGCTGCCGCTGGCGAGTGCAGCCACGGAGCAGCGCGCGCCTACCGATTGGACGACTGAGGCCCTTGGAGGCGTGCACACGGCGCAGCGAAGCCAGCTGGGCTTCTGCAAGAGTGTGGTTGAGGCCGTCCGGTACAAGTGTGTTCAGCCTCGGCCGTCCGGAAAGAAGCTTGTGCCGACTGTCGGCGTCTAACGATGGTATATTCTGTCCCATCTACATTTGCAGTCTGTGGAGGAGTGCGGTTGCTGGTGCTGCTGCTGGTGCCAGCCGCTTCTGCTCCAGGTGGAGCAGTCCCGTCAGGTGGGCTGCCAGAGGAGGTAGTGGGGCCTGCGGGTGCATCCGCGACGGTATGCAGCTGAAGGCTAGCCGCCCGTGGGGAGTGTGTGCCCCCATCCGCTTCGGCCAAAGATGAATGCAACTCTTGTTGGAGTGTGGCGAGGAATGTTTCCAAGCTTTCACCATCCGAGTGTTGAAAGTGAACCGCGTCCCCCACCTGGTGCGTCGGGACCAGTCCGTCGTAACGTCTCTGATGCTTGGCGTGCATCTTAGCTACGTGCTCCCCTTTGGTTTTGCAAAACCCCGTCGTGTGGTACGGTGCGGGGCACCGTACCACACGGCATCCGTTGATGGATAAAGTAATGGTGTAGAGTAATAGGTTAACCCCTTACATCGATTTGAGTCACGCCTTGTAGGACCTTCGGGCATTCTTCCTGGAGTGACCGGATGAGGAAGTGACGAGTGTCCACACCTTCCGCTGTATCCGCCCTCGGCCGTTCGGCATCCGCCACCTGCACTCCCGGTAGGGTGCCGAGCGCTGCGCGGACTGGCTGATCTGGGTCGTGGAGTATATACTTCCAGCTGTGATGGCTTCCCACTCAGAATCGCATTTGTGGGTATAGAGATCCCAACCACCACTCCACGTTCCGGAGTTGTTCGACTTGTAGGCTACGTCCAATATCCACGCTTTAATGCATGACATTTGCGCTGGCTGTTCTTCATTGTTCGTGATGCTTTGGCATATTTCCAAGCACAATCCTAAAATTCGTTTGGCGGGGTTGTTTTACCATGCGTTGGCAATGGCTTGTACTTGGTAGTTTCCAGCAGATTGGTTCGCGGCCTGCGTGTTTATTCGTTGCTGTGTTTGTTGTGGAACCCTGCATCTACTCGTAGTCTCCGTAACATCGTGGGCGTTGTCGTGGACCATATTTGCCAAAGCAGATTCATTGTGTGAGTGTGTTAATGGGTTCCATCTCCCGACACATTGATGCGCTTTGAACAGGAACGCAATCGTAATTGGTGGCGCTTTCTGCTGGCTACCGCTGATCTGAGCTGAAGTAAACTGGTTGCATTTATTTGTTCACTTGTCCACTTGCAAATCCAGGATCTAATCGTGGCAAATGACATGGCA
The DNA here is from genome assembly GCA_009729435.1 of Phytophthora fragariae. Classification (NCBI taxonomy): domain Eukaryota; phylum Oomycota; class Peronosporomycetes; order Peronosporales; family Peronosporaceae; genus Phytophthora; species Phytophthora fragariae. The sequence continues at coordinate 297,848 of QQOI01000021.1, read as the reverse complement.
TTTGGAGAGCAAATAACCGGCTCTTTTGAGGGGTATCAGAATTACTTATTTTTATTGCGCAAAGGCCCCTCTGCTTCACTTCCGCCACATCCGAATTTGGCAAGTGGACGGCCGCTTGACCCTCACGCCGCCGCTGGTGACGTCCGATTCGCCACCACGCTCAGTACCAAGAACCCGCCCAGTACATTGTTAGAGACTCCTGGCACAGCACTTCAGCCTGAAGCGCTCTGCCTCGAAGTTCAGGGCTATCATTGCCGGCAGACATGCCGAAATTTAGATCAGCTTGCAGTGATATGCTCACTTTCTCTGTCGGAGAGCAAGTAAGCATATCACTGCAAGCTGATGTGGCTGCGTTCGACCACACGCTACGCCTGCGACGAGAAGTGAGCACTTCGCGCGCTGCTGCAATGTGCACTCCTAGCCGCAGGCGTCGCTCGTGGCGGTATATCCTTAGATACACTCGGTTAGAGCTGAAGAAAACGCCGCATCCAGCCCAGAGACCCCCACAGGCGTCGAAGAGCCCCTTGACCTGCGCCGGCAGCATGCCGAAGCGCGTCGGGAAGCCCAGCAGAATGCCGTCGGCGTCCTTGAGCGCGTCCGGTGTGGCAATGGGTAGGTCCGTCCTCGGCGGCGCGTGCAGAGCCTTGAGTTGTCCTCGTAGAGCGTCTCATGTACATGGTAGACGCTGGCCTTCACACCAGGCACAGCCGTCACGCCGGCCTTGAGCGACGACGCCAGCTTGGCCACGTGCCCGTACATGTAGGAGTAGATCATGGCCACGTTAGTCATGGCTGCACCTGGCAGCAAGGTTACGTGCAGCAGCGCGGTGCGATCTGGTTGGGGCTTGCCTCTGTCTGAGAGAAAAAGCAAACTGTGGGCTTGTTTCCTTCGGCGGAACACAGGTTTCGCTCAAATGACATGTGATTTGGCCAAATCACTCACCTCCGAAGGTGGGTGATTTCGTTTGTGTGATTTGAAGCTCGGGAAATAACATGGTATTTCCCGGGAAATGGCGTGATATTTCACGCGAAAATCACATGCGATTTCGAGCGACTTTTTGTCAATTCTGACACCCCCTATTCGGAATAGTGCATGTATGAAACGTGAAACTCATCCAGCTTAACGTATGATTCCATTTAAGCCTCCACTTTCACCTGCTATGTGAGCCCCTTTAAACAAAAGTATCATTACGGTCATTTCGAGTTTTTTTAAATTATTATGCAGGGTCTAAATATGGTCCATTAGCTACAGTTTGGCGGTTTCAAAGTGCGCAAAGCCGCGAAATTGACGATTCTACCCAAACCGGCATCAGGGACCCCCTCGAAAAAACATTTCATCAAATTTTTGTTTTTTATGGTCTGGCTAGCAAAAATACTGCTCTTTCAAAAGGCGTAATTGCCGTAATCCAGATCGGTCTGTAAGTGTACAATATGTAACATTTTTTATCGTTGCTCTAAAATCTGGACTAAACGAAAGTATCATTAAAAAAATTGCGTCCTATTCAAAAGTATCACTAACGACCGGAACGTTTAAATGCATAACAAATAGGCTTGCAGCATCAAATTAATACCAGCGACGCTCCCCACCTCTCTCAACCCTCCTACTGGAGACTGCTACCTCCCAACACCCACCAACACCCTTTTCGTCACTCTGCTGGCTTCGAAGACACCCTTGACAGCTCTGCATCCAGCGGGCGTCGTCGGAGGTACTTGGGATCTTGGCTTTTTTTCTTTTGCCTTTTTCTCAAAAGCGTGATAATTGCCAGCTGGCCAATCTCCCGTCTTTAAACCCCTACAGCAAAAAAACTTAAATCCCATAATGATACTTTTGTTTAAAAGGGACTATTTTTAACCCCTTGGTTCCCGGAATTTTGTACCAATTACGCCTTAATCACGGTACTGAATGTCGTATCTTACGACTTAGCCTTTTCACTTAAAATCTGTGTGGTGTACATAGCCCACAAAAGGATGGGTGTATCAGATCTCAGCAGGTACCTGGGAGCAATGTCGTATATTCTACACCTTCGCCATGCTTATAGTGTGCTCAATGTCATAACTTACCCTGTTGGTCAGAAACGTGTCGCAAAGTTTCCCACCGTGAATCCAATCGGTTTGAAAAAGAAAATGCAAAACATGCAAAAAACGTATTACGATCAGACCAGTGTGTACACTCATCATCGCTGACACTGATTATTATAGCGTAGCGCGTACAGACTGCATTCACGCTTGGTGGATCTCACTGTCGCATGTAATTCCTAGTCATCCGCATCTCCGCCGCAAAGAACGCCTACTCGATGCGGGTTTTTGCCTTGCGTGTGGCTTGGCAAGGGCGCCGCAAAACCAGTTGCGTAGCTACGGTATCTGGAATGGCTTGCACAGCATTTTAGTTGTAGTTGTAAACCGTTAAATAGTTTGGTGGTGAACGTGAATCTCTTCCTTCCCGCTATTCCTCGGCCTCTCTTCCCGCACCCTATCCCTGACTTGTTTCTGAAATTCCCTCTCTTACCTCTTCCATCTTATGTTTTGGAAATAACTTGATTAAAGTATACTCCGAGCCATTTTCTATTGTTGCACTCTTAATGTCGTAACTTTAAACAAAGGTATCATTATGGGATTTTTAAGGTTTTTTGCAAGGACGCGGAGCTCTCCCAAGACTAGCATGAGCTGCTGAAGCCATTTGCGGCCCACAAACCAGCGTCAACAACGATGACGTTGATGACCGTGCCGGTATTGCCGAGCGCGTACTCCATGCGCGCAAGACGCAGCGTGTCTCGGCTCAAGTGTATGGTGGGGTAAGTTGAGTGATTCTGGGATCAAGAAACTAGGTTCTGGGATTCTTGATCCCAGAATCACTAAACTCTCGGATGAGTCGAGCGGGCGTGTGCGCCTCGCCTTGCAAATCCCTTGACCGGTTCTGGACTACGGATACGCTGTGGGCCCAGACGCGGGTCAGCCACACCAGCTGCTGCTTGATCCCAGAAGTTCCCAGACACTACCCGGGCGGAGGTGACTCTCGCTCGGTAGGTCCCAGTCTGCACGCGCTGATCCGAAGTCGAATTGCCCCCGAGTTTTCTTGTTATAAATCACGCGACTTCTCACACACACAATTGTCCACTTCTTCTTCTCAGGCATTGAACACAGGCCGTACCAGCCTCCACTTTCTGCGACTCCGGCTTCGAGTCGACTCGGTCACTTCACTTCCGCCGCGGTTCAGACCGAGAACCGCTTGCCGAGACCTTCACTCACTCCTCAGTCCAGAGGGGCCAAGAGTATTGACTCGGGTTAGAGTCTGTCCTTGATCGGGGTTCTTCTTCTGCACCCCGGGACTCCACTTACTGGGACCTTCACTCGCTCCTCGGTCCAGAGGGGCCAAGAGTATTGACTCGGGTTAGAGTCTGTCCTTGCTCGGGGTTCTTCTTCTGCACCCCGGGCCTCCCGCGCACCACGCCGACTTGGGCGGCGAACAGCAGGTCTGGGAACCACTATCCAGTTGCCTGCACCACACGAACCACCAAAGCGACACTGGGAACCACTATCTCAGTAACCGCTTCCACGAAACCTCAGCGCCGGTCACCTACGACGCAAAAATATGAAGTACTACCGGAGACCAGACCAAAGACCGACGACCAGCGAGTAGGAACACGAAATAACAAAGCTAGAACAGCAGAAGCCGAAATAACTTGGTTAACGGGCTTGAATTTTATTGGATGGCCGAATTACACTGTCAGGAACTTGATCATCGCGCTGCTTGAGCACGTTGCGAATCCGCGGCACTCATTTGCGTCTTTCGGGGCAAATCGAACTCTGATTGAATCTTTACACATGCAAACGGAGGCCTACCGCGCGAGGGCGCCCCTCTGCACTAATAGCTACAAACTTACTGAACTGAATGACGAGCGGCCAGCATTCCAATCCCAGGATTGGCTGAAATCATGAGTTCAACTTGGCGTCTGGCACGTAATCCGTGATTTGAGCAAATCCGGGTCGCTCATTGGCTCGGAGAAGTGAGGTCATCGAATCTCGCCTGGGGTGCCCAACCTGATTTGCACCCATCGCGACCGGTCCCAAACGGCATTCCACGCGAGGGGTCGCACTCACCGAAGATCTCAAATGAGGTTCAAATGACATCTCTGACACACCAGCGTCACCCGTACACTATGGTCACATCACACACTGGGATCCGAGTGAACACACTGGGACCCTCCAAGTGACTCTGGGATCTGCGATAGCCAGTGCACCGGTATCATGCGTACACCACACACTGGGAATCCGAGTGGACACACGGGGACTCTACGAGCGACTCTGGAATCTGCGGCAAACGGCTCACCAATGTCGTGTGTCTCGGCACCATCCTGGAATCCGTCGACATGGTCTGGGATCATCTTCGGCCGCCCGAGTCCCAGAAGTAATACTGGGATCCGAGAAACCAAGCTGGGATTGGGTGTCGACACTGGGACCGGCCATCACGTGATCCGATGTTTTTCTATGCGGCGACATCCATAGCTTCCATCGAAAAGTCCACCGGAAGCGGCAAACAACGTGCGCAACAGGTCTCGAAACCGGGATCCGGGAGTGATAGGTAGTGACCGCTACGCTTGTACCTTGCTAGACCAACCAGTTCCGGAAACAGCTCGCCACAGCAGTATTGTTCACATCCTGGGGTGGGCGACAGGTCGCAGACATCCGAGTGATGGGTTGCAGCGGAGAATTTTAGTCAACCTTATCACATATAGCATATACTTTTGCCTGTTATCCTTTCCAAAAAATCAATACCTTAAACAAAATAGAGCATTTATAAGACCCTCTCATTTGAAATTTGTATTGAATCGATACCTATTTGGCCTGGAGCGAATTAATCCCTATTGGGCTGTTCGTACAACGTACCGTTGCACTACCAGGATTAATCCCTGGTGGGCTGTACGTACTCCGTAAACGAAGCACTACCCGGATTACTGTAATCATGTTGTTGCTAAGCACGGGGACCTAAATGCAAACGCATCAGAAGCCGTGGCGAAGTAGCCCTGTAGCTGATGTAGACAAACATGCAACAATAGGCAAACCCGCAGGCACTGCGGGTTTCATGGCACATAGCTTAGATCGTAGGGTTGCCCGCCATGCACCAAGAATAATACGGCGTCGATTTTGCTGTGTTCATACTGATCAACCCTTATGGCGACTTCGCGAACGTTAGGCCAGTATTGTTTAGCCACTGGTCCCCGCACTTCATCGCGGTCGCTGGCGAATACGGTGGGGCGCAATTTCTTTTTATGAATGTCTACGCGCCATACTTACGGGCCCGGCGAGAGAAGTTTTTCCGTACCTTGGCGGAGATGCAGTTGCCGGAGACGGATATTGTCTTGCTAGGAGGAGACTTCAATTGCACGTTGGACCCTGTGCTTGACCGCAGCTATGCGCTGCGCGCGGTGAACCATGATTCAGCAGCGTTGGCCCAACTCCTCGGTGAATGACACCTGGAAGACGCGCTTGAAGATTCCGGGGTGGTGGGCAGGACGGACGACGAACTCAGTGCCTGGCAGGCGAGCACGTATACCTATAGGTACACCCTGCCAATGGGTGGGGATGCATCGGCGTGACTAGACCGGTGGTATGTATCGCGGGAGGCGGTGAAATGGGTTGCAGCGGTGGAGGTCAACCCCCCGGGGGCCAAGGCGGACCATGATGCTGTGAAGCTCCACATCAGGTCACCAGACGACCCTGTTCGGGTTAAAATGCCGGCACAGGTCTACCCGCCCTCGGACTGTGCAGCAGCAGCAGTGGAAGCTCATATGAAGGCGATCCTGTCCGAATTCCAGCAAACGCTGGTCAGTGTGATGAGTACAGCCCAGGAGGCGGCTCAGACCTGGGAGCAGCTGAAGACGGTGGTGCGAACCACCACGTTGCGCACGATTAAGCAGAGGCGACGCACTCTGCGGGTCACCTACAAACTAAACCTGAAACGACTGGTCAAGCGAGAGGAACGGCTACGTGAATTGGCGCGTGACACACCACTTACAGTGGACGCGTTCACGGACCTTTTTGATGATCTCACGATTGTCAACGAGCCGGGGATGACACCATTACAGCTTCCCACGCGGGCTGTTGCAGCGTCCGCGCCTTGAGTCTTCACTGCCCCTTGGGCAAGTGCAACTCGGATGCCAACTGTAGAACCCTGTCCTCTACCCGGAGAGGTACTAGGATCCTGCGGATCTTCTCCACCACCGACCTCGAGCTCCCGCGCTCGTGGAGGCAATGCCATGGGCAATTCCAACACTTCCGAAGTGCCGGCAAACTGCCGTTCGCCGCGTGGCACACGGTGCTCATGCACAAACCCGTCTCGGGAAGAGGAGGGGACATGACCCGCCAGGGCTCTGTCCGCGAGGGGGTTGTGGCTGGCAACAATGGTATGACCAGCCTATCCACGGCTCGTGCTTAGCAAGACAAGGCATGCCGAGGATAAGATCGTACCGATCATCCATGTCCAAGACAATGAATGGTTCGACCGAATTGAAGTCGTCAAACTTCACGCTTAAGGGTATGGTGGCCTTGCGTGTAGACACGATGGAACCAGTCGCTATGCGAACAGATACATTGGTATTACTCTTAGAAGCTTCTAAAGCACTAGCATACGATGCACTGTTCCTAGCCACACTGGCTTTCGTCGCAAAGTTGAACGACGCCCCTGAACACGCGCCGGCCATGGCGGCTTCGAGATTGTGGAGCTCCATGACGTAGTCTTGAAGCGACCGCTTGCCTTGCTTGCACCGCAAGAACGTGGAGCGGTGGCAGTGTGCCACATTGGCAAAAGGAAGGTGGAGCGTAGCTCTTGTTCCATGAACGACCACGAGGTAAAGCACCCCGGCGTCGCCGTCTCACGGTCCATGGCCCATGCGCGTGCGCACCCTCCAAAGTTGGACAGCGCAAACACTACCTGAGCTCGCGCGTCGTAGATCTGACCAGCGCTCAGCGCGATTTCGATCTCGCGAACCCAGAACACAAGACTATCTGAGTCTTGGCCGTCGAACGTCGGAACCGACATCTTGACGGGCTTCGTTATGGTTGGACGCGCAGCGAATGAGGCCATGTTCGTGGCGGACGCTTGTGTCGCACTCTGTGCCTCGGCTCGCATCGTGACACGAGCGGCTTCCTACGCAGCAGCGCTCACGTGAGCAATCAGCGACGAGTCGTACTTGTCGAAGCGTTCCACGCGCGCCCTTTGCTGCTCAGCAGGAAGGTTGGGAAATCCAGCGAAGGCTGCCTCGCCCAGGAGGCTGACCATCTTCCCCAGCGTAGCCCAATGGGCATCGGAGTGGTGAGGAATATCCTGCCGCGCCGGCAGCCGACTCCATGAGTTTTCCATACTCAAAGAGACCCTGATTGTAGAGATCCGCGTCGGTCGCGGGATTGACTACTAGTGCTACCAGGTGTGACGGGGGTCACACGCACAATAGCTAGGAGGAAGCGTAACACACTAACCACAACAGACGCCCGGCGTCTCTGTTGCTGCTTGTGCAAAAGGCCCTGCCTTATCGGTCCTCTTTAGTACCGAGTACTTAAAGAGAATTGCACACTTGTAGGTTAGAGTTAAACTGTCTTGTATTAATAACACTCATAAAGTTCTATCTACTGCTTTCTATCTGCATACTGAATCGCTGTCTAAATGGCGATCTTCCTCAGCGGTTGGCTCTCGTGATTTCTATCTGCATACTGAATCCCTGTCTAAATGGCGATCTTCCTCAGCGGTTGGCACCCGTGCATCGTCGTCCTAAGTACGACCGACCCCTAACTTAACATAGTATCTACCATAAATGTTCTATTGAAGGGCTCCTGGTACACCGTACCCATCGTGGTGTATGACACTCAGTTCTTGTGGTCCACACTAACCGGTGTGGTCCACACTTGAGAACATCCATTTTCCTTGAAAAGGACACTGGCCAATCCTGGCCCCATTACAAAGGCGGCCAATTTTGCGTCTCTGCAGGAAGCTCTTATGCGACTACATCGTGCGGCAGCCCATGCGAGTAGCACCAAGCGGGCGTCATCACGTCATCACGTCAAAGCAAAACTAATGCTCGGGCCACGACAATGGCTCAATACGTGGTGACTACGTATTGTATGCAGATGTCTGGTCATGGACGCAGACAAAGTTGGGCGTACGCTGGTGTGGCCCTGCTCAAGTGGTGGGTACTGTGTTCAATTGTATCTTCACGATCAAGAACTCGTCACGGGCGAGACTCGCGAAGCCCACGCCAGCCGCCTCAAGTTCTACTAGGATGCAGCGCTGGACGTGACGGAGGTTTTGCTTCTCCACATTGCTCATAATTGGGATAGGCCATGTGGTCAAGCGGCTACTGGAGGCACCTTACGCCAAGGAGCAGAAGCGCTATGAAGTCTTGGTGGCGTGGCGTGGCCTGTCGGAGTTAGAGAACTCATGGGAGCCTGCCACAGTTCTCAAGCAAGACGTTCCGGTACTGCTAAAGAAGTTTATCGCAGATCATATAGCAGACGGCCTGGTGACCAAGATGGCGAAGGCACTCGACTACACCAAGAAATGGCCGTCTCCGCGAACAGCGAAATGACGAACACCAGACTAAAGTCGTTTTTCGGGGAAAGTGTTGTACTAGCCAGACTAGTATCCAGGTGGAGCTGACGTTCAAGCATTACTTCAACGCGGTCAGCCGAAAAGCAAGCCCCGGTTCCGCAAGCTGCGTGCATGTAGCTAGCTCTTTTACTTTTTTCAATATCACTTTCTCTGCGTTCTACGGATCAAGAAGGTCAATTGTTTGATGCGACAACACAAGCACTCTCTTTTTATATATGCTAAAGCTTGAGTTCGCAGCCCACGTTGATCTGCAGGCCTCTTCAACTTTAGGAATTGGGGTCGAATTCCCTCACCATACCTTTTTTTAAATCGCGAAATGACATCCCAATTTATATACTAAATTTAGGTGAAATTTCGTTTTGTCCTTAAATTTCTCTTAAAAACCTGACTTTTGGGGGTAACCCAGCGGGCATCGTGGTAATGGCACAACTATGGATGTGCGAGTGTTTCCCAAGCGAGTCTACGGACAAAGCAGCACGGGTGACATCCGAACTAACGTTAAAAGACGCGAAGGTTGGCTGCTAAGTATGGATCACGGTACTTTTGAAGCACCGACCTGCCCATACTCAATGCAAGTGAAAACGATTTCTGTCCTTACATTTGTCCTAAACGACCGTTTGATAGGTGTGATGGGCACCCTTTCAACCTGAGAACCTGAGAACGTCTTGTACGGTCTAGAAGACGCTAAGCGGAATGTAGAGACGTCTGCAGTTGTTTCGGTTGCTTGTCGAGTCTGAGCCCGCGAGGAGGAATTATTGCGCCGAGCTTTAAATAAATGATCCGATGCGATGACTCTTTAAGTGCAGACGTCGCCTGGGAATCAATTACGGGGAGGAAGGAAATCCGAAAGTGAACTCATTTGAGTTAGACGTCCCTTCTAGCTTCTTCCGACTCATGCAGTCTCGCTAGTATCTCCCTCGTTTAACTTCAGTTGACTATTGCATATGCAGCGGGCACACTTGATTGGGACGGGCACGGGCCATCAGCCAATCACAGTGCACTGCAACGGACACGCTTTAATGCAACGGCACACTTATATGGGACGGACACACCCTAACCCAGCGAGGCGAACGGATTGCACCATTCGCCTGACTTCAACTGCAGACCTTAGAGGCACGCGCCAGCCACGCCACAGGCCACGCGCTGGCCGTGTGCCTTGAGGTCGGGGCCTAGTTTTGTAGACAGTGAAGTGCAACCGCAACACCCCCACTCAATTCGTTGTCTCCAGCCTGGGGCCAACGTTGCTCCGCATCATCAAGTAGCGCAACGGCTTTGGTGATAGGCCCATGGCCATGAAGTCGGCGAGCTGATTCTTGGTATCCGCGTACTCCAGCTCCACTTCGTTGCTCACCACCTTCTCTCGAACGAAGTGATAGCGAATGTCGATGTGCTTGATGCGATCTTGGTAACCCACGTTATTCGCCAGACCCAGCGCTCCTTGGTTGTCCTCGTAGATGACCGTAGCCCCCACTTGTTCAGCAGCAATGCCCTTGAGCAGACGTCGTATCCAAACGCACTCCTTGACACAGCCACTCAGGCATGTATTCGGCCTCGGTTGAACTCAGAGCAACAGTCTTCTGGAACGTCGAGCGCCACACCACAGGAGCACCACACAGCATCAGTAGTATCCCACTCACCGAGCGTCGGTCGTCCCGATTGCCGGCCCAGTCTGCATCGGAGTATGCTTTAAGTTAGTCCTTCGTACACTATGCCCACATCCTTGGTCTTCAATAAGTAGCGCACCACTGTGATACCAGCGTCCCAGTGCGTTTTACCGGATTTCTCCAGGAAACGGCTGGGCTTGGCGACTTCAACCGAAATGTCAGGTCGCTTTCAACACGCCAAGTACATCACGCTTCCCATCAGCGACCGATAAGGCTTCGACTTCATCTTGGTCTTGTCTTCTTCAGTCTGGGGTTCGTCAGCCTTGGTCAACTGCACCCCTGGTTCCAGCAGTGTCAGGCACGGCTTCGCGTTCTCTTGTCCACATTTCTTGATGATCGACTCGGTGTACGCCTTCTGGCTAATGCCCAACGTTCTGCGCTCCATATCGTAGTCGAACTCAATGCCGAGAATGAAACGAGCTCGTCCCAAGTCCTTGATCCGGAATTTCTCCGCGATTCCAGCTTTCACGGACGCGATCACTGCCTTCTGTCGTGACGCGGTCAGCATGTCGTCCACGTAGAGACACACTATGCATTCATCTTCACCCTCGCCTCTCGTGTAGACGCATGGGTCGGCGTCAGCAGGCTCAAATCCCATACTCTTGAGGTGCTCGTCGATCGTCTCGTTCCAAACACGCGATGCCTGCTTGAAACTCTGCAGCAGCATGCAGACGACGTCGTCCTCACCTTCAGCTTCGGCCAGTTCCATGAGCTCCCTGAGGCCTTCCGGTAACTCCATGCAGATCTCTTCTTCCAGCTTCCCGTACAGGAACACTGTGTCGACGACACATTGCTCGATCTCCATTCCGTCCGCGCCGCACTTAGCCAGCATGACACGAACTGAGTTGAGGTAAGCAACCGGCGAGTACGTCTCCTCGTAGTCGACACCGTGACGCTGCGAGTACACCTTAGCCACCAGACGAGCCTTGTAACGAACGACTTATCCCTTTTCATCACGCTTCAACGCGAACACTCAGCGGCAACCAATATGGCGCTGGTGTGCTGGCTTGGGCACCAGCTTCCAGGTCTTGTTGGCGATGAGTGACTCCAACTCACTTGCAATCGCCTTCTTCCATTCGGCTTGTTCTTGACGTGTAGTTGCCTCAACGTACGTCTTCGGGACCCCCTGCGTAGCAGCCATCAACTGAGCACCTTTAATAGGGAGCAGCTCGTCACTTGGTTTTCGCGAGCCTGACTCAATTTCTGTCGCTTAGTTCTAATAGTGGATGGAGCGACAATCTGCTTCATGCGTCCTTCCGCATCCTCAGGTTCCGTGGTCTCCGAGTACGCGAGCGAGTAATCATGGAGTGAGAAGGTGCAGGGACGATTGCAGTCTCCGTGGTCACCTCATGTTGAAGCGGTACCACCTCATCATTGAAGATCGTGAGCGTATGCGTCTGTCCTCGACTCGGAGCAGCAGCGCGAGGTGTGGCAACGTGTTCATCTCCATCTTAGTCGTCGCCTTCGACCTCAGTCATGAAGTCGCCCGTGATAGTGGTCTCCATGAACTTCACCGTGCGCACAATCTTCTGTCAAGTACGAACATGCTGAAAATCTCGCTACCGTACGGTACGAGTCCCACCAACAACACACGTCTCCCCGAAAGGGTCAACGAAAGTTGGATCTAACCTGAGGCCCAGGAACGATCCCTTACACCGGGTTGGATATAAGCCTCTGTGTACCAAGGTTGTCTTCGGTCAACCCAAAACCTGCACTAACTAGCCACGAACGAAGGCTAGAATGCAATATAGCGCTTTCGCGCAACACTTTTGCAGTCCCTCAGATGGAAGGGGGTACCGGCTGATTAAGCCTAATACAAAGGGGACCGAGGTAATCCTCGGTCGGTAGTAAAATATATTCTAGGGGAGTTAAACCCCACATACACACACAGAACGACACTCTAAGTGCCACTCTAGCCCCTCGGTTAACTAACCATTAGTTCGCGAGCAGCCATACCACTCAGCCAGGCGTATCCAGGCACTACAATAAGCTAGCAAACACTTACCGGAGTCGGACTTAACCTTTGGAGACTTGGGGGGAAGACTGCTGATTTATTACTGAGGCTCTGAGAGCCTCTGCAGATCATCATATAGCTAATCCTAATCCTATATACAAATATCTAGTATGAATCGAATCTCGATGTGGCGACCCTTGTACAGGTGATTACGCCAATGTTCTGCGGAGTGCGGCCGAGGCTTCGGTCTTCTGACCGAGGCTTCCACTTAAGTACGACCGAGGCTTGGGTCGTAAATATCACTAAGTTTGACGTATTTAGCCTCGGTCGGGTATTTATTCGGTCCCACTGAGGTTAAAGTCACTACTTTTCACTCTACCGAGGTAATTGTGAGTAACAACTTGTCACAACGGCAACTTCCTTTCCGTCAGCGTATCTGACGGATTGCACCAGCGGAGCGACCCGACCGAGGTTCATTTTTCGGCAGGATCTCCACGCCACACTTAACTTGGCCAGTAGCGACGTTGAGGACGCGTTATTCCTTGACACCATCCTCGTAGCCCAAGATGCGACACTTGAATGCCTTAGCGTTGAGCTTGTGGCGCTTCTCGCCCGGGATGTGACCATAGCCGAGTGCACCGAACACCTTCAGGTTCTTGAGCTAAGGTTTCTTGTGGTACACAATCTCATAGGGCGTCTTTACAGTCACGGTATTGGGAATCCTGTTGATGTTCCACGCCGACGTGTTGACTACTTCAGCCCACCACTTCTTGCCGATATCTTCGTGGTAGAGCATGCAACGAGCCATATCCACGAGGCTCCGGTTCATGCGCTCAGCCAGTCCATTCTGCTGAGGCGTGTACGGCACCGTCTTCTCATGACAAATGCCTTGCTTGGACAGGTACTCCTTGAAGAGTCAAACCGTGTACTCCCCGCCGTTGTCCGAGCGGATGGGCTTGAGCTTGCGTCCCGTAATGGTTTCCATGTCGGCCTTGAACATCTTGAACTTCTCCAAGACTTCCGCTTTCTTCTTCATCAAGTACACCGTGACGTGTCGTGAGAAATCGTCGATGAACGTGACAGCGTACGCACAGCTACCAAGTGTCTTTGTCTTGATTGGGCCCAACACGTCCGAGTGGATGAGGTCGGCACTATTGACGACCTTTTCCGAGTTGCGAGGGAAGTTGTCTTCTCCAATCTTGCCCATGCAGCAGCCAGCACACACGTGGTCACTTGGCGCATCTAGGATGCGAGGAATTCCATCGACCATGATCAGTAGCTGCTCATAGCGCTTGAACTGGATGTGGCCGAGACTAGCATGTACAACTGCCCTTGGCTCCTTACGAGATGTCGTCGCCGCATGACACACCTCGCCCCCCCACACTGGCTTCAACTTGTAGACGTTTCCATAGCGCTTGGCCTCCATGACGGTAGCATCGCCATAGCGAAAGACACACTTGTCCTTGCTGAACTGCGCGACGACGTCCTTCCCGACACGAACTTGTCCCAGGTGCTGGTCATGTGCGAGCTTACACCGGAGTCGACAAGCCACTCAGTCTTGCCCATCGCACTCGTAGCCGTGAACGCGTAGTCGGATGTATCCCTCGCGACTTGCCCGCGTTCCTCGTCGGCCTTCTTCTTGCGCCACTCCGTTTCCTTGTGTCCAGTCTCCTTGCAGAAGAAACACTCCTGTGGTGTGGCGCTCGACGTTCCAGAAGTCTGTTGCTCTGAGTTCAACCGAGGCCGAATACATGGCGCTGAGTGACTGTGTCAATGAGTGCGTCTGGATGCGACGCCTGCTTGAGGACATTGGTGCTGAGCAAGTGGGGGCTGCGGTGATCTACGAGGACAACCAAGGAGCGCTGGGTCTGGCGAATAACGTGGGTTACCAAGATCGCATCAAGCACATCGACATTCGCTATCACTTCATTCGAGAGATGGTGGTGAGCAAAAGTGGAGCTGGAGTACGCGGGTACCAAGAACCAGCTCGCTGACTTCATGATCAAGGGCCTATCACCAAAGACGTCGCGCTACTTGACGATGCGGAGCAACGTTGGTCCCAGGCTGGAGACAACGAATTGAGTGGGGGTGTTGCGGTTGCACTTCGCTGTCTACAATACTGTGTCCCGACCGCAAGCCACACGGCCTGCGCGTGGCTGGCGCATGCCTCTAGGGTCTGCAGTAGAAGGGAGAAGAAGGGTGCAATCTGATTGGCTGGGTTGGGTATGCGCGTCCCATCCAAGTGTGTCCGTTGCAGTGCACTGTGATTGGCTGGTGGCCCGTTCCCGTCCCAATCAAGTGTGCCCGTCGCAACAGTTAACTGAAGTCAAACGCGGGAGATACTAGAGAGACTGCATGAGTAGGAAGATGCTCGACCATGCGACCTATATTTATCGACACGGGAGCGCTACCCTTATGTTGCTGTCACAGTAGCGACGAGTCACCCAACGGTGGTGGCCAGATCGGCATTCCAAAGAGTGAGCATAGTATTGTCCGATAGAATTTTTTGGTATCACATCAAACAACTGTATTACTAATTGTGCTGTTACTGGAGCGATTCCCGCAGCCGTTTCGGATGTAACAGAATCCAGACCCAGGAAGAAACGTGCAGAAAAGGGGCGGGAACAACCGTCTGAGCCAATCAAAAGTCTGTGCGAGGGGTACCCCCCTCGCAGTGCGAGTCGCACAGACTATTTTAGGAATCTCAGACTTGTCACAGACTGGTGCGGGAATCGCTCCACTACGCATCTACAGTGGTTACAGCAATTAGTATGTCTTCAAAATTACTATGCGTTCACAATTAGTCTAGCCCACACTAATTACTGGTGCTGGTAAAATCCCAAAGTTCAAAATCAATATGCGCCCACAAGTTCAAAATTAGTCTGTCATAAAACCGGGCTCGTCTTGGGGAAGCGGTTTGGTCTCGCCCATCCACTCCCATGACCTGAGTTCGAGTCCCTGCGTGTGGTGATTATTCGTCACAGCTGGAGGCGCAAGGCGCCAGAGACAGTATATTTCTTTCTTGCGATTTGGGGCGATGGTGTCGACAAATGAGCAGGCAGTTTTGCCCATTGCTTTCTTTTTTACTCAAATAAGATATCCATGTCTTTCTTTTCACCTATTTAAAGATCCAATTCTTCTTTTTGTATCCATTGAAGAAGTTACTGGACACGATTAAGGTGCAGTACTAGGGAGCCTCCAGCCAGTAGCAACAGAACTTTCCAGCCACCTGTAAGATTGTCGTGGGAGGCAGTGCTAGCGTCTCACTCACAAGTCTTTCAGCACCAAGAAACCAACGACCAGTTAGCCTAAATGAAGAGTATCGCCGAGAGCTCCACCGTTTGCCGGGGTTGCGGTCAGAAGGCAGGATGCGTCCACCAGTGCCCCGATTGTTGTTCTCCCATGCATCCATTCTGCGGTACTCCTGTCGGCCCGGAGGGCTTTGGTCCCGGAGCTCGGCCCAACCTCCGTCTGTGCCGCAGCATGTCGACGATAACAAGTCGAGAGCCGACCAAGGAGTGCCTCAAACTTCAAGTGCAATAGCCGCGTCAAGTGATGAAGCTGTTGTCCACTCGCCGGAACAAGCGCTGCTCTCGCCTTTGAACCGACGTTCTACTATTCAAGTGGTCACGGAAATTGCCCAGCGAAGGAAGGCGCTGCGCTGGATGGTGGAAACAGAAAAGGTCTACGGAGACAAGCACCTTTTTCCAAAGGCGGTCGACAAGTTTCCTGCAATTTTCAAGTCGGCCACTCGACGCGCGAACATTGCGAAAGCTATGAACTGGTGGAAGAAGCGGGAGATGTATCTACAATCGGAATGTGGCGCGACTGCCGTGTCTGGTCGCAGAGAGCATGGCCGTGTCTGCGTTAATCGCAAGTGTATGACGGGCAGGGGCCGCCGCCCGAGTACGTGGGTCGCGTGGCTGTATCCAGAGCTACTTGCCGAGTTTGATCGCCTACGCAAGGCCGGGCTCAAGTTTGATGCCCCCATGCTACGGCAGGTTGCCTTACGCCAGTTTGATGTACCGTGGGCTCCATTCAATACTGCGTCCGTGGATTCTCAGGATGCGTCGCTCCTGTCTAAGATTACGACAAGATGGGTGCAAGTGTTCATGGAAAATCACCGAATCGTCCTACGAGCACACACTGGAAAACGCCAGGTCAGCCCTGAAAAGCAAGAGCAGATTGATCGTGAAGTTGCCTCCCATCTCGGCGAGTTGAAGCGCGACTTCGAGAGCGGTATGCTTGACGAGAATACCGTCGAGAACATTGATGAAACCCACTTCGTCATTGATTTTGACAACGGAAAGACGCTCGGATTTGTTGCGGAGAAGCAAGTAAAGTACGCCGATGTCGTCTCAGGCGGCGAGGGAATAACAATGGTTGTCCGCATCTCAGGTGGTGCGAGCGGCTACATCCATCCACCAATGATGATCTTCACGAACGCAAACCGGAGTTACCCGATTCGAGGAATTGCTGACGATGTCAATGGAGTCTGCTATCGGACGGGGCCGAAGGGATGGATGGACAAGCGGCTTTTCCGAGAGTACCTTCAAGAAAGAAGAGCTCTTGCAGCAGATTCTCGTGGACGTCAGAAGGTTATCTTTCTCTACAATTGCTCCGGCCATTTAGACGAATCCGAGTGCGAAGACGAGCTCCACCGTCTGAATGCGCGTCTGCGTTATTTGCCACCCAACGCCACTGATCTGTGCCAGCCCGCTGACTCCTTTGTCATTGCCAAGATCAAAGACGTGTGGTCGCGCATGTGGACGAGAAAAAGATTGAGCTGATTGAAGATAAAGAATGGCAGAACAAGGCAAGAAAAGATGGCAGCTACTCGGGAAAGCTGAAGAATCCAGGCAAGAAGTTTTTCTTGGAGCTGGCTGCTGCTGCTGTAAAGGAAGTCAACGGAAAGAGAGATAAGAATGGGATCAATTACGCCATAAATCGATGATGCGCTGTGGTTTATCCCTTGATGTTGATGGGAATTGGCGCACAACCCAGTTGTTCCCACACTTACAGGAGATCGTGAAGAACTATCCGGCTGAGTTTGAAGGCAAGGTCAAGTCTGCAGAGCGCGGCGGCGTGACATCGGAGCGCGAGGGCGGATCTAGCGAGGAAAACGAAAGCGCGCCTCCAACATTTTCAGCAGTAATGAACAGTGCGCGCAATGAAGTGCTCGTTTAGCTTACTTGAATACATTCTGGTAATGTCGGACTTTGTTCAGAATTAGTGTGTTCAAAATTTTGTTCAGAATTGGTATGTGTTCAAAATTACTATGTATGAGCTGATGACAGACTATTTAGTGTGGGCTCGTAAGAAAAACGCTTACATAAATTAGTATGTGACATACTAATTGCTGTAACCACTGTACTGATTTTCGCTGTGAAATTGCAATTATCACCATCTCAAAACAAAATCTCAGTGATTAAGGAAATTCCTCTATTACCCTTGGGTGTCCTCCGTCCTCGAGGTAATTCAAGTCCCAGGATGCATTAGGTAAAATGTTGTTTATACTTGAGTTCACTATAGATCCTACACCCGCTCTTTTCCAGACTGTGTACGGATTCTCTGTCATACATCGATTGGTCACGCCTTGCTCATCACTAGTAGTAAACTCGTGTTGAGGACTTGTGTTTTTATGTACATACCGAATTACCTTTGGTATACAATGCAATGTAATGTATTACGTGCTCGCGTAGCCTTAGTTATGACACGCAGGAAAAGGGGCAGACGTGGTCTTTATGCGGACACGGTATTTGTCTTCACCAATAGATAACATTGCATGAACCATTCCTAAATTTGCGGCCGCAGCCACCAGGCGATGCCGTCCTTTAGTCTGCCTTCTCTCCGTGCTAGCCATTGAATGGGATAGGCGGTTCGCCGCGTGATAACAAAGGGTGCCGGCTAACTCCCGGAAGCGCTAGTACATGTACGCGATAACAAATAGAAGGTGATAACTAAGGCAATTAGGTACATGTAAAAAAAAAGATCCAGATATGGCTTGCTGCCGCGTATCACCGTGCTACAACAGACCAGTGTGCTGGCTGCGTACTCTGCCACTGGCTATTTGTCGACTTCTGGCGCATTTGAAGGCTCTAGCATTTACCCGTATCAACTCGCTCTTCACTGACAAAAGAAGAGTCGCCAGACCTCAAGTCGAACGATGGGCCTCCTCTGGCTGATGGGATTGGCCCCCCTCGCCTTCTTCGCGACAATTGATGCAGAGACGTCGGTGACAGGCCCCACACTATCCGCGTCCGACTTTTTCACTTGGACTGGTGTCCACACCGCGAGCGAAACTGGAATCTCCACGACGAGGTTTTTACGAGCTGGCTCTGTAGTCGACGATAGTGACGATGGCGAGGAGAGAGCAGGGCTGTCCGTGCCTATTGCCGAAAAGGCTAAAACCTTGTTCTCGTCTTCGAAAGTGACCCCTGAGCGCCTTCAGAAATGGCTGGCCGAGGGGAAACCGACTGACACAGTTTTCGCTCGCATGCGTCTTGGCAAGGCAGGAGAGTTCCTGCTGTTCCGCCCCCAGTTTACCGATTGGCTCAAGTACATCGACGATTTGAGTGCCAAGAACCCCACGAAGGGGACGTCCGCGTTCTAGACACTGACTGCTCGCTACAGCGACGCTGCCCTGTACAAAATGATCGAAGAAGCCGCGAAGTTCGCGGACACGAACGACCTCGCTACGAAACTGCAAAAGGAGCTAGGACAATACTGGATAGCCACTGCAAAGATCCCTGACGACGTTTTTCATGCGATGAATCCCGGCAAGATTGAGCACAATATTCTGAGTAACCGCGAGTTCACCACTTGGGCCAAGTATGCGGACGATTTCAACGCAAAGTACCCCGAACAGCCAGTGTCGATGGCCCCGGCGCTCAGGAAGTACTATAGCGATGGCGCTTTGTTCAAAATGACCGACGAGATGATAAGTGCAAGAGAATTCAAAAGCGTTGCCACCAAGATACAGGATGAACTGATTCACCTTTGGCTGAGCAGTAAAAAAACACCGGATGACGCGCTGGTAGAACTCGGTCTCGACCAGACAGCGGGTACTCTCATGATAAGCCCGCTTTTCAACACGTGGTTCAAGTACACGAATGCTTACACCACAAAGTACCCCCAAGACAAGTCGACAGTGATCGAAGCTTTAACACGGACGTTTGACGATATCGATGTACCGAGGATGCTTCATAAGGCGAAAACAAAAGATGCAACGCGAGCCATAGCGAAGCAATTGGAGTCGGCGCAGCTGGAGATGTGGTGGAGCAGCGGGAAAAAGGTCGACGACGTATTCGAGCTACTACACCATTGCACGGCGTTATTCTCAAAGTCAACACTCAAATTCAAAATGTGAACGCTCAAATTCACGAGATTGTCAGATTTGATACTCAATAAAAGTAATAACCTTTACAATCTAATTGCATAGGCTAACCACCAACCGGTATGTCCTCTACGCGAAGTGCACGCGGTGGTGGAGCAATGAGTGGCAAAACGGAGCTCTGCCTCGGTCTTCCATTCCTTCGCGTCCTTGACCACTTGCAGTGTGCAAGCGCACACCGGCCGTGGGTACTGCTTGTAATTAGTGTCTGACACCACAAGCGCAGTGCTCGCAACAAAGTTCCCCTCATGGGGCCACCAACCAATATTTATCTTATAAATGCATACTCGGCAATATATAAAATTTCGAAGTCATTTTGAATTTGGGCGTTCACATTTTGAATTTGAGTGTTGACTTTGAGAATAACGCCGTGCAATGGTGTAGATCTTCGTAAGTATTCTCACTTTACCGGCAATCCTCTCCTCAACACGTGGGTCTCGTACATCGATAGGATTCTCAAGGAGGACCCCGATCGGGCGACTAGGCTGTTGAATACGCTGGCGCTGCGCTTCTCAGACAAAGCTTTGAACCAATTCCTCCGAGCAGCCATGAAGTTCCCCAGTATGGAAAAGGCTGCTACTACAATCCAGACGGAGAAGATATACGGATACCTGATGAATAACCAATCCCCACAAAAGGTCTTCAAGTGGCTAGACATTGACAACGTGGGGAATAATCTTCTCAGCGATCCTTTGTTCGCAAAGTGGATGAAGTATGCGAAGGAGTTCAACAAGAAGAATCCAAAGCACCAAGAATCATGGTTCACGCCAATTCTCATGAGCTATGACCCTGAGCTTGTGATCAAGACGGCGATGAACGATCCAAGCACTGTGAAAATTGCAAAACTCGTGCAGAGGGAGCTGTCCAAGCGCTGGTTAGATCTTAAGAAACCTCCTCAGGATGTGTTCCATTTGATTGGCCTAAACCATGCTGGTGATAAAACTCTTGCCAGTTCGGATTTTAAAGTATGGACCAAGTATCTGAATGACTTCAACCAGCGGTATCCCAAGGAAAAAACGACGATGCTCGACGGTCTCATGGATAACTACAACGAGATCAGTTTACTGCAAATATTCGATGCGGCGAAGAAGGACCCCCGTACGGAGAAACTGGCAACGAACTTGCAAAACGCACTAATCAACCAATGGATTGTTGTAAAGAAAAATCCGGCGGACCTTAAACGGAGGTTCAATGGAGTGCTAACCTCCGACGAAATGATCGCGAGATATGTCGAGAAACTCAAGGCGTTGTCAGGAACTACCTCATAACTGAGGCCTTAGAGATAAGTAGATCGGAGCTGGAATGTTGATAATGGAGAATATTCCTCGTATCTGTGTTTTGGTTTCGCCTTACTACTTTTGAGGAAACAAGCGTGACTTGTGATAAAGCGACTACTTAGTATTTAATAAGAAGCATAAGTAAACGCGAGTAGCCGCAGCAAACCCGCGCGGTGTATGTATTTGCAGACGCGGGCTCAGCGCCGAGAATTCCAGCGAACGTACACATTGCCGCAACTCGGGAGTTGGCTTTTCTACTGCGGGGTCAACGACATCGTTGGAGTCCAACGCTGCCAGATTGGCGCTACCGGGGCTGTCGTGGGAGAGTCATGGTATTTACCATTCCCAGCCTTCGTCGCAACCCACATCGCCCCAGCCACCGCCACATGGCTCCAGCCATCTCCCCACACCACGAACCTCGCGGACGTTCCTTTAGTGGGATTGTTCGGCACTCGCTTTTCGGTGTACTTGAACCGCTCAGTGAAGTGAGGACAGAGCAACAGCAACTTTCTAGCGTCGGTATGGTGCATGCGATCAAACGAAGTATCGGCAGATTTTCCCTTGTCGAGCCATGCCTATAGCTGCTGTGAGGTTACTGTCGAAGACGAAAACCAGTTCTTGAGTGACGGACGGCAAGGTCGCTCCTCATTGTCATCAACATCATCATCGTCGTCGTTGATGCCTAGCTCTCATGCTAATTTCAGCGGGGACGCCACCGAAATCAGACACGAGCCCGTCGCCAAATCTGCGTCAGTACGCATCACGAATTCAAGGAAAACCAAACCCACCAACCCTTGGAGATGCATCGTTCGAATCGGGCGCTGAAGAGCAAATTGGAAAATGTTGTATCATCGTTCGAATTGAGCGCTGAAACAACAGTTATCATACACTATAGACTGAACACGATAAAGCAAGAAGAACTACTACATACTTCAAATTGACATACCGCTCAGGGTTCTATGACTCATATATTACGAGGCATTTCCCGACACCGCATCGAGCTTCTTGATGTATCGCTCGATCATTTCGTCGGAAGTTGGCGCCCCTGAAAGTATCAGTTTAAGGTCCGCCGTCTTCTTCTTTTCCGCTAACCACGCCACTCTGCATATTTTCCGCCAATTTCTCCGTGCTGGGACCCTTTGTTGCCGCATCGAGCATACGCAGCAGATTTCTGTCGACGTCGCCAAGCACAATTAACATTGTTAAGCTGGTGGAGAAACAGTGGCTCAAGTACTGGCTAGACGAAAAGAGGCCCCCCAAGGAGGCGTTCAAGTTCTTGCGCCTTCACAAAATAGGCGAAA
Organism: Phytophthora fragariae; assembly: GCA_009729435.1. NCBI lineage: Eukaryota > Oomycota > Peronosporomycetes > Peronosporales > Peronosporaceae > Phytophthora > Phytophthora fragariae. The sequence goes on along the minus strand of QQOI01000021.1, from coordinate 275,661 downwards.
ATACTCTTGCCAGCCCAAAGTTTAAAACGTGGACCGAGTACCTGGATGACTTAAATCACCGATATCCTGAACAAAACGAGATCATGCTTGGCGGTCTGAGGGCAACATTCTGCATCTCCTTCTTGATCATTTTTATTGACGCCAACCCGCCTCTAATTCAGGATTCTTGGCGCATGGGTTCTTCTTCTTGATGAAATTCTTCACGTACTTCATCCACGTGTGGAACAGAGGATGGCTGAAAATTGATTCCCCCACGTCGTCAAGGACTTCTTGGGGGATTCGTTGCTCGTCAACAGCTCTTTCCATACTGGGGTGCTTCCTAGAAATAAGGAGAACTTGGTTCAGACGTTTGTCATCAAGAATGGTCTCCAATGTCGACAACATCGTCAACGCCTCAGAGGGATTCTCCTTGACAACGACATTCATATACGGAACCCACGTCTTGAGGAGAGGATTTTTGACGAAGACCATTGTGGGATCATTGAGCTTGAGCAACTTGAACACAGCTTTGACAGATTTTCCGCTGCTTAGCCACATCTCCAGTAGCTCAGATTCCAACTTTGTGGCAATGGTTCGTATGGCATCTTCCTTCTTTGCTGTACTAAGCATCTTCACCACATCTTCAACTCCATATCTCCGTGTCAACGTCTCGATCACTGTCGCTTTCATTTCGGGATACTTGGCGTCCACGTACTTGACCCAACTGTTGAACAGTGGATTCTCCAGCAGAGTATCGAGCGGTCTCTCGTACATGGTATTTCTCTCCCCGAGTCCGAGATGTACGAGAGCGTCATCAGGCGTTTTCCGACTTTTTAGCCAATCTTGGACATTTTTTCCTGCAGCTTGGTGGCTATACTTTTTGTTCCCATCACGATCTCCGCCACCTCGATCAGTTTGAAGAGAGCGACATCACTGAAGTAATTCAGGAGTGTCGGGATCATCGACGTCGGGTGTTCGGGGTACTTCGCGTTGAAAGCGTCCACGTACTTGGCCCAAGTGCTGAATCCCGGGTTGCTGAGGATGCTGTCCTTATGCACAATGTCGAGCGCCATAACACGGAAGACATCATCGGGGCCTTTTGCTTTGACTACCCAGTGTTGGATTTTCTCGGCTTGCAGTTTCGTGGCGAGATCTTCCGTTTTCCGGTTCTTGATGCCAGCTTCGATCAGTCTGTACAGACCAGTCTCGCCGTAGTAGGCAGTCAATGTGGAGACCACGGACGTTCCGTTCGTAGGATTTTTAGCATTCAGCTTTTCGACGTACTTAAGCCGCTGGGTGAACTGGGGGCTGAGCAGCAGATAGCCTTCTCCTTCGGTAAGCTTCATGCGAGCAAACACAGCTTCGGCAGATTTTCCCTTGGCGAGCCATGCCTCAAGCTGCTGTGGGGTTGCCGGTGCTGTCGGAGAGGACAATAAGTTCTTGAGTTTTTGCACTGTAGACAACCCCACTCGTCTTCACTGTCATCGTCGTCGTTGATGCCGCTAGATCTTAAGAGCCTCGTCGCGGATGTGCTAGTTTCACTTGTAGAGTGGATGCCACCGAAATCCCACACGATTGATGTGGAGCCCGTCGCCAATTCTGCATCAACCCAACTCACGAAGCTAAGGATAGCCAAGGCCACCAGCGCTTGGAGGCTACGCTGCTTCGCGGTATTTGCGTAGGCGGGTCCAGCGCCGAGTATTCCAGTGAGCCGGGCACTGCGCTCGCCAGGTGATATATTTTTGTTTCTCGCAGAGCGCAACGGGGCAAAGTATTACTCTTGGGTGCTCGAGTCGAGCACCTCCGGGTAGTCGAGCAGCTCCACTACCCGCTCTTTTCCAGACTGTGTACGGAGCCTCTGCCATACATCGATTGGTCACACCTTGCTCATCACTAGTAGTAAACTCATTGTGTTTTTATGTACATACATACCGAATTACCTTTGGTATACAATGCAATGTAATGTATTACGTGCTCGCGTAGCCTTAGTTATGACACGCAGGAAAAGGGGCAGACGTGGTCTTTATGTGGCCACGGTATTTGTCTTCACCAATAGATAACATTGCATGAACCATTCCTAAATTTGCGGCCGCAGCCACCAGGCGATGCCGTCCTTTAGACTGCCTTCTCTCCGTGCTAGCCATTGAATCAATTTGAATGGGATAGGCGGTGCGCGGCGTGATAGCAAAGGGTGCACGGCTGACTCCCGGAAGCGCAAGTACGTGTACAAGTACGCGATAACAAATAGAAGGTGATAACTAAGGCAATTAGGTACATGCAAAAAAAAGATCCAGAAATGGCTTGCTGCGGCGTATCGCCGTGTTGCAAGAGGCTGGCTGCGTACTCTGTCACTGGCTATTTGTCGACTTCTTGAGCATTTGAAGGCGCTAGCATTTATCAACTCGCTCTTCACTGACAAAAGAAGAGTTGCCAGACCTCAAGTCGAACGATGAGTGTCGTCTGCCTGATCGGATTGACCCTCCTCGCCTCCTTCGCGACAATTGATGCAGAGACGTCGGTGACAGGCCCCACACTTCCTGTGTCCGACTTTTCAACTTGGACTGGTGTCCACACGGCGAGCGAAAGTGGTATCTCCACGACGAGGTTTTTACGAGCTGGCTCTGTAGTCGACGATAGTGACGATGGCGAGGAGAGAGCAGGGCTGTCCGTGCCTATTGCCGAAAAGGCTAAAACCTTATTCTCGTCTTCGAAAGTGACCCCCGAGCGCCTTCAGAAATGGCTCGCTGAGGGGAAACCGGCTGACACAGTTTTCGCTCGCATGCGTCTTGGCAAGGCAGGAGAGTTCCTCCTGTTCCGCCCCCAGTTCACCGATTGGCTCAAGTACGTCGACGATTTGAGTGCCAAGAACCCCGCGAAGGCGACTTCCGCGTTGTCGACACTGACAGCTCATTACGGCGACGCAGCCCTGTACAAAATGATCGAAGAAGCCGCGAAGTTCGCGGACACGAAGGGCCTCGCTACGAAACTGCAAAAGGAGCAAATGCAATACTGGATAGTCACTGCAAAGGCCCCTGACGACGTCTTTCATACGATGAATCTTGACAATGTCAAGCGCTCTATTCTGAGCAACCCCAAGTTCACCGCTTGGACCAAGTATGTGGATGATCTCAACGCAAAGTATCCCGAGAAATCAGCGTTGATGGCCCCGGCGCTCTCAAAGTACTACAGTGATCGCGCTTTGATCGAAATGGCCGACGAGATGATAAGTGGTGGAGAATTCAAAAGCGTTGCCACCAAGATACAGGATGAACTGATTCACCTTTGGCTGAGCAGTAAAAAAACACCGGATGACGCGCTGGTAGAACTCGGTCTCGACCAGACAGCGGGTACTCTCATGATAAGCCCGCTTTTCAACACGTGGTTCAAGTACACGAATGCTTACACCACAAAGTACCCCCAACAGAAGTCGACAGTGATCGAGGCTTTAACACGGACGTTTGACGATATCGATGTACCGAGGATGCTTCAAAAGGCGAAAACAACAGATGCAACGCGAACCATAGCGAAACAATTGGAGTCGGCGCAGCTGGAGATGTGGTGGAACAGCGGGAAAAAGGTCGACGACGTATTCGAGCTACTAGATCTTCGTAAGTATTCTCACTTTACCGGCAATCCTCTCCTCAACACGTGGGTCTCGTACATCGATAGGATTCTCAAGGAGGACCCCGATCGGGCGACTAGGCTGTTGAATTCGCTGGCGCTGCGCTTCTCAGACAAAGCTTTGAACCAATTCCTCCGAGCAGCCATGAAGTTCCCCAGTATGGAAAAGGCTGCTACTACAATCCAGACGGAGAAGATATACGGATATCTGACGAATAACCAATCCCCACAAAGGGTCTTCAAGTGGCTAAACGTTGACAGCGTTGGGGATAACCATCTCAGCGATCCTTTGTTCACGAAGTGGATGAAGTATGTGAAGGATTTCAACCAGAAGAATCCAAAATTCCAAGAATCATGGCTCAGGCCAATTCGTGTGGAAAACAACCCTAAGCCCGTCAAACAGATGATCAAGACGGCGATGAACGATCCCAGCACTGTGGAAATCGCAAAATTGATGGAGAGGGAGCGATTCAACCACTGGCTAGATGAGAAGGATCCTCCTCGGCACGTGTTTCATTTCCTCGACCTCGACAAGATTGGTAAAAAACTCTTGCCAGTTATGATTTCGAAATATGGGCCAAGTATCTGAATGACTTCAACCAGCGGTATCCCAAGAAAAAATCGACGATGCTCGACGGTCTCATGGATAACTACATCGAGATCAGTTTACTGCAAATATTCGATGCGGCGAAGAAGGACCCCCGTACGGAGAAACTGGCAACGAACTTGCAAAACGCACTAATCAACCAATGGATTGTTGTAAAGAAAAATCCGGCGGACCTTAAACGGAGGTTCAATGGAGTGCTAACCTCCGACGAAATGATCGCGAGATATGTCGAGAAACTCAAGGCGTTGTCAGGAACTACCTCATAACTGAGGCCTTAGAGATAAGTAGATCGGAGCTGGAATGTTGATAATGGAGAATATTCCTCGTATCTGTGTTTTGGTTTCGCCTTACTACTTTTGAGGAAACAAGCGTGACTTGTGATAAAGCGACTACTTAGTATTTAATAAGAAGCATAAGTAAACGCGAGTAGCCGCAGCAAACCCGCGCGGTGTATGTATTTGCAGACGCGGGCTCAGCGCCGAGAATTCCAGCGAACGTACACATTGCCGCAACTCGGGAGTTGGCTTTTCTACTGCGGGGTCAACGACATCGTTGGAGTCCAACGCTGTCAGATTGGTGCTACCGGGGCTGCCGTGGGAGAGTCGTGGTATTTACCATCCCCAGCCTTCGTCGCAACCCACATCGCCCCAGCCACCGCCGCATGGCCCCAACCACCTCCCCAACCCCACTAACCTCTCGGACGTTCCTTTAGTGGGATTTTTCGGTTCCTGCTTTTTTCAGTATACTTGAGCCGCCCAGTGACCGCAACAGCGACTTTCTAGCGTCTGTATGCGATCAAACGAAGTATCGGCAGATTTCCCCTTGTCGAGCCAGGCCTAAAGCTGCTATGAGGTTACTGTCGAAGACGAAAACCAGTTCTTGAGTGACGGACGGCACGGTCCCTCCTCATTGTCATCAACATCATCGTCGTCGTTGACGCCACTGGCTCTCATGCTAATTTCAGCGTGGACGCCACCGAAATCAGACACGACTGGTGTGGAGCCCGTCGCCAAATCTGCGTCAGTACGCCTCACGAATTCAAAGAAAAACCAAGCCCACTAACCCTTGGAGATGCATCGCTCGAATCGGGCGCTGATACAACAGTATTGTCGTTCCGTATCTCATATTCGTCAACCATGACGCCGAAATGCGCATATCGTCATCGACAGCATTGTCGTAATAGAAAGTTGTCAAGCGCGATGGGCCGTAGTATTGATCGTTGGCTATCTATCATACAGTATAGACTGAAAACAGTAGAGCAAGAAGAACTACTACATACTTCAAATTGAGAATGCAGCCTTGATTTACCGCTCAGGGTATTATGACTCATAACTTACGAGGCAATTCCCGACACCGCGTCAAGCGCCTTGACGTATCGCTCGATCATTTGGTCCTAAGTTGGCACGCCTGAAAGCATCAGTTTAAGGTCCACCGGTTTCTTCTTTTCAGCTAACCACCTCTTGACAAGGCTACTCTACATATTTGTCCGTGCTGGGGTTCTTTGTTGCCGAATCGAGCATCCGCAGCAGATTCCTGTCAATGTAGTTTTCCCTCACCGTCGAGCATGATCTCGCTTTGTTCGGGATGTCGATGATTGAAGTCATCCAGGTACTTGGTCCACGTTTTGAACGTTGTCTTTTTGCCTACGTTCTGGGGGATAGTATAGAGCACTTAGAAACTCGAATACAGGTATTAATATTAATAATACACACATACTTGCAGGGTCTTAGGGGCGAGGAACGATCCACAGTGGTGATGGTGGAGAAGGCAGGATAGCCACTGATAAGCTGCTGAAGTCAACCTACAACATCAGGGCATATCGTTTTGAGGAACTTCGTGTGGGTGACAAAATCACGTTATTAACCCTTTCGCGGTAAAAGGGCACAAAATCCGCCCTTTAAGGGCTTTGCAAAACACGGTGTGAAAACAGGCCCTCCAAGGGCGCATTTTGTGCCTTTTTAGCTTTTTAGCCTGTCGCCTCTACCGGATTTTGTTTCTACCAATCAGAACAGAGGGTGCAGGCGCATGCGTGGCGCATGAGTGGAAATGGCCGTAATTTATCGTGCCACGTCGCCGGAATCACCTTGACTTACGGCCATAAACTGGGACTCACCATCTTTTTCTTTTATCTTACCAAACCAGCCCTCGCTCCCAGCCACTCAGTGCCATTCGTTTCGGACATACAAAAATCAATATATTTGCACAAGTCAGTGGCATCGAGGCCATAGTAATTTCAAGTCATTCACACCTCTTTCTGCCTGCCCCATGGGCACCACCTTCCTTGATTGGGAGGACAAACAGCTAGTTCAGATTGCGCTGGAGTTCAAGAATGAAGGAATACGAGTGACATGGGCGTATGTGGCGCGGCGCATGAGATCGAAGCGGACAGCCAGTCAGCTCCGGTTGCGACTTGCCACTCTCAAGCGCACGTACGGCAAGGAAATCAGGAACTTCCCGCGCTGTTTCTTTACTAGTTCTACGCCAGGACAGCGTTTACTTTCCTCGGATAGACGCCCACCTCACACGACGAATCGGCGCTCGCGACCATCTCTCTCGCCGCCGGTAGCAACGGCATCATCGGTGCCGCAGCCCCGCCGGCGACATTCAATCCCACCAGTGGCGAAGGATCCAACCGGTTCAGTGGGGGTGGAGTCGGCGAATGCAGTAGTGGGGGCACTGACCGGTGGAGCATCAGTGGAGACAGCCGGAGCGCTGTGGAGAATGACGGCGGATGCAGCAGCGGGGGAGCCCACTCGAGCAGCGGTGAGGAGAGCGGCGGATGCAGCGGCGGTGGCGCTGGCCGGATCAGTTTGGCAGACAGTGGCGGCAGCAGCTGAGGAGTCCATGCGAGCAGCGGTGGGGAAGACAGCGGCGGCAACAGCCGAGAAGCCCACTCAAGCAACGGTGGGGGAGACAGTGGTGGCAGCAACCACCGGGGAGCCCGCTCGAGCAGCGGTGAGAGAGACAGCGGCGGCGGCAGCTGCCGACGAGCCCAGTCAAGCAGCGGTAAGGAGAGCGGTGGAGGCAGGAGCGGTGGAGACGGTCGGGGTAGTGGTGGAGATGGCGGCCGATGATGAGGCGGAAGTGGTCGATGCACTGGTGAAATCGTATGAGAAGGCGGCAGTGCTCCAACTGCCTGATGCTATACGCGTGCTCGCGTCCATTTTTAACGACGTCACCGCTAATGATATTCGCCAGAAGTCAGGGAGAACTCATGGTAATGCGGGCGAGCTACTTCCGGTGGGTGTCGCCGACATGCTTGCAGCGATAGAGCCACTACACGCGTCGGATGTGTTCCTCGACATCGGCGCGGGGATAGGCAATGTGCTGGCTCAAGTTGCGCTGACGACAACGGTCAGGAGGTGCATTGGCGTCGAGGTTCGTGCTGAGCTATGCTCGCTCGCTATACGGCAAATTCGGCAGCATACCGACGCATATCCGCAGCTTCGCAAGGTGGCCATGAAAGCTGCGGATGTGCGGGACGTACTGCTGTCAACTCAGCCTCCAACGTCCGAAGCTACGGTTATCTTCGCGAACTACTTTCTGTTTGAAGAAGCCGCTAAACTTGTTGTAGCTCGCGAGCTAAGCGCAATGCCAAAAGCACGAATCGTTGCTTCGACTTCGCTCTTTTGTCCGAGGCACAGATCGAGGTGCCCAGAGTCATTTTGTGCTCGCTGGAAGCTCACACGACAACTGAAGGTACAATGCAGTTGGAAGTCAGCTTTAACGTCTCTATACATTTACTTGTGGAGTTGAATACATTCGTGCACTTCTTTCATATCAACGCTGTGGCCAGTGTCGACATGGCCGCCTCTACCAGCAGCTCGGTCCCGCGATGAAGACCGTAGTGGTGCTTGCACCAACCCGACGGACATGCCAACATGGCCGTCGTTCAGCAGCAGCTTGTGTCAGCCTGGCGCCAGCACCAGCTCGACCATACTGGTGTCGACGTCGTGCTGCTGCTTTTCCTCCACCGCCTTCACGTCATGTCCGCGACCAGCCGCATCTTCAGTGTCCGGGTCCAGCAGCACATCCCGCTTCGGGGTCCTTGGCGGAAGCTCGGCCGCCACATCCAGCAGTTCGGTGCTGGTCACGTCCAGCAGCAGCTCGGCCCCGCGATGAACGCCGTAGTGGCGCCGTCCAGCGACACCTTTGGTCGACTGTTGCCCGGAGTTCAGTGGCCGCTCGATACATTTAGTGCATATATCTGGATGTTTATATGGCCAAACACATCCATGCCTACCACATCGTTGAGGCCTCGCTCGGGCATAACTACAGCACAATTTCGCGAACGACTGCAGGTTTTGTAGTCAATTCAGGAGCCGGCTGGGAAGGTTCACTTCCAGTCGCGGCAGCTTTTAGTTGAGCGAGCAATGAGCCCCGACGGATGTTCCCTTTGGTCGTGAATAGATTCTTGGGAAAATAAAACTTGTGGAACTTATCCCAGCAAGTCCATGATTGCTGTGGGCATATCCAGGTCGTTGGTATCGTTTCGTTCACTTCGCGGCAGAGGCACACACCATGCGTGAGGCAATATGTTGTTACCTCCGTAGGGTAGCGATCTTCCCATCGACAAACTATGCACCTACGCCGCTTCCTGCTCTTCTTGTCATGAATTTGCTTCGAAGCAACGGCAGTGCACCGCCGGAGTGGACTGTTAGCGCTGGGTGTCGACCGTCGAGTTGGTGTCACGGAATTCTCACCGTCGCCCACGCCCAAACTTGCGTCTTCCAGCCGTGCTCCGAAGATCATACGACCCTCGCTCGGGGCTTCGGCCCACTTGCCGTTCATGAGCTCGCTAGCCAAGTCCATCACAAACTGCCGGTGCGGATCACGCGCGGTTGGGTCGGGTCTTGCCAGTCGGCGCGTCAAGTACGCGTTCGACCGTGCAACGTCAATCATGGCTAGTGCAAGTTTCTTGTGCCATCTTTTGTAAGAATGGCCGTCAGCGATAGAAAATCTGCCTCGAATCTGATCTAGTCGGTCGACGCCCTGCATGTTTCGGTTGTACTCGCCAACGCATGTTGGGGCTGCATATTCGCCAGCCGAATTGCCTACCATTCGGGATACCGGCGTAATAGTAGATGGATCGGCGTTGGACACCATGTTGACAACATCGCCATCGCACCACGAGGCAGCAATCATGCTGTAGTCATAGGAGACCGCCTGGCGGAGATCACCGTGGGTACACTTCTTTTCATCGAGGATGGTATGTCGAGGAAAGTGTTTGCTGTTCGACTTGATCGTACCTCGACCATACAGGCCTTTGAGTTCAAGAGCTTGCAGTAGTTGGACCGACGTGTAGTAATTGTCCATGTTCACGATTCGTTTAGTACCGAAGAACGGCCGCACCACTTCCAGCAGGTGCTGGCGAATTTTCGACACCAGGTCAAACTCTTCCCGCAGCAACCGGGCCTCTGCATGACCAACCACACCGTCAAGTCGAGTTCCAACATCGCATCTATTACAATGCAATTTGTAGTTGATTGCGATCCACGTGGACGAGCAGCAGACAACGTAGAGGCGAAAGTGGTATTTTCCAGTAGGCTTCATGGGATTGAAAACGATCATATGCCTGCCTTGCCGTGACCGACACGCGACGCTGGCTTCATCTAGAGTCACATTTCGCCCAACGTCGATGTAGAGGCCGCCGGTGACTTTAAGCAGGTTCAACAGAGGTCTGATACTAGCAGCAGCGTCGCTATCCTGCGTGGTAGGCACCGCATTGAAACTCAAGCAGCGCCGCAGCAGTTTATATAGGTTGAGGGACATCACACTGTCGAGCGAGATCGAGCTCCCGCCAAAAATCAAGTCCTCTGGTTGCTGGCCCCAGTAGTTTGCGTATTCTCCTTTGTCGTTCAAAGCCATGTAGAACATTATACCGAAGAAAGCCATCAATTCGTCGAGTGTGAACGCCCTTGAGATTTTGATGCCGTAGGTAGTTGCGTATAGGTTGGTCTCGTACAGGACTTGGCGCCAGAAATACACCGGCAAGTAGGCAACGAAGCTTGAGGACGCCGAATGCTCGAAAATGTGCTTGTAGGCCGGACGGAGAGTAGTCATCACTGAGCCATCGGCGCGCTCGAAAAGGTCGGAAGGCGCCTCAATTTCTCCCGTGGGTTCGAAGCGTAAGCTTTGAATGGCCTCCACTTCCTCTAAACTGGTCGGAAGTAAAACCCCAGGATCGTATTCCTCGTAGTGGTCGGCCACCTCCAGATCGTCATCGTCATTCACGGCGATATCATCATCCACGTCACCCCTCACAAGTTCTTGCCAATCTGGGTTGTCCTTTGACCGGGTAAGTGCTTCGTAATTGGTGATGCCACGCTGAACACTGCCAACACTAACATGTTCTACCACGTTCTGGAACTGGCTATCAAGCCACCGGATCTCAAAGAGAGAAGCGAACTTGCCTCGCATGAGTCGTCGGCAAACACGTCCCACGATGAACGCTGTGCCAACTGGACGGTATAGCTTGGACTTCATCCAGGACTCAAGTGCGGGGGTGAATGCAACCAACTTGTCGAGATAAGCTTCTTGTAGCAGCATCGGGGGCGTTCTCGTAGGCCGTTTTGATGAATTAGGCGTTCCTCCAGGAGTAAGGTTTCCAGTGACTGAAGATTGAGGTGTTCCTATAATGTCTTGTATTCTGCCTACTGCAAATATATGTCGACATAACCTCCATCAGCAACAGCATCGGAGGCTAACACAATGATTACACGTACCACCTGTCGTGCCACTTCCGTCACCGCGACCTCCTACACGACCACGTCCTGCGCCACGACCTCGTCCGTGCCCGCGCTGGCCGCCGGTTTGTCCAGCACCGGCGGCAGCACCTTGAGCATCTTGGCCGGCGAGGCCGCGAGCTTCGCCATCGTCGCTTGGCGTTGCTGCTGGTGCTGCAGCGGTGGCGGCGGCGACGGCTACTGAGGCTTCTGTGACTGCTGCTGCGGTTGCTGGTGGGCACACAATCAATACCGACCATCGTTAGAATTGCACAGATCCAAACCCGCAAAACACGCCACATACCAGCTGCCGCACCACCGCGACCTCCTGCACGGCCACGTCCTGCGCCACGACCTCGTCCGTGCCCGCGCTGGCCGCCGGTTTGTCCAGCACCGGCGGCAGCACCTTGAGCATCTTGGCCGGCGAGGCCGCGAGCTTCGCCATCGTCGCTTGGCGTTGCTGCTGGTGCTGCAGCGGTGGCGGCGGCTACGGCTACTGAGGCTTCTGTGACTGCTGCTGCGGTTGCTGGTGGGCACACAATCAATATCGACCATCGTTAGAATTGCACAGATCCAAACCCGCAAAACACGCCACATACCAGCTGCCGCACCACCGCGACCTCCTGCACGACCACGTCCTGCGCCACGACCTCGTCCGTGCCCGCGCTGGCCGCCGGTTTGTCCAGCACCGGCGGCAGCACCTTGAGCATCTTGGCCGGCGAGGCCGCGAGCTTCGCCATCGTCGCTTGGCGTTGCTGCTGGTGCTGCAGCGGTGGCGGCGGCGACGGCTACTGAGGCTTCTGTGACTGCTGCTGCGGTTGCTGGTGGGCACACAATCAATATCGACCATCGTTAGAATTGCACAGATCCAAACCCGCAAAACACGCCACATACCAGCTGCCGCACCACCGCGACCTCCTGCACGACCACGTCCTGCGCCACGACCTCGTCCGCGCCCGCGCTGGCCGCCGGTTTGTCCAGCACCGGCGGCAGCACCTTGAGCATCTTGGCCGGCGAGGCCGCGAGCTTCGCCATCGTCGCTTGGCGTTGCTGCTGGTGCTGCAGCGGTGGCGGCGGCGACGGCTACTGAGGCTTCTGTGACTGCTGCTGCGGTTGCTGGTGGGCACACAATCAATATCGACCATCGTTAGAATTGCACAGATCCAAACCCGCAAAACACGCCACATACCAGCTGCCGCACCACCGCGACCTCCTGCACGACCACGTCCTGCGCCACGACCTCGTCCGTGCCCGCGCTGGCCGCCGGTTTGTCCAGCACCGGCGGCAGCACCTTGAGCATCTTGGCCGGCGAGGCCGCGAGCTTCGCCATCGTCGCTTGGCGTTGCTGCTGCTGCTGCGACGGCGGCAGCTGCTGTGGCTTCTGTGGCTGCTGACATACGGTTATTTCAGACCATCGTTAGCACTGCATAGATTCAAAGCCGGAAACACACACCGCTTTACTGGACACAAACCTACAGACACCATACCCGTCGCTTCAGCTGCGTAGCGGAGAACAGCGGACTCTCCTAGAAGAAAATCAACTCCTTCCTGGCCATCAGGGTTGCCTCTCGGCCTGATGTACCGAAAGCGAAGGTCCAAGCTTTGTCTGGGAGGTGGTTTTGAGGTCCACCCGGCGCATTTCATCCACGCCCACGCGTCATTAAACGCGACCACACCACCAAGGTCGCTTGCCCCTGGAGCAGGTTGCGATGACTGCCGCCGTCGCCGCTTTCTCGTGGTTGCGCCCCCATTCTCCGCCGGACGCTTCGGCATTCCGGCCACCGGAGCAGATTTGATTGTGTGTGGGTGGCGTTCCATGTCCCAGAACAATAAGTTCCAAGGGGTGTGATTTAGATTATAATTGTCTGCTGTTTATAACTGATACGCATCTGTTTGGAGAGGTATCAGGTTATAGGTTCGCGCCAAAATTTCGCGCCCTGATCTTTGGATGAGAAATACGGTACATAACATAGTAAAAGCAAGATATTTGCGTACGAAAGTATATAATATATATTCATCGGCGCTTATTGCATAGTAATAACAAGATATTTGCGTCTATCGCAGTACAATCACAGCCAGATCATATGACATTGCTGAGATTGCGTGAAAGAGCAGTAATGACCGTAGAGCTTGGTTAGGCCTCGATATAATATATATATATATATATATATATATACCACACCACACACAAATCAAATGAATTTGAGCCGTGAAGTAAAAGGACTTACTTAGCGGTTCCGCCCCCCTTGCGGGGGACTTCTGTGTCATCGCTGCGGGACTCGAACCATGCTGTGCCTTGTGGTTGGTACACCGCTAGACCACTCCACCAATGCCACCGTTTGTCGCTGAAGCCCAAATCTCTGATACTAATTGATGTACGGTCCATGCGTATGCGTCATTCGTGGCGCGTCATCGCGCAGCCGTTGCGTAGACGCGGACACCACCGCAAATTACGGCAAAAAATACGCCGGATTTCAGCCAATGAATACTGAATTCGTCCAGTCAACGCTGGAAAATAAATTATTAGCCAATCAGTTTTTTCTCGAAAAAAGTACCGTGAATTTGTAAAATGGCGCATTTTGTGCCCTTTTAGACCCCCTGCCTTTCTCTATTCTGCATCCGGGAGGATTGTAAACAGCAGGCGGGCCTCTGGCCAGTACCGTGGAATCGTAAAAGGGCGAATTTTGTGCCCTTTTAGGACGAAGTATCTTGACCTTGTATAGTATAGTTTATCCAAGGGGCTCGCGAAAGGGTTAATATAATGCTCACCTTTGGAGCTTTTGAGAAGTCTCTCGAGGAACTCGGCGCCGACGCTGTCGCCGAAGGAGGAAACCTCGTCATGTGGTCCGACTTACAAGTTCAAGGACTCACTGCACAAGGTATTCATCTCGAAGTACCACGACGTTCGCATCGACAACCAGATCGAGACCGACACGCTCGCGCCTGATCTTGTTGCGCAGGGCACAAGAGGGCAAGCTGCTCAAGTACGAGCCCGCCTACTTCTCGCAACGACCACTCTTTCGCGCCCTTCAAATCTGTGCTGTTGACTGCATGCGTGTAAGAGGCGCGAGGCGCTAGTTCCTATCTCTAAATATGTAGGTGATGCTTCATACACCAACATTTTTTCTTAATGCATTAGTTCTTAGATGGGCCTCGTGCTTCTCTCCTGTCTACGGACGATGATATACTCGTTCCCACCACTTCGCGACTGAACAGCGGTGGGGCTGGGATCGGAACTGGTTCTGGAGTTACAGACGCAGACGCAGATACTGAGCTTACAGACGTAGGTGTAGTGAGGCCGGTTGTGACTTCAGGTCCAACAGGCAGCACAGAAGCTTTGGAGCGCTGTCCTAACAGCCTCGACGACGGCGGAGACACGCTTGGGTCGGGTTGAGTCGCAAGTTTCTTGGTGCAGATGAGCGGCACATTGTGCTTTGGGAAGAACTTCGTCGTTTCGCGGGGACTGTGGCTGGGACTCGAACTCCAGTTAGCCTTAATGTTGCGAGCCTTCTGACACCGGTGGATAAAGAGCAACATGCTAGTTGCGGCTCGCATCCGTCTCAGCGGGCTTAGCTTGTGCATATCGCGGTGCGCGAGCTTGACGACTCCGCTAATGGTAATGACCGCTCCGACAGAGAACATAGCGAGTGAGAGGGGTGGCATTTGCGCGAACTCCTTAAAGTAAACACCGCCGCCAAAGATGGACACGGAGATGAAGAAGCACTGGAACACTGGCACAACGAAGACGGCATCAAACTTCTGCAGCCCATGAGCGAGCCAGTGGATCTGCATGAAGACGCAAAGGAACATGCTGAGAGTGATGGCGTAGGCGCCGAACGTCACGAACTGGTTGTCGCCCTCGATCGTCGTCTTCATGAGCTCCGCCATGGACTTGGCAAACAGCACGGACTGCGCACCGAAGATCCCGGACAGAGCCGGGTAACTCACTGGATGCAGCTTGCGAAAGCGCTTGTACTCGGGTGATGCTCTCCCATAATGCTTGAGCGTTCGCTCCATCTTGCGCGTAAGCAGGAAGAGGACGACGCACGAGACGCACATGAGGATCGCATATACCGTAAAGAGCGGCTCTCGGTAGAGCGCAACGAGTTCGTGCACAGTGTAGCACTTGCTCTCCTTCTCGGCGAAGGTGGCGACCACGATGATGCCCAGTAGCACTAGCGCGGTGCCAATAGCGTCGGACTTTGTGAACTTCTCCTTGAGAAATAGCGACGCGAAGACCACGTTTGCAACCATGGTAGAACCTCCGACTGGGGTCGCTAGCGACTGCGGCAGGAAGCCGAGGGCTACGAAGTCGAGGATGCTGCCGCCCACCACGAGCAATAGTCCGATCACCCAGAGCGGCTGACGGAAGTAGCCGCGCTTGTCGCCAACGCTGCGGCCCTTGGCTTCGCGCATGAAGGAGAACTTCTGCAGGTTGACGCCCATGTTGGTGCAGATGGAGCCGACGATACTCAGGATCACGCCCACGTACCAGAGGCTGTTGGACTTCTCGGCGTGCTCGCTGCAGCCCATAGCTCGGATCGCGCGGGAGGCGACGGTGCTAACGCTTGAGGGTCTCTCGTTGTGCTTCACTTCACGGCCCCACTCGCAGCAGCTCGGTATTTATACAGCGGCTAAGTCGGCCATAAAGCGTGTCATAAGATCCGCCAGCAATAGCAGAGTTGAAGAGTCAGATAACACTTGGTTTGTATATGCTCCAAGTTGAAGTGAATGTAGCCATGTTAGAAGGCGAGCGTGACGCGGCAAGTTGGATGGCTACTGTAGCGCCGTCTTGTAACTGGCCCGCGACAAGATTAATGACGGACGCACGGCAAATGGTGTTGCCTCTTCAAGCTAATATAATTTGGCAATGGCGGTTCTGATGCCAAAACTCCAGGACGAGACGCCAAACATTGGCACGGCAGAGTCAAGCCCCTCGCCGCCCATAGCAAGCACGAAACACCGTCAGCTGAGGGCGTCCGCGATGCGTTGCATCACCTTGCTTGCTCGTTTTGCACGCTGGCTGGCTTGCAAAGTGCAACAGCGAAATATTGGACCGATTCCCGTAGGCTATTTTCGTACAGATTTCGTGTCTAAAAAATCGTGTCCAGATCTCGTACAGCCCGCAGGCCGCTTGCTGTCTAAATGTCTAGATTCGGTACAGATCCGAGGAGCCACTTTCAAGTTGAAGTGACCCTCACCCACGCACGTCAATAGTACTCCCTGGCAAGCCCCACCACTCAGCAGCGATCATGGTGCCTGCAAGCAAGCGCTGCGGGCCCACAGGGACAGCGATTCTGATACTGGACCGATTCCCGTAGGATCTGTCGCGGCCATTTTGTACAGATTTCGTACAGAATTCCATAAAACGGCCATTTCTAGACAACTCGAGTCCGCCGTCGACTCGACAGATTTCACTTCTGTCGGAGGGTACCCCCCCCTCCGACAGATTTCTAGATGTGTAGATGGTATGGCTAGAATGGTGAATATTGCTCTCTCACTCCTGCACTGCTCACTGGGGCTGCTGACACTGGCAAGCATAGTGCGGACGACGAAGACGAGTTCATCGACGAGTCTACTAGCGCTGCCGCCGCAATGCCGGCGCGGGGCGAGGCCACCTGCAAGCGGTGTCAGCGAGACAGAAGCAGTCTGATGAGGGTGGATTTGCCACGGAACTCGAGATCCCTGTAAATACGCCCTCATCAGACTGCTTATGTCTCCTGCTAGGAAATGACGCTGCGTTAAGCTGGCCTCGTCCTCCACAGTCACGTTGTGGTATTTGACTAATTTCAACCGCTAGAACACGGGTGACGGGGCGGCGAGTCTTCCCACTCGGTGACACCGGCATTAGAATGTATAATAGTTACGCAGTCGAAGGCCGTGATAATGTCACGGCCCTCGACTGCCGCAAGACGCTCATTGAACAAATGGCGGGCCCGTTCGAGCCACTTGGTTCATTGATGATAGTTAGCAGCGCCATAGTATCGGAATCGCTGTAGCCTTGCGGCCCTGTGGGCCCGCAGCGCTTGCTTGCAGGCACCATGATCGCTGCTGAGTGGTGGGGCTTGCCAGGGAGTACTATTGACGTGCGTGGGTGAGGGTCACTTCAACTTGAAAGTGGCTCCTCGGATCTGTACCGAATCTATACATTTAGACAGCAAGTGGTCTGCGGGCTGTACGAGGTCTGTACACGATTTTTTAGACACGAAATCTGTACGAAAATAGCCCACGGGAATCGGTCCACTATGGCGCTGCTAACTATCATCAATGAACCACGTGGCTCGAACAGGCCCACCATTTGTTCAATGAGCGTCTTGCGGCAGTCGAGGGCCGTGACATTATCACGGCCTTCGACTGCGTAACTATTATACGTTCTAATGCCGGTGTCACCGAGTGGGAAGACTCGCCGCCCCGTCACCCGTGTTCTAGCGGTTGAAATTAGTCAAATACCACAACGTGACTGTGGAGGACGAGGCCAGCTTAACGCAGCGTCATTTCCTGGCAGGAGACAGAAGCAGTCTGATAAGGGCGTATTTACAGGGATCTCGAGTTCCGTGGCAAATCCACCCTCATCAGACTGCTTCTGTCTCGCTGACACCGCTTGCAGGTGGCCTCGCCCCGCGCCGGCATTGCGGCGGCAGCGCTAGTAGACTCGTCGATGAACTCGTCTTCATCGTCCGCACTATGCTTGCCAGTGTCAACAGCCCCAGTGAGCTGTGCAGGAGTGTGTGAGCAATATTCACCATTCTAGCTATACCATCTACACATCTAGAAATCTGTCGGAGGGGGGGGTACCCTCCGACAGAAGTGAAATCTGTCGAGTCGACAGCGGACTCGAGTTGTCTAGAAATGGCCGTTTTATGGAATTCTGTACGAAATCTGTACAAAATGGCCGCGACAGATCCTACGGGAATCGGTCCATTGACGTTGACCATCAATTGCGCGCGAAGCGGCGCGCCCACCAGATTCATTGCATGTCACTGCTCGGCGGCACTAACGTTCCAAAGATCTTCCCGGCCTGCTTGGGCTCGTGTTGCTTATCTATTCACTTGGACTGTATTACCGGCGCCTTTCATTCACTACTTGCTACCTGCGAGCAACCAACGCCAAAGCCACTCGCTCCTACGAAACGCTACACTATGACAACTAAGCTTCAGTTAGTACCTCTTTCAGCACAGAATGGACTGCAACGACATGGGTACACTCGCTCGGCGAGTGTTGAGGTGCTGAGCCTCCGGGTCGGGTGCGGCCGTCCCACTCCCGGCCTCCTCGTCGTCCGAGAGTCCGGCCTTTGCCGCCAGTTTCTTGCGGCCCTTGGATCGACCGCCGCGCTTGACCATCTCCTCAGAGGCGGGGGACGCCAAACGGCCGGCCGAGATGCCCTTGGCCGCCGTGTTGGGGTCCTGCATGATGCACTCGAGCGTGTACTCGAAGGCCGCGATCTTCTTGGCGATGTACTCCTTGTTGGAGCCCTTGGCCACGCCCAGCGACTCGCGCAGCATGTCGATGCTCTTCTGCAGGCTGCGGATCTGGCGGTGCGGCCAGCGCTGGATGCCGTGGCGGCGGCAGATCTTCTTGAGCAGCGTGGCGCAGATGCCGAACTTGCGCGCCACGGCGGCGATGGGCATGTTGAAGCACGCGCGCAGGTCCTCGAGCTGCACCACGGGCCCATAGCGTTTGTTGCCACCGCGCAGCGTAACGCTGCGAGACGGTGACGGGGAAGCTGAAGTTGGTGGATGCAGCGGCAGCTTGAAGGCCATGGGGCTCACGGAGCTGAAGGCGTCGAAGTTGAAGACGTCGGCGGGGCTCGAGGCCCCGGATGGGGCAGTGGGTAAAGACACCTCCACGCTCAGGCCGCGCATCTTGCTGCGGTAGAAGGCACTGGACGGCGACTTTGGCTGTGGCTCGAGCTTGAGGTTGTTGGTGGCGGGGCTGTCGCGCTTGAGCGACATGAGGATCTCGCCCATGAGCATGTCGTCGACGCTGAGCGATGTGGCCATTGGGACGAGAGTGTCGAGGTGCGCGTGACGAAGCGGATCGAGTTGTGATGGCCATTGCATTGCAGAGACGAGGGAGGGAACGAGGGCGACGTCGACGCGTGCCCACCCGCCTTCCATTTTCACGCGTGACTGCATTTCACTATGCGGCGGAGCGGGAACAGCCGCTAAACTTCAAAAACCTGCGGGACTCGATTGGTTGCCGCGCTCTGCGCTGCATGGGATCAGATGGGGTGCATACAAACAGCAAGTTAAGGATGTGTTCTCGCAGGTTCTCGCGGCATGGTTCTGCGCCCCATCCCTCCGCATCCCTTCGAGCGCCTTGCTGCGACCTTCGCGCCACCTCGCGCCCCTTCGGCCACCCGAGACACTGGCGCGAGATCTTTGACGCAGCTGCTATCGAGTCCCAGAACTGACTGGCAGCGGCGATGACGGCCTTAATACGTCAATGTTTTGCCTTTATTCACGACCTGTGCGCCTGAATACGCGGCAGTGCTGGTATTGAAGTGCTCGGGCGCCACTGGCGGAAGGGGGGGGGCATTCCGCCGCCTAGATCGGACGGACGCTGCGACACTGGATTGACGCCACCGTATCATCCACCCTGCTGACTTTTGGCCAATCACATGCACCGACCTTGCGTGTCAGCGTATGACGGTGTGTCGACGATCACCAGTCGAACTTCAATGCGGACCTCCCCGCACGCACGGTCTCCGCTATCCGCAGTCACCGGCATCGAGTCTGGCATGACGTTGTGTGACTGGCATTCGCTTCGGGTCCTAGCAAGAAAAGGCTTGGAGGATTGATGGTGACACAGTTGACAGGTGTACTGTATCAGCCTGCCAGGCTGAGCCTGGGCCACAACGAGATGGCGGAGTGGGTACAAACACAACCTACCGTAGGTACCGTCGACCCGGGGTAAATGTGTAGATGCGCTATGGTATCGATCCACGAAAATTGAATCGGTTGAGGAGCGAATGCTGCCCAGGTTAGCATAACTCCCTCGTCGGGATAATTGACATTGTACTGGGTAAAATATCTACTTTTGATATGGGTAAATGACCAAATCGGTATGAAATTGGAAATTAAATGCCAAATCGGTATATTTTGTGACTGGATCGGTATGAAGTGAGCAGATGGTATATTTTTAATTTTGTAAGTATGTTTCACAAAAAATAATGCCCAAACCGGTATGTACGAAATATGATTAATGAGTGTTGTGCATCCAATACTCCAAGGCTTTCCTTATCATACCCCCACCGCAACAACAATACCACCACCACCAACGAAGACAGCACGCGGTGGTGGTAATGGTGGTGGTGGCAGTGAGTTACGCCAAAGAGCATTCATGTATTTTGTACGACGGTCAGTGCGATAATAGTAGGTTACTACAAAATTAGCTACGTGTACCGAGACGATGCGTGGCGGTCTGTGCGAGTGCGTCATCGCTGACGCTGAGCGAGAGTGTGCATTTATTGACCCGCACAGATAGCTTACAGTGTCGCCGTATTTGCAACGCTGGAAAGCCGTGGAAAGCTGAACAATGTTTCGTAGTACTTTAATGAAGTGAC
Source organism: Phytophthora fragariae (assembly GCA_009729435.1). Lineage (NCBI taxonomy): Eukaryota > Oomycota > Peronosporomycetes > Peronosporales > Peronosporaceae > Phytophthora > Phytophthora fragariae. The sequence continues at coordinate 255,164 of QQOI01000021.1, read as the reverse complement.
CACATAGTAATACATGTTCACCCAGTCATTCACGGTGTGTGACATTGCACGTACCGATAGACCAGCAGGATGCAGTTACCAAACCACCACTTCTAATAGCAAAGCGTGTGCGTCCACGAACAAAGCGGACTAGGAGCAACGCAGAGGAGGTAGATAGGACCATGTACCGATGTGGAGGTTGCAAGCAAGTTGGTGTACTTCTAAAAGACGCAGAGCTGATTTCATGAGAGATTCGTTAGTGACTCGATCGGTATGCGAACTTTCATGACAACACATGTTCACAATCACGGGGTAGGAATAGACGCTGCATACCGATTTGGCATTTAATTTGCAATTTCATACCGATTTGGTCATTTTCCCCTTTTGATATTGTTGCTTAGCAGGAGAAGAAAATTAACCGATTCGACTGCACAAAACAAACGACGATGGCACCAACGACATCGGGCGGTAATAGAGCGGTCATGGGCGAGTTGTCCAACCGTTCAAGCGAGCAGTATAGCAGATTAATACACGAATGCGAAGGAATATGAAAACTCTGCCTATGCAAACTCTACCTATACTACGTCGTTGTTTTTTTAGGGTGTAAATCGTTCTAGGAATGTGGGGGTGGGCGATGTTTGGACATTTTTTTTTACTAAAAATGTGTCTGAATCGACAAGATACTTCCAAACCTACAACATCTTTACGTAGTATTTGCTCCAACAAAGTAGCCGAAGATACTGAAAACTATTCGCAGGCGCTATGTTATGTCGTCGATTTCCAGGATTAATTTCGCGCAGATTGGATACTTGGTTTGGCAAAAACACATCGAATCGAACGTCCACCACAGTATATAAATTGCTCAGTAAGGAAACTACTACCATCACAAAATGAAGAACGACACAACCGACAAACGTATGCTGTAAAACCTTCAGCTTTGATATTGCGGTTTAGCAGTAGAAAAAAATATAATCACCAACCGATTTGACTGCACAGGCAGACGACGATGTCACCAACGACATCGTCGGCGTCCAACGCTGTGAGATTGGCGCTATCAGGGCTGTCATGGGCGAGTGACGGTATTTACCATCCCCAGCCGCCGCCACAGCCAGCACCGCCCCAGCCACCTCCCCAGCCGCCTCCCCAACCACCGCCACATCCCCACGGACGGCCCCATCCGCCACCTCCCCAACCCCACGGACCTCCCCAGCCCCACTCCTTCTTGCCCTTCGGCGTGCCTGCAACTGGCTGCGCGTTGGCGGCCTCAACCGGTCCGGTTCCCGTTGCAGTTCCGGTCTTCGGAACGTCTGCCAGAGCTCGAAGCGCAGGTGAATCGGCAGCAACGACGCTCGCGGTGGCGAGCACTGCAGCGACGGCGACAGCAGCGAGCTTCATTGTTCTGCCTGGGTAACTTGCTCGGTCTCGACCTCGGTCGTGATAGCAAGTTGCGTTATGAAGACGGCCATGGTGCGGTCAAATCAAATGAGCGCGTCGTGGTCAAACCACGTCGAAGTGGTCAAATCCGTCGGATGACGGAGATTTCCGTCAAAATTATGTTCTTTCAGCACCGTTCGAGCGAGTAGTACAGCAGATTGAAGGAATATGCAAACTCTGCGTAAACTGCGTCGTTGTTTTTTAGGGTGTAAATCGTTCTGGGAGGGCGATGTTTGGACATTGTTTTTACTATAAATGAGTCTGAATCGACATGATACTTCCAAACCTACAACATCTTTACGTAGTATTTGCTCCAACAAACTAGCCGAAGATACTGAAAACTATTCGCAGGCGCTATGTTATGTCGTCGATTTCCAGGATTAATTTCGCGCAGCTGAGAATGCAACGTTTCGGCAGATGCAACACCTGGATGCCGTTGGAGCTGCTAACCCTCCCGAGGACCGCGACGAGGCTGTGTTCCAAACCATTCCTGTCCGTATCAATGGCTCGACCGAGCTACAGCTTACGTTTAACGTTCAGGGCCTTCGCGCCATACTAGGTCTACCAAGCCACAACGCAATGGGCAGCGGAATCTTCTCAGCGTTTGTCCCGCCACCGGAACCTGAGGAAGACATAGAAGACGTGGGCCACCAGGAGGACTAGGAAAACAAGAGACACAGTCATTTTTTCTAATGCATTTTCTCGGATTTACAGCTTTGTTCTCTCGCTCCGCTCGGGGATTTCGACCCGCCCACCCCACAGTAGCGAAACAGGTTCACGCCGACGTCTTCATTCTTGACACAAGCTCGCATAGCGACTTCCAAAACCAGCTCAGGAAACTGCGGGAACGCAAGATTTGCGTGCCTAGCCAACCATCGCTTAAGCTGGCCTAACATGACCTCAATCGGGTTGAACTGCGGACAGTAGGTAGGTAGATACAACAGGATAGCACCGCACGCATGTACAGCAGCCTCCAGCTCTGCATACATGTGGATACATACGGGCGTTGTCGATGACAACAATCGAGCGTGGCAGTGGCCACGGGTTCAACTTAGGAACAACCTTGCGCAAGAACGCTCTATGGAATTCCATACGGGTATACGTGCCGCGAGTGCAGTTCCACGAGAGAAATCCGCCCACGTCACACGCCGCCAAAATGCTGACGCGCTTGCCACGCGAGAATGGGACGCTGACGACAGCACGCTCACCTCGCGCCGACCAGGCATAGCGCATCATACTTGTACTATCGAGGCCATTCTTCGACGTCTCGTCCACGAAGACGAGCTGCTCCGGGTACTTGTACCAGCACCTCATTTTCGCTAGGAAATCCTCTATCTCGCGCGGGACAGCCTCGCGAGCCCTGCGCTCCTGTACTTTCCTGGAAAGGCCCAAATCGAACTTGAGCAACCGCAGCAAAGCTGACGCGCTGAAGCCGATGGTGCCAGCCCCAAATCTCTGACGAAGTGCAGTCTGCAGCTCTTCCACATAAAAGCAGGGGTGGAACTTTACGTAGTCAGCAACAAACCGTTGGACATGAGGCGGTTGTCTCGTCTTCTTTGCTCGCTTCCCTGGCATAACGTGGCCCTCACTCTTGAACTGCTGGTACCATCTGAGCACGGTTCGTCCACTGATACCGAAAATGCGACCGACGCGCTCACAGGTCACCCCGTAGGCGTAGTGAAGAACCACTGCTCTCCATCGAAATTCCGCTGCATACATCTTGCTTTCTTCACCTCCGCTTTTGTTCAGACGCGTCTGACTGTTCTGACTCGACTTTTAACTACTGGTCGAGCACCATCCGCTTTTACCCCCACTCTACACGTATTAAAGACTTAATTAAGGCATCATCTGGCCGAATTAGCCATCTCTTTTCTGGCTGCTACGTCCAATTTATGGAGCCGTCGCGCCAGACAAAACAACTGCTTCTCACAATATTTCTCGCATTATACTTGTTGATCATATCATGTGATATCCGCGTGTAGCAAACGGAACAAGTAAGGGTAACGTTAATAGTAGTGCCCCCCCCCAATTTGAAACTCGCATAACTCTTTGCGTACACCACTTCAGAGCTTCCCGCTTGCTTGCTGACAAACGTTTCGATGTCATCTATCTACAGTAACACCTTTGTTTCATTTGGTGAAGTAGAAAGACTTGAGTTCATTGTTTGAAATAGGTGTCTACAAAGTGATCTAATCAAAATGTGCATCAGTTGTGCCCCCCATTCCGATACAAATTTCAAGTAAAACGAGGGTGATTATGTTATTACAGACTGACCAATACTGCTTCCTCGCATGGGTTGTCCCCATGCCACCTAAAACACCTCGGACAAAGCTGTCGAGCTCCGTATACGTCCTGGTCTGATATTGAGCTTGTCGTGGTCTCGGGTTCGAGCCTTTGTTTCTTGCTACTGGCACCCGGTGTCCATTTTCTGTTCTTCAACTTCAACTTGCCTTTGTCAATGGACTTTTGTCTTATACCCGTGCGACGTGGTATAGAGCTATCGGCATCTTGAGATCTGACCTTGGGCGAAGATTTGTCCTTGGTCATAGTGGGCCTTGGTAGCTCGAAGGACAGACGTAGATCACAGAATGGCAAGGTCTGAACAGGGAGAACACGTACGACGTGGTATAGAGCAATCGGCGCCTTGCCGACGCGGGTAGGAAGCTACAAGACCATCTATTCCGGTGCACTCATGTTGGTTTGACAAGATACGTTATACTTGACTTCACTATAGATGTTGAAGTCGAGGCATACGGCATGAGGGGGCACAACTGGTGGCGGGGGCACTACTATTAACGTTACCCTTACGAGTCTCTCTGGAAACAATTTCAGAGAAACTAGCTGGTGTAGTTTCGAATCTTATCGCTAAATGCAACCGCTTCTTCAAAGACCCCAGAAGCCTTGAGAGTGCATTGACTCAGTCGGAGTTGATGAGATGCTGGAAACTGTCAAGTGCTTGAGATATTGCACAGCTAGAGAGCCGCGATGTCACAAGCGACCGCCTAGCTTACTTGTGCACAAGTCAAACTCCAAGGTAATCATACTGGCAACTCGCAGCAACGCGTTCCTAGCACTATCAAGTAAAGACCGATGCCACAGCCCCGCTACAAAATGTTGCACACAACAACAACAAAACCCAAAAAGTAAAACTGGGAATCGTTACACACGAACTCAACTAAATGCTGCAGTTCAGCCGCCACTGTGTCCATCGTGGCACCTAAATGGTCTTGATCTGCGCCATGGGTGCCTTGTATCCGGCGCCCATGGCCGTGTACACGGTCCCGCTCGAGCTCCCTCCGTAGACATTCTCCGCCGGCGGCGGGTTTCTCATGAGCTCCGCCCTGTACGCGTGCGAGCGCTGGATAGCCACGTACGTGACGAAGAGCTGCACGCCGAAGGACAACGTGCCGAAGATGATGACGCCCCAGGCCCAGGCGTCGAAGTCCTTCCACTCGCTCACGAGGATGAAGAGCACGACAGCCGAAATGGCCTGCAGCAGCAGCATGAAGCAGTTGCCGAAGTAGTACTGATAGCAACACACACACAGAACACATAGAGAGCGTCAGGGTGTGTGTGTCTACTATAGTCAGGGGGGCTGCTGCGCACGTACGAACTGGATGAAGCTGACTTTGCTCTGGATCACGGGCTGCACGGAGCCGTAGTAGCCCATGGCGGCCACGATGACGCCGAAGAGACCCGACCACCACACAGTGTACGTGAAGAAGAAGGACACGAGCGTCACGCCCAACTGCAGCAGCGCGATGGCGTTGCACGGGTCGCGGTTCTCGTACAGGAAGCCGAACTGGTCGTTGCGCTCTAGGTCCGCCATCTCTGCTGCGTTCTGGGCCGGGCTGTAGCTGGGAGGGGAAGGGGGGAACTAGATAGCTACTGGGGGCGCTGGGGAGATGGCGGGGAGGCTGGTGCTTGTCCGCGTAGAAGGTCGAATGAGTGATTCGCTATTCCATCGACTGGATCGCGTCGTTTCGCAGGAAGATAAGTTCTACCTGGAAGTCAAAAAGGGTGTACTATGTGGCCCACACCCTAAAAGAGCTCTTCATTTTAACTTCCAGGTAAAGAAGGAGTTGCTATTGTGACGCAGACGATTATGAACCAAGATGACTTCCGTCAGATGCTGGCGAGCCGCGAGGCGGAGGGCGACAAACGTGGCTACGGGGGCAAGCGCAACCTGACAGAGACGGACCTTGATGAGGTGAGGAAGCTGTCAGCGAAGAAAGCCAAGAAGAAGGGCAAGAAACCGAAGAATGCAACGCCTGCGGAGGTCCACGACGATGAACATGGCCCGCCCAAGAGTTTATACCGAGACCGAGCGGCCGAGCGACGCAGAGGCGACGCGGGGGACATGATCGATGCTGACGAGTACAAACATTTGAATACAGAGCAGAGTAAGTTCCTGGGCGGAGACGTGGAGCACACGCACCTGGTCAAAGGCCTGGACTACGCACTGCTGGCCCAACTGAAGAGGGAGAAGCTGAAGCTGCTGACGGAGAAGGAGAAGCAGCCTCACGTGCAGACTGGAGATGGAGCTGGACAGGTGGAGAGGGCAAGGCCGCGAGATGGCCAGCTCACGTTCAAGTCGAGGATGGGGAGGCTCGTGTACTTCCACGCGTGTCAGAGCACGCCCGAGGCCACGACGTCGGTGAAGTCGGAGCTGTTCCTGCCTGGAAGAATGTACTACACGTTCAACCTGTCGACTAGTGAGATTGAGAGCGTTCCTGTCAGTGTGCAGAGGAGTAAAGACGATTGCCCGGAACCCGATGAGGTGGTGAGCGGCATTGTGGACGAAGCGCTGGTGGACCGAGTGAAGGAGCTGATGAACAGCAAGAAAAGCGGGAAGAAGATGCGCAAAAAGAAGAAGGAGGACCATCACCATGGAGATAGAGTGCAGAACGACCGAGAAGAGGACGAGAACCCAGCGGATGCAGACGTGCCGATGGAGGAGATCGCAGTTGCAGCTGCTGCTGACGACGAAGAGGAAGATATCTTCCCCGACGTGGGCGAGTACGTCCCGATTGATCAGCGCGCGGATGATTCATCTGCCGATGCAAAGAAGAAGAAGGAGATCAAGAATGCAGGATACTTCTCAAACCTCAGTGCCTCCATCACTGAGAAAGAAGAAGCGGCGCGGAGAAAGGAGGAGGACGCGGAGCGCGCTTGGAAGGAGACGCTACAGAAGGCCGTGGACGCGCAGAAGAGGATCGAGCGCGAGAAGGAGCGGAAGGACAAGGAAGCCAAGATGACCGGCATGGAGGACGACTACGCGGAGTATCAGGCCGTTGGTGCCCTGCCGGACAGCGACGACGAGGAGGACGAGGAGACAGCTCGCCGCCGCAAGGCTGCAGGGCTCACGGACCGCAAGGGCGACGTGGACCCAGAGGAGAAGGCTCGTCGGAAGAAGCAAAAGCAGAGCAGCAAGCTCGCAAACGACCTGGAGAAGGTCAACAAGGTAAGGCTCGTCATGTTGAAGTGGACGTCGGCTGACTCACTAACGTACCGTACCTTGTTGTTTGTCAGATCATCGAGGACAAGTCTAAAACCTAATACAATCAGTTCTGGCAGTATCTGTTCATCCTCTTCCCATTGGCTTAAAACCCTTTATCATTTTCACCAATGCAATAGCTCTATTCTATCCGTTGGTTGAGAGCGCCTGCTCTAGACCCCTAATAGCGTGTTCATGGCGCACCCAGAACAGCATACAAATCCCAAGAGTGTCGGCGCACTCACCCGGTTTTATGCTACGAATTAGCTCGCTGTGACAGCGGCCTTCGAAACGCAGACTCCGCCCCGGCATCATTGTTGAGTGCCTGGTCTACTAACTTACTCCAGTTTTCTACTGCAAAGGTGCGTTCTCGATTCTGCTACCCATGCAGCCAGGTCTCTCTCTAGGCACGCTAAGGAAGGACGAGGGGAAGACTTCATCCACTCAGCTCAGCATTGCACAGCGTTGCCCAGTCAACGCTTGTGTGTGTCGCCCCTCGTCCATCCGTGTCATAGGGGGAGGAATCTCAACAATCTCAAGGCTTTTTGACACACAAGCACTGACATTTTTGATTTAATTGTTGACAGAAATGGCTGACGCTATTGCTCTCGCGCGTGAACGCCTCGCGGCCAAGTTCGGTGACGTCCGTACGGGCGGCAAGGGCACGGTGCGCCGAAAGCGCAAGGCCGCCCACAAGACGGCCACCGCTGACGACAAGAAGCTCGGCGCCACCCTCAAGAAGCTGGGCGTGACCCCCATTCCCGGCGTGGAGGAGGTGAACCTCTTCAAGGCCGACGGCCAGGTCATCCACTTCCAGACCCCCAAGGTGCAGGCCTCGATCGCGTCCAACACGTACGCCGTGAGCGGCTTCAACCAGACCAAGTCGCTGCAGGAGCTGCTGCCGGGCATTATCAACCAGCTGGGCCCGGACAACCTCGCCAACCTCAAGCAGATCGCCGAGTCGTACACGGCCGCCCAGAAGGCCGCTTCGGCCGCCGCCGCTGACGACGACGACGACGAGGTCCCGGACCTTGTGGACAACTTCGAGGACGTTAGCCAGCAGGATTAAGAAACGAACGCGACGGGTGTGGCGGCTTGCAGTCGAGGAGGGGACGAACGACGACCAGTGAGTGAGTGACGGGCGAATGGACCAGGCGATCTGCTTCATCCGCACAACATTTCAGCTGCAGTGTCGACTTCCCGCCGCTCGAGGCTGCAGGCAGCCGCTTCCCGCCGACGCCGCCTTTGATGTCCTATAGGTTTCGCGTCAAGGAGCGTAATTTCTTAAGAGAATCCCAGAACAACTAGTACGCCAGGCATTAACATCGGAGCAGTTGGAGTAGCTGCGCGCATGCGTGTGTGTTCGTTGCCTTCATCGCGTCTGTAAAAGGGGGTTGCAAACTCACACCAGCTCGTCCCAACGACTGAGCAATAGCAACAGACCGCACTGGTCTGTTTACTTGCATCTAATCCTCCATCTCCCCCAAAAGAATCGACAACACTCAATAACTGCGGCGGTCAAAGGCCTCCTCCTCTCCATTCTGCGGCCGCCACGAGGCGACGGTTATCTACACAACTCCCTCCTTCTCTCCGTCTCTGTCCTACCAGCCACTCAGCGCCGCAGCGCAGGAAGCCCCTCACCGCCGAATAACTAGGCGCCTACGTAAGTTACTCCTTAAGGGTCACGATGGCCTTCTTCCAGTCCTTCTCCTTGTACACGTAGCGACCGCGGAACGCGCGCTTAAACTTGCCTGTGGAGAGTAAGTTATACACAGAGGATTAGAGAATTGAACACTAAGCGTAGCCAATTGGTTGACTGCAGGGACGCACCCTCGTAGTTCATCGTGTTGACCTTGGCCACCGGCAGGTCGTAGACCTTGGTCAGGTACTCCTTGATCTCGTGCTTGGTGTAGTGCGGCTCCACGCGGAAGACGAACTGGTTGTCGCGCAGCCGCGTGCGCGCGTTCTTGCCCATGAAGGTCACCGCCATGTTGGGGAACTTGACGCGGTTCCACACCATCTTGCCAGCCTGCTACGGAGTCGCAATGCAATGTATGGGGCGGAGAGCCAAGCGCTGTGGCTCACAGCCGCTGCTTTTCCGCCAATCCCAGCGTCACGCGGCACTTTTACCCAATTACAGCGCGTCAGGTTATTTGACCAATCAAAACGATTATTACGGTTTTGCATCCAAGAGCTACGTAGACACCATGGCCCGCGCAGGCAAGTGCTTCGAGTGTGTGCTGCAGGGCGAAGTGGTGCGTTTAACGACAACGTGGCAGATTCAGATCAATTTCAAGATAATATGTATTGTGTGCATTAATTTTCACGGGTGTTGGGTCTGTGGTGACGTTGATATGGCGGATAGAACTTCAAACACTTCCCCTCCTTCGTCGAGCGCCTCGGAGGGCTGTGCGACGAGAGCGTCGTCAAGGTAACCAATAAGGTGCAGGAAGTCGCTACTTAGTAGAAGTTGGTGGTAATTGTGGTGGTGGTGGGGTGGCTGTTGCAGGAGGACATTGCGTTCAAGGAGTACGTGTACAACTTCGACGACAAGTGTCCGCAGTACATCCAGGGTGTGCCGCACTACGAAGTCCGAGCGCGTCACGTGTTCTCCGGGTCCACGACGTTCCAGGGAGAAGCAGTGGAGATGCCCTCGGATGGGGGACAGAAGTGGTGAGAGGCGGCTGGCTATGCGGCCGGTGGCTTTCAACCGTGGAGGACTTACGCAGCCTCCTTTTGTGTTGTTTACGTGATTGCCAGGGAGCTGCGGTACATTGGGCGATGGGAGCGCAAGAAGATGTCGGAGCATGTTGGAAGCGCGCCGCTCGGTGTGCCGTTCCGCAGTCAAATCGCCGTGTCGGTCGGCCAGAACGTGCGATCTTTCCTCCGCACGCTTGGCTTCCGGTAAGACGCAGATTGTTAGTTTCCATGCCATTGAATTGAAACTCACAACTGTCATTGCTATTGCTGATAACAGTCACAGCTATCGGTACATGCGGCTCGGCACGCGATGGCAATTCCCGAATGGTATCACGATTGAAGCTACGCGCATGAAGGCGGTAAGTGGGATACAGGACCGCTTTTAGAAACACTTTGGGTTGGAGCTAATGCAGGACTGGTGTGATCATAGTTGGAGAACGAGGACGAAAAGGACGAGTACCGTCTGGTGGATCTGGAGAATCTGCGTGTCGAGGCACTGCTCGTGGAGATCTTCGCACTGACAACGGACGAGAAGATCGACGAAGCCTCGCAGAAGATTCGTCGTTTTGCAGTAGACTTGGATCCGTACTTCATTGAGCGTCCGTCCGAGGGCAAGGAGATTCTGCACAGTACTGCTACTCTGGCTGCTGAGCGCCGCAAACGCCCCCGCCAGTAGTGCGACTGTCCAATGGAAAGTGACGCGGCGAAACTAGCACACAGGACTGAAAACCAATCTGAATCGCTTTACGGAATAAAAATGAGCTTAGCACTGCTTCTTGCGTAGTGCTTCTGTGGCGCCTATGCCTTCCTTGGGTCTTGGGCAATAAAATGTTCTATCAGTCGTGTCTTGGGGCTGCATGTATCCGGAAAATCGCGCACGACTGGGTAGAGCACACAACGCTGTCTCTAATTGCAATCACAGGCAAAGCCTTGTTGCTTGACAGCTCTGTACTGCGGTGGCGTCTGGGAAAGTCGAATAATCTCAGGTGGCGCGGGTTCCTCCTCCTCTTTATCGTCCCCAGCTTGCTGTTTCTCCTTCTCCACCTCCTCCTCCGCTCGATGATCTTCCACCATGCGGTCAATCAGACTCTGAAATGCATTATCAACATGCTCGCCGCTCTTGGCCGAGGCACGGAACCACTCGACGATATTGTTCTTGTCGACGCACTTTTGCATGTTCACGCCGAGGTCCAGCGCGCCCATGGGGTCCATCAAGAGGTCGCTCTTGTTCGCGACCATGACCACGGGGATCTCCGCTCCTCCATTCAGATCTTTGCAGCACGTGTCAATCTCGTTTTTCCAGTTCACGACGGCGTCGATCGTGTTGGCCCGCGTGATATCGCACACGATCACGGCGCCTTTCGCCTCGCGGAAGTAGCCCCGCGTGAACTTGGCGAACCTGTCTTGGCCCGCGATGTCCCACAGCTGCAAGCTGATGGTCAACTGTTCATCGTACTCGATGATCTTCTCCACAAAGTCGGCTCCGATGGTGCTCACGTACTCCTCATTGAACTCATCCTGCGTGAATCTTCGGATGGTGCTGGTCTTGCCGCAGCGCGCGTTGCCCACAATGAGTACCTTCATGATCACGGTCTTAGGTTCGTCATCCGACGACGAGTCGAAGCTCTCGCCGTCCTCCGAGCCGCTGCTGCCTGATCCACTCGAGTACTGGGCCAACATCTCCTCGATCTCCTCCTTGGTGGGGGCCGGGGCGTTCTCGAGCTCTGCGAGTTGCTGCTGCACCTCTTCGACGCTCAGCGAGGCGGTCACAGACCTCGAGCGCTCGCTGCGAGTCGCTGACATGTGCGGAGAGCTCAATGGCGCGCTGTGCACGCTGTGGGCGTCGTTGGCCTCTTCGCAATCCGTCAACGTGCGCGCCTCTGAGTCGTTGTCCACGCTGCCGACGCTGCTGCGGTGCTGCTGCAAGATACGCGCCGACTGCTTGGAGCTGAACATGGCCGCCACGTCGCCGTAGTCGCCCATTGCTCTGTTCTCTCTCGCTGGGACGGGCTCCTGGCAACGGGATGAGCCACAATATATTAATAATGGGCTCTTCAACTTCAGTTGCAAAGTATCTGCTCTCTGATTGGCTTAATCACATCGATCGATAATTGGTTGAAATGTATTAACCCCTTACTTCCCGGGTCTATTCACGAGGGTCTATTTTTTACCTGTCCCATGTATTATTGTATAGAGATTTGTATAGACCGCCACTAAAGTACGGTGGGGTTCGGTGTGGGTATGCGATGAGACCAGCACGTATAGTAAGGACACCGCAAACATAACCCCCTCTTATGTAGTCTGCCTTGGTATGTTTGAGTCCGTTATGTCAGCCCTGAACACATAAGGCGTGTACGTTTTATTAGTAAGACCAGTTTTTGAGCTGTTGCACACGTCAAGCAATGGTGGCTCTATTTGTTATGGCCAATGGTTGGAAGGAAAGGAAATCGTTTCAATTGATTGCACGTTTACCGCTACATCGCTTCAGAGCTATAGAACGGTCACATTCGCCGTGTCATCGCCTCGTTCCTCCACCTCATCCGCATCCTGCTCAGCGTTGCCTTCACTGTAGCGTGCTTCATCCCCCTCCGCATCCTGCTCAGTGTCGCCTTCACTGTAGCGTGCTTCGCCCCCTCCGCTGTATCTCGACGCCGACGCTTCTTGCCGGGACGCGATGGTGGCGGGCGATTGCGCAGTTTGTGCTCATCCAGCAACAGTCGTGGGATGTTCTCCCCGTTGCTCCAGTCGTTGTGCCATATACTGAAGCACGTTTTGTCTCTCCCTTCGCGTGCTACATTGCAGAGATATTTGCTACACAAACAGCGACAGTTAGACATACATTTTACCGCTAACTAGCATGAGCATCGTAACACGTACCGCCTGTTGCCATCAGAGCACTCGGGGCAATAATACTTCGTGAACTTCCTTGGTTTCACTTTGTACAGTGCACAGACCTTGCATGAACGTTGTCGTCTTTTCACGCCTTGCTCACCCGCAAACGTATCTGGGTTCTCTTCCAGGCGATGCCCGGTGTCGATTTCTGCAGAGTGTCTCGCAGGAGATTGCGACCAAGCGTCCGCGCGCCCTGGCGATGCTGTCCTATCTTGAACGCGAATGGCAGTCTGTTCAAAGGACGGGTAAACATAGGGACGAATTATGTTAGATAATAAATCATCGTACCGTTTCTAATGTTGGAGATCACAGCATAACACGTACCTCAAGAGCCGTATAGGCTTCAGGAGAATCAATCGCGAGAAGCTGCTCCATCAATGTCTCGTAAAATGCGAAGTGCTTCGGCGGGCGCTTGTTATTCACCTCCCGATAATGACGGTGTACGACGAAAGCGTTCGCCAACGCCGTGTCCAGTAGTCCTAGAAACAACGTTTTGTAGTACTTCTTCGTCTTGTAGCTTAGCTGCACACTGTACCTCTGCATCCGGAGCTGGTCGTGGATATCGACACCACCCATCCATCGATGGTAATCCAAAACCAACTCCGGTGCAGCAATCGACTGCTGTCTGCCGTCAACACGTCTCGCTGTCGTACGCATACATCACATAATAATTAGGTTGGTCGTCGTCCACCTCCAAGAACCGTGTACTTACTGCAAGCGCCTATCACTCGGCTGCCACCGCTGGACAGGAGGTGGACTGGATTGCGGTCCATCCGCATCGCCGCTGTAATCTGGGGAAACCGCTTGTTCTGGGCGAGCTTGATAGTGCCTTGGGGGGCATCAGTATCTTCTTCTTGTTCACGGTCTTGTAGGACTTGCTGGTAACTACACCCGGTGCGTAGCCCGTTCGGTCAGTTTGAATGGTGCCGGTTAGATACATTCGGCGGTGGAGCAGCTCCAAGGCTAGCCGCACCGACGTGTAGAAGCGATCAGTTACCACCAACCGCCATGGCGATGACGGTGATGGGGGACACAACGCCAGCATGTTCCTGATCACTGCGGCTTCTCCGGTGTTGTTATCCTTTGGCACTGGAGTTCGCAGGTGTGTTTTGGCGCCGCAGTAGACTTCAATTCTGCAGATTCAAAAACAAAGACATAATGTTAGCACTATGTTGAATCTCCAGTACCATAGGACGGCCTTATGTTGGATAACACCAACATAAGGCCTTAGGCCAAAAAAAAGATGGCAAGCCGAAGCTTACCACCCGCGATGCTAGACGAACCTCAAGCAGTACGCTGTCTTTGCACACGCCGCAACGAAAACCTTCGTCCCCCACTTGTGGGGCTTGTCCTTGTTGAACTGGTGCATCGGGTTGAAGCGCGAGCGCGATGGTAGCGTAGCCTCGTCGAAGCTTATGATCGGTGGTGTCTGGTACCCGCGCGCGAATGTGCGCTGCAGCACGTCTACCACCGGACGAATTTTCCATGCGCGATCAATGCTGGCTTGCGGGGACTTGTTGTTCGAGAAATGTAGATAGCCCATGATGTGGAATAATCTGTTCTTCCCATGAACAAGTTGAAGCGGTTCGTAGGCAGCGCACCCACTTGCTTGGTTGACCAATGCGCAGCGATGCCTTTGCGGATAGGCATCAGCATCCGCGCAATTAGCACCGCCACCACGCGAAGCACTTCCCATGGCTCGATGTCAACGACGCTAGCAAGCCGACTGCGAATATCTTCCAGTTCTTCAACTTCGCCCCCGTTGCGCCGCTGCTGAGACCGCATCGAGCGCGCCCGTGATGGTATTGACTGGCGATGATACCGATTGGATTCCACTGCAATCTGACTCCACAACCTTGGCGGCAGGAAGTAGAACAAAAGCGCGAGCGGGTCGTCAGCCACGGACATCACGCTATTGCTTGGTCCGAACGGTCCATCGTACAAGCCTGCATAGCTTGGGTCTGGGCCAAACCGGCTAGGATCTACATCAAAAAGGATAACACAATTAGTTTATGTTGGCTGGTATGTTGATATCAAACGCCTCCTATAGAGACTATGTTGGACATTGTCATCATAACGTACCATACTCCCATCCGTGCGTCTTCACCATGGACATCGTCTTCTTGTTCCTCGCCGCGGTCAAGCACACCGAGTCAGGAAGCGGGATCGTCTCTTCATCCGAGTCTTCGTCCGTGAGTTCACCAATGGTCCAATCCTCCACCCACTCGTCGTCGTCGTCATCTTCCTCTGATTCAGGCTCTTCTGGGAGAGCAGGGTCTTCATCAGAGTTGAGCTCCGTGCAATTATCAGCCCCAGTTGCCATAAGATTAGCGTCACCATCAATAATACACTGAAGATTCAGAATTTGCTCAGCTCGAGCGTCATCCCTTTCACCTGCATTAGCCTCCACTTCACTGGTGCTGTCATCTTGTAGAACGGCCCGGCGACGCTTGCGCTGCTTCGGCTTGCCGCTTGAAGTCGCGTCTGCTCCCGACGCACGTGTCGATGCTGCCGCCGCATTGGCAGCAACAGAAGCAACAAGATCTGCAACCACTCCCTCTACCTCTCCCCCAGACGGGGCGGTCGACGCCTCTGCCTCAACCGCCGTCTCCGTCGCTGCCTCTGCCGTACTCTCCTTGGCCTCGGCAGCCGCGTCGTTGGCCGCCCCTTCCTTGGCCTCCGCGATGTTCGCTTGCTCGGCGGTCTCCGTGGGTGCGGATGCACCCTTCGACTCGGCTCTCTCCATGGCCGGCGTGGTGTGCTTGGCCGCCCTCTTTGCTGCCGCCTTCTTCTGCTTGCCCTGCGCCACGCTGCTGTTCTTGTCCTCCGCCCGTCGAATGCGGCGCGCGTGACGCTCACTCAGCAGCGCCTCGAGGCACCGCTGGCGCTCTTGCTCCGTCAGTGTGTGGCGCGGTGACTTTCCCGCTGGCGTGACCATCTTGACCCCCCGCCGTCTTTTTGAAGAATGAGGAGTCAATGGTTGTGCGCCACTCGTCTTAGTGGGTGAGTGGTTCCCGTCTTTATCCTCTGCAACCGAATCCCACAGACCGCAAACCTAAACCTGTGCATTCGGCCGTTTTACACTCAAAGTGTTAACTTAGTTTTATTATATCGGTACATGGACACTTGTCCAATACAAAATCCAAGTATAAACACCTCTTATGTAGTACCGTACAGCATATGGGAAGTAAGGGGTTAACTATGTACCCACTCAGAGAATTCGTGCATTTTCGATTCTGGAACAAGACATTCGCATGTAGAATTAGAGAAGTTTATTATTGTTTTCTGTCATTAGAGACCTTTTGCCCACGTATTTTACGTCTTTTGCTGCCTCTCCTGGGATTCGTAAATTGTAAATTTGCCAACGACACCTTTTGCTAACGTATATTCGGTTAGGTACGAATGTCAAGCTCTGACAGGATACCCTCAAAGGAAACCTTCTCCTCTAGCGTGATACACAGCGCCTCGATGCCAGATACTCGATATCCTTCTTCAGTAGAGAAAAATGGTGGCAGTCGGAATTGCATAAGCAAGTACGCTAAATGCACCTTGCGGAACCGAAAGCGGTTGATGGAGTCCTTCTCCGACAAACGATTGATATAAAATCGGATGTCTGGCACTTTTCCCCGAAGGATCTCCTGTTCGTGATCTCGCATCTGCATTGCTAGCGCACACGCTACAGCACGCGAAAACATACGTAGTTGTCGATAACGGAGTAGCCTTCTATACAACACCCAAGTGTCGATGCTGTTCCTCGGCGTCTGGCGCAACATCTTCTCGGCTGCTTCAATTATCTGCTGCTCCAGTTCTAGTGAAAGCCGCCCATCTACTGTCGAGGGGTCATCAGCGTGCCCTTCGTCATCTTGCTCAGCTTCATCGTATTCGTCGTCACCTTGGCCGACAAGCCCTTCATGTTGGTCATCGCCGAGGTTCTGCAACCAAGCGCTCCCTTGCCAAGTATCTCGCCCAGACACGACAGCCGTAAAGAACACTGCTCAGAAACGGAGAAGGTCGAAACCGCTGGCTTAGAAACGTGCATCAAACGACCTGCAGATTTTGGCGATAACAACGGAGGCTGGCTGCAGGTTTTGACACAGAAAGCTACCCCCTCCCCGGCTGCAGGTTATGTCACGCAAATTGCAGGTTTTGTCATGAATTTGTGAAAGGCTGCAGGTTATGTCATTTCCCCGTTCCGAGCATCGTCACTGAGCTCTCTCCATCTGTGCTCAACATCACCAGCGGTATCGCGGTGCACATCATGATCATCACCACGCACTCCATCGCCGTCACCACGAACTCCATTGCCGTCACCACGAACCCCATCGCCGTTACCACGAACTTTGTCGTCCACCACAAACTCCATCGCCGTCACAACTACTGCCACTTAAGAGCAAAGCAACAAACCCGTTCCGAAGATTGCCTCTGGAATCATAGTCAGCTCCAGAAACACTGGAAATATTACCGCCAGCGGTGAACGTGCTGCCCATGGCTTCGTCATAGTCACAATTAGGGTCTTGAAACCGATCATCAACATGTGTAACACCAACGGGCAGGCTCTCGAGGACGCCATGATAGTCGGTTCACGCATCACGGTGATGTCTATCGCGGAGATTATCAACTGGTGGAGCCCACCGGCCGAGCTCACGGCCAATCGAGACTGCCAGGTTAGATAGGACCTAGGACCTGGAGTGGCTGCACTTGTGTATGGGCAAGACCCCCGTACTCTAGAAAACTGAAATCAAGCTGCTGTAGCCCCCCCCCCCGGTCGCACTGAGTGCTCATGGTGTCCCCGGCTGCTTGTTACGGCCCTCACCGTTAGTGCCCAATGAGGTTCCTGGATCTGGCAGTGTGGGCTTGCTACTGCTGGGCCCCGTGCATCTGGTGGCTGGTGGTAGCTCCTGTTGTGGATGTGCGCCGTGGCTGTTGCTCTGTGTGTGCGTCCGTCATGAGCGGGCGGAAAGCCGTGACGGCGTCGGTGTCGGCGGCGGCGGAACTCATCAGAGTGCGGAATGCGCACAAAAATGCCATCCCAAAACCTGTAATATATGATATAGTGCGTATGGATTATCTAAACCATATATAAGAGGTATAGCACAGTAAACAATCCGTCAATCTTCGTTTGAACGTGACGACTTCACGCGTTTTGGTATGGAAACATGTGCTCGAAAACGCGTAAAATACGTGAGCAAAAGGTCACTAATAGTGACCTTTTGCATTATCAGGCTCTCTACTACCATGCGAATGTCAAATTTTCTACTACGAAGTATTGTTCTACGCGTTTTCCCAGGCAAAGCGAAAAGTCACCGTCTTTTTACATGAAGTATTCTCAAACTCTTTAAATTCTTAAAAAAAATACTTGCGCATATGTGCTTCCGAATGATCAACATCGCTTTATTATGGCTGCGAGCTTAGGATCGGAGCAATCTACTGCTTGGACACGCCGTAGTCGGCGCGGTAAGCGCGGATGACCGGCAGGTAAGAGGCGTTGGTGTCCGAGGTCGCGTCAACGGTCTCGAGGTAGCCCACGAGGTTGTCGAGCGTGGCGATGCTCACCACAGGGATGCCGAACGTCTCCCTCACCTGGTCGATGGCCGAGCGCGTGTCCTCGATCGAAACCTTCTCCTGACGGTCCAGCGAAATGTACACGCCCGACACCTGCGCGTTGGTCTTCTCCAGGATGCCAAAGGCCTCGCGGATGGCAGTACCAGCGGTGATCACGTCGTCGATGATCAGCACCCTGTCGAACGCAAGCACCAAAAGGGGTCAGCGAACAAGTCCGGATAAACTCAATCCAAGTCCATCACGCAATCACGTACTTCTTGCCGGTCATGTCGGCGCCGACGAGCACGCCGCCCTCGCCGTGGTCCTTGGCCTCCTTGCGGTTGTAGGCGAAGGGGATATCCACGCCATACATGTCAGCGTACGCGATGGCCACCGCAGCCGCCAGTGTGATTCCCTTGTAGGCGGGGCCGAACAGCACGTCGAACTCCACGCCGCTGTCCTGTAGAGTTGAAGCACGCGAAATAAATAAACCAACATTAGTAACAAGCTCATATCTTGTCATCCCATGCCAAACGTACGTGGATCGCCTGCGCGTAGAACTTGCCGAGTTGGCCGAGCGCGCGGCCCGTGCGGAAGAGCCCGGCGTTGAAGAAGTACGGGCTCTTGCGGCCCGACTTGAGCGTGAAGTCGCCGAACTTGAGCACGCCGAACGACAGCGCGAACTTGATGAACTCGTTGGCGCTCGAGGTGGCCACAACCGCTGAGGCCGCAGCCGCCACCTTGTGCTTGCGGACGGCGTTGATGGCGTCGCGCAGGTCCTCGGCCGCCTGCTTGGGGTCCGACGCCTTGGAGATACCGCGCGACACGGGCACGAGCAGCCCCAGGCCGTCCGCGGACAGCCCCGCAGTCACCGCCTCCTCCAGGTTGCCGCCTTGCGCGCCGATGCCCGGCGCCAGGATCCAGAGCTTGGGCGTGACGGCGCGCACGCGGCGCAGCGCGTCGACGTCCGTGGCGCCCACCACGAGGCCGACGTTGTCCTCGGCGTTCCACTGCTCGCACTTGGCCGCGACCTCCTCGAAGAGCGCGCGCGCGCCCACGCGCAGCGTCTGGAAGTCGTTGGCGCTCGGGTTCGACGTCTTGCACAGCACGAAGCAGCCGCGCTCGGGGCGGCCGCGCACGAACGGGTCGATGGAGTCCGCGCCCATGTACGGGGCGAGTGTCACGGCGTGCGCCTGCAGCACGTCGAAGGCCGAGACGGCGTAGGCGGCGGCTGTGGTGCTGATATCTCCGCGCTTGGCGTCCAGCAGCACGGGGATGTCCTGGGGCACGGCCTTGATGACGGCGTGCAGCGCCGTGACGCCCTCGGCGCCGAAGGCCTCGAAGAAGGCCGAGTTGGGCTTGTAGGCGGCCGCCACGTGCTGCGTCTGCTCGATCAGGCGCAGGCAAAAGGCTTGCGCGGCCGCGGCCGTGGGCTCCGGCAGCTCCGCAACGTGTGGGTCCAGACCCACGCACAGCAAAGAGTCCACTTGGGCCACGCGGGCGCGCAGAGAGGCGAAGAAGCTGGGCATGGATAGTGGGGTGGTGGAAGGTGGAGGTGTCGGATGGAGAAGTTTTGGCTGGGCAAGAGCTCATCCAGGTGGTGGCGGCTGTGATTGGACGAGGACGAGGAGATGGAGGGATGTGATTGGATGAAAGGGCAAGTGGAAGTTGAGGTGGGTGCGGTGCTGTGCATCGCGTGACACCACTGACATGAGTTTGGTGCCTGTCCTGGTCGATGGCAATTGACGGGTGGGCAGAGCGAGCCAAATACACCACGGTTTGTACATTTCTTGTAAGTTGTGGTGTGGCGATATCGCTCTTAATGGTTTTCTGTCTAAGCTTATCAAATTCCATAGCGTTTTCCTTGGTACCGGTACCTGACGCCATAATCGGACGTGGGTGTCGCGTCGAGAAGCTCTTCTGTGCGATCGTTGGTGTGGCGGGAGACGCGTTTCCTGTGGCTATCAACGCGAGACCTGAAGCAAGGCGGAGTACGTGAACGGCTTGAAGGATACCGTCGAAAAAGTATTCGCAGGCGCTATGTTATGTCGTCGATTTCCTGGATTAATTTAGCGCAGATTGGGTACTTTGTTTGCATCGAATCGAGCGCACTCCAGTGCATCACGATTGTCCTTCACTATTTGAAGCTCACTTTTGCGTTCGAGTCACTCCTAGTGTGCCATAACCAGCACTGCGTGCGTGGATATATTGCTAACCCGTACAGCTTCCTTCATCCAGAGTTGATCAGGACGGTTTTGCAAATAGCTGGCTAGGGTCCCATGAACCTGAAGTTTTCGTCCGTAGTAGTGCGTGTTCATCTTGACGTCGAGTCCGTCCTTGGTCTCCGTGCGTCCGTTGAGCGACAGGCGGCATACTCATAGACGGAGAAAGCCCTTACAGGAGCCGAGGAACCGGATGACATGATGATGCGTCTTGCCGCCGTCCGAAGCACATCTGCGCACGAATGCGTTGCTCCATTGTGAAGATCGAAGTCTCTACTACTCCTAAGCACACACAGGTATTCAGATCGATACCAACACGCTATCTCGTTAAGAGCATCTCCAGCGGTTGGACTTATTGACGGCCATAACAAGCCCCTGAAGACCACGAATACCGTATTAGTGGTGGGAGGATTTATCCGACCTAGTTAAAATCCTGAGTGTGGACTCATGAAGCTGGTTGGTGCCGAGTACGCCACATACAGCATCAGCCGCAAGCTCAAATAGCTGCATAGAGCAAAAGCAATGGCAATATTCCGACATTTGAATTGGGTTTAGTGTTGGCATCGTCTCGGTGCTAACGACGACGTTGGCGAACCTGATGTTGTGGGGTACTTACTTAGTAGCGCGTTTACTCGTTTTCTTTCTAGAAAGTCGCTCCTCAGAAGTCGTGACCGACCATAAGCACAGGAGCGAGGAATTTTAATACTTCAAGAAGTATCCATGATCAATTCCTACCTCTGATCTACCTCTGAAGACTCGATTATGAGGTATTTTCTGACAACGCCCTTAGTTTCTCAACATAGCTTGCGACCATTTCGTCGGAGGTTGGCACGCCAACGAGCATCCGTTTAAGGTCCGCCGGCTTCTCCGTCGCAGCAATCCATTTGTTGATCAGTGCGTTTTGCAGGTCCGTTCTCGGTGCTGGGGTCCTTCTTCGCCGCATTGAATATTCGCAGTAATTTTCTTTCAAAGTAGTTAGCCATGACACCGTCGATCATCGTCGTTTTTTCGTTGGGATACCGCTGGTTGAAGTCATCCAGATACTTGGCCCAGACTTTGAAATTCGGACTGGCAAGAGCTTTATCACCAATCTTGTCGAGGTCGAGGAAATAGAACACATTCCGGGGAGGATCCTTTTTATCCAGCCAGTGCTTGGACCTCTCCCTCTCCATTAGTTTTGCGATTTCCACAGTGCTTGGATCGTTCATCGCCGTCTTGATCATCCGTTTGACGGGCTCATCTTTATATTCCATATGAATCGCTGCGAACCATGATTCTTGGTGCTTTGGATTCTCCTGGTTGAAATCCTTCGCATACTTCATCCGCTTCATGAACAAAGGATCGCTGAGAAGACTTTCCCCCACATTGTCAAGATCCAGCCACGTGAAGACTTTTTCTGGGGGTCGGTTATTCGCTAGATATCCCTGCATCTTCTCCGTCTGGATCGTAATAGCAGCCTTTTCCATGCTGGGAAACTTCATGGCTGTTAGGAGGATTTGGTTCAGATCTTTGTCAGGAAAGCGCGTCTCCAGCGTCGTCAACAGTGTAGTCGCCTGATCGGGGCTCTCTTTGAGAAACCTATCCATGTACGAGACCCACGTGTTGAGGAGAAGATTTCTGGTATAGTCAGATTTTATACCGATATCGAGTAGGGCGTGTACATCGTCGACAGATTTCTCGCCCCTCCACCACATCTCCAGTTGCGCCGACTCCAATTGCTTCGCTGTATTTTGCGTTGCATCTGTTGTTTTCGCCTTCTGAAGCATCCTCGCCACATTCATATCGCCAAATGTCCGTGTTAATGCTTCGATCACTGTCGACTTCTCTCCGGGATACTTGGTACTGTAAGCATTCGTATACTTGAGCCAGGTGCTGAAGAGCGGGCTCTCCATAAGAGTAGCCACTGTCCTGTCGAGACCGAGCTCTATCAACGCGTCATCCGGTGTTTTTTTTACTGCTCAGCCAAAGGTGAACCAGTTCATTCTGTAGCTTGGTGGCGACGGTTTTGGACCCTTCTCCACTTATCACCTTGTCGGTCATTTTGAATAAAGCGCCATCGCTGTAGTACTTCCTGAGCGCCGGGGCCATCAACGCCGAGTTTTCGGGATACTTTGCGTTGAAATCGTCTACATACTTGACCCAAGCGGTGAACTTCGGATTGCTCAGAATAGTGTGTTCGACCTTGTCAAGCTTCATCGCATGAAAGACGTCGTCAGGGCTTTTTGCAGTGGCTATCCAGTGTTGCACTAGCTCCTTTTGCAGCTTGGTGGCGAGGTCCTTCGTTTTCGTGGTCTTCACGGCTTCTTCGATCATTTTGTACACGCCAGCGTCGCCGTAGTGAGCAGTCAGTGTCGAGAACGCGGACGTTCCCTTCGTGGGATTCTTAGCACTCAAATTATCGACGTACTTGAGCCAATCGGTGAACTTGGGGAGGTGCAACAGCAGCCAGCTTCCGACCTTGTCAAGACGCATGCGAGCGAAAACCGTGTCAGGAGTTTTCTCCTCGGTAAGCCATTTCTGTAGGCGCTCGGGGGTCACTTCCGAAGACGAGAAAAGTGTTTTGGTCTTTTCGGCGAAGGGCACGGACAGCCCTGCTCTCTCCTCGCCACCGCCATCGATGGCGTCGTCATCATCGTCGACGACAGCGCCAGCTCGTAAGAACCTCGTCGTGGAAATATCACTTTCGCTGGCAGTGTGGACACCAGTCCAAGTGGAGAAGTCGGCCACGGGGAGTGTGGGGCCTGTCACCGACGTCTCAGCAGCAATAGGCGCGATGAATGCGAGGAGGGACAACCCCAATAACCAGAGGAGGCTCATCGTTTGACTTAACTACTCTTCTTTTGCCAGCGCAGAGTAAGTTGCTAAATGCCAGCGCCTTGAAATGCCACAATGCAGAACACACTCAGTAAATGTACGTACAATACATACAGCCAGCCATTTGCAACGCGAAGCTGGCTGGTCTCTTATTGCACCGGCACGGCAATGCATGCTTATCCTGGGATACGATCAATGCATTCTTAGTGTAAGATATTGAGGGGTTCTGTACGTACTCGAAATTGGATTGCGCGATTGCTCCGGCAAAATCACGCCGCGAATCACGTCACTTGCGTTGACTATACACTACCATAGTATACACAAAAGACTACATGTATAGAATTTTGTACAAGATCATTTCTTCCAAGGCATTCGTTATTTTGCCCAATTGGGCGCTAAAGCGGCTTTAGCGCCTTGGCTTCAGTATGCCGGCGTTGGTTATTCTGGGCTTCGTGAGGCGTATTGGCGCATTTTTGGCTGCGGGCTCCACACCAGTCATGTCTGATTTCGGTGTCGTACACTGTGCAAGTGATACTATCACCTCCACGACAAATTTTAAAGAGCTAGCCGCGTCAATGACGACGATGATGGTGATGACAATGAGGAGCGAGTGGAGCTGTCCTAACTACCGCTGAAAAACTCAATAACTGGTTCTCGTCTTCGACAGTAACCGCACAGCAGCTTGAGACATTACTCGACAAGGGAA
Source organism: Phytophthora fragariae (assembly GCA_009729435.1). Lineage (NCBI taxonomy): Eukaryota > Oomycota > Peronosporomycetes > Peronosporales > Peronosporaceae > Phytophthora > Phytophthora fragariae. The sequence continues at coordinate 231,379 of QQOI01000021.1, read as the reverse complement.
AATCTACCGATACTGTAGTTGTTCGCATGCACCTTACCGGCGCTGGAAAGTCGCTGTTGCTCTGTCCGCAGTTCACTGAGTGGCTCAAGTACGACGAAAAACTGAGAGCTAAAACTCCTACTAAAGGAACGTCGATCATAAACACAAATACGAGGAATATTATCCATTATCAATATTCCAACTCCGATCTACCTGTGAAGACTCGGTTATATGGTGTTTCCTGATAACACCTTGAGTTTCTCGACATATCTCGCGATCATTTCGTCGGAGGTTGGCACTCCATCGAGCATCCATTTAAGGCCCGCCGGCTTCTCCTTCGCAACAATCCACTTGTCGATTAGTGCATTTTGCAAGTTCGTTGCCAGTTTCTCCATGCTGGGTTCTTTCTTCGCCGCATCGAAATTCGCAGTAGAACGCGCTCGACGTAGTTAGCCATGAGTTCGCCAATCATCGTCGTTTTTTCGTTGGGATACCGCTGGTTGAAGTCATCCAGATACTTGGCCCATATTTTGAAATCCGAGCTGACAAGAGTTTTTTCACCAGACATTTCGAGATCGAGGAATCGGAACACACGCCCGGGAGGAATCTTCTCATCTAGCCAGTACTTGGACCGCTCCATCTCCATCAGTTTTGCGATTTTCACAGTGCTTGGATCATTCATCGCCGTCTTGATCACACGCTGAGGGTCATAGTACATACGAATTGGCTCGAACCATGATTCTTGGTGCTTTGGATTCTTCTGGTTGAACATCGTCACATACTCCATCCATTTCGTGAACAAAGGATCGTGGAGAAGGTTACCCCCCACGTTGTCAAGGTCTAGCCACTTGAAGACTTTTTCTTGAGATCGGATTTTCGCCAGATATCCCTGTATCCTCTCCGTCTGGATCGTAATAGCAGCCTTTTCCATGCTGGGGAACTTCATGGCTGCTAGGAGGATTTGGTTCAGAGCTCTGCCAGGGAAGCGCGTCCCCTCCAGCTTAGTCAACAGCGCAGTCGCCTGACCGGGGTTCTCCTTGAGAAACCTATCCATGTACGAGACCCACGTGTTGAGGAGAGGATCGCCGGTAAAGTCTGATCGCATTCGGAGATCTAGTAGCTCGAGTACATCGTCGACAGATTTCCCGCTGCTGCACCACATCTCCAGCTGCGCCGACTCCAGTTGCTTCGCTATACTTCGTGTTGCATCTGTTGTTTTCGCCTTTTGAAGCATCCTCGCCACATTGACATCGCGAAACTTTCGTGTTAAAGCCTCGATCGCTGTCGACGTCTCTCGGGGATACTTTGTGCTGTATGCATTCGTGTACTTGACCCAAGTGCTGAAGAGCGGGCTCTCCATTAGAGTTTCCACTGTCCTATCAAGACCGAGTTCTACCAGCGCGTCATCCGGTGTTTTCCGACTGCTCAGCCAAAGGCGAAGCAGTTCATCCTGTATCTTGGTGGCGACACTTTTGGATCCTCCCCCACTTATCGCCACCTCGGTCATTTTGAGTAATGCGCCATCACGGTAGCTCTTCCTGAGGACCGGGGCCATCAACGCTGACTTTTCGGGGTACGTTGTGTTGAAATCGTCCACATACTTGGCCCAAGCAATGAACTCGGGGTTGCTTAGAATGGAGCGCCCGACCTTGTCAAGATCCATGACATGAAAAACGTCGTCAGGAGCCTTTGCAGTTGTTACCCAGTATTGCATTTGATCCTTTTGCAGTTTCGTGGCGAGGTCCTTCGTGCCCGCGAACTTCGCGGATTCTTCGATCATTTTGTACAGGGCAGCGTCGCCGTAGCGAGCAGTCAGTGTCGAGAACGCGGACGTCCCCTTCGCGGGGTTCTTGGCACTCAGATCGTCGACGTACTTGAGCCAAACGGTGAACTGGGGGAGGTCCAGCAGCCAGTCTTCGGCCTTGTCAAGACGCATGCGAGCGAAAACTGTGTCGGGACTTTCCCCTCATTGAGCCATTTCTGAAGGCGCTCGGGGGTCACTTTCGAAGACGAGAAAAAGGTTTTGACCTTTTCGACGATGGGCACATACAGCCCTGCTCTCTCCTCGCCACCGCCATCGATGGCGTCGTCATCATCTTCAACGACAGCGCCAGTTCGTACAAATCTCGTCGTGGAGATACCACTTTCGCTGGCGTGGACACCAGTCCAAGTGGAGAAGTTGGGCACGAATAGTGTGGGGCCTGTCACCGACGTCTCAGCATCACCAGGCGCGAAGAAGGCGAGAAGGGCCAAGATAAACCAGAAAATGCTCATCATTCGACTTGATGAATGCAATCGATGACGAGCGGAACTGCTCGATTCTCTCGGTCTGAAGACTCTTCTTTTGTCAGTGAAGAATTCCTCGATCAAATTATAAGATCAAAACAAGAGTTGCTGCTGAGAGTGATTCCCGCAGGAATCTGGGACAGGTCAGTGATTATCACGAGATGAGTAAGGTGTGACCAATCTGAAAACGCAACGAGATAAGCCCACAGCTTGTTGACTAAACCAGCGGGGCGCCCCTCCTCTCGCTTCGTTTGGGCTGCAGAACTCGAGGAATTACCATGATCCAGTAGGAAAGTACTGGATTGTCCCCCAGACCGACATGAAAACAAACTACCGTCACACTGGTTGTTTAGCATGGAAAACGTCTTTTAGAGTGTGCGGTATGCTATTTGAGATAGTTTTTTTAGTTGCAAGTTACCCGGCATGGCAAACGCTTCATCGCGACAGAAGGTCAACAACGCCAACGGCAAGAACGCACCGGCCACCGCCGCTGTCTTTGTCTTCGCCAACACACACGTGAAGCCGACCAGTGCCAAAACCACTGCTGCAGAAACACAAGCATCGAACGCCACGGCCACCACCCCGCGGCATGAGGTGGCGTTGGCCGGCAAGCCCGCCGCGAGCAAGAATGAGATCGCCTGCCACTGCTTGCCGGTTCGACTCGGCCAACTCCTGCTTGATGCATACTTAAAGTACGTTAGATAAACACTTACTACAGTGCGGTCTGGGCTCGCGGATCGGGTCGAGACTTCCTGCACTCCAATGCTCTCGTGTTCGATTGCTGTTGAGTTAGACCACCTTGAAATCGACCACCGAGACAACAAACGACACACCAAGCTTTCGGGAGCCACACCGCTCGGTGTGGACGGCGCCTCCTGATTCTGCCCATAGCCGTATACCTTGGGCAGCATTTAGGCGTAGACGCCAAAAGGATGGCGTTGAGAACTTCGAGCGTGGTACTGACATTCACCAAAATGCAAAGTGCTATCTTAGTTGAGCGGTTCAGCTCACCAGAGAAGTTAAAAATCTAGGTACCTAAAAACTGCAGCAATATCTAAATGCAAAATTTCGGGGTGGGCCAAATTCGCGAGCAGCTATGAGGTCTTCAACATGGAAAGAGAAACTAGCGTCCAGGTAACTTAGTTTGTCGGAATTGTGAAACATGAGAATGGCGGACAACGAGGTCGAGTTTGCTGTGTCCCACAAATAGATTGCGTACTTAAAAGTACTTCGCAGATTTCTGCTGCGCCAAGGAAAATAATGTCGGTCTGGATATATTAATACATGTATTAATACTTGTCTCCCCTATCCATACGCGTAGCCATAAATTTCCAGTACGAAAGCGTCTAAACGCAATTTTCTTGGCTTGATGCCGGCAGATAATGACGTTCTGTGTGGGGGGATATTATAGTTTGTGGTCAGGTTTTAAAAATGTAGGGTATCCGCGCTGGACATGTTGATGGTCGGGACGTATTGATGGTCAGTGTCCTGTATACAAATTTAAGTCAATAAGGAAAACGGGTACTCAGCTAAAGTACTGCACAGTAGTTGGATGCAGGCAGTTGGATGCACGAAGGATGCATCGGATGCATTGGATGCGCATCTTATGCATTCCATCCAACCATGGCTGCCCTCCATAAATAAATAATGTATTATTAGTGCCCGTTAGACGAACATGCACTAGCCGTACGTGTACATCAAATCGCTAGACGCTCGCTACAGCCTCGCCTCACACCCAAGCTAGCCCCGGTCAATGTTGCCCCACCATTCGACAGATGCGTACTATTCATCGTCATCTGCCCAGTCTCGGTGATGCTCGTACTCCTCCAGGCCACGATCCTGTATCACCGTCGACGCTGAAGTTTTATATTCGACGGCTGCAGAACGCTCCGTTGCGTACGTTGCCCATATAGCGGCGTCTTGCATCCTCACACCCTGCAGGCAGAGGCACGTCCGCCTTGTCAGTCTTCATGCGCTAAGACAGCAGATCTTCGCCAGCGTACGCCTCACGAATTTCAACGGGCATCCGCTCACCGGTCATGATGTGCTTCTTGAGGTGCCGTGACGGCTGGATCTGGGCGAGGAGTTGATCGCGGTACCGACAGTGGGCACTCTTGTACTTCAAATACAGGCACCCCCGCCTAATTTGACCCTCTATCTCTTCATGTACCTCGCACAGGAAGTGCGGGCCGTGCTCAAGATTTGCGCAGGGTAATCTACGATTGTATTGATTTAGATTAGATATACGGGAGAAGTGCTGCACCGAAAATCGCAATGTCGATGCGCCGCATCCTTCGAATGCCAAGTAAGTCAGTAGATTTGCATCTATGTAAGACCTGTGCGAACGTTGTAACTCTGGACTGTTTATAAGTTCAAATTAGGCGGGGATGTCTGTACCGCATTTCGCGGACGATCTTGAAGTGCTGCCGTGCGCGGCTCCGGGCGTAGCCAGCCGACATAACCGCTAATTTCATTTCATTTCATCTATCTACCCCTACTAACACGATCTCAGCTTTGTCTGTCGGTCAGTTGGTACGTTCCCGCCCCTGCGGCATCAGCCTGCCCTGTGGCATATCGTGCGTACCTGTCTGGCCACATATTACGTACCTACGCTACTGCATCACACCATCATCTGGACTGTCTTTTATTATACCAATATTACAAATATAGCTGCGTGACAAGTATGATTAGCCTTGATGTGGCCCACACAAACCGGCTGATTTCAGATTCGCATTCACATTTTCTTTTTTGATTCCGACCCCGGCGGAGCGAGGAAGCGCGCGAGCGGCGGGCGCTGTACCAGGCCCCACAGGACGCGAGCGCCGCACACGGACAAAGGTACGCTTAGCTACATAGTTTCCTACCTAAAATACAAATGTCGGTTTCGGGAGTTCCGCCTGTTGGGATAACTGGTACCTTCAGGGCAGTCGAGGTATTATAGTGTGAGATTAAGGGCGGCCTGGTGCCTACTTTTGTGGGGCCACGGGGGTGTTGCAGTGGGTGCCACGACACGACCATGTAGTCGAGACTACCCTGTGGCGCGTAGATGCCGGTCAGGCCGTCCCGAATCTGCAACATTGCTCATTTGCTTGCAGCCCAGGTTACGGCTACCTGTGGTGAATGGTATTTGGGTACTGCAGCTTTCCACTATACTGACCGTTACTTTCTCTAAAGTGGGTAGAAATACCCATTTTAAGATGATAATAAAGACTGCAGCTGGCACCCGCCGCCGTAATATGAACACGCGTGCCCTTGCCGCACCGTCCGCTCCTGGGAGCCGCGACCTTGAGGTGCCCACGTTCGCCCGCCAGCGGCGTGGGAAATCTCATACCAATCCGGGGTAAATGGGGCAGATCTCGGCGAAGCCGGGTGACCTGCCTCATCTCCGGGCCAAGGGTCGTGTATGGGACCGGCGCTTTCGGTGGACGCACCTATATGCGTCTCTGTGTCCGTGGCGGGGGCGCGCGTATACTACCCAGGATTCGGCTACAGTGTACTTAGACTTTATGTCTAACGCGTCATGTAACTTTGTTGCGTGTACGCAGATAACTATGGCTCGAACCAAAAGGAAAAGGACGCCTGCAGAGATCGAGCAGGCCATGCGCGATAACGAGCGAATTAACGCGACCCGGCTGCCCCAGAGGAACCTACTGCTGAGAAGCGCCGCCAGGCACGCCGACGGAGCAAGCGCTACAACTTGAATAAAGAGTTTCAAGCGCTTAATGTTGCTGCGGAAGCTGCCGTCGCAACAGAAGAGACGCGCGTGTCTGATGAAAGCACTCGCGTTCAGCCTCCCCCAGTTCGCGGGGAAGAGCCACCACCCCAGCCGACGGAACCGACTATAGCTCCAGCCAATACTATTGCTGGAGCCGCGGTACCCAGCGAACTAGATCATCCACCTGCTGCGACCAGCGCTGAATTGGCGCGTAGGCGGCGCGCAGCAATGACGGCTTCTCAGCGAGAACGCACTCGCGCGCGGGATAGAGAGAGAGCCCGTATAAGACGTGCAAACATGACAGGGTCACAACGCGAGCGTGGACGCAGTGGGGATGCGGAAAATCGGCGCGCACGACGTAACCTGCTTTCGGAGCGTCAGAGGAACTCCGAGCGCAATCAGAATCGTATTCAGCAAGTGGATTCAAGAGCGATTCAACCGGAGCAGGAACGACGGGATTTGCAGGGAAATGACCGTCTCCGACAAGAACAACGCCGAGACCTAGAGACTCCTGAAGAGCGGGCTGGGCGACAAGAGCGCGAGCGCATTCGCCAGGAAGAGAGACGCGCTCACCAAACCCAAGAAGAAGTAGAAGCAGAGCGAGTGTCCAGAAGTGAGTACCAAGCGTCGCTTCGAGAGGCTCGAGACGAGGAAGATCAAGTTGACGCGCCGCAACGGGAACGTATTCGTCGTAGCACTGTGCGCAGGGGTCACGCCCTTGCAAACCAGGCGAATTTCCGTGTATCCATGCTCAGCGGCCCCAACATCGTCAACGGACGCCACAGACTACCTCGAACTACAGTGTGCCCTAATTGCAATGCGTGGAAATGGCCTGCGGAGTAAAAAAACGCCTGCTGTTTGAAAGGTGCAGTCCAGTTGCCTCCGCTAAAACCTGCACCACCGCGATTGCTCCAGTTGTACGAAGACGCCGAGTTTCGTCGCCAAATACGAGCCTACAACCAAGTGTTCGCGTTTACCTCCATCGGTGCTTCCTGCAGCAACAGGTCCGCCTTCAGGGACGTGAATCAAGACGAGAGTGTTGCGGGACAACATGGCGTGTACACTTACCGTATTCAAGGAGCCATGGGCCACTATCTCGGCTCTCTGCTTCCTCGGATCGATCAGTTCACGAATGAACCCGTGCCGCCCAAGTTTGCCCAGATCTACATCGTCGACCCCGAGATGCAGCAACGTGCGGAGCGACGTAGGGGTATCTTTGCAGACCTTGAGTCTGGTACCCTTCTGGACATCGAGCAAATGATGGCTGACCACAATCCGTTCGCGAAGCAGTTTCTCAACTATGCTGAGAAGCTTCGTGCCGACCGGGCAGAGGGAAAGGATGTGGTTGACTTGGTGTACCGACTTCACGACTAGAAGTCGAACCCACGTACACACAACCTGCCTACGGTCTCGGAGGTTGGAGCGACGCTCATTGAAGACGGCAACTTAGACAAGCCTCGCGATATCCTTCTGTGGGCTAAGGACCACAGGTTGCTGCGCCTCTTCGAGTCGAATCCCATGTACGACCCACTGCAGTACCCACTACTACTTCCACATGGAGAATCGGGCTGGACATTCACAGACGAGTACGCAGACAACATTGAACGAAGGAGTAAACGCGAGATGTCCCTCCGCGAGCACGTAGCGTACCGGTTGTTCCAGAAAGTCGGTGATGAGTCGGCGCTGCACCAAGGAGGGCGGTTATTTCAGCAGTACTGCGTGGACCAGCGAGCCAAGTGTGAACAAGAGCAACTGCGATGGATCGCTTCCCATCAAGCTGAGCTACGCGCCGACCAGTACAGGGGGGTACAAGATGCCCTTCTCAATGAAGCCACGACAGTTCTGAATGAGGGGGAGGGTCTTCTGACGGAATACGACCGCGAGACGGGTACATTACAGCATCCAGACGGAGATCAGAGACGCCCGGATCACTTCCTCAACCAAATCGGCAAACGCATCGTCCTACCTTCCACGCATTCGGGGAGCCCACGCGCCATGTATAAGTCGTATCAAGACTCTATGGCTATCGAGCGCGAGTACGGAAAACCGGATGTCTTCGTTACCATGACATGCAATCCGACATGGGAGGAGATTGAAGAGAAGATACCAGCGCCAAACCAAAGTGCTCAGGACCGGCTGGACATGGTCGCGCGCGTATGGCAGCAGAAACTTGCAGAGCTACTCAAGGACTTGACGAAGGCGTATTGGGTCGCGTTATGGCGCGAATTTACGTGGTGGAGTTCCAGAAGCGGGGTCTCCCACACGCACACATCTTAATCATCCTGGTGAAGAGGATAAACCGCGTAGAAGGGAGATCATTGACAAGTTGGTGTCAGCAGAGCTTCCGGATGCAGAGCTCAATCCCCAGCTGTATGAAACCATCCTCACGAGCATGATGCATGGTCCATGCGGTGCGGCAAACCCCAACAGTCCATGCATGAAGGACGGAAAGTGCACCAAGGGATACCCGAAGCCGTTGGTGGAGGTTACACAAGGAAATGTGAATGGGTTTCCTGTCTACAGACGCCGACGACGACCACCGGGTGTGCTGAAGTTCAGAGGACGGGAGTACGACAATGCCACGATCAACCAGTGGGTAGTTCCGTACAACCCGTACCTCTCGCAGAAGTACAACTGCCACATCCACGTGGAGGTATGCACGGCCCTTACCGCGATCAAATACCTGTACAAGTACGTGTACAAGGGATCCGACAAAGCTGTCATCACAATCGAAACAGTTAACGGGGAGTCGCACCGCGGAACGATTGAACACAACGAGATCTTACGGTACCTAAACGCCAGGTACATATCTCCGGTAGAAGCGTGTATGCGACTTCTCGAATTTTCAGTCCAAGGCAAGACGCACTCCATCGTACAGTTGACCATTCACCTGGAGAACGAGCGACTGGTGACATTCCGCTCCAGTGACAACCCTGACCAAGTTCTCACGCGTGGTCGCCACACGATGCTGACCCGCTTCTTTGAATTGTGCGCGAGTGAGGCTCCGGAGAACCAAGAGGCAAAAACTATGGTGTACCAAGACATTCCCAAGAAATTTCGTTGGGACGCCAAAACGAAAAGGTGGGTTCGTCGCAAAAGGTTTCAAGCGGTGATTGGGCGGATGGTTCACGTGTCTCCACGGGATAGGAACAAGTTCTACATGCATGTATTGCTGTGCCACCGCAAGGGTCCGCAATCCTTTGAGCAACTTCGGACTGTAGACGGAGTTACTTACGAGACGTACCGCCAGGCAGCACTAAAATTGGGTTATCTCGACGACGACGCGGAATGGGTTGCCTGCATGACGGAAGCCGCTGCGTTTAAGAAGCCGTACGAGCTCCGACAGCTTTTCGCGACTATTATCGTATATTCCCAAGTTTCAGAGGTTCGACAACTGTGGGATCAGTTCTACGACGACCTTTCGCAAGACTACGCGTATACCTACCGGGCTTTGCAAGGTCAGGAGAAGGAAGACTTGATTCAGTTCAAGACGCTCAAGAGCCTGCACGACTTACTCCAAATTTTTGGGTATGCCGTGGCCGACTTCGATGATCTTCCCCAGCTGCATCAGTACCCGGAGCTGGTATTGGATTCACTGTTGCGAAACAGTCTTCTTCGACGCGAGCTGGAGGGGTACGACCAGTCCACTCTGCAATCTATTGTCGACCAAGAAGACCAGCTCAACGATGGACAGCGAGCTATTTACGACGAAATCCTTCAAGCAGTCGACGTGTCGGCTGTGGGTGAAAAATTGTTCTTTATCGACGGTCCCGGGGGCACTGGAAAATCCACACTGCTGCGGCATATCCCGGCAAAGGTGCGCCTGTCTGGGAAGATCGCGATTGCTGTGGCTTCAAGTGGAATAGCCTCCCTACTGCTGATGGGTAGGCGAACGGCGCATTCGACGTTCAGAATACCTCTCAAGTTGAACGACAAGTCGACGTGTGCGATTTACAAGCAATCGAACCTGAAGACGCTGATTCAGAGGGCCAGTTTGGTAATCTGGGATGAAGCTCCTATGACACACCTGCACGCTTTTGAGGCTGTGGATCGGACTCTTCGCGATATCATGGACAACGACCAAGAACCGTTTGGAGGAAAAGTGTTCGTACTTTCGGGCGACTTCCGCCAAATATTACCGGTGGTAGTGCGCGGGACGCCAGCGGAAACTATCGACGCTTGCCTTAAGTCATCATCATTGTGGTCGCACTTCAAGCAACTTCAATTCACGGAAAACATGCGCGTTCAATCAGCCAGGGTGAGAGTACAGCCGCTGACCTTGCGGCTTTCTCAGAGTTTCTTCTCAAAGTTGGAGAGGGGAGACACGACGTTAATAGGTCGCTTGGTAAGGACTTCGTGAAGATTCCGCGGGATATGGTAATTGACAATACGGAGACCGATCGAGACATGGACGAAGACGAAGACATCCTACCAGGCGCCATGCCAAGAGGTCTCAAGAACATTATTGATGTCATGTACGCCGATATCAACAACCCGGAGATTGCGACGGACGAGTATTTTGCTAACCGGACCATCTTGACGACGACCAACGCGGTGGTACAACGCATCAACGAGGCCGTGTCGCAGCGCCTCTCTGGGGACTCGCACGAATATCTGTCCGTCGACTCGGTAGACGACGACAACGAGGGGAACTTCTTCGAGCCTGAGGTGCTGCATACGGTCAACATCAACGGTATCCCTCCACACAAGTTGACATTGAAGGAAGGCGCCCCAATTATGATGATGAGGAATCTGAATCCCAACTTGGGGCTCTGCAACGGAACGCGACTACGGGTTGTCAAGCTCAAGCCCCAAGTAATTCATGCGACCATCATGACTGGCGAGCGCCAAGGCCAAGACGTTCTTATCTCGAGGATCGTCTTCGTGAGCGACGGCGATTCGCGAGATTCTCCGTTCCGCTTGCGGCGTAAGCAGTTTCCGGTGGTACCTGCGTTTGCCATGACTATCAACAAAGCCCAAGGTCAAACGGTCCAGAACCTGGGGTTGTATCTGGCAACACCTTGCTTCTCCCATGGACAGCTATATGTGGCGCTGTCGCGCGTTACGTCCAGATCCAAGTTCAAGGCGTTGATCGAGTACCCACAGCTGGAAGAGGACGACGGAGTGTACACCGATAACATCGTGTACAGACAGATATTCGGCACGACATAAGGGGGTACTAGGTACCAAACTATGCATAGTTCACATTCGTTAATTCACATTACATTTAGCCAAACCAGAAGTGACTAAAGATTGGTCATACCGAGCGCCGTAGCGAAGCGATGGCGGGACACCAACGCAGTAGTGAAGTGAGCTGGAACAGCGAGCGGAACGGGTTGGGATAAACCACACAACCACCGCCCGCGAAGCGGGCGGCGCTCGGCTAGTCTACCCCTACTAACACAATCTGAGGTTGGTTTGTCGTCAGTTGGTACGTTCCCGCCCTTAGAGCACCGACCTGCCCTATGGCATAGCATAGTAAGAGCCCAGCCACCTATTACTCACCCACGCTACCGAAACACACCATCTTCCGTACTGGCTTCTATTATACAAATATTACAAAAATAGCTGCGTGACAAGAATGCTGACTAGCCTTATTGTAGCGAACAAAAACGGAACGCCGCCGAGCGAAGCGACGGCAGCCCCCATTGACCAAAAAGCCGCCGAGCGTAGCGAAGGCGGCCCCGTCGCCGAAGGCGACCTACCCTATCGATATAGCGGGACCGATAGGGCCCGCCCTCCTTTAATTAATTATCATAATCCGGCGAGTAGTGCAGCGAGCCCGTAAGGCGAGCGGAACGGGGGCGTGGTATTACCCGCCGCGCAGCGGCGTCGCTAGGCTTAATAAAAACACTAATATTAATACCCCCGCCCGCGGAGCGGGCGGCGCTCGGCTAGTCCTAAGCAACTAACAGAGTACGAGGTTTGTTTGTTGGTCAGTCCGTCCGTTCTCTACTTTGTAGCCTTGACCTGCCCTGTCGCATATCATGCGTAGTGGCCGGTCACACATTACTCACCCACGTAACCGCATCACACCATCGTGCGGACTGGCTTCTATTACACAAATATTACAAAAGTAGCAGTGCGTGACAAGTATTGTGGCCCACACAATAGATACAAAAATAGCAGTGCATTAGAAGAATGCATACTACCATGATGTGGCGCGGTAGCGGTTATTTTGAAGATATGGTGTTGTCCGTGAAGAAGACCCTGGCGCTGGCGCTGTGCGCGTCCACGCTGGCCGCCTTCGGGGTGTCGGCGCTGCGCCCGCATCCGCGGCGCGCGCTGTCGGGCATCCATCACACGACCAAGTACGGTGCAGCAGCCCAAGGGCGCGCCCGACGAGCGACGACTAGGAGTCCTACGACTCGTGCGACCTGGACGGCTCGGACTCGGCCGACGTGTCACTCGAGGTCTCCGAGGAGCTGGACATCTCGAGCTCGCAGAGCCTGGAGCTGAACTACAGCGGCGATGGCGACCTGGACGTGGACCTGGGCCCCGGTGAGGGCCTCGACTACGGCGCCGACGGCGACCAGGACCTGGACCTGAGCTCCTCGGGCGACCTGGACTTCTCGGCCGACGCCAGACTGGACGCCAGTGGAGAGCTGGAGACGGAGATCCAGTTCGAGGACGGCTCTGTGGACCTGGAGCTGGACGACTCGGAGCAGGAGCTCGAGTTCGAGGACGACCAGGTCGTGGACGAGGTCATCGAGGAGCCCGAGGGAGCCAAGTCCATCCGCCTGTGCGTGAACAACTGCAACGTGGACTTGGACATCATCAAGGGCGTCAAGCCGCACGACAAGAAGGCGGCCGCCCAGCCCGAGCAGAAGAAGGAGGAGGCGGCGACTGCCCCACCGAGACCAAGGAGGAGAGTGTGTCCTTCGCTGCCGAGGCCAAGGAGCGCTCAACGACAACCGCCAGAACGGCGCCCTCATCGGCAGCATCGTCGGTGGTGTAGTGGGCATCGTGGGCGTGGCCGGTGTGGCCATCGCCAAGAGCCACAAGCGCGCGTCCGAGAAGTCCGTACTAGCGGAGGACGGCGCCGCCGACGCTGAGGCTGAGGCCGAAGTGGATGACGACGCCGCGTCCGAGTCTGAAAGTGACGTGGACAGCGACGAGGACGTGGAGGCCGGCGTGACGGCCCTCACGGTGGAGGACGCCGCCGAGGAGGAGAAGAAGTCGAGCGTCGTGGAAGGTTCAGTGTAAGTTGGTATCGGGCGTCGTCATAGCCGCTCACAGACGATGGATGGATGGATGTACATGCAACGAGTAACAAAATGGAGCTCCGGTATATTCTATGGCAAGGTGTCGGTCGCCTTCAGCGTGCCGCTCCGCCGGAAGATCGCGGCGGCGGTCTGCTTTCTCGAAATCTCCGTCAAATCTATATTTACCGCCCTTCCTTAAATAATTATCACACATGGCGAGTACATGTAGTGCAGCGACGCCGTAAGGCGAGCGGAACGGGGCGTTATATTACCCCGCCGCGCAGCGGTGGCGCTCGGCTAGTCCACAACAACTAACAGAGTACGAGCTTTGTTTGTCGGTCAGTCGGTCCGTTCTCTACCTTGCAGCATCGACCTGCCCTGCCGCATATCTCCGCAGCCGCCTGGCTACGTATTACTATCCCACCCTACTGCATCACACCATCATCTGGACTGGCTTTTAGTTTACAGATATTACAAAAGTAGCCGTGCGTGACAAGTATTGTGGCCCACACAAACCGGCTGATTTCAGATTCGCATTCACATTTTCTTTTTTGAATCCGACCCCGGCAGAGCGAGGAAGCGCGCGAGCGGCGGGCGCTGTACCAGGCCCCACAGGACGCGAGCGCCGCACACGGACAAAGGTACGCTTAGCTACATAGTTTCCTACCTAAAATACAAATGTCGGTTTCGGGAGTTCCGCCTGTTGGGATAACTGGTACCTTCAGGGCAGTCGAGGTATTATAGTGTGAGATTAAGGGCGGCCTGGTGCCTACTTTTGTGGGGCCACGGGGGTGTTGCAGTGGGTGCCACGACACGACCATGTAGTCGAGACTACCCCGTGGCGCGTAGATGCCGGTCAGGCCGTCCCGAATCTGCAACATTGCTCATTTGCTTGCAGCCCAGGTTACGGCTACCTGTGGTGAATGGTATTTGGGTACTGCAGCTTTCCACTATACTGACCGTTACTTTCTCTAAAGTGGGTAGAAATACCCATTTTAAGATGATAATAAAGACTGCAGCTGGCACCCGCCGCCGTAATATGAACACGCGTGCCCTTGCCGCACCGTCCGCTCCTGGGAGCCGCGACCTTGAGGTGCCCACGTTCGCCCGCCAGCGGCGTGGGAAATCTCATACCAATCCGGGGTAAATGGGGCAGATCTCGGCGAAGCCGGGTGACCTGCCTCATCTCCGGGCCAAGGGTCGTGTATGGGACCGGCGCTTTCGGTGGACGCACCTATATGCGTCTCTGTGTCCGTGGCGGGGGCGCGCGTATACTACCCAGGATTCGGCTACAGTGTACTTAGACTTTATGTCTAACGCGTCATGTAACTTTGTTGCGTGTACGCAGATAACTATGGCTCGAACCAAAAGGAAAAGGACGCCTGCAGAGATCGAGCAGGCCATGCGCGATAACGAGCGAATTAACGCGACCCGGCTGCTCCAGAGGAACCTGCTGCTGAGAAGCGCCGCCAGGCACGCCGACGGAGCAAGCGCTACAACTTGAATAAAGAGTTTCAAGCGCTTAATGTTGCTGCGGAAGCTGCCGGCGCAACAGAAGAGACGCGCGTGTCTGATGAAAGCACTCGCGTTCAGCCTCCCCCAGTTCGCGGGGAAGAGCCACCACCCCAGCCGACGGAACCGACTATAGCTCCAGCCAATACTATTGCTGGAGCCGCGGTACCCAGCGAACTAGATCATCCACCTGCTGCGACCAGCGCTGAATTGGCGCGTAGGCGGCGCGCAGCAATGACGGCTTCTCAGCGAGAACGCACTCGCGCGCGGGATAGAGAGAGAGCCCGTATAAGACGTGCAAACATGACAGGGTCACAACGCGAGCGTGGACGCAGTAGGGATGCGGAAAATCGGCGCGCACGACGTAACCTGCTTTCGGAGCGTCAGAGGAACTCCGAGCGCAATCAGAATCGTATTCAGCAAGTGGATTCAAGAGCGATTCAACCGGAGCAGGAACGACGGGATTTGCAGGGAAATGACCGTCTCCGACAAGAACAACGCCGAGACCTAGAGACTCCTGAAGAGCGGGCTGGGCGACAAGAGCGCGAGCGCATTCGCCAGGAAGAGAGACGCGCTCACCAAACCCAAGAAGAAGTAGAAGCAGAGCGAGTGTCCAGAAGTGAGTACCAAGCGTCGCTTCGAGAGGCTCGAGACGAGGAAGATCAAGTTGACGCGCCGCAACGGGAACGTATTCGTCGTAGCACTGTGCGCAGGGGTCACGCCCTTGCAAACCAGGCGAATTTCCGTGTATCCATGCTCAGCGGCCCCAACATCGTCAACGGACGCCACAGACTACCTCGAACTACAGTGTGCCCTAATTGCAATGCGTGGAAATGGCCTGCGGAGTAAAAAAACGCCTGCTGTTTGAAAGGTGCAGTCCAGTTGCCTCCGCTAAAACCTGCACCACCGCGATTGCTCCAGTTGTACGAAGACGCCGAGTTTCGTCGCCAAATACGAGCCTACAACCAAGTGTTCGCGTTTACCTCCATCGGTGCTTCCTGCAGCAACAGGTCCGCCTTCAGGGACGTGAATCAAGACGAGAGTGTTGCGGGACAACATGGCGTGTACACTTACCGTATTCAAGGAGCCATGGGCCACTATCTCGGCTCTCTGCTTCCTCGGATCGATCAGTTCACGAATGAACCCGTGCCACCCAAGTTTGCCCAGATCTACATCGTCGACCCCGAGATGCAGCAACGTGCGGAGCGACGAAGGGGTATATTTGCCGACCTTGAGTCCGGTGCGCTTCTGGACATCGAGCAGATGATGGCGGAGCATAATCCGTTCGCGCAGCAATTCCTCAACTACGCAGATAAGCTACGTGCCGACCGGGCAGAGGGAAAGGATGTGGTTGACTTGGTGTACCGACTTCACGAGAAGAAGTCAAACCCACGTACACACAACCTACCTACGGTGTCGGAGGTTGGAGCGACGCTCATTGAAGACGGCAACTTAGACAGCCCGCGCGATATCCTTCTGTGGGCTAAGGACCACAGGTTGCTGCGCCTCTTCGAGACGAACCCCATGTACGACCCACTGCAGTACCCACTGCTACTTCCGCATGGAGACCTGGGTTGGACATTCACAGACGAGTATGCGGACAACATTGAACGAAGATCAAAACGCGAGATGTCCCCCCGCGAGCACGTAGCGTACCGGTTGTTCCAGAAGGTCGATGACGATTCAGCGCTGCACCAAGGAGGACGATTATTTCAGCAGTATTGTGTGGACCAGCGAGCCAAGTGTGAACAAGAGCAACTGCGATTGATCGCTTCCCATCAAGCTGAGCTACGCGCTGACCAGTACAGAGGGGTACAAGATACCCTACTCAATGAAACCACGACAGTTCTGAATGAGGGGGAGGGTCTTCTGACGGAATACGACCGCGAAACGGGTACATTACAGCACCCAGACGGAGATCAGCGACGCCCGGACCACTTCCTCAACCAAATCGGCAAGCGCATCGTCCTTCCTTCCACGCATTCGGGGAGCCCACGCGCCATGTACAAGTCTTATCAGGACTCTATGGCTATCGTGCGCGAGTACGGAAAACCGGATGCCTTCGTTACCATGACGTGTAATCCGACCTGGGAGGAGATTGAAGAGAAGATACCATAGCCAAACCAAAGTGCTCAGGACCGCCCGGACATCGTCGCCCGCGTATGGCAGCAGAAACTGGCGGAGCTGCTCAAGGACTTGGATGAAGGTGTTTTGGGCCGCGTTATGGCGCGAATCTACGTGGTGGAGTTCCAGAAGCGGGGTCTTCCCCATGCGCACATCTTAGTCATCCTGGCCGATGAGGATAAACCGCGTAGAAGGGAGATCATTGACAAGTTGGTGTCTGCAGAGCTTCCGGATGTAGAGCTCAATCCGCAGCTGTATGAAACCATCCTCACAAGCATGATGCATGGTCCATGCGGTGCGGCAAACCCCAACAGTCCATGCATGAAGGACGGAAAGTGCACCAAGGGATACCCGAAGCCGTTGGTGGAGGTTACACAAGGAAATGTTAACGGGTTTCCTGTCTACAGACGCCGACGACGACCACCAGGTGTCCTGAAGTTCAAAGGAAGGGGGTACGACAATGCCACGATCAACCAGTGGGTAGTTCCGTACAACCCGTACCTCTCGCAGAAGTACAACTGCCACATCCACGTGGAGGTATGCACGGCCCTAACAGCGGTCAAATACCTGTACAAGTACGTGTACAAGGGATCCGACAAAGTTGTCATCACAATCGAAACAGTTAATGGGGAGTCGCACCGCGGAACGATTGAACACAACGAGATCTTACGGTACCTAAACGCCAGGTACATATCTCCGGTAGAAGCGTGTATGCGACTTCTCGAATTTTCAGTCCAAGGCAAGACGCACTCCATCGTACAGTTGACCATTCACCTGGAGAACGAGCGACTGGTGACATTCCGCTCCAGTGACAACCCTGACCAAGTTCTCACGCGTGGTCGCCACACGATGCTGACCCGCTTCTTTGAATTGTGCGCGAGTGAGGCTCCGGAGAACCAAGAGGCAAAAACTATGGTGTACCAAGACATTCCCAAGAAATTTCGTTGGGACGCCAAAACGAAAAGGTGGGTTCGTCGCAAAAGGTTTCAAGCGGTGATTGGGCGGATGGTTCACGTGTCTCCACGGGATAGGAACAAGTTCTACATGCATGTATTGCTGTGCCACCGCAAGGGTCCGCAATCCTTTGAGCAACTTCGGACTGTAGACGGAGTTACTTACGAGACGTACCGCCAGGCAGCACTAAAATTGGGTTATCTCGACGACGACGCGGAATGGGTTGCCTGCATGACGGAAGCCGCTGCGTTTAAGAAGCCGTACGAGCTCCGACAGCTTTTCGCGACTATTATCGTATATTCCCAAGTTTCAGAGGTTCGACAACTGTGGGATCAGTTCTACGACGACCTTTCGCAAGACTACGCGTATACCTACCGGGCTTTGCAAGGTCAGGAGAAGGAAGACTTGATTCAGTTCAAGACGCTCAAGAGCCTGCACGACTTACTCCAAATTTTTGGGTATGCCGTGGCCGACTTCGATGATCTTCCCCAGCTGCATCAGTACCCGGAGCTGGTATTGGATTCACTGTTGCGAAACAGTCTTCTTCGACGCGAGCTGGAGGGGTACGACCAGTCCACTCTGCAATCTATTGTCGACCAAGAAGACCAGCTCAACGATGGACAGCGAGCTATTTACGACGAAATCCTTCAAGCAGTCGACGTGTCGGCTGTGGGTGAAAAATTGTTCTTTATCGACGGTCCCGGGGGCACTGGAAAATCCACACTGCTGCGGCATATCCCGGCAAAGGTGCGCCTGTCTGGGAAGATCGCGATTGCTGTGGCTTCAAGTGGAATAGCCTCCCTACTGCTGATGGGTAGGCGAACGGCGCATTCGACGTTCAGAATACCTCTCAAGTTGAACGACAAGTCGACGTGTGCGATTTACAAGCAATCGAACCTGAAGACGCTGATTCAGAGGGCCAGTTTGGTAATCTGGGATGAAGCTCCTATGACACACCTGCACGCTTTTGAGGCTGTGGATCGGACTCTTCGCGATATCATGGACAACGACCAAGAACCGTTTGGAGGAAAAGTGTTCGTACTTTCGGGCGACTTCCGCCAAATATTACCGGTGGTAGTGCGCGGGACGCCAGCGGAAACTATCGACGCTTGCCTTAAGTCATCATCATTGTGGTCGCACTTCAAGCAACTTCAATTCACGGAAAACATGCGCGTTCAATCGGCCAGGAGTGAGAGTACAGCCGCTGACCTTGCGGCTTTCTCAGAGTTTCTTCTCAAAGTTGGAGAGGGGAGACACGACGTTAATAGGTCGCTTGGTAAGGACTTCGTGAAGATTCCGCGGGATATGGTAATTGACAATACGGAGACCGATCGAGACATGGACGAAGACGAAGACATCCTACCAGGCGCCATGCCAAGAGGTCTCAAGAACATTATTGATGTCATGTACGCCGATATCAACAACCCGGAGATTGCGACGGACGAGTATTTTGCTAACCGGACCATCTTGACGACGACCAACGCGGTGGTACAACGCATCAATGAAGCCGTATCACAGCGCCTCTCTGGGGACTCGCACGAATACCTGTCCGTCGACTCGGTAGACGACGACAACGAGGGGAACTTCTTCGAGCCCGAGGTGTTGCATACGGTTAACAGCAACGGTATCCCTCCGCACAAGTTGACATTGAAGGAAGGCGCCCCAATTATGATGATGAGGAATCTGAATCCCGACTAGGGGCTCTGCAACGGAACGCGACTACGGGTTGTCAAGCTCAAGCCCCAAGTAATTCATGCGACCATCATGACTGGCGAGCGCCAAGGCCAAGACGTCCTTATCCCGAGGATCGTCTTTGTGAGCGACGGCGATTCGCGAGATTCTCCGTTCCGCTTGCGGCGTAAGCAGTTTCCGGTGGTACCTGCGTTTGCCATGACTATCAACAAAGCCCAAGGTCAAACGGTCCAGAACCTGGGGTTGTATCTGGCAACACCTTGCTTCTCCCATGGACAGCTATATGTGGCGCTGTCGCGCGTTACGTCCAGATCCAAGTTCAAGGCGTTGATCGAGTACCCACAGCTGGAAGAGGACGACGGAGTGTACACCGATAACATCGTGTACATACAGATATTCGGTACGCCTAGGGGGTAGTAAGAACCAAACTATGCATGGTTCACATTCGTTAATACACATTACATTTAACCAAACCGAGAGTGACTAAAGATTGATCATATCGCCCGCCGAAGCGAAGCGAAGGCGGGACACCAACGCTGTAGTGAAGCGAGCTGGAACAGCGAGCGGAACGGGCTGGGATGAACCACACAACCACCGCCCGCGAAGCGGGCGGCGCTCGGCTAGTCTAAAGCATCAATCAGACCAACGTGCTCTCCGTCGGTCAGTAACGGATTTGTCACCTGAATTCCCATTGGACAAAATTGCTGCCGAGCGCAGCGAAGGCGGCCCCCATTGGCCAATAAGCTGCCGAGCGCAGCGAAGGTGGCCCCGTCGGTGGTTATTGCGGGACCGCAGGGCCCGGCCTTCGTCGGACTCAATATCATAGCACGGTGAGTAGTGCAGCGAGCCGACGAGGCGAGCCGTCATGCTACCCCGCCGCGGAGCGGCGGCGCTTGGCTTAAATTAATACTACCACGATAATATAACCACCGCCGCGTAGCGGCGGCGATCGGCTAGTTTCATAAACACCATCAGAGTCCCGCATTAGTCACAACCCTCCACCAAGCAACAGAGCAGCGTATACTCACTGGTACCCTGCGCCAGCGGCGCGAAGGTTGGCAGTCGACGAGCTTTCCACGATCACCGAGAGAAGATTTTTGGCGGGAAACTTGCGACCCTAATCCCTTTCGAAAATGCATTTTTGAATCCAATCTATTTGGTGTAAGTGGTGTATCATCAATCTGTTTGGACAGGGAATGCATCCAATGCATCCAACTGCGTGCATCCAACTACGCTACTGCACAGCTACCATAATACTGCGAATGGCGTTCCTGCGACGTTAACTGGACCTGATTTACAACGTCACAACGCCCTTATGGCAACGTTAGCCGCTAATTGCAACGTTAAACCTGATATGGATACATGGTAGGACAAGGTCGGACTCGTAATTTATTGGATAAATTACTGGTGTATCGTACACAGGTAATTTATTCCTGAGGTATTTAGCCGCGTCTAATGAGTACTCAAGGGTTCGTGAGGGACGCAAATCTTTCGAGGCGTTCTCGGAGGTAAGAGTCAGTTACGATTTGGCACTCAGGGGTACGGCGACACACGATATGATTTGACTTATCTACTAAATAAAATAATTGTTTATTAGTACCATTTATTCTTAACCGCGGTATATACCGTGGGTGACTCCTTCCGTTTTAACATTAATTGTTTCGGGTTACCTTATTCATCTAGTTCATTGGTGCTTATGTATCGTTTTATAACAATTCCACCGTTTGTGACCATAGGGATAATGATGAACTACATCATTAACGTCGTCCATACAATAACGTTGCTTACGATCTAACGTTGTACTAAAATTTAACGTTGCTCTCCCAACATCGTTGCTCTGACTTGGCGACAGACTCGCCATCCCATCATCTCTGTTCACAGAACAAGAATGCAGATCATGTTGCCATACGCCCATGGACTCGTTTCGTAGCTGGCAGCAACATCTTACCCATATCCCATAATCCAATCAGATGAAGTATTGTAACTAGGGACGTAGTTCACTGACTGAAGCGGAAACACGATGATAATTCTTTGAAGCTCGACCAAAACACTACAAGGGCTATAGGTGGCTATAATCGTAGTGTGCGAGAGCACATCAGGTAGGTACGGATGACTACAGACCATGCTGTCGATGTCGTTGGTCAACGATGTTAGCCGAAAACACTTTAACTTGCTGCGAAACGAAACGAATAATGTTGTTCTCATTCTCATGTTGCTTCAAAATATGATTGTTCTACTACGGCATCGCTTAATGAACCCAATACAATTTTGAGTCAGCACGTGTAGTATTAAATACAAATACGGGTATTCCTATATTGTAGTTGACCTTCAAATTGCTAGCAACGTTGATCAGGCTCTTATCAGCTACTATATCTGTTTGTTCGCAATATGCTAGTTAACTTCTCAATCCTTCAGAAGTCACCAGAAAATGATGTTGCTGGTAATGCGTAATATAAGCTTCTCTCTTGTCCTGCAACCATTTTAATTATGTTAGAAATACCATGTTAGTATAAAGTGATTTCGATATCAGTGCAAGCGGTGACCAGCAAAACCAAGAAGGAAATCTTGACAGGTGAGATATTGCCCTCGATTTTACCCCGTACAGTATATTGGGATAAATGTAGGGGCTGACAACGTTGATGCTAGAGTAAACTAAGTAATATGAGTGGTAAAAATTTCGAGGTAGTTATATGCAGTGCCTCCAAGTACAATTTAGCACTATTGAAACATATAATATGGAAAAACCAACATCACAACCGCTTGCTATCATAATTTATGTAGTATCCCACGTTTCCCCGCTATGAACAAGCTTTAACTGTGCATCCAAATCACGAAATCAAACATAACGTTGCACTACAAACATAACGTTGCCGTGAGGTTGCATGTTGTAATAACGGTATCCTTGCTGTGCTTTGACATTATATGTATCTGCATGTTTCGTGTATCCCTGTTTGTATGGGGCTGCCACCCAACTGTATTAGCTGTAACAAGCGCAAGGCCATCTCACTGTAGTATTCCTAGTCGTCACCAATGTTGCGCCCAAGCATCCAGATTGTGTAAGATATGCGCATGTATACATGATAAATAGCATCATGGTCATTAAGATATACTCGTGCTAACCGGCGTACCGGTTTTCATATACAGGTGGAGCAGGCGACTTTGCCGCGGAGGTAAGTCGTGCAGCTATAAAATGCAATGTGTGCAAGTAGCACGGGTACGACACCGAACGTACCCATCGGTTGTTCTGAGAAAACCTCTCGACATTTCTTACTATATATACTGTTCTTTGCAGTGGGTGGATAGATTATCTACACACACAATATCTATGAGCGTAGTTTGGTCACAGTGATCGTGAATTCGCAGTTCGAAGAACTGTCGTTAGGCGCTGGATTCCGGATGTCATCGAGTAACTTTGGTGCAACATTTTCTCATCATGTAACATTCATGCAACACCCCGGTTGTCATTACGATCGGCAATGAATAGCCTATCGTATGCCTTGATCTGGGGATTTTGTCCAATGGATTTAGATAGGACTGCATCACCTGGGCGCCATGTTGGTGTGCACGGCTGTGCGGTCAGGCGTACGGCACCAAGAACTACGCTCTCGTGGGCGTACGGCTGCATTTGGCTCTGATCTTTATCACAGGCCGATGATAACAACAACAACAAGAAGCAGACGTCCAACATCTGGTGGATCCTGAGCCTCACCAAGGAGGAGAAGCTGCCGCTGACCGGGGGCGTCACGGGCATGACCATCGCCTCGGCCATGAACGTCGTTTTCCCGCGCATCATGGGCAAGACCATCGACGTGGCCTCGGGCAAACCGGGCTCAGCCGCAAGGGCTTCGTGGTGGTGGTGCTCGCAACCTTCTTCACGGGCTCGGTGGGCTCCTTCCTGCGCATGTACTCGCTGGGCGTGGTGGCTGAGCGCATTGCCTCCAAGCTGCGGCGCAGACTGTACAAGGTGCTGCTGTCGCAGGAGCTCGCCTTCTACAACAATCGCAAGGTGGGCGAGCTGGTCACCCGACTCAGCGGGGAGTGCCAGCAGACCGCCAACGCGGTCGTGGACGTGCTGTTCAACGGCTACCGGTCGCTGAACTCGGCTGTGGGGCACAAGATGGAGGTGCAGGACCTGCTCTCGCAGCACGAGTTGCCCTTCGTCGTCTTCTACACGGGCCTGTTCGCCGAGTTCCTGCCCCACTTTCTGGGCTATCCCTACGACGAGGGCTACATGACCGTCGTGGGCAAGGGCGAGACGGCCTCCAGCATCACATCGCACACGGGCATGGGTCGCTTCGTAGCGCACGTGCTGTCGACGGCGCCCAAGAGCGCACTGGAGGGCGCCAAGCTGGCGTTCGAGGCCGAGCGCCTGTCGCCGCTGCAGATCCGCGACCTCCGGAGAAAAAGCTGAACAAGAAGATCGAGCTGCGCTACGTGGACTTGGAGGAGAACAAGAAGAACTTCAAGACGTACTTCGTGGCCTTCCTCACGGCCATCTTCGAGGAGGGTCGCGGCGTGGCCGGCACGTAGCAGGAGGTGGCGGACACGACCGCCAAGTTCTTCCCGGACTGGAACCCGGCCAAGTACGAGTCCTTCATTGCATAAGAGAGTGTATTGGCCAACGGAAAAGCAAGAGGGGGCTCTGCTCCGTGTCACTCTTATTAGGGTAGCAAAACCAGATCCAATAAATCGAATTGAACGCATACCTACGTGTAATTCTACACATGAACTGTCGTGCAATCTCGACAGGTACTTACTTCATCATCGCGTTGCCGGCGTCACGGCCGTACACGTCCACGAAGAGTTCGAGCGTGTGGTTACACAGCTCGTTCCTCTTAGCGTTCTCGCCGATCTCCTTGCCCTGCTTGAATAACCGCCATACCCCCTCTTGTGCACCTTGGCATTGAGGAGCCTGCAGTTAGTTTTCTACTACTTCGAAGTACAATACATGCATGCGCCAACATTATCTGCTGATACATTACGGCCCCTAGATGCAGACTCATTCCTTCGTGACTAGCTACATCAAAACATTCTCGCGGTTGATAATCTTTTCAGTCCAACATGTATGTCCCCTATCGTTTTTATCCTTCGAACTGCGCCTCCCCCCGGGTCCACCACCCGGGCCCCCTAATAGTGCTTGAGCCATAGTTATTATGCAATCACTATAATCGCTACTAGTAACATGATACTATTTGCTAGGTGGTGGTGTTTGTCCCTTTATAAGCGTTATCGATACGATCGCAGCGGCTATTTCTCGGTGTGTCCAACCAACGTATCATAGGCATAGTTGCAGTTTAAACTAAGTGATTGGTGAAGCTATAGAGACATCCAGATCGATAGTTCACGGTACGTTTGCAGGAATATTCAAAGCAACGGTAAATCGACAACGTTAACATCAAAGCAACGTTATTAATAAGCAACCCTAGCCTGGTACTTAGCAAATTTTGTACATTGTCACCCAGATTGCACGCAGCCTTTGAGATGCCACTTTCCTTTTAGAAGAACGAATTCAACATGATATATCCAGTGACAAAAGCGTATAAATGCTACCTATTAAGCGCATGAAACGTTTGGAGTAACAGCGAAAGTTGAGTGGCAACAAGCGCAATCTGTAGTGCAGAAGTGCACAATGCAATAGGCCATGGGGAACCTGTATTGATATGATTTCTGTCGAATAGCCGACAGCATACATGCTTCTAGCTTGTATGTGTCAAGGCATCGAGTTTACTATACAATAATATAGTATCAGCATCGTGCGTACTACATGAAGTAACCACATGGGGGAAATCGGCATCTTGCATACTCTGACATGGATCGATCACGATGTGGGAGCGTCACCGATGGGTGATCTGTCGAATCCCCCTGGTCGTGAGGAGAATTTACAAACGTAAATTTGATAACAGGAGAGATAATAGTAGTCGCGTTCTTATAAATAAATTTTAGTAAGCAACAATGCCTTATTATATGCACCGATAATGCTATCATGAGTTCGTTGGTATCACCCACTTCGTGAGGTGGAAATATACGCTTGGTCGCTTTCGGCTTCGGTGCACCAGTTCCTTTATCGATACGATATCAACATCATAGTACCACAGCGTTATTCAACCAAACATATATAAGTGTGCGACGTTAAACGTACCAGCACTTGATCCGCTGCTTGATTGTTTTCCTCTGCTGCAGACCTTGTTCTTAGATGGTCTCGCTTTCCGCTTCCACTGGCAGCTTCCGCGTTAGAAAAAAATAAGCATCAAGAGGAAGAACAACATTAGCAGAGAGAGAGCAACGTTAGCTGCGAGAGCAACGCTAACCTACCTCGCTTGGCTGAAGTGTGACTGGGTTTCTGCGTTGGCGTCTTCGCCTTCTTCGGGTTCTGCATGGGCGGCGTGCGGCATCGGGGTCTGCTTGGGATTGGGTGCTGTGGTTCTGTGCGTCAATTCTTCAACGCAAAACAGGCAACGTTAGAAAATAAAGCAACGTTTCAAATAAAATAGGAAACGTTAACTTACCCCCATGACACTTAGTCGGCTTCAACTCCGAAATGTCCGGCGTCATGGCGGGCGGGACCTTCGGCGTGTCCGGCTTCGAGGTCGGGTGGGCGAGGTCTTTGGCGTGTCCGGCATCGGGGCCGGCGTCTGGGCCGGCGGCAGCGTCGGCGTGTCCGGCTTCGGGGTCGGCGGGGACTTCGACGTGTCCGGTGTTGGCTTCAATTTCGAAACGGTGGAGTCAGATACGTAAGTGTTACCCCAAATACATTAGAGCAACATAACAATATTAGCAACGTAAACAACAGGACGACATAAACAAGGTAATTGAAGCCTACCTCGTCCACGTGTTGCTCGCACGGCTGGCTTCCTTCCTGTCTCGAGACGGGCTTGAACATCAGGATTTCCTGTAAATTACAGTTGTATCCGGCATAATACATATTAATAAAACCACAGCACCCTTAGTTTACTCGTACCTTGCGTTCGCATCTTCTTTCGTGGGGGAGGGGGGCTTGGTCCGGGCTGTCGTCCGGGCTGTCGACCAGAGTCAGAGTAGCTTGGTCGACAACGAAATCTTCATCACTTGAGGGGTCCCTCCCATTTCGCGGTAGACAGGGCTGGCTTCGCAGTCTTGTCGCGTAGAACTCGCCCTGCACGCGCAGCACACACACAGGGTTAGTACGCAGCAAACGCATCGCATCCTAGAAGACGGCAGCTACCTGGAGCCATGGCAGAGTCGTCGTAGCTGCGTGGCGTCAATCCTCGTTTGGGCGCCAACCGTGGTTTTTTCGCAAATGAACGGCTGCGAATCCCCCCCTTCTCGTAGTACAGTTTGGTTTCGTTTAGGTACGACACTAAGCGAGGATGCACTCCTCACGAAATGAGTTTTTTTTCACTGAGGAAAAATGAGGGATAAATGAGGGATTTTGGCCTTGCGTAATTTACGCGTCAGGTATTTCTTACGCAACGTTAATCTCGCTATTGCAACGTTATGGAGCTGCGGTTAGGGCTAGTTAGCGTTGCAGGACCCACTTCCAATACTGCTCACTACAAAGCCTAGCGCACATGGTTAGAAAGACGAGACCCTCCCCTGCATTTTGAGCCTATTCACAACCGCGAGTGATTTATTTTGCACAAGCACCAGCTCTCCGAAGTTATTCCATAGAACCCTGTTTGAGCGCTGAGACATCTATTGCACAAAAGCGGGACATTGCAGCGAAATGCATAAGGTAAATCAGGAGTTTAAGGCCTTTGTATGCATTTAAGACCAGCAGTAAAACAACCAATCGTGATCGACGAATAATAATAGAACGTGTCTATTCGCCAAAATAGAATTCCACATGTTTTGGCTGGGGACCTTCGAGGTCTTATCATCTTCAAGACGAGCTCACTTAGATCTCATTCCCAAGATGACCAAGACACGCAAGAGCTACTCGGGGTCACAGAAACGAGAGGCTGTACAAGCCGTTCAGGGTGGAGCTTCAACTGAAGAGGTCGGGAAATCAAGGGGGATACCAGCACGAACGCTAAACCGATGGGTAAAGAAGGCTTCCGAGAATGAAGGTGACCTCGAGATCAAGCGCCGGGGACCTCCTATTCGTCTTCCCAAGGAGGCTGAGGAGTGCATATTCCAGTGGGTGGTCGCTCGACAAATGATGGGGGTGCCTGTGGGTCGGCAAGCTACCATCCGAAAAGCGAGTGAGATCACAACGCTCATGGACGGGAAAGGTGTGGGGGATGGCTGGTATCGTGGCTTTTTAAGCCGATACCCAGAACTAGGAAATCGCCGATCACAAGCTGTGACGAAGGATAGAAATGCTGTCACTGGAGACGACATCACAGCACTATTCTGGTCGGTAGCCAAGGTAGTAATCGAGCACAACATGGACGCCTCACGAATATTCAACGTTGATGAGACGGCGTTTGAGAGCGGACGAAAGTCGACTTGCGTGATTGCGTTCCGAGGATCTCGAAATGTGTGGCACACCGACCCTACAATCAGTTTTCACCTCTCCATAGTGGCGTGTGCAAGTGCGGGGGGATTCCTGGTCCCCCCCGCTTTTCATCCTCCCTGCCGAACGTGTTGATAACCACATTTTGGAGGGTTGCCAGCAGCTTCCTGGGGCTGCCGTGACTACAACTCATAGCGCATTTATGAATGCCAACCTGTTCACAAAGTGGCTACATTTCTTTTCGGCAGCACTTCCAGCCGAAATTGAGCGCCCGGTATTGTTGATAATGGACGGGTGCTCTTCGCATATTTCGGACTATATTGTTGAGACCGCCGAGATGCAGCAGATAAGTTTGATCTGCCTGCCTGCCAATGGTACCCACTTGCTGCAACCTCTCGACGTTGCAGTCTTCGCTGTGTTTAAGTCGAAGCTCAAAACGCTGATCGACAACCTAGTTACTGGCAATGGCGAGACTTCTATTAGCAAGCCTAAGTCATTGCAGCTCGCCGCGTTGGCCTGGGTTTGTAGTAACGTGGCACAGAATATCTCGTCAGGGCTCGCAACTTGTGGGATATATCCACTCTCAATGGTCAAGATGACCGGCAAGCTTACGAACTTTCAACGTAATGGACTTGCTGACAGCGTCCAGCAGGCCGCTTGGCTTCGGGTGAAAGATACCGTTCAACACGACATTCTAACTATGCCACCACCGCGAAAGTCCAAGGCTAGGAAACGAAAAACAACAACAGTAGCTGGTAGAATACTGACACGTGATATGTTCGTGACCAGCATAGCGCTGAGAAAAAAACCGCGGAAGCAGCAGAAACAAAAGGCATCGAAAAAGCCCCGCCAGCAACAATGTCCGTCGACTGACGACGTGTTGTACGTTGCAATCGTCTAGTAGGTGCATACTTCGTACTGCTGGACTAGATAGCCTTCATAATTAGATAACACTCTGTAATATAGATTTATACGTCACCTATCGCACTTACAAGAAATTATAGTGTACCTCATGACGAGTGGTGGGGTGGGGTCCATACTGAAAACAACTTGGCCTGTACCAAGAAAAACGGTGTAGACGCGAGTTACTTAGAGCATCTCCACCGGTTGTGAGTAAAACTTTACCTAAAGTACGCAGAAAACGATCCTGTAGGATAACATTATCGACAAAGGCAGGGCTCTGCTGCACCGGTCGCAGCCTCAAAGCTTTGCTCATAGCTCTACACAATCCTCCCTCGTGAGCAAACTTGCTCAAAAATCTCGCGTGAATAAAATCAAACGTAATTTGCTTACGGATTTGCTCAACCGGTGGAGTGGACGAAACTAAATATTTGAGTAAATTTGGCTAGAAAAGAGCCAAAAATTAGCTTTACTCACAACCGGTGGAGATGCTCTTATGCCATAAAAATAGCTGAAATAGCGAAGATTTCCAATCCGTCAGGAACGTTTCCAGACTCGTCGTGGATCAAAAGTTATCGGCCGCTAAAGTTGGGTTATCTGTTTTCGGGCCATGAGCCCATGACTTACCTTGGTTAAACCAAGTGTTTTTCAGGTGACCATCAATCTGTCCACTATATCTCGTCTGTGACGTGTGAGTACTTGAATAAAGGCAGGGGTTTTTACGTGACCATTTACACGTCCACCGCGGATACTGTACACTAGAAAGGCAAGTTCTGTTCCATTCGAGCCCGACAGGTTTACGTTGGTGCTTGGAAAATGCTCGTGGTTCAAGCAATTCCCGCTGATTGGCCAAATTCGAGCGATTGCACAAACTCCGTAAATATCAACCAATCAGCACGCGCAGAAGTCCCGCTCACCTCGTAACATTCACTTGAGCTGTCCAATCACCCCGCCATTCAACATCCAACCGTCGTCAGCACAAGTCTTAGCATGAGCATGTCTCCCCACCCGGTGCCCACGAAGACGGACGAGCGGCTGCTGTTCGCCGTGCCCAAGAAGGGGCGTCTGCACGACAAGATCCTCAAGCTGCTCAAGGGCGCGGGGCTGGACTACCACCGCCCCAACCGCGTGGACATCGCGCTGTGCTCGAGTCTGCCCGTGACGCTCGTGTTCCTGCCCGCCGCCGACATCGCCACGTACGTGGGGGAGGGCAACTTGGACCTGGGCATCACGGGCCAGGACATCATCGCCGAGAGCCGCACGAGCGTCGAGCAGCTGCTGCCGCTGGGCTTCGGCAAGTGCGCGCTGGGCGTGCAGACGCCCGTCAAGGACGCCATCGCGTCACCGCAGCTGCTGGCGGGCAAGCGCCTCGTCACGAGCTTCCCGGAAGTCACGCGCGACTACTTCAAGCAGTTCGAGACGGAGGCCACGGGCCCCACCAGCATCAAGTACGTGTCCGGCTCGGTGGAGGCCGCGTGCTCATTGGGGCTGGCCGACGGCATCGTGGACCTCGTGGAGACGGGTACTACCATGAAGGCAGCGGGGCTCGAGATGATCTCGACCATCCTCACGACTGAGGCCGTGCTCATCGCCAACCCGCAGTCGGCGCACAAGGACCTGGTGCACAAGGTGCACCAGCGCATCCTGGGCTACATCACGGCCACCAAGTACCGCATGGTCACGTACAACGTGGACAAGGAGAAGCTGGACGCCGCTACGGAGATCACACCCGGACGACGCTCCCCTACGGTCAACACGCTGGTGGGAGGAGGGTACGCTGTCTCGGCTATGGTGGAGGAGAAGAACGTGTCGGAGGTCATGGACCAGCTCCACGAGGTCGGCGCCACGGACATCATGATCTTCAACATCGAGAACTGCCGCGCGTAGAGGGGATGGGGACGTCTTGCTAGCTAGTAGAGTGTCAACGAGCCATGCCGCGCTGCCATCGCGCGCGCCGTGACGAGTCAATGCAGCCTGGAACTCTTTTTTTACTTTACTTCGCTGTGTGGTGTGTGTTGTGCTGACTGACCTAGAGGTTGACGCGTAGTGTCGGCTGGAATGTCCCAGGTGAGCGCATTGGCGGCGGGGGTGGACGGGATCCTGGGTGGAAGCTGGTTGCAGGCGAATTCGACCGCTGCTGTTGAGGTATTTTGAACGAGTCGACGCTCTGGTGAGAAACTGGTACGCTTGTAGTACGTACGTTGTTGAGCTTCGCAGCACTATTGACTTTGCTGGATTTGTTGATGTAGCTTGTCGTGTTTAGATCCAAGGTTTTAGAGGACCATTTCGAAGGTTCTGCGGCGAAGTCGTGGAAATCAAGCTTGCAACTCGAGCTTTGGCGATAGTGACCTACTTGCTGGTTGCGACGAAGCCAGTTGGCCTCGACCTGCTTTCTTAACGCTGGTGGTAGTCCAGACGGATCCTCCTCTTCAATGGGCTGCTCCATTTCCCAAGACTGTGGAAGTGGTGAGTAACTGGACTTGCTGCTGTGCGGGGCTATAGAGGCTTGCCGCCAAGGCTTGTTATTGTCGACAACAACCTTCGTCGGCTTCT
Source organism: Phytophthora fragariae (assembly GCA_009729435.1). Lineage (NCBI taxonomy): Eukaryota > Oomycota > Peronosporomycetes > Peronosporales > Peronosporaceae > Phytophthora > Phytophthora fragariae. The sequence continues at coordinate 200,025 of QQOI01000021.1, read as the reverse complement.
CCGTCGTGCAATTTCTTCTAGCAGCTGCCATCAACTGCTGCTGCTCCCGGCGCTGCTGAGTGAGTCTCATGCGGACACTGTCAAGCTGTCGGATCTGAACATGGAGCCTTTGTTCACGAGTCTCGAGTTCATGCTTCACGCGTTCAAGCGCTCGCTCTCGGTTGGAAAACGAAGTATCCGTGTCTTGCACGACCGCAGCTTGCTGAGCCACAAGCTGCTCCCGCACCAGTAACTCGCGCGTTCCGGCGTCCAGCTTCTCAGCGAGAGCAACAACATCTTGAGTACGCTCCGCAAGACGCGCTTCGGCTTGCTGTACCTCCTGTCGCACGCTTTCGAGAGCTTGGAACTCGTCTTCGTGGCTCGCCAATTCCGCTTCGAGGTCCTCACGGTCTGCGCGTAGCTCACGCCAAGCGTCTTCAAGTTTCAACCGTGACCTACGAAGCTCCTCGTGCTCGCGCTCAATCTCCAGCGCAGTCTGCTCGCGGAATGCTGCAAACTCAGCTCTGGCTTCGTACAGTGCACGCTCGTCGCGTTCGAGCTGAGTTCGCCTGGTTGCAAGTCTCGCTTCGTACACCCGAGCATCTTCACGAGCTTCTGCGAGCTGCTTCCCCATGTAACCAGCATGAGCAGCCTCCTGGTCTCGCAATGCAGCAGCTTGAGCTTGAAGGTGAGCGCTCAGTGCATCCAGACGCTGTTGTTCTTGCCGGAGTCGCTCTTTGTCTTCAAGAGCTCCTTGACGAGCATTTCTAGCTCCAGCCTCCAGTTCTCGGAGGAGCTCCGCAAGTTTTGTGCGTTCCTGCTCAGCGTGTTGGGCAGCTCGCTTGGAGCTGCCTTCCAGAGAGGCAATTACACGAAGACGGGCTTCATCTTCAGCAGCGACACGAGCTGCCGAGTTATCGTAGCCAGAGCCTTCCTCCTGCACCTGATGCGAAATGGTGAGTCGTGCTAGAGCTCGCTGCATCTGGGCGCTAAGAGCCTCAAGGGCGCGCTTCTCTCGGTGTCGCTCCAACTGGTCAACTTCGTCGTGTTGAGCGATTTCCCGTGCCAGTGCCAGCTCTGCGTCCTGCACTGCTCGCTTGGAGCGTGACAACTCCTCGCGCAGACTTCGTACTTCAGCTTCAAGTAGCTCCGCGCGGTGCTGAAAACTCGCGGCGTTTTCCTTGCTGGCTGCTGCGGCTTGGTGAGCCTCGAGTTTGTCACGTTCTGCTGATGCAAGTTGTTGTGCGAGCTGTGCGTTGGCAGCTCCGCGTGCTTCGAGCTGCTGGGAGAGCTGGGCGATGGACGCCTCTCGTTTCTCCAGCTGCTGTGTAAGTTGTTGAGTTAGCTGATTGCTTGATGCAGCTTGTGCCTCGAGCTGCTGCATCAATTCATTGATCTTTTGTTGTAGCGCAGCTCGCTCGACGTCAAACGCAGCAGTGAGCTTGGCTTCGCGCTCAACGCAATTGCAAGCTACCGCAAGAATTACTTGAGGTTCATGGTGATCTGTGCTCTTGATCGGCTGAGGTGGCGGTGTTGGCACCCGGACTTCCGGTTTGACTGTAGGCTCAGCTTGGGGCGGAGGTGAAGACTTCACGATGGGTGCAACCACCGGAACTGGTGGATCTGCTGCCACTTGTGTCTCCTGCTCTTCGACTACTTCGTCTCCCTGTTTTTCAGCGACATCGTCAGCGACGGCGCTTTCTTCGACCTCAAAAGACTGTGAGTACGAGTTACGTCGATGTGGACTGCTACGAGCAGAAACTGATGGCGACGATGGCAGGATTTCCTCCAGAAGACTGTCCTTGGACTGCTCGAAGTCACTCTCGCGAATATCAAGTGAGCCTTTGTCCATTGTCAACGATCGTCTCCGTCCTGGTGACGGAGGGGTGACAGGTCTTTCGCTTGCTGCGACCACAGCAACTGGTGTCGCTGCTGGCACTTTTGGGACTGTTGGAAGGGGTTGCGATTGAGTTGGTGACGAGCTTTTGAAGGGGTCTGGTGCTTTGCCAACCTCCTTATCAGGCGAGTTATTGTTGCTGGTGTTGCGGCTGCGGCGTCGTGACAACAACGGTTCACTTGACTTTGGGGGTGATAGGCCACCTAGCAAGTCCATGAGCAAGCTGTCCCTAGCGCTCGCAAGGTCGGCATTGCTGTTTTCAGAAGGTAAAGCAGAAGCTGTGCGTGCTTCAGCCTTTCCCTGCAACGAAATTGTCTCTTTGGGCGGCGTTGTCGGGTTTGTCTCGACAACTGCAGGCTTCGCCTTTGGTGCTTCGTCCTCATATTTTGGTTTCTCATAAGCGGTAGTTTTGGAGGAGGACTGAGTAGCGAATAGCTCAGCCAAGAGATCGTTTTGCTGTTTTGCGGGATCTGCTGCAACTGGCAACACTGTTGGTGTGGTAGGCTCGGGTGACTTCTCCACTTTTGTTTTTCTATCATCGTCGTCACCATCAACTTCATCACGCTTTGAAAAAGAAGACTGCTCTTGACGCCGATCGCTTCGAACACTACTGCGAGGTTCCGAAGAAAACAGATCCGCGAGCAAATCGTCTTTTGCAGATACGCGTTGGGTGGGTGGGGAAGAACGAGCTGAAAAATTATCTTCATGGGGGTTGCTGCGCGTTTGATCTGCCTTCCGCTCTTCGGTCGGATCCTTCAGATCCTGCTGCGTTGATTCAAGGGAATCTTTTGGTGGTTTGGCGAACGGATCATCCAGGTAACTTCTTCGACTGCTGGAACCTCCAAAGAGAGAGTCAAATGTTGAGCTTGACGGGGCAGCGGTCGATCCAAAGCCGAATGGGTCTAAGTCAGCATCACCAGTTTGTCTTCTGCCCCCACGACCCCCACCACGGCGATCTGTCGCTGGACCTAGAAATGAAGACAATGAGGATAAATCTTCGTCACGTTTTCCGTCGTCTTGGAAAAAGGATGCGGAGATCCCTCCATTTTCAACTTTTGAGGCCCCTTCGACCGGAGTAGAGGCATCCAATTTCTTCGACCCACGCACCGTCGGTGTGTAGCCCGAGATCCCAAAAGTATCATCATCAACCTTGTCGTCGTTCCTGTTCAACCCCGTCACTGGTTCTGGTGACAGTGGCGGCGACTCTGCCGACCCAAAGTTCGCTCCAGAACCAACGTCTCCACTATCAAACCCCAACATCTTGGCGAACTCGTCATCCAGCCCTCCTCCCGTCTTGCCACTGCCATTCTTCCTTCGTGCAGCAGCGGCGGCGGCCATCTCCAGCTCTACAGCACTATCCCAGTTTTTCGCACCACCGTCGTCGCCAAAGTCGTCATCATCGAACGCGCTTTTCTTTGACTTGGACTTGCTTTTCTTCTTGCTGCTACTCGAGCTCTTGGATTTGTCCTTGTCTTTGTCTTTGGATTTCTTCTTCTTCTTGTCGTCGTTCTTGTTCTTCGACTTGGACTTCGCTTTGCCCGAATCGTCTCCGAGCAAGTCACCAACATCAAAGTCGGTCATGTCGACGTCCACATTGTCGCGAGCCCCGGAGATTGAAATGAGACCACTCGTGAGATCGCTCGACCCGCCTCGTTTCGAGCCAGCATTGCTTCTGGCAGCTCCTCCGATCGGAATTAGTTCGTCTAGAGGCATGTCACCTTCACCCTCGGTCGGTGAACTTCACACTGTTGCAGTTGCGTGCAAAACTCTGCTGACAGTGCTCGGGCATTCGTTTCACGGTTTGATCTGTCTGCCCCCATGATGCAGATCGCATGGAGCGATAATCGCAAAACGGACTGTGACTGCCGCCGTAAAAATACCATGTTACCATGGAAGTCTCGTAAGGTGAACAAAAGCGAATAAAACTACGCCAAGCCTGTTAGATCATGTCAATATCGTCGAGAGGGGCCCTTGCTCAAGGAATTCTGGTGAGTTTCAACGCACTGCTCTGCGCGTACTGCTTGGTGGTGTCGGTCGTCATAATTTGGCAGCCCTGTTCAGCTTCCCGTCTTTCGACTGACCCAGCTGAGCACAACGCAGTGAGGACATGCGCCACTTCGGAGCTGGAGCTGTTCATGCTGGCTTTCCACCTGGCATTTGCTGCGCTGTCATTAGCGGGTGCGCTCGTGGCGTACATCGGTCATATCGTGCTGGTGCGGATCACGCGGACCATGCTCGGCGTCTTCGCAGCGATCTACGCTGCACTCGCGATCTATCAAGTCGTAGCAGATCACCTATCGTCGCTGCTTGGTCCACTCGAGCTCGTCGTCTCCATCGTGACGTTCGCTGTCGGGGTACCCAGTGGGGTTCTCTACGAGCGCGAACTGCGCTGCGACCGTCAAGTTCTGCCACACGCGTTCAACGGTGTGCTTCCGTCCGGTTCCTCTTCAACGAGCAGCAGCCATCGGACTGTAGATCAACAACCTAGCGCAGTAACATCAGCTGCCGTCCGCTTGGCTTGGTGACGTCGAGTTCTTCATCCAGAGCTTATCCAGAACGCAAGTGTCGATATACTGGGCGATACAAGTGCATGGATCAACTCCGCCATCTTCCTGAAATAGTAGTAGACGAAGACAGCCTCCCCATGAGCACACGCAGTCGAGGTAGACCATGCCGATCTCGACCCGTGGGCTTCTGGCTCAGTGGGTGCTCGTGACTTTCAACGCGTTGCTCAGCGTGTATTCCCTGGCGATGGTTGTCGCCATCACCTTGCGGCCGTGCTCGAGCTCCAGCATCTCGAACGACCTCGGCGCGCACGCGGCCACGACGACCTGCAACATTTCTCAACTGGAGCTCTTCCTGCTGGGCTTCCACTTGGTCTTCGCAGCGCTGGCGCTCACAGGCGCGGCCGTGGCGTACGTCGGCCACATCGTGCTGGTGCACCTCACGCGCGGCATGCTATTCGTGTTTGCGGCCATCTACTTGGCTCTGGCTGTCTACGAGCTGGCGGCGGTGCGACCGGTGACGCCCATGGGTCCGCTGGAGCTCGTCGTTGCCGTGCTGACCTTTGCCGTGGGGGTGCCCAGCGGCGCCGTCTATGAGCGCGAGCTGCGCTGTGACCGCCGAGTGATCCCGGACGCGTTCGACAGCGTACTACCCAGCAACCCGTGGTCGGGGTCGGGACTAGAGCGGACCATCAGGAGATCGACAGCAGCAGCAGCAGTAGTGCGGCCGCGGTGAGTTATTATATGTCGCCGGGATATGATTAATGCTGACAAAGTGCAGGATCGACCTGTACCGTTGCACATGTACATGTGCAACAGCGGCAAGTTGACCATCTGCGATTACGGAGCCGCACCATCATTTCAACCAATCATCGATTTTAATTTAAGTTTGAACCAATCGCATCGTGTCGTTGAAAAGTGTCGATCGTCAGCAAAGCGCGATGCGTCATCATGGTTTTAGCCCTGCGGGATTATCCGCGACACACGACCTGCGAAACATTATGCCTGCGATCCGAGCGCACATCACGCGCTCAACGTCGACGGGATGGCAACTTTTGCGGACTGTGTTGCGTGTTGCTGAGCACGTAGGTCATGCTCGATGCTGGCTAGCTGCCAACGAGTGGTGGAGCACGCCCGCCGAAAGGTCGCTGGTAACGGGCGAGTCAGCGTGTTATAGTCGCGCACCAGAACCGGAAGTCGTCCTGCATTTGGCCATGCCCGCATCACGGCGCAATACGAAGTGAGTCTGAGTAATGAACTGTTCGGATCTCTATGCTGTTCAGATCTTTGTGAAGGTGTCGGTAGCTGCGACACAAACAATTCGACGTCAAGGCAAGGCCGCTCGCTATCGCTTCGTTCCTCGGCCGTCTTTAAAATCGTAAGAAATACTTGTATACGTCAAAGTGTGCGTTGATGACCGCGAAAACCTGCGGCAGCTAGCCCCGAAACAAATTCATCGGGTCTCTGTACGTGATAGATGGCGGCCCTGGTTCAGGTGGTGAGTCACCGAAACGGAGCCACTTCATTTACAACCTGCGATCCCATATCCCCCCGCCATCCTCTATCGTGCTCACCTCCTCCATATTTCTTTTCAGAGGTTCATAACCAAACCCAACGTGCTGCGCGATTGCGTGGCGTCTTGCTCACTCCCCAATCAGTCCGCCAGGCCATAGACGCCTCGAGTCTCTCACGAGTCAGACGGCAGAGCAGAGCAAAGCGCGAGAGCGACAACTGGGCGGTCAGCTCTTAGACGCATCCCATAGACGCCATGACGCAGCTTCAGACCCCTCAGCACAGCGCGCCGGCCTCGTTCAAGCACGTACCAGCGGTGGGCGCCGACGCCCCCGGCCTCACGTGCCTCGGGGAGCACGTGAGCACGTCGTTCGTGGCGGAGACGGCGCTGCCCACCGACGGCGGCCTGTTCCGCGTGCGCGCCTACCGCTCCATTGGGTCCCTGCGCGAGAGCGAGCCGGTGGCCATGATCTCGGGCGACGTGCGGGGCAAGCGCAACGTGCCCGTGCGCGTGCACGACCAGTGCTTCACGTCCGAGGTCTTCGGCTCGCTCAAGTGCGACTGCAGGGAGCAGCTGGACTACGCCAAGGCGTACACCAAGCAGCACGGCGGCGTGGTCATCTACATGCCCCAGGAGGGGCGCGGCATCGGCCTGGCCAACAAGATCATGGCCTACTCCATGCAGGAGCGCGGCCTCGACACCGTGGACGCCAACCGCGTGCTGGGCTTCAAGGACGACTACCGCTCGTACGAGCCCGTGCCGGCCATCCTCAAGGACCTGGGCGTGCAGTCCATCCGCCTGCTGACCAACAACCCGCGCAAGATCCGCCTGCTGAGTCAGCTGGGCATCACTGTGGAGGGTCGACTGCCTGTAGTGATCAAGGGCGGGGAGTTCAGCCAGGGCTACCTGACGGCCAAGGCCAAGAGGATGTCCCATTTGCTGCCTGACGCCAGCGGGGAGGACACGTCCACCGACGAGAGTCAGGACGAGGAGGAGCAGCAGACCAACCCGCAGGAAGATGCAGCAGCCGCATCACCGACGGCCTCGTCCACTTCGTCCTCCGGAGGCTATTAGCCGCTTGTATCTGGGAGCTGGAGGATGGAAGGACAGCATCATATCAGCACGGGATTGCGGTCGACCCGACGACGGACGAGTGCTGGGGCCCCGCCACGAGGACATCGATGACCTTCGCGTGCAGCGCCCTCCCCGGCCCCCGTGTCGCCTGGTCCAGCTTCAACGTTGAGCAAACAGAGCTTGAAGCTGCCGAGTGAGCGACCAAGCGGCAGTTTTGAAAGTGAAAGCGCCGTTCGATCCCACCCCCCGAGCCCCGGAGACGAACCAGAAGCTGTAGACTATTTAGCACGCCCAGCAGCGCATTGAACACACACACACACAAATCATCATTATGCAAAAACAACAAGATGTCCGTTTATCCATCACTTTGGACAGCATGACGAGCGTCGAGCAAGGGAGAGGTCCATGTCACACATCACATCTACGATTGGCAAATATTAGTATATATTTATCCAATCAAATACCTTCTGAAGTCGCCCAATCAAACGTATCCACGGCGGTTCCTCCCGAAAAGTCTCATCCAAACTTATCTCAAGACACCACCAAGAAACTCGCGACGTACGTGGTGCGGTGTCGGTCGTAGCACCCCATTCCTCCGCGTATCAGCCCCACAAGACACAGACAACAACCTGCAACCCCTTTCCGGCGCGCGTCATCATGCTGGACGACAACCGCAAGATCGGGACGCTGCTGCTGGGCCTGGGCTTCGCCTTCCTGCTGCTGGGCGTGCTCATGTTCTTCGACGCGGCCATGCTGGCGCTGGGCGACGTGCTGTTCCTGAGCGGCGTGGCGCTCACCATCGGCCTGTCGCGCACGGTGCGCTTCTTCACGCGCAAGGAGCGATGGCGCGGCATCGTGTGCTTCCTGGGCGGCATCCTGCTGGTGATGCTGCGCTACCCGGTGCTGGGCATGCTCATCCAGAGCTTCGGCTTCCTCAACCTCTTCGGCTCCTTCTTCCCCGTGGCTGTGGCCTTCCTGCGCCAGACGCCCGTGATCGGCAACGTGCTCAACCTGCCCGTGATCAGCGAGATCGTCGACCGACTCGCAGGGGCGCAGAAGCGCGGATATCAGGTGTAAAGCTGGCAGAGTGGAGGAGTCGAGTACATGTATAGCAGAGCGAGAGGAACAGATAGAACGAGGAGGCAGCAACAATAATGTCTGCGGAAATGAAGTGGCTGAACGATCACGACCAGGAGATAGATGCCCAGCGTATTGTGAAGTTGCCACCACCTCGAGTGAGCGATTGCAGCTTTGCTAGCAATGGCGTTACCATCGTATTGCCAAATCTGGTTGCGATTTTTGTCTTCCGTCCCGAGAATGAGGCAGGCTATACATCACTAATGTAAGAAATGATCTAGTTTTCATTTGGACATCCCTCTAATTGTTTTGTATTTTTCTTGGGGTTCGTAACCGGAACTTGTTTTCAGTTGCGAGGGCTGTCACCACTGAGAAGCCATTGAGGAACAAGTTATCTGCCACGGTATTTTTTGCTACCGTTGCGTGCAAATCCAGACGAGGTTACCATCGCAATGTTCATTTTACCAGCTTACCGCCTCATATCAATCCGAGTCGAAAGAGGTTTCATCTCTACAATACATGTACTCGAACACCTAACTGCGCCGGCAGTGCTCTCCGAGCAAGAACGGCGGACTCAAGAATCATTTGCATTCACTGAGCACCCAGTGCAGCAACAAACTGATTCGCCTTCGCAGGATTTTGGCTCGTCCTCGCTGTTTGTTCGCGATATAAATCTGCATTTCGCCTGGAACCACGAATACGAACTAGAACTGAGTCGTGTTGATGGTCTCGTTACGTGCCATCCGCAACACGTAATATTTGTTGCGTCAAACCAAGACGAATGCATCGAACCAAGATGAATGCACCCAGCCTCAAACGTTTTAGACATCGGGCGGTAGAACGTCCAGCGCTCGGTAAACCGTATAGGGTACAGTACATGGTACTCGATACAGCAATTCTGGCCAATAAGAGTGAAGCGTCGGTTTGATGGCCAAAAACGGCAAATTTGGACGGGAAGCACAATACAAACGGTACGCCTCACTACTCTTGATTGGGGACCCGGACCCCTGGGGTCCGGGGGATCGCAGTTCTCGAAAGAGGGGCAGTGAAAGGAAAATGCAAGGATCTATAGCTATATAGCTACCCAACCGACCAAAATGTTAGCTACCGTTGTTTCACCGGGCATCTCTATAGCTATAATTTTAGCTACTGAGAGGTTTCAGTGTCTATGGAGTGTAATGTAATAGCTGAAAGCGCGAATTGAGTCTTGGGCAACTTGGGTAGTTCAAGGCGAATTGAAGACTGATGTATTTTGGTTAAGGGAAAGAATGCAGTGCGCTGCTGGTGGTTACCTACGAGCACAGGGGAGAGTAAAGAGTAGTTACTAGCAATTGCTGCGTAGAAGCTGCAGCGAAGCCTAGCGTCCGAGGAACGGCGAAGCTGCCGATGCTGTCGTGCTCGTCCGTTGAGAACGGATGCTAGATCCGTTACAGTCTCCCCTGCAGACGAGCTGTTGTCCTCGTGGACGGCTCGAAAGATATTCGCGAATAAGACCACAAACTTGATTGTGATTGGAGAGCGGTTCCCAAGAGGGTTTGATGCCTGAGTCCATCCAGCAAACACGATACTGCTGGACACCCTTGCGGCGGCGATGCCCCGTAATGGATCGGACGAGCAAGCCCTCGCTTCCGTCGGCGACAATGACGCGAGGAACTCGATTAACACGACTTGGGTCGTCGTCGTGGAGGGCTTCAACAGGGAAACGTGAAATTCAGGAAAAAGACGTAATCCTGGTGGAAGAGTGAGCCGATATCGCGAGGGGCCTGCCACTGCCTCCACTGTGTAGGGTCCGAGGAATCGGGATGCCAGCTTTCGTCGGCCTGAAGCGCCGATGTGCGCCATATCGAGGTTCGGGCTTTCGAGTAGGACTTTGTCACCCACAGCGAAGCTCTGATGACGCCGATTGCGACCAAATGCGGTACTCATACGCTGCTGAGCTCTTGCCATTGCGTCCTGGGCTTCGAGTAGGAGCGAGCGCTGGTGGTCGACGAATGGTTCAGCAACCGGAAGCACAATCTGCTGGGGAATGGTGAGGTCGAGCACGGACCGGGGCTGATAACCGAGGTCCGCTTCGAATGGGGTCATGCCGATCGATGCATGTGGACGCGAGTTGTAAGCAAATTCAGCGAAGTGCACGTAGTGGTCCCAGTCAGTCTGATGAGGCCCGATTAAATGTCGTAAAAAATCCAAAACAAACTTGTTCGTCACCTCCGACTGGACGTCCGTGGCAGGTTGGAAAGCTGAACTGAGCCGAAGCTGAGTATCCTGGAGCTGCATGATGCCAGACTCTTGCTTCGAAGTAAATTTCACATCACGATCGCTGACAATCGCCCGCGGGAGACCATGTAGCTTTTGATAGGACGAGCAAAACAGTTGAACGATGTCCTTGGCCGTCGCGTCCGTGCGGGTTGGAAAAAAATGCGCGCGCTTCATCAGTCTGTCCACGATGACGAGGATAGAGTCGACGTCAGTGTGTTGGGTCTCTGGTAGTTGAACGAGAAAATCCATACTGATGTCGCTCCACCTTCTATCCGGAATATCCAAAGTGTGCAAATGGCCAGGTCGCTTGCCGCGAGGTAGCTTGTTCCACTGACACCGTTAGCAGGATGCAATGTAGCTGCTGGTAGAGCCAGCGCTTCATCAGGTCAGGCAACTCCAGCGAGGGTTGGGAGAGTAACAGCATAAACTTAGCTGTATACTCCTGCTGGGTGCCCGTCGCACGCAGATCATAGAGACGAGACAGCAGCTTGTACTCGAAGTCGCTGTCCCGGAAGCGAATCCGCAGCTGTTGTTTGAACAGGTACCAGGTGCGTGGGTGTTCACCAAGCGTTTGCTTGAACTCTCGGTACCAGGACATTACGTTCGTGCCTAGGTATGGCACCACCAAATCTACGAAGCGCGAGTCGTTGCCGTCTCGCTCGGCTGCGTAGCTGATGAAGTGCTCTTCAATCTGGAAGGGCCACAGCTTCAGATCCTCCTTAGCCGAGCCGTTGAACTTCGGCGGCTCGCCCTTGCTCCTCTGTCGGCTGGCCTTGGCCTGCTTCTCGAAGAGCTCATTCTGTACTCGGGCCTGTTGCTCCAGGAAGGCCTGGAACTGCTGCTGCTGGGTCTGCATGACATGCTGCTGCACGGCCATCCTCTGCATCATCTGCATCAGCACACTCTGCTCAGAGACATGAGGAGGAGGCATCGTGGACGAACTGGCCTGAGACGGAGTTCCAGCGGGTGTCGGCATCTCGGTCCCAGCGTGGGCAGCGGTCGGGGAAGCATTCCTGGTCGACGCAGCTTGCCTCATCGTCTCAGCAGTGGTCGAGTCGTCCATGTCGGTACGAGGCTGTTGGTGTGGGCGCAAGTTGGGCGAGCTAATTTCGAACGGCCGAGGAGTCTTGCCCATATGCGAGTTGTAGCAGTCGAACTTGGTCGGACCCGAAATTAGCTAAATTCGGTCCGAAAATAGTAGCCTTGAATTCGGTCGATCAGAGTCTTACTCTAATTTCGAAATTGTCACTTAATAGCTGAAAGCGCGATTTGAGTCTTGAGCAACTTGGGTAGTTCAAGGCGAATTGAAGACTGATGTATTTTGGTTAAGGGAAAGAATGCAGTGCGGTGGTGGTGGTTACCTACGAGCACAGGGGAGAGTAAAGAGTAGTTACTAGCAATTGCTGCGTAGAAGCTGCAGCGAAGCCTGGCGTCCGAGGAACGGCGAAGCTGCCGATGCTGTCGTGCTCGTCCGTTGGGAACGGATGCTAGATCTGGTACATGGAGGGCCTCCATAGCGACAAAGCTATAGTAGCTATTGCTCATTCACAAGACAAACAAATCTATAGATTCAGCGGCACCACTTCGTTGATAGAAGTACGGCTAGTTTGCAACCAAAGCATCACGAACTCTTAAGAAGAGTGGCTTCGACATATGATACCGACGGGCGAAGGTTTTGTCGTCATGCAGTGGAGCCTCAGCAAAATACCGTCGAAAAAGCTGCGAGTTAGTGATGCAAAGTCTCTCTCAATATTGGGTACTTTACCAGGCTTCGAGTCGCCCTGCATTCATTTCTTCTTGGACCGACGAGCGAGAAGCAAATAGCAAAGTAAGTCTCCTCTTCATCGTCGACTTCGCCGCATAGCGATAAATTGGTGAGTGACGGCTCTGGATGTCTACACCTATATAAATTCCAGCCAATCAACACGCGAGTTGTTCTCTGGATTTTAATCCGGAGTCCATCCCACGATTGCAACGAGGGTCAGAATGAGCACATAGTTTGTACCCCCCCCCCGAATTCGGTGCCATCGGTTTCTGGAAACTAGCACAGGAACGCTCAATATAACGTTGCCTAACAGAGATGAATTTTGTACCGGGGTGTTGACCCATCCACAAAAGAAAAAGACGAAAAACCTGTATATTATGATACCGGCTCACATCCTATATTTCTTGCGAGAAACGATTCGGTCGCGCAACAATTTGGGGATTATCCGCATTCGCGCAACATTTAAGATTTTATGAGGCTTAAATAGTATCTTACGTTAGGAACATTCTTCAAACCTTCGGAGAGAGGCTCTGGTTCCCCGATTGAATGATGGCTTCGGCAACTACTTCAAAGGATTAATTCTCTAAAATTTATTTCAGAGGTAAAGAGTTATGCGAGTGGAGGTGCGATTTTGGAAAACCAAATACCGTTGCATCTCTGAAATTTATTTGAGCTAAAGAGTGATGCGCGTGGAGGTGCGATTTTGAAAAAACAAATACCGTTGCAAAATCTGATGTGAACGTTTTAAAAGGGAAAATAGAAATCATAACAATAACGTTAGCTGAATCGAATATCCCGCTTAAAATGATAAATTACCTGCGTGTTGCCTGTGTCGTCCACCTCAGCTAAGTCCAAAATCTATAAGCCAATTAGCTCTGATCGATGAAATGTTTAAACCAATTAGAGCACGTGGATGTTGCGCGAAGGTTCGTCCACTAGTGCACCGACATCGCGCCGGCATCTCCGTTTATATGTAGGGCACTTCTTAAAATTTAAGAAGTGCTTTAATACGTACGAGTAGCCCACACATGTAGCCATATCAAATGCATAGACTAATTTATATACTAGAGATCCACCAAAATATTGTTGGAGAGGGGCTGCTCGAACTGTACTTCATAAAGTTAGGACTCGCCCCTCTGTTCGAAAAAAATACTTAAGTATAATATAATACATGTAGAGTTCATGGTGAGGATGATTTGATTTGATTTGTTGCGGTTATGGCGACTACGCCCGAGGCTTGGTGAGGGTGAGTTTCCGTGCTGTTTACTCAGTTAATTTAAGTGGTGCCGGAGACAACCGTGCCTACATGCACAGTACCAATAGTACTGTTTAATAGTCGTCGTGTAATGTCGCGCCTGTAGTTCGATAAAGCATTGCGCATAAGAGCACAACCAGGAGAAAGAGAAGCGGCTAGTCGAGAACAAGGACGAGGAACTAAAGCTGATCAAGGAGCATGTTTAGGTAGTCCCCAACGCTCTGAGGGCGGAAACGCAACGAGCGGCAGGCGTGAAGACCGGAATGCGCGCGGCCTTGAGCGACGAGCTATGAACGGCAATATATAGATAGGCGCAGTCGCAATATATTCTCATGTTGTTCTGTAATATATATTAATAGTGCTGTAATACATGGATTTATAAGTCGCTCCAATTCCAGCAGCCTAACATCAGCGAATCCAGCAGCTTCAATCCTAGTTAGCCCTAAATATGCTTCCCATCCCGGATTGGGTGGTGTTTAACCCTTTCGCGTCTAAAGGTACCAAAGTAGCTCCTTTTGGAGGCTGGACAGCCGCCGAGCGATAATCCCTCGCAAAAGGGACTACTTTGGCACCTTTTGTTTATCTGCCAATAGTACTCGAGACGGTCCCCAATGATGTGAGGCACCGAGTGAGATCGTGTCAAACTATGACGGTATTTACAATAATAGCCAGTCAGCAAGATCTCTGACCGAGCTGAATTTGCATAGTGAATTCAAGATGCATACCCGTATCCTACGCAGGCACTTTCAGACTTCTAAGATGCCCCAAACTACGTTTCTAGAGGAAGAAGACAAGATGTTGGTGCAGCAAGCTCGTCGGTATACAGATCGTGGAGAGCGTATTGCGTGGGGTCAGGTGCAAAATAAGATGCGGCGTTGGGGTCGGACTTCAAAGGAGCTCTCGCAGCGGCTCAACTCGCTCAAAAAGACGTATGGAACTAATTTAGCAGTATTCCCGCCTTCTTTCTCTACACCTGTGCGTGCTGTACGTGGTCGCAGATCGATTGTTGTGCGCACTATTCGAATGCCAAATCTGCTACACCCGAACCAGGCGCTCAATTTACCTGCAACTATTCAGCAAGACGCAAGCGGCGAGATCCAGCGTCAAGCGCACGCTGTACCTCCAAGCGCTAACCAGCATTTGGCAGCACGTCTTCCAGCTACGTCTAATCCAAGCCGCGCCCCGCAATTACTGCCTGGATGCGACGTAAGTTATGGCAGTGAACATAAACTACCAACAGTAATTCCTCTCAGCGAGGCTTTGCTGACCGCCTCTGATGCTGCCAGGGCTGTGGAAACAATTTTTGACAGAGTTACGAGGAGTACAGTGGTTTATCCAGCCGCATCGCCATCTTTGAACGCAGGTGAATTGCTACCCAGTGGTGTAAGTTCATTGATCGCGGCCATCGACACGCTAAAAACAATTGACCACCAAGATGTATTTCTCGATGTTGGTTGTGGGATTGGTAATGTTTTGGCACAATTTTCCCTAGAAACCCACGTTTGTACAAGTATTGGAATCGAGGTTCGAAAGGAACTTGTCGAGATTAGCACGGAAGCGATAAGTAATTTTGCAGCTCGATGGCCTGGCTTGAACAATGTTAAATTGTACCACCACAATGTCACGGACGTGGATATATCTCTTGTGGAGCCATTTTCACGTGCTACTATTATCTACACGAATAACCTACGATTTAGCCCATTTACTACAGTTCATATCGAAGACGAGCTCGCGTTGATGCCAAGAGCAAGAGTTGCAATATTGAGTAGCGCGGTCTGCCCTCGTCATAGCAGCACGTGCACGAAGACATTTTGCTGTCGTTGGAGGCTGCAAACGGTGCTGCAGTGTCAGGTGAGCTGGACAGCGAATCTGGTGAGCTTGTACATCTACTCGGAACGTTCTTGAATAGGTGTCGTAGATTCTCAAAAAATATTTCTTGCGGCGCGAGTTTTTTTCGTTTGTCGT
Organism: Phytophthora fragariae; assembly: GCA_009729435.1. Lineage (NCBI taxonomy): Eukaryota > Oomycota > Peronosporomycetes > Peronosporales > Peronosporaceae > Phytophthora > Phytophthora fragariae. Next base: position 184,737 of record QQOI01000021.1, on the reverse strand, counting down.
GGTGATGGCGGATCCTCCAGTTTCATTTTGTACAGGTCTGAACCTTTCAACAGATTTCCTTTCACAGAAAATAACTGTTGGGGAAGATAGTAATTGTGAAATTTCTCCCAGCACGTCCAGTGTGCTTGTTGACAGTAGTATGGTTTAGTCTGTGTGGTGTTGAGGGTTTGACACAGGCATACACTATGAAGTGTACACTGGTCCGTTAGTACTGTTTCCGAGCGATTTTCCCACCGGCACACCACACATTGCCTTCGCTTTCTGCTGTCAGGGAATAACTGCTTTGATGACACTGCAATGCACTTCTTTTGTGGGCTGGCTAGTGTTTCAATGGTTTGGGCTCCAATACCCCAACTGGTAGCTGGGTCCACAGTGATAATTGACTGATCAGCGCCACTAGCCGCGTAAAACATGCGTCGATCACTTGGAGCATCCATCCATTTCCCCGACAGCAGCTCGTCGGCTAGTCGTGTAACAAAGTCGCGATGCGGGTCACGGTGCTTGCTCACGTCAATTACAAGTCGCCTGGTCATGAATGCATTGACGCGCGCAACATCAACCAATGCCATACCAAATTTTTTGTACCATTTTTTAAATGAATGTCCGTCGGCCAGAGAAAATCGGGATCGCAACTGATCCAAACGGTCTACACCCCGCATGTGCTTGTTGTACTGTGCAACACAAGCTGGGGCCGTAAAAGACTGCATTCGACAACCAACACGACGTGTGAGCTCCGTCGCAGCCGAACTATCGGCGTTCGACACCATCTTGACGATAGCACCATCGAACCACGATGCAGCTACCATTCGGTGGTCCACCGAGACGCCTTGACGATAAGTTCCTCGCTTGCAGTCCGACTTCTGTACACCTTTGCCTGTCCAAAGCGGTGCCAGTCCAGAGCAAAGCGGTGGAGTAGCAAAAAATATCACAATAGCCTTTTATGTTACTTTACAATTTTGTGTACGAAACATCAAACGGAAACCAAACCGGATTTTGTGGAGATCAAACCGGTGGACACGAAGTGGACTGCCTGCGAGTTCTTTCACTACGCTCACTTCCTGAATTTGTGGCTCCAGCTAACAGCATCTCCGCCGATCCAACTCTCCTGCCTGCGCACCATGCCTTCAACGCCGCACTCACCAGTAGCTCGAGCACGTGTCCTCGCTAGCTACCGAGCGGGGGAGGACTGGATGCTCGTCGCTGCGCACAACGGCATCTCGCCGTCTGCGGCCCGCCGGATCGTGACCAGTGGCCGCGAGGAGCCTCTGCCCCGTGGCGGCTTGCGGGGTGCGTGCGTGAAGTGCACACCGCAGATTGTGGAGGCCCTCGAGGGGTACTTGGACGACGACTGTACTTACACGCTGCAGGCGATGAAGGACATGGTGGCTTACGACTTCGGCGTGGACATCAGCACGTCAACCATTTCGCGCAAGCTCATCGGTATGCTGTACACCGTCAAACAGGTACGTGGGTACATGTACATCTCCACATATACGTACACGTAAACGAAATAACCGCTCATATTATTTACGATGTAGGTCCGAGTTGAACCAATGACTTGTAACAACGAACAGAACAAGACAAAACGCATGGAGTTTGCTAAGAAACTACGCGCTCACATGAGTGCTGGTGACTTCATCGTTTACTACGATGAAACTAACTTTAATGTTTACTGCAAGCGCACCCAAGGCCGCGCGAAAATTGGCAAGCGAGCGACCGTTGTACTGCCCCCGTCGAAAGGAGCTAATCTCCAAATCCAGTGTGACGTCTCGACCGAGATTGGATTGGTACACCACCGACTCGAACGTGGCAGCAAACGGATGGATGTCAATGCCGCATTTGTTGACGCTATCTACGAGAAGGTGAAGGCTTCGCCTACATACCAGGAGCACTTTCAGGGCAAGAAGGTTGTCGTCGTGCTCGACAACGCCCCGGCTCATAGCCAAACGGAGGATCGTGTTGTCGAGCACGACGACCTCGAACTACTCCGCCTGGGTCCTTACTCACCCATGTGCAACCCTATTGAGGGTTGCTTCAGTGTTCTCAAGGCTCGGATCAAGGCGGACCTCGCGTTGTCCCGTGAGGAGCTGGTAGCTGCTCGTCCTCGTGGCCAGATCGCGGAGGGGCGTATGCTGATCTTGGAGCGCGCCGCCAAGCGCTGCATTAGCTGCATGGACCTTCGTCCCGTGAACAAGATGGCGCTGCACTGTCAGCATGCTGTGGCGGCCGCTGAGCGCATGGAAGACATGCAGTACGGCACTTAAACACGTTGTACCCAGGTCGCCAGTTGAAGGCCTCACCGTTTTGCTCTGAGATTTAACTGCTTTGGTCTGTGATTTCGTAATGTCAAATTTCAATTTCAACTTTCACTGTTCATATTTTTAAAAATATCCGCTTTGCTCTGGACTGGCACCGCTTTGGACCGGCAAAGGTGTAGAACGACATGTTTCGGAAAGTGTACACTATTTCCACGCACAGTGCCTCGCCCATAGAGACCTTTCACTCTCAGTGCAGCAAGCAGTTGCACGGACATGTAGTAGTTGTCTGCATTGATCACACGATTTATGTAGTATAAAGGTCGAACCACTTCGATTACCTGCCCTCGAACAACTTTGAGATTGGCCAAGTCAGCTAGTAAATCTCGCATTTCGGTCGGTGTGATAACAGCTTCAAGGCGATCATCCACTTCACTATCGCAGTGAATGCGAAAATTAACAGCAACCCAAGTTGATGCACAACACAGCATGTAAATACGAAAGTGGTATTTCCCCCCTGGTTTCATCGGGTTGAACATGATCAGACTGCGGCCGAACTTAGACCTGCACGCCACACTTGCTTCGTCAAGTGAAACATCTCTTCCTAACTCCACATATTTTCCTCCCGTGATTTTCATCATGTTCAGAAGTGTACGAATTCGAGCAACGGGGTCTGGACGACGCGGGCGAGAACGCGATGTAGAACCAGCAGTAGCCTCGGATTCAGGAGCTCGTGCAGGCATACGCTCAGACGCATTTGACCCAATGACTTGCTCCGATGTCAAGCCAGTTGGCTGACTGGACTCACCCTCAGCTTGGACATTGCAATCCTCGTCAGCGTTGGGCGGATCATTACGTTCAGAACTAGTTGTTGTTGCTGTCGGTGTTTGCGATGTTGGTGCAGGAGCTACCGACTGCGACAGCTTGTTTACAGCTAGAAAACAGAACGACTTACGAAGCAGCTTGAACCTTGCCAAAGGCATCACGTTATCAAGCCCAATGCTGCTGCTTCCGAAAAGTCGATCTTCGATCTGGGGTCCCCAGTAATTTGCATATTCACCTTTGTCCACGAGTTTCATGTACAACAGTATCCCGAGAAAGGTCATTAGTTCTTGCAGCGTAAATAGGGGTCCGCTCGTAGTTGCGCATGGCGGTGTTCGTTTGGTGAAGCACTTCCACCCAATAGTAGACAGGAATGTACGCGAAAAAAGAAGAAGACGCTGAGTGTTCAAAAAGATGGCGATATTCTCCACGAATTCGAGTCTTCGTATCTCCATTTGCATGTTGGAATAGGTCTACTGGTCCCTCAATCTGTGCGCATGGATCGAACGTCAAATTTGAAATAGTCTCGACTTCCTCCATGGTTGATGGTAGCTCAACATCAGGTTGGTAGCGTCGGTACTCGCTTTCGACCTCCTCGATATCGCTTGCATCCTCTTCAATCACAATTTCGCTTTGATCCGGCTGACATAGAGACCGCCAAGCTGGCTTGGAAGGTGAACTCATTATGTTGCTGTAGTTTTGTATCCCATGCTGGACGACACTAACCCCCACGAACTCATCTTGCTTTTGAAATTGTGTATCGAGCCATTGTATCTCCAGCAGCGCCTTCTTCTTGTCAAAACGCGTGACACGGCCAACAATGTACGCACTTCCAGCATCACTGTAGATTTTTTTTTACTTGAGCCACGACGCCTTGATAGGACAAAATGCCACTAGTTTGTCAATGTAGATAAGTGCTACTACAGCTGACAGCGGTTGCCCACGCGGTTTAGCAGACCGCTTTTTATTTTTTTGAGAAGAAGTGGTTGCGGTCGCATCTCCAAAATTCAGCTGAATTCCATCGTTAGCTGCAGTAGAACTGTCGTTTGGGGCGGCGATACTTTCAAGCGCGGAAGCCAATTTCTTTGTCGTTTTCTGGGCTGCTTGGCCCCTCGGGGTTTCACTTGACGCTTTTTTTTGCTCCGTTCAGGTCTTTACTCTGGGCTGCCGCTGACCTCGACTCCAAGTTGGAAGGCTTTCCCGTTGCTGGGATGATGGCGGATGACACAGTTGCAAGTGAATCTTGTTGTAAAATGCGATTACATTGATCGGGCTGCGTTTCGGCGTTCACTATAGCTGATTGGGTCCCGCTGACATCTTGCGGAGCTTGATTACTGCCAACGTTAGCCGAACCGGGCTGCTGGCTGTTGAAAATCCCCTCAATCTCCATAGCTGCATGTAGGGGGTGATGCGATTCGCACTCCTCTCTCTTCTCCTCGTAGTCACACTGGTGTCCAGTTAGAAGCCGAGTAAAAGGGCCCGGAGGACCTCCAGGAGCGCTACAAGGAGCGCTAGACTGCTCGCCGCTCGCCATCTTCCGTGCCAATACTGCAATGAGTCATTGATAGAACGGTAGCAACCATATCATTTTTAGGGGTTGTTGCTGTTGTTCAGTCGGTTGTGTTGGCAAAACCGGTATGAATTATAATAGAGGGATATTCAGTTTTGCAGAGCTGAAGGCAGTCTTTTCAATTTCAATAATAAAATCAAGATGAGTTCCCACGTCAATAGGATCCTGAAGGCTGCCTTTTCAATACTGAAATCAAGATGAGTTCCCACGTCAATGGGTCCTGAAGGCTGCCTTTTCAATACTGAAACCAAGATGAGTTCCCACGTCAATTGGCGTGGTGCTTTCGCTAACAGCATATGTGCATGCACACGTGTCGCTCTATACAGGCTAGTAGCACGTGGTTTTGTCATCTGGAGCTGATAAGTCGTTCGTAAGCAGTGCACTACATGTACATGTAGCGTATCGTAGTGAGCTGCTCCTGCCGGCTACCCCCTGAGCATCGTCGTATGCTCTCAACACTTGAGCACCTCGAAATGAGAGTGCCAATACCCGCTGAGAGCGATTCTTCTGCTACAGACATGATGGTACGATCGAGGCTGACCGCAGCACCGTGTAGTCAATAACCTTGCAACATGTAGCGACAGCGAACACGTAGCTATGCTAGTTGCTCGAATGCTGGCGATTTTGCGCCATTATCTCAATGATAGTAAGATTATCATCTTCGCCAGCATTCGAGCAACTAATGCGCCATTATCATCTTACTATAATTGAGATAATGGCGCAAAATCGCCAGCATTCTGCTGCAGCTCCAACTCATGATGGGCGTTCCTGAACAGTCACTACTTCGCAAAATGTCAAATTTAGCCACAGCCGATATCGTCTTTCATTGGCTAAATAAGATCGGTGTAGCGAAGACACTTGGTTGTCCAATCAAATCACATACCAAAAGGGACCAGAACAGCTCCTTTTGCATAGAGGATGTCGCTCCGGCAGCAACTACGTCCGCATGGTGGTAGTTCAAAAGGGACTACTTTGGTGCCTTTTGATTCTCAATCACTTGTGTTTGTATAGCATACAAGCTCAAGACGATCTCGAAAGGGTTAAGGACATTGCAAGATAAGAGCACCGTATTCCTAACTGTTTCCCCCCTTTACATCATAATGGTAGATGTTCCTAAAGTCATACCCATGAGGGACACCACGACAAATCGCAGGTCCCAGAACCCCCGTTTAACGATGCGACCTAACCCGTGTCAGGTTCGGAGACCAAAAAAAACGTATCAGAAAAAAAAGAATATGTTACTGACCGTAAAGAAGATAAAGTGAGGGATTCCAAAAACGTCAAAAGCAAGTCACCAGCAATCTCACCGTAATGGGGCTTCGCCCAACTAGTTAGTTTTTACTGAGATAGCAAGTAGTGATAGGGTATGCTGCTACATTGTACTTCGTTTACGTGGTGCGTCCCTCCCCCAAAGTGCATTTAGCACGGGTTTGGGACTATACTTGCATTTGAAATACAGGTGACTGGCACGATGCATCTGGTGCGGCTGCGAAGCAGGCGCAGTAGATGCGCAATTTCACGTAGACGTAGAGCTATGAGCGGTGCTACCAGCCCAATCTTCGAGTGAATGAAATTGCTCACAACTTCGGTTGTGCATGCATTATCTCGTCAGGTTAAAAAATGTAAAATCCAGGGATCCATGAGCACGCAAACCCCACCCAAACCACCAGCGCACAAGCAACAGATGCTCATCTACCTGTGCCCGCGATCCGAAAATGCACCCTGTGCAGCGACGGGTTGCGATCGAGGTCGCACGAACGTGTGACGAAGGTTGTTTGATTACAACGCAGACGCCTAGGAAAGCCCCAGTGACAGTTCTCATTTCATTCGAACTGCGAATACCAGTGTTGGTCTGAGGAAGTATGTTTCTAAGATACATCTTACGGTGCACAGTGCTCCATTAGATGGACATGGCTATGGGTTAGAGTGATGGGTGTCTGGCTCCTTCGGTATAATGTGCATGTACCGGTACCATACATTTGACCAACATGGTTTCTTCAGTCGTGTTGCAATTCTAGCTTGAGATCGGTTTGTTCATACTGTGAACACCCGAAGAATAAGGGGGTGGGCAGCCCAGCGAATTTATTGCGTGACCATAACGCGTAACTTGGATCAACCTTCGTGCTACACCAGCCAGAAGGATATCGACCGACCACTCTACCTCTGCTCACCGGGTTCTACTTAATTGTGAGTATACTTCACTGACTCGTGCGTAATTTCACATAAACCTTATTTGTGACTTAGGAAAAATGCCACGTCGGGCATCATCACCTCGGATAAACACAGGGGAAGCAACGCATCGAGCCACTTACGCGGACGTAACCAAGTAAATAAAGAATATAGGCGTCATCTAGCAGCAAATATAAAAAAATGTTCTAAAGAGTTTGCAGCACGTTATTTGCGTTCGTGCATGGCATCCCACCAAGCAACGCCTTTCGAGTAGAGTCAGTAGTCGCCTGCTGACGCAACACAATATTTTAAATGAAGTATATATCCTCGAAAGTCCGAGTGCATGACACCTTACTCGAAAGTCGGCGAAACGTACTCGAAAGTAAGGACAACCCCTGGCCTTCTAGTCAGAAAGATGCCAACCCTGCAGCTTCTACGACAACTTTCAGTTGACAGGAGCAATTCTTGGACACAGCGGAGTAGGGGTCATGCCAGTAACCAAGGGACATCGCTATTCATAGCTCCATGCACCAGTTTTGGTGAACTGCTGCACACGCGATATTTATTAGCGTGGTCCCTGCAGAGACAACGTACCGGTAATTGCATGTGTGAAACTCGTTGCCCTTGTTAACTGGTAACCCATGCCATTCAGCTTTAGAGTAATCTTAACTTCTGTTTCACACGGTCGATTGGATCGAAGTGGCTAAACAACTAAATCTGAGCATTCCGACGAGTGTCAGTCCCAAGTCAGGTATGGTACAGAATTCCGGTGATACCGAACTCGCCGACAAGAGAGAACAGGAGCTGACACGCCTGTTGTGTACCCGCGGCGATGATTCCAAGATCTACTGGGACGTGAAGGCACTCTGCGTCAGATCGACATAAAGTCGTGCTTTGCACGAAGAGAAGCTCTGAAATTTTAGCTTCGATAATGTGTTAATTGGTTAACAAGCAAAAAGAGAGAAAACATTGCTACGCTGCGTGGTTACTTGGTGGTGCATACATGTACACCGCAGGTTAGCCAGCTGTCCAAGGATTCATCGTGTCACTGGTGTCCTTCGCAGCATGAAGTACATGCACATGTTGATCCTGCGGCCACACCTTCATCCTTAGGCGCGCGGGTCGTACAGCATTTTTGCAATTCGCTCACGTGAAATTGCGCATCTCCTGCGGCTGCTCCGCAGCCGCAGCATCTGCACGCGTTTCACGCAACATTTACTGATATTGTACGCTGGTTACGCTTACGCAGTACAGATCACTTCTGGCACAAACGGACTTGTAACATGTAATGAGCCCTACAGCTAATATTACCTTGAGACAAGAGCAGTGGTACATCGGCGCATCTCGTTCACTCAAACGAAAGGTTCGCGCCGCTAGCCGTCGCCGTACGCGCTGCTACTGCTGCGCGCAACGTTCCGTTGATTGTTGCCAGCAGTGCTACGGGAGAGCTTGCCCGGAAGATTGAACGTTGTCGTCGGCCTGCTCCTATTTCTGTGTACTATCTATAAAGTCTTGTACAACACTTCATGGGCTTACCTTCGTGCAACATTGAGGTAATGCAATGGGCTAATAGATTTCAATATTCTGAGCTTATTGGCTAATATATTTCGCACTTAGCTGAGGTGGACGACACAGGTAACATGCAGGTAATTTATCGTTTTGCGCGGGATACTATATCCAGCAGGAAAAAATAACAGTATTCTCCTCAAAATAGGTCGCTGGTTTCGCAGGGTATTCAACTTCGCAAAATCGCACGCCTATTCGCACCACCTCCTTAGCTCTGAAATAAATTTCAGAGAATTTGCCAATGGTTTCAACAGAAAGGAGAATATCAATTCCCATCTATCTCTGCGTTGGCGAGGGTGTGGCTTGGACGTAGTCGAAGATGAGCGTGTGACAGCGAGGAACATGCAACGGTATCAGGCTGAGCAAATCCGGAACCTTCAGGCAACATCCACTCAAGTTCAAGTCGGATGTGGAACATCACCCCCCAATTCAGCAACTCAGGTTAAGTCTGAAGGGTCTGACCCTGAACGAGCAACTGAGACGGGAGGCGTAATCATGGGAGGAGGCACTGACGACCGGACACAGACAGAACCGAAGAACACTGCCGAACGATTGCTAGCGCAAATCAGAGTGGCACTGCCAGACGCCTCAGTCACCCAGCGTGCAGGAAGTGTGCCAGCGCCAAGGAAGGCCGACACGAATGCTGCTACGCTCAAGACGAATGCGCCGCAGAGGACTCGCACAGAGGTGCTCAAGGCCGATGCCAAGCAGGGTGTGAAGTCGGAGCGACGGTCGGTGTCCAAGAAGCCGGATAGAAAGCCGACTCCCCCTCAGAAGTCTCAACGAAGCTCGTCCGGCCCCAGCTCAAGCTCCAGTTCAAGTTCAAGCTCTAGCTCGGACTCAAGTTCAAGCGACTCTGATGACAGCCTAGATGAAGACTTCTCGACAGGCGTGGACGCTTCGGATGCGACCAAGGTTGGCGGGACTCTCCTGACACTCCGGCCGTATGTCTCCTCCAGTACTTTGGAGAAGTTCAACGAGAAGGCCTCCATGGGAGATCGCCGGAGCTGGTGGGAGCGCTTTGTGAGCATGTCGGTTCAAGGTGGATGGACGGATAAGATGAAGATCAGCGAACTCAAGATGAAGATGTCCTCAGCCGTCCGGAATTGGCGCGGCCAGCTTTCCAAGCATGTGCAGAACGACTGGAAGCGATTTTCGAGATAGTTCAAGCGCAAGTACTTGAAGGTCCGGACCTCCGAGTCCGAACGGTATTATACGATGCACCAGAAGTCGAACGAGAGTGCCATGGAGTTCTTCTACAGGTTGAACGAGGCTGCAGTCAAGGCTGGCATTCGCTACAAGAAGGGCAAGAGGGATTCCGCTCATCACATCAAGCGTTTCATCAAGAACCTGAGAGACCAACAGCTCAAGGCCATCTTGCGCAATACGAGATTCCACAATCTGGACGACCTCGAGTACGTCCTGCAGCAGGATGAGGACCTGGGTCTGGATGGAGGCTATGACACTCCACCACCCCGAACAAGAAACTTCAGGGCGGACAACATTCCGCCTAGACGTTTCAAGCCGGGGCGCCAAGGTTGCGCATACATTGGTCTGAGTGGTGGCGAGTCGGAAGACGAAGTCGAGGGACGTGTGCGTTTCGAGGACGAAGAAGATGATTCGGAAGAAGTCTCCCCAGAGCCTAGAAGCTCAGTGCGAGGAAAACCGGGAGCCGCCAGTTCCGAAGTGTCGGTCCGAAGTCTGCCTACCCAAGACGTGACGACCGAACAGGAGATCTGCAAAGCCGTGTTTCGTGTGATGTAGAATTCCGGGTGGAGGCCACCTCCCCAGGCAGATTCTCGCCCGGACTGGCAATCGCCCCGTCCCGGATGGCAGTCACCTCGGCCGGACAACCCGACCAAGAACGAATTCTGCGAGAAGTGCAGCAAGTTCGGCCACAAGGAAGAGAACTGCTGGAGTGACATGAAGTGCGACAAGTGCAAGCGGACAGGACACCCGACACATGCGTGCAGGGTTCCACCGTGCAAGAACTGTGGAGAATCCCATGACGGCCCGTGTGCAGACCATGACGCCCTCCAAGCCGTGAAGACTCTCGCTCGTCAACGCATGCTGAAAGACCTGCCTGCTCACATCCTCAAGTAATTGTTGGGTGAGGAGGCCAATCAGGGGAAGTCGTTAAACGAGTAAGCCCGCTGGACAGGGGGTCCAGAACGCGCCGGGCTGAAAAATCCCCAACGATTGTGTATCTTAGTGTGTGTCGGACCAGAGCTGAGACAGAAGACGAACGATAACCAACAATGCATGAGTTCTATTCGAGATACGACAAACAACCAGGATGCTCGGACCGAGATGGAGTTAGGTCCCGGTCAGCGTTATGGTTGGTGGTCGGATCACGAACAAGAAGACAGTCGCGAGGTTGCGTCGGTGCATGGAGCAGTGAACGATCTTCGGGTATAAATCTTGCTGGACACTGGTGCATCTGGGAGTATGGTCAGTTTGAACCTTGCGCGTAGGCTCAAGCTGAAGCTCCAGATGTTGCCAGAACCTATCAAGGTTCCGGCTTAGGAGGAGTCCCGACGTATATCACTGCGAGTGCGAAAGTCAAGATCACGCTTGGAGTGCGAGTGGTTTATGTCATGAATGTCTGGGTGACAAACATCGGTGAAGACGTGGAAGTACTTCTGGGGATGAACTTCATATACGCTGCCGGAGTCCGCTTGAGTGTACGTGAGGGTCTCATCCAACTCCCTGATGAGGAGACCATCCTGATGTGTGGAGTTATGCCACGACAGCATCTAGGTTTGAACTTGCCGGTGTTGTCTAAGAAGAGTCTCTATCTGCGTCCCGGAGAGCATGCCGTCGTTCATATCGAATACGGTCAGAGCAATCCGCAACGGGAAGTAGTCTGGGCAGGACGCGGTGATCGCTGGGTGACTCAAATCATCTACGCGGCACGGTCCTGGGCAACTGTAGTCAAAGTCGTCAACATCTCTGAACAAATAGTGTGGTTCGATACTCGAACTCCGCTTGCACGGATAGTCGAGTTTGGAAGCTTCCCTCACTCAGGACGTTTCGTTCGCCCAGGATGTCGTAAGTACAAGGAATGGCAGCAGCTCATCTGCGAGAGCACTCCGTCACCCGAAATGAGGTGGCGTGAACGTGAACTCGAAGAACTTGAGCGAGAACAAGAGCCGCCTTCCGTCATGACTCCCCAGTATGAGTGGCCATCCAATATCATGTTGCGACCTCGTCCGGGAACCACTGCAGCCAGAATTGTTCAGCTACAAGCCCGGCCCAAGCAGGCTCGCTCGATGGATGCAGAACGATCGACCAAGGCTGTATGCAGTGTGGCTACCCAGACGACAGAACTAGTTGATGTCGGTGTCCAGACGGATGTCGTCCAGGAGGCTAAGGGGCGAGTCAAGGCACCCCCGGTGATTAGCATGGAGATGTTGGAAGCAGATTTTGCTGGATACGTCCTAAGCTTCGACGGCACAGCCAAGACTTCAACGCGTCAGGGCAGCTGCGGTTATATCATCTGGGAACTACCGGGTTGGAACATCCTGACAGCACATGGATTTATCCTAGAAGATGTTACTGTCAACGACGCTGAGTATTATGGATTACTGAAGGGCCTCGGTCTCGCGGCTGAGCGGAACATCCAAGATCTGGTGGTTGGAGACTCTCGTATTGTTATCCAGCAGGTGCAAGGTTTGATCAATTGCAACCAACCGAATTTACAGCGACGCCTTTCTGAAGTGGAAATGCTGAAGGAGAAGTTCAAGTCGATGCGGTTGGTGCATGTCAAACGTGAGTACAACCAGGCGGCAGATTACCTTACGTCCAAGACCCTAGCGTTGGGGGCATCATGGCAAACTGAGGATCCGGAAGAGTTGAAACACCTTGTGCAAGTCTCCAAGATACACGAGAAGCTGATGAAGCCGCTTGTGATCCTGGATGAGATCGCTCAAGGAGATTCCTCCCAGAGAGACTTGCCCGTGGAGACTCCGAACGACATACGTCAAGGACCGGAATCTGCGCCGCTGCTAGGATTATGGTTGCAGTAACTCGGAGTCATGCCCAGGAGCCGCCCGAACAAGGTGAGCCCATGGGACCGTTGGAATACCAAGCAGAACGATGGCGGCGGATCAAGGCTCACCAGGAATGTGATGACCAGCTCATGGAAATCAAGAAGTTCCTGAAAGGTGACCTGGATAGTTTCTCGCGTGGCCAGATTCGCCGACTCTCCAAGCAAGCCGAGCTGTACGCTCTGGATGTAAGAGATGTGCTCTATCGGCTGAGTCGTGCTACGAAGGACCGTCCATGAGACATGTCAGACGAGCTACGGCTGGTCGTGCCCGAGTCACTCCGCCCGGACTTGCTTCACTATGCTCATGAAGATTTCCAGGGCGGACACCAAGGAATAACACGGACGCACGAGAAACTACTGTCTGAATTTTACTGGCCCGGTATGTACGCGGATGTGGAGGCTTTCGTCAAGGAGTGTGTGGATTGTGCAAGCGGCAAGGGGCGACCCCCCAACCCTGGGCCGTCACCTGGTAACATCGAGCCGAGATGTCCCTTCGAAGTAGTCTCAATGGACTTCGTCACGCATCTTCCGAGGTCTGAGAGAGGTAATACTTTCTTACTTCTGTTCCAAGACATGTTCTCGGGGTACGTGATGTGCAAGCCCATGGATTCGACTACCGCTCAGGACGTCGCGGAGGCATATGAAGAGCGAGTCTTCCGAAGTTTCGGAGCAAGTTCGCTGCTGCGTCACGATCAGGATCCTCGCTTCATGAGTGAGGTGTTTACCCGCTTCCGAGAGCTCCTTGGTAGCAGACAACGAGCTACCCTGGCCTACCGACCCCAAGCAAACGGTCAACAGGAGAGGTCTGTCCAGACAGTCATCCGAAGTGTCCGGGCCTATGTCGCGGAGTCAGACCAGAGTGATTGGGATGAGCACGCCGAGAGGCTGATTTTCGCCCTGAACACTTCGTACGATGCTACTCGGCTGGACACTCCGTTCTACCTGGTCCACGGTTGGGACGCCAAGGGGACGGTATCGGCCATGTTGGGCCCGAGGCCGTCCAGTGTCCCTGAACGTTCGGCGTACGAGTGGCGAAGGAAGTTTCAGAGGGACTACAGTTATGCCCAAGCCTGCGCGGAAGATCTCCAAAAGAAGGCGAAGCGAGCCCGGTCAGACGAACAGACCCAGAAGTGGAAAGAACTGTCCGACCGACTCAAGTCTGGCTTCCACGTCGGGGATGCGGTGTGGTTGTACATTCCCAAAGTACAGACTGGACTAAGCCGCAAGCTGGCTCACCTCTGGCATGGCCCGTTCAGGATCGCTGAGATGCATGACGACTTCAGAATGAAGCTCAAGGTTGAGGACACGGGCTACCGAGTCAACCCCTGGGTGCACGTTAGTCGGTTGAAGCCGCGCACTCTGCATCCTAAGCGACCTTCCGTTCAGATCGACGTTGATGAAGCCGATGATTTCGACACCGCTCTGCGGCCTGAAGACAGTTGGGAAGCTGACAATGACAACGATGAGTACGATGTGGAGAAAATCCTGGACCTCCGATGGTCTAAACGTACTCGTACATCTAAGAGAGTTCGAGAGTACCTCATCAAATGGAAGGGGTACGACGAACCCGAGTGGCTCCCAGTGTCACAGCTGAGTTGTGGTGCGTTACTGTATGAGTTCAACCAGGGGGCAAAGGCCCGGGCTCGTTTCCAGGCTATGCAAGCCGGAGACGATCACCCGAGAGTTTAGCCCCAGGTGAGAATTCTTTGAACGCAACGGACCGTCGCCTGAGTGAAACGTGGAAAACGATTGTGAATTGGAGGGAAGTAGCTACCCGTTCAAGTTGTCCGCATTGAGACGATTTTGGGCGGGGACAAAGATGGGAGGAGAGGGCAAGCCAACAACGGTGTGATAACGCGAATGAGATTATGGAGATGCTGAGAAGACTTCGAAGCAGTCGACGATGAAGGTGACCCGAAAGGAGAATGGAGTGACGAAGAGCTGACGAGTCCCCCAGCAGGCTGCGCTGACGTGGTGGACAGACTGAACGTTGTTAATCCGCGCGGGTCAGAGGCGTCCTCGCCCGCACCGTCTCCGCCGTCGTTGCTGTTGCCAGGGGCGTCGCCCGCCGGGACATCAACCATCACGGGCGAGTTGCTTGCAGAACCGTCGCGGTCGGAGCTTGGAGTCTTGCCGCTGGGTGCGCGTTGCGAAGGTGTTGGCGCGCTCATGGGGCACGCGAGTGGAGGCAGATTTCGTTGTGAATGGAACGCGTATCGTCGAGATCCTGAAAGCGAGGTTGAAGACTTGTGACCAGGCTGAGAAAGGGTGCGCAGAATTGCCGCCGACGCGGAGATATCTCCGACGGGATGGACGCTCAAACAGACCCTCCGTCCAAACGATTGTGAGTCGTGTGGTCTAGCCATGCTCGATCAACTCGACAAGTGACCTCAGTGATTGACCAAGGCTAGAGGGGCGGTTGACACGATGGGAATGCAGATTTTACGTGGAGCGTTGTGATTGGTGGAGTATATTATATTGATTGGTGTGGAGCCGTCGGACGCGGTGAACAGATATGGGACTTGGCGTTCGCACATCCAGCCGTGGATCGGGTTGGACACCCTAGACGTAATGAGTCTGGAAGGACCAACTGCCGGACGATGGGTCAAGCCTACGGGAGCGATCAAGAGCCCCGGTCGACATTAGACCGGAGGCCGCCCGTCTTGACATGGCTGGACGTGCCGAAGAACACCGAAGAACACCAAAGAACACCGGAGAACTCCGACGAACAATGGCCACCCTGGAAGGAAGGATCGAGGTATAATTAAGCCAAGTGATACCCGACCGACCAGGACGACCAACCAGGTTCCAGGAAGTTTCCATGGAACATTGAAGTACCACGCCTGTACCCACGACGCCACGGTGAGATCAAGCACGCCTAAGATGATGACGCCACCCCAAGGTATACTGAAAGTAAGTCAAAAGCTGAATGTGTGTCTATTGCAGGAAGATAGCCACAGAGATAAAAACCAAACAGAGTTCAATTTCCCCTATAACCCGCAAGTGCTCGGACAGATCGGCCGGACGTGCATACCCGGCGACCCCGATAAAGCGCCCAAAGGTACAAGGCCCTCTGGAGAAGGACAACCAGAGGTGTGGACTCCACCCCCAAAAACTCAAGTCCAAGTTAGGGTGAGTAGCGGGTGTGAAGCCCGTGGTAAATCTACCCTATGTCATATTCCAATTGTAGTGTGCGCTTCGGCGAGTCCTACATTTCATATTCCCATATACATCCTGGAAAGAGTGGAAGAAAGTCCCATTCAGGATCGTGATCGAAGGACATCTTGTGTGCTAGGTAGTGAGATTGTATTGAACTACCCCCAGTACTTCTGGGGTGGTGCGCGTTTGTGAAAGCTGACCGGGACTGACCAGTGTCCTGGAAGTGCAGCTAAGTTGACTGGTGTACGACCCACCGTTCAAGGGTCTAAGAATAAGAACGGTTGTATATTTGTGTGTATAACTCTGTATTGATTTTGGTTATCTTGGTTGTTGGAGCTACGTCTAAGTTGGTGACGCTACGCTCTTCTCCAAAGACCGATATTGGTATACAAAACAACCTATCCCCGCGGTGCATCTCCCGGTTCGAAGACAAACGAACCTGGAGGGGTTACCACAAGGAGCACACGCTACCTGGACGTTTACGTTCAGGCGTTCCCAGTGGAGGACTTCCTGACCGGAAGCACCTTCTAGAGTCTGGAGCACAGCACTATACACCTGGGCGGTCAAAAGTCGTTCTCGCCTACGTGGGGCACCGCCAGGTTCACGGCCTCATGCAGAGTTCGGGGTCGATGCCCGCTCACAAGCGTCGCCCCTCCGCCGCTGCTCATGCCTTTCAGGAAGGCATTCACGAGCCAGTCTTCACCTACGTCCACAGTGCTCGACCACGAGAAAATACGTACTACTACAATACTAATCTTGTCACTTAAGATTGAATCTATACTATTTCTGTCAAATGCCCTTTTTGGCACGTGATGCTGTACGGTACGGTACCCTACTTGGTGTTGCAGTAGCCTCTCTACTGTAACCGACTCGCACCTTTTATATAGCGGTCTCTACGCGTACGGATAAATGGAGATTTTTAAGTACACCACTGACTAGACCCCCAAAACCCTGGCATGGGACTCCTGATCCTACCGCGCTCCGCGCGGGGCTCGACTCGCTGCGCTCGCTTTGCGCACTGTTTATGCCCTCTGGACAGAAGTATACAAGGTGTATGCTTCAGTCGGGTGCAGCAAACACTCTCTTTATTTTTTCTGAGCGTGCGAGTGTACATTGCGCACATGGCTATTTTGAAACTTATTAAAATTGTGATTTGCAATGCGTTTCCCGTTTTCACTTGCAGTTGCGCGTTGGTCGATTTATAAAAATCGCAGCTCGAAGAACTGTCGTTAGGGGCTGGATCCCGGATGTCATCGAGCGCGATCAAGATTCGATCTACAGGCTCTTGATGAAAAACGAACAACTGCAGGCTAAGAGACTTTATCCTCGCAGAGATTTACATGTACACCAACTATACCACGTGTCCCATTCCAATTCTATGGTGTGAAATAAGTTGTCATTTTGGTTATGGTTGATACAGTATGAAACAACATCAAACAAAGCCGCGCGAGCACGGAACAGCTCTGGATTTTTGCGCCGGTATTAATAATGAGGGGTCAAGTCACTCAAGCATGTCATCGTAAGAAAAATATTTTTCAATTTCCTAGCACTAAACCTAAGATACACTGTACATGTACATTGCCGGTCATTTGCAACCAGGATTGTTGCTGATACGGCACGGGCAATTGAGGTTGCGTTTACGGTGGCAGGAACCCAGCAGTTTTGCAACCCAAATCCCATACAAAAAGTCAGTCACGGTTGCAAAACGACGCCTCCAATACAAAAACTAAGTTGTCTTGTGCGTGTACTGGTGAAGAATTGCAAAATCATTCCGCACCATGACAAGTCGCTAAATGCCCGAGCTCGTGAAGTCTTTATGTCTTACAAGGACAATGAGGACAATATGGAGTATAAATGTAGTAGCAACAATGTGTTAACCGTGGGATTTTTTTCTGGCGCTGCGCGCCGACGCAGATCGTCAAGTTTTTCTTTAGCGTCTTCGCATTCTGCTAGGCTACCCTCCTTGGAGTGCACCTGGTCTGCTTTTACGACGCGATATACGCTTATTACCACTGGCTGTCACATCTTCAAGCCCAGTGAAGCGAAATCAGGCCAAACAAGCTCAGGCGTCCGGTAGAGCTTAGCGAAAGCTTACCGTACGTAACCTGTTATACTAGTGATAATGACGTTGTAAAGTTTGTGCCGCATACAGTAGGCAGCTCTCAGCACTAAATGTTCTTCTAGACGCCCTGCATAATTGATAAAATGCGCGGCAGACATCCAAGTCGGCGTGTTTAGACAAATAAATGTTTTTAACCAATCAAGAGAAAGTAGCGGACCGGGTTGCACAACTCGCCGGTATTTATACAGTACATGAAGCCACATTCCAAATTTTGTTCGCAGTTCGAAGAACTGTGTTAGGACCCTAAAACGTTTATCATCTAGTGCACCTTAAGACCCTCTGATCCCAGGTTGGACAGCCAACGGAGTTTATCAGTCAGGCAACATTCACATCCATTTAAGGTGACCTGTTTAAACCTTACTAGCATGAGCCTCCACGCCGTTTTAAACGATTATTTTGTATTTTTTTATTTTGAGCGCTGACTGCACTTTGGCGTCGTAGTTGGTCATGCAACTGATGCCATCGCACCCGATGGCGTGGGGGGGGTATCGCTTGATGGGCAATCAAGTATCCGGCTTCAGGTCTCTCGGATTATCCAAACTGCGTGTGCTCGTTTGGACGCACCGCGGATCAGTGCTAGCTGCGCCCTATGACGTTGGGCGTCGTTGATTTTCTGGCAATGTCGTTGATTTTCTATCAATTTACGTCGAGTTTGTAGTCCTCGATACAACTTTTGCACGCTAACGACACCAAACAATCTCTGTGCGTTCTTAAGACTGACTGCGCCATTGACGCGTGCGAGAAACTTGTTGGAGAAGCCTAGCAGCAGCCTGTCGCATTTTGCGATGCTTTATAGCACGATGTGTGGAGATGGCGTGTCGAGCTCCGCCAGCTCACAGCTTACCATCGTGAGGTTGAAGTTGCCTGTGTTCAGTCCCAATAGTCGATTGACGATTTAGCATCTGTTGCATGTCTAACTACCAGAGGAGGTTGTCACCTGCGAGGTTTCCTCCTCAATCCCAATTCTTCTCGTGGAAACCAAGTGTCTTCCTTTTCGGTCTTCCCTACTCAAAGGTCGCTCGCTCCTATCTGCTAGCATCTTTACAGGTACTGAGCCCAAATTGCGCTAGGAGCGTTTCGTGACTGTGATGACTAGGAAGACACCAGGTTCGGCCCCAACTTCGTCCCCAAGTTCGGTGCCGCCTGTGACGGCTGCTGCACCCTCAGCAGTGGGTGGTGCACCGAGTGTGCAGCAAGCAGTGACTACTGGGGCGACGATACCAGTACTACTACCAGTGACGACAACTGTGTTGGCTTCTCGAGCTGGCCAGGCAGCATCTAGTGGAGCATCTCAACTTGCTGGAGTGCCTCAAGTTGGATTTGAGCCTTCGCCGAAATTGGACATTTCACACAAACCACCAGTAATGAAAGGAAGTTTTGATTTCTACTCAGTACAGCCTCCAGCTTTCTTGACTCGGCTCGGTTGTTGGGGTGTTGTAGATGGATCTTATCGGAGTGACCCGCAGAGCTTTTCTGACCTGGCTGCGCGTGATAACGCAGCTCGTGAGGCTATCTCAAACGAAGTGCGAATACTCCAATTACATCTTCACGAGAGATGAGTTTGTTTCGAATCGGTACACTCCAGAGAAGACCATGGATCAATGGCTTCGGGAAATGGAGAGTCTGCGCCGTCCGCTTCTGCACTATGGCAAGCAGATCACTGACGAGGATTACGCTGAGACCTTGCTGGGTCATGTGTCGAGGACACATCGTGATGTCGTGCGTCAGTTTTCGAAACACTACGTGGTTCGTGATGATGGAGCTATTCGGCCCGTTCCTACCGCGGCGCAGGTGATGAATGCGCTGCGTGCTGAGTCTGCTCTAGATGAACGCGTGACGTACGAAACGGACGCAAAGCCTGCGCATGTTTGCTCCTGCGGAAAGCAAGCCAAGGACGATTCGGCCAAGCAAAAGCCGAGTGGAAATCCAAGTAAAGGCAAGCAGAACAAAGGAAAAGGTCGGTATAAAGCCAAGCCGAAGAACGAGGAAGAGAAGCAGAGTGGCAAGAAGAAAGAGACCCGAAGCTGCTATGAGTGTGGTGAAGTGGGACATCTTCGAGCCAACTGTCCAAGTCGGAAGTCAAATAAGTCTGACCGGCCTGTCATCTCGGAGTTCAAGCGATGGGAGAACAAAAGTGGTGGTAGTAACGCTAAGCGCACTGACAAGAATTCGAGTGGTCTTTGTTGTCGTGTGCTTGGTGCTTCTGTTGTTGCTGCTACATCAGTTAAGACTCCTGCTGGTACCGAGATGGAGTGGGTCCTGGATTCGGCGAGTGACGTGCATGTATGCAACAACCGCTCAGTCTTGCACAATATCCGCAAGGATCAAGTGCACTTCTTCCTGGGGTACGACGGGAATACAAGGGAAGATGAGGATGTTGGCGACGTCACTCTGCGGGTGAAGAACAACAAGTCGCCGCATGCTGAACTGATGTTACCTTTCACGGATGTATTGCTCTCGCCGCAAACACCGGACAACTTGCTGAGCCAGGACATACTGGAGAAAGATGGATGGACTGTCAAATACGGGTTCATCGACTCGCAGCGTGTGTGTTGGTTGCGTAAAGATCATGTGGAGCTGTTGCTGTACTAACCGTCGATACCGCTTGAAGGTGACGTCAGCTGCAGTGTACACGCTGCAAAGTGAAAGTCTACAGTAGACAAGTAACTCGAGGGTACTTGTGGAGAGCAAGAAGGATGGTATTGCGTCTCTGGAACGCTGGCATTTGCGTCTTGGTCATTTGAACCCACCTGCCTTGCAGCGGATGGTACGAGATGAGGTCGCTACCGGCATGAATACAGAGCTGTCTGAGGAGATGGACTCGCCGTGCTGGTCCTGTAGAGCGGCTAAGATGATTCGCATGTCGTACAAGAAGACTGTGACTCGTCGAGCAACTCGGCCATTCCAGAAGATGATGAGTGACATGTGCTACGTGCACGAAGTCACATACGAAGGCTATGAGCACTTTCAGTTAATGCAGGACGAGGCTAGTCGCTATCTCTGGGGCTTCATGCTGTAACGCAAAGAGAAAGCTTCCGAGGTGGTGCTGGATCACTTGAAGTGGGTCATAGCGCAGGGAAACAAGGTGGAGGTGTTCAAATCGGACCAGGGCAAAGAGCTCTTCAACAACAAGCTGAAGACGTTCCTCCTGAGCAACGGGATCGAGTACACCACGACGAACTCCTACAGTCCGGAAGAGAACGGGCTGGTGGAGAGGATGAACGGAGTGGTGCTCTCTCGTGTTCGATGCTTACTGACTGCGGCCAATATGCCGTGGTTGCTTTGGGGTGAAGCTTTCGGGTTTGCTATTGAAGTGATGAACATCAGCGGAAACAATGCACTTGAAGGTGAAACTCCATACTTTCGCCGCTTCGGTCAGCGACCAGATATGACATTGTTACGAACGTGGGGTTGCGTAGCTTTCATCTTCACGCCCAAGGTGCTGCGCAAGAGCAACCTGGAAAACCCTGGGAAGCCGGGGCTGTTTGTGGGGTACGCGAAGCATTCAGAAAGCTATCGCATCCTGAACTTGATCACGGGGAATATTGTAGAAGTTCGTTCTGTCGAGTTTGAAGAAGATTGGACTGTGGAAGCTTCGTATGCGGTAAAGCTACTCTCAAACCGCTATGGTCGAGGACGGCATGTGTTACCTCCGATCATACCTTACGTACGACTACCTCGAGAGACTTCTGGCAGAAAGCGTTGCTGTCATGACCAACGCTGTAAAGTTCACGCTAGTTGTGGTTATCCTACTGACGAAGGGAGTGAATCTGCTGCGCTGGCAACGTCAGGTGCACCTGGTCGTTCGCTAGTAGCTGGACAAGAGATTCCGACGGACGCTGCTGCGGCAGTTGCACCGCCGACATCTGAGGGTGTGCTTCAGTGGGGGGCCAACGCTCCTTATCATGAGTTGTCTGAACGTGAAAGTGGTATTGATGGCGTTGTAGACTTGCCTGACAGCAGTCTAGAGGCAGCGACCAGATTGCCGCCGGATCGACAGGCTTCGCCTTCAGTGGGAGACTGCGATTATGGTAATTTCGCAGGCAATGAAGTTGATGCTGGTGATGTGGATCATGAGGACGGAGATGTTAGCTTCGGGGATCCGGTCGATCTGTTAGGTCGCATCACGTCGTACGAAGGCTTTGTGGATACGAACAGTGAAGATGACGACGAAGTCGATGCGTGGAGAGGTGAGGCCTCGCGCGCGGCTACACCGTTTCACCGTTCTTCACGGGTTCGCCGTCCCAACGTTCGACTGCAAGACTATGAAGTTGAGATTCCTACGAGCCTTGTGGTGCAAGCTGTGAACTTACTCTTGGAGCCGCAGAACATTCAGGAAGCTTTACAAGGCCCTGATGCTGAAAAGTGGATTGAGGCTTTGGAGAAGGAGCACTCTGACTTGATGCGGAACAATACGTGTGTGTTGGTAGAGCGCCCAAAGGGCAAGAAGATTCTGAGCAGTAAGTGGGTCTTCGTCCGGAAGCGTAACCACAAAGGAGAAGTGATTCGGTACCGCGCCCGTATTACAATCAAGGGTTGTCAACAAGAGTACGGAGCGAACTTCTGGGATACATATGCTCCTGTTGTCTCTTTCGAAGCAGTCAAGTTGGTGCTGTTGTTGGCGCTGCATTACGGTCTGTTGTGCGAGCACATCGACTTTGTCACGGCATTTTTGAACGGCCCGATCGGGGGCGGCGTGGAGATTTACATGGAGATGCCGGAGTATTTCAACGACGGCAGCGGTCGTGTGTGTAGGCTATTGAGAAGTCTATAAGGATTCAAACAAGCGCCGTTGATCTGGTACTAAATGCTCGACGAGCACCTGCGTTCATGCGGCTTTAAGCGGTCAAAGATGGACAATGGTGTATACTGGCGAGTAGTGGATGGAAGTCCTATTTTCTTGACTGTCTACGTGGACGATGTTGTCATCGCTGCCAATGCGGAGAACATCAAGCTTGTCGTGGGCGAGATTGAAAGCAAGTTCAAGATTAAGGATTTGGGGTCCGTCAGCTTGTTATTGGGCATCGAGATCAAGTATATCTCGGGCCAGGTGATGTGGATCTCGCAACGTGGATACATCGAGAAAATTCTCAACCGGTTTAATATGGACAAATGTCGAGCGGTGGCCACGCCGCAAACCGTTGGTGCTCTTCCGTTGCCTGCAGCGTCGGATGCAGAGGATGTGAATGATAAAAATATACCGTATCGTGCGATCGTGGGATGTCTTCAGTACTTAGTGCAATGCTCTCGTCCTGAGCTGGCTAACGCCGTGAGAACGTTGGTCAAGTGCTTGAACAAGTACACACACGAGAACTACAGCATGGCTAAGCGCGTACTGCGGTACTTGCGAGGGACACTAGATTACGGTCTCGTCTGGGAGATGAAGGAGACGCTGGATTTGCACTTTGTGGCGTATGCGGATGCTGATCTCGGAAACGAGAAGGACGACCGTCACTCGATCACGGGGTACGTATTGCAGCTCAACGGCTGCACGTACGCGTATAAGTCGCGCAAGCAGCGAATCGTCACGGACGACACGTGCTGCGCTGAGTTCGTCGCTGCGAGCGAGTGCTCAACCATGACCGTGTGGACGCACAACTTGTGCAAGGAGCCGAAGCTCAAACGTCATAAGCCTACGGTACTCTACCAAGACAACCAGGCAACGATCACCGTGTTGACGGAGATCAAAGGAAACTATAAGACGAAGAGCGTGGACCTGAAGTATCACAAGGTGCGGGACTTTCATGAGCGGGGCGAGTTCGAAGTGCGCTACTGCCCGTCGACAGAGAACCTTGCTGACATATTTACGAAGGCTCTCGGTCCTACATTGTTTCGCAAGTTTCGAGAGCGGTTGAACGTCGCGCCGTTGCCACTGGCCATTGCGGATGGGGATGCAGAAGGTCAGGAGTAGCTTGCGAGCTGGGTGGCAGACTGCGATCAAGGCAGACTCGAAGTGGGAGTGTGGAGATGGCGTGTCGAGCTCCGCCAGCTCACAGCTTACCATCTTGAGGTTGAAGTTGCCTGTGTTCAGTCCCAATAGTCGATTGACGATTTAGCATCTGTTGCATGTCTAACTATTGTACTGGCCACTCCCACTGATACACCATATGTTTATAATGGTAATAGCTCATGATCTATCGCGTTCATAACGACAATTAACACCTCAATAGAATGCTAAACATCGCCTTAAGACATTCATTGCACCGGTATGTGATGCAGCCTTAAACTCGCTACACACACTCAACTTGAATAGCCGAATTGCTAGCCTAAAATTTGGCGATTTTGTTGTTGTATTTAATAATGTGGAAACAATACCGAAAATTAAAGCAATCGCACGGTGGGTGCGTCTTCCTAACATGTTTTATTCTCTGTTGATGTATATAAAAGCTATTGAGGTGCTTTGGTTGAGAAGATCTAAGTCAGCAAACTTAGCGAATAGATCAAATTTAGCATTAACATGTTGCGTTTTGAGTAATCAAATCACCTGATTTTATCCGCTCTATTTGAAATGCGATACAAATGTGACGATATGACCTCTATTTACAGATGTTTTGAAACACCTACCCCTTCTACATATCGCGCGCAAAACTGAAACCGCTGATTCGAGGAGAAGGGTATTTCGTGCTCGATTTTGACCAGTTAAGAGGCTGAAAAGTGGTAGTGATTACGCAAGTGCGCGATTCTACAGACGCCGACAAATCTGACGATATCTGTACTTTCTCGAAATTCGGTCTAGAAGTGCAAAATTTTGGCCGTTGAAACTGGTGTATCAATGCGAGTGGCCAGTACAATACCAGAGGAGGTTGTCACCTGCGAGGTTTCCTCCTCAATCCCAATTCTTCTCTGTGGAAACCAAGTGTCTTCCTTTTCGGTCTTCCCTACTCAAAGGTCGCTCGCTCCTATCTGCTAGCATCTTCACACGATGTCGGAGAAAGCGGCGCCACGACATCTGCAGCTTCACTACCTGACTCGAACGATACTCGATTCGGAAGACCAAGGGCTGACGCTTCTGAGTTTGCAAGCCGTTGAGTTCTCTACGTAGTTGTCATGCTTCTCGGTGCCCTTGATCCCCGCTATAAACGCGCACGCTCAGTCTCAATGGCTCGTCGCGCTGCCCACGCCCATTTAGCGGAGGTCATGGTGTCCTTTCAAGATATAATGTAGCCATATCATTTTTTGCTGAAGTTGAAGTGAGACTTGTATTAAGCTTACTTTTCTTACTTCTAGCTGCCTCCGCATTGCCTCTTTTTGGAGGACGTTCCGTTCCAGGCGTTTGCTCCTGTTGCTGTTGCTGGCTGCATTCGCCATTGACGAGGTGAATATCGCTCAGCACACGGGTTTCTTTCGCATAGATTTTTCGCTTGCCCAGGATGAGAGGTGTGCCACCCTTCTACACACCGCGCGCAATGTAGTTCTCCGCGCCGGGCTTCACGGAAATGTTGTGCAGGACAGCCTCGTCGCCGTAGTTTTCGTTCATCATCACGATCAGGGTATACCAGTACAGGCACTTTTGGGTCCTTACTTATGAGCAAGTACAATTGCCGATTTTAAAAGTACATAGTACTAAGTAAAAGTAAAATTTTGTTATGTAAATTGTACTAAGTACTCAGTAGAAGTACTACAGTACTTTCGACGGGCTGTATCTTGCTGGCACTATCTTGCGGGGTCAGCCTTAATCGACACAAACGGCGACTGTGCTCTTCATTCACTCAATCTCGTTAAGCGTTGTGCTTCAGTAGAACTTGTTTTTTAGCACGATTGTTGTCCGTTCTTGTACGCCGACCGCTCATGACAATTCCGCCCGTAGAGAACACCCTTTCTTGAAATGCATTGCTGCTGCTGCAGGAGCTGCACGGCAGTGGCTTCCACGCGTTCACGTTCGGCATTGGCTGCTTGAAGACACGCCGCTTGAATGGCGGCCGCGACATCCTCGCGTTGCGCAACACCTCCGGTATCTTCGATGGAGACCCCAGCTAGGCGACGTTCAGCTTCTTGAGCACGCAGTTCAGCTTCGCCGGCGCAAACTTCAGCCTCTGCAAGCGCGTGTTGGACGTCCACTTCCGGCGTACTTGTCAGCTTTTGCGCTGCAAGTTGTTCCGTCAGCTTTGCCAGTTCTTCACGAACCTGCTGCGCTTCACGTAGTGCGCTCACAGCGGCTTCTACCACTCCTGTTGACACTGACCATCCGGATCTACCCGAACGGTGTGAGCGTCCTGAGTAACTCGAGCGTCGCGATGAGGAACGCTTCCTTGAATGCTTCTTGGACGAGCTCCGACGACTTCGGGAGCTCCGACGGTGACGACTCCGGTCGGATTCCGACTCAGACTCGCTGGACGAATGTCTACGATTGGAGACTCTGTCTGACCTGCGCCTTCTTGACTCACGCGCTTCACCGGGCTTCGTGCTGACCGCGACTTCGGGGTCCGCCATGATGACGTCCTCCTGGTCGGGCAGGATGCTTCGCTCCGGGGTGATCACTTGACTAGTCAGGTAGTACCCAAGGTCTCCGCCTCCAGGCATGCCTGAACCAGAAGTCCTCGTAGACATCACCATCGGGCCGTACGTGGCGAGCGGCATGTGCGCCTCTCCACCAGACTCAAGTGACGTCGAAGAGGATCCCGGCGAGCTGTTCCTGGATACGAGCGACTCGGACGTCGTGCCTCGGGCAGACCTATCAGTGGTGCCAACCAAGCTCGGGACAGGGTCCGAAGTTGGCACTGTGGACGGGTCTTCCTGATCAGACGTCGCAGTCGAAGGAAGCTCGGATGGCAGAGACGCAAGTGGGTCCTCCGGCCGAGGTGGCCGGTGCTGTTGACGCTTCGACGGTGGTTCACCGACCGAAGAACTGGTTGTACTCCGGGCGGGACGAAGACCTGTCATGCGTAGACGTAGAACGTAGCTTCGTCCAAGCAGGTTGACCTCGTAGTCGTTCATCAATAAATCTCCGTCTTGGTCTTCGGCATGGTAGTCCAGGAAAGGCGTATCTTCAACCTCAGCTTCTCGTTCAAGTGCTGGAGTCACCTTAAGTGTAGCTCCAACGCATAGCGTCCGCCACTCTGTCAACTCAGCAGCAAGGAGACGTTGGAGGTCTCCGACCAGACTTCGTACAAGGTCCGCTGCGATCTTGGACGCTCGCGTCCTGAACCACACTGGGACCAAGTTGTCGAAGTGGAATCCCGCCTCGAAGAGCAACGTCTGCAGAACAGCGACACACTCTCTGGGTGAGAAGATGCCGACTGGAATCTCGGCGGCGACCACGTCTTGAGCTGTAGCCAAGTCACGGCGATCCAGGTTGAGCTCGACCACACACGCTTGGATGTCATCACCCAGAGTCGCGCGAGCAGCGATGTACTTGGACGTTGCAAGCGTAGCAGTGAGCCACGGCAGAGAGTCCGGCCTAGAATCTGGCCAGACATACTGCACCGAGGGTGGGAGAACTCGTTCGGACCGAACTTGTTCCCACCGGGAAACTTGTTTCGCTACATACGCCTTGGCCGCATCTTCGCTCAATTGCTGCGAACTTGGAGTAGCAATCGCCTGCATCTCCGTCAACAGGTCCGGCGGGGACTTCTCCTCGAGAAGCACCAACGCTTCCGCGTCTCCGCCAGACACATTCTCCAGGACCGTCGGCAGGAGCACATCTTGAGCAGGTGCTCGAACGTTCACATCTTGGCCGGGCAGAGGGGAGTCCGAAACTCGACCCTCCACCCGGGACTCATCCACATCGGCGCCTCCCACAGACGCCACCTCGGGTTCACCCGGACCGGGTTCACCCTGACCGGTCCCCAACTCGCTTCCAGCTTCACCGTCCGCCGACACTTGGTGCGCGTCGTCTTGGACGGGTAGCTTTGCAGCCGGCTGGTCTTGACTCAGAGACCGCTTCTTCTCCTCACGGGCTGCCTTGCGCTTTGCAGCGCCTGCCTTCCGAGCCGCCCGGACAACTTCCTCCAGACTCGCATGCTCCTCGGGCGGCAGCCCCTCCGCGCGCCGTGAACTTCGCGTCGTCTCTTCACGCTCGCGACCCTCACGACTCGTGTCGCGCATGTCCTTCTTGCTTTTAGCCATAAGAACTAGTTTAGTGGGTTAGTACGCTTCCTCGTAGTAAACCAATAAAAAATATACAAACAACTTCGCGGTGAAATCCCTGGTTCAAATCCGGGCACGCGCACCAGCTGTGGCGAGGCGGGTGAACGCCTTTTGACCGCCCAGGTGTATAGTGCTGTGCTCCAGACTCTGGGAGGTGCTTCCGGTCAGGAAGTCCTCCACTGGGAACGCCTGAACGTAAACGTCCAGGTAGCGTGTGCTCCTGTGGTAGCCCCTCTAGGTTCGTTTGTCTTCGAACCGGGAGATGCACCGCGGGGATAGGTTGTTGTATACCAATATCGGTCTTTGGAGAAGAGCGTAGCGTCACCAACTTAGACGTAGCTCCAACGACCAAGATAACCAAAATCAATACAGAGTTATACACACAAATATACAACCGTTCTTATTCTTAGACCCTTGAACGGTGGGTCGTACACCAGTCAACTTAGCTGCACTTCCAGGACACTGGTCAGTCCCGGTCAGCTTTCACAAACGCGCACCACCCCAGAAGTACTGGGGGTAGTTCAATACAATCTCACTACCTATCACACAAGATGTCCTTCGATCACGATCCTGGATGGGATTTTCTTCCACTCTTTCCAGGATGTATATGGGAATATGAAATGTAGGACTCGCCGAAGCGCACACTACAATTGGAATATGAAATAGGGTAGATTTACCACGGGCTTCACACCCGCTACTCACCGTAACTTGGACTTGAGTTTTTTGGGGTGGAGTCCACACCTCTGGTTGTCCTTCTCCAGAGGGCCTTGTACCTTTGGGCGCTTTATCGGGGTCGCCGGGTATGCACGTCCGGCCGATCTGTCCGAGCACTTGCGGGTTATAGGGGAAATTGAACTCTGTTTGGTTTTTATCTCTGTGGCTATCTTCCTGCAATAGACACACATTCAGCTTTTGACTTACTTTCAGTATACCTTGGGGTGGCGTCATCATCTTAGGCGTGCTTGATCTCACCGTGGCGTCGTGGGTACAGGCGTGGTACTTCAATGTTCCATGGAAACTTCCTGGAACCTGGTTGGTCGTCCTGGTCGGTCGGGTATCACTTGGCTTAATTATACCTCGATCCTTCCTTCCAGGGTGGCCATTGTTCGTCGGAGTTCTCCGGTGTTCTTTGGTGTTCTTCGGTGTTCTTCGGCACGTCCAGCCATGTCAAGACGGGCGGCCTCCGGTCTAATGTCGACCGGGGCTCTTGATCGCTCCCGTAGGCTTGACCCATCGTCCGGCAGTTGGTCCTTCCAGACTCATTACGTCTAGGGTGTCCAACCCGATCCACGGCTGGATGTGCGAACGCCAAGTCCCATATCTGTTCACCGCGTCCGACGGCTCCACACCAATCAATATAATATACTCCACCAATCACAACGCTCCACGTAAAATCTGCATTCCCATCGTGTCACAAGCATCGAGCCAAGGCGTTCAAGGTCGAGGGGCAGCATGATGTGAGCGTGTACGGCCCGCGTGACCAACTGGATGAGGTGTTCGAGACGCGCGAGGGGCGGCTTCAAAGGCACCGGGAACGTCTGCAGCAGAGGGCGCCAAAGGCACCGTTCGTCCCGCGACCGGGTACCAAGTGCCACTACTGCAACAAGGAGGGACACTTCGTCCGTGACTGCGAGGTGAAGAAGGCGAGGTGTACGCGCAGAACGGGTCAGGAAGAAGCACGCAACAGGGAAACGGACAGCGAGCGTAAGGACCCTGGCCTTACAGCTCGCTGATCCTGACCCGGGGAAGCAACACGAGGACGAGCGGCGTCGAGTCTGGCGGCAGAGCAAGTCCAACGCCAAGAAGCGCATTGGGAAGAGATGGAGTCGTGACCAGAATTGGAAGAAGCGCGAGACGAGTGAGGAAGTACGGCGGGTGATGTTTACGGCTGGGGATGGCGAGGGGGTCAGTCCGTCAAGCCTCCAACAGCTCGATCCGCCAAGCAACGACGAAGAGGGACGAATGGGTGGGCGCTGGGGACGGCGCTGCACAACACGCTGCGGGGGCTGCCTATAATGTACACGGAGTCGGCGGATGGCAACGAGGGCACGATGAATCTCGTTACGTTGGAGTAGCAACTGATGTGGACCGTCGCGACAACGGTGAGCGACAATCGAGTGGCGGCCCGCTTGGTGACCTTTTAGCCGATACCGACGAACATGGTGACGAGGGAGAGGCCACCGGGCTCGAATGTATGCACGGTGAAACGATCCCAAGCGCAACCAGTTCCACGTGCAACGGGAACGAGGCGGACTGCAAGGACCAGTGCGTGGTCGTTGAGGCACAGGAGCCGAGCAAGGTGCGCACAGTCCTCGACACGCTTCACGCGTCGACGCACAAGGATAACGCCTCGAAGGACACGCTAGTACGGACGACAGGGAACATGCTGGTGAACGCCCAGCTCGACCAACAGTCCGCTAAAGCGCTACAGCGACAGTGACCAAGTGGAGAAGGTGACCGCCGACGATCCTGATGTCACGCCTGCCGCTCTCCAGACAGTGTTGTCGGCGGAGCTGGCTTGCAGAAATGGGGCTGCGGTCGAGGTGATGCTGGCCAAGGCTAGGAAGCTGAAACTGGACGAAGTTAAGGCGGCCGAAGAGATGCGACTGCAACGCAAGCGGCAGAAGCGTAACGAACACACCAAAGCACGATGTGTGCGCCGAGAACAGCGCGATCGCACGACCGGAAAGGATTCCAGGAGTACGGGCAATGGAGTGCAGGAGCATGTTACATCACGGCAAGGAGTGGCTGTTGCACTTCGCGTTGCTGGCGGTCATGGCGATTGGACACCGACGCCGGCAGTAGCCACAGCGATAGGGCGGTCAAGGACGAGACGTAGATACGAAAAGCGCGTGCGGAAGGCCAAGGCCAAAGAGCGGAGAGAACTACGGGCGGTGCTGGCGACGATGCAGTATCCGGAAGAGGCGTTCTTCGCGTTCGGAGATGTGTGCCAGCGATATGGAACAGACCTAGCGAGGTCGATGAGTCGTGCGCGGGCCGAGGCAATTGGATTCGCACACCCCAGTGCGACCGACGTATTGCAGGGCAGAGCAAGGAGACGTCGAGTAAAGCAATACATGTACCACAGCGGAAGTGTGAATGCGCGACCATTCGTGAGGCACGACAACAGTGACGAGCGCCCGATGCGAGTTGCGCGTCTGCGCGCTGTGCAAGCGCCGACTGTGGATTCCTTGCCGACCGCAAGAGTGACGGTCTGCGGTGAAGAGAGGCAGATCAAACTGGACACGGGTGCCCAATACTGTGTCGCTGGGGAAGCATGACAGGCGTACGGTGAGCGGCAAGCAGTATTGCCGCCCGTTGATTATGTGGAAGGATTCACGGGGGCAGTTGCACGTGTGTTAGGCGTCTGGAGATTTCAGTTCCGCACGCAGAATGTCCAAACAATGATCGTGGACGCATTGATCATCGAGGGCAACTCTGCCGAGTTCCTAGTGGGTGAGGAGTGGATGCTAAAGAAGGGCGTGAGGATTGATTTCGTCTCCGGTGAGATGTAGTGGTACGAAGACGGCCTAAAGAAGGTGGTGCCGTTCCAGTGCAGTAAACACACTGGTGATCGAACAGCACGAGCGCGGCTCGTGCGTCGCCCACGCGAACGTACTGGGACGCGTCACAATGTGAATCTGGCAGTGTCAGCCCCGGATGGCACGGAGGGCCTGTTCCTGCCGGATCGGCGAGTAGAGCCACATATATTCATGGCACCGACACTGGCGGTGGTGCAAAGAGGCAAGGGGATCACAAAGCTTGCCCACCAGTGGGTGGGCCCAGCGAAAGTTGTGCAGGACGCGGGGTTCGACAACGTGGAAGTCGTGCGGGACGACACAGGCGGACACTTGGTGACGCACAGCAGTTTCTTAGTAGCGAGTAGCTGCCCCAGTGACTCGTTGGGTGCGATCGCTGAGCGGATCCTCGCTGAGCTGGCGAAGGAAGACGACGAAGCGGAGAATGTGTCGCCCGAGAACGAACGACGGGAGAGTGTAGCCCCGCTAAGAGAGGAAGATCATAGCGCAGAGGTCGGACGAGGTCGACGAGGAGTTGCGGTTCCGGCGCATGCAGCTGGGCCAGAACCCGGAGCCGTCGGAAGAACCGAAGACGCAGCAACACTCGAACGGGTCGGTGAAGTCGATATCGGACAAGATGGTGAAGCCAGTGACCTGCCAGCACGCGTCGCTGGGTCTGCTCAACAACCCGCGGTTACAGCAGCCAACGCCACGCCGGAACCGATGAATCCGATAATAGTCACGTCGGGTAGTAACGTGGGTGAAAATTTGCCGGTTGGTCCAGTCACTCAGCGACAAGCGACAGGGGGCAGCAAGCAAAGGAAGAGGAAGCCACGACCAGGCAGTGATGTTAACAACGGCGAGAAGCAGGAGCTCCAGAAACGACAGGAAGTCGACACCGCGCGTGAAGCACGGCTTGCTAGGCGCCAAGCTGCACGTAACGAGCAGAAAGCCCCAGCAGTCGAAGAAATGGGTCCAGACGACGGTCGTGGGCTACACGGCGGTGGGCATGCCGAAACACCTGGAAGTAAGGGGAACGACAGAACCAAAGCAGGACATGGCGCCAGCAGACAGCAATAGACGGGGCATGAACCGGCTCCAGCAATGCGACGTAGCGGACTATCAGCTGACGGCGTTGCGGCAGGACGTGACGATGCGAGTGCAAACACAGCAGGAGCGGTCGAATTGCTCCAAGCGCGAGGTCGACAAAGGCAGCCAGCCCCATTGCTGGAGTTGCTGCAGGTCGCCTCGGCGGGCTACATTGTGGAACGTGCCAGGTGACGCGTTCGCAATCGCGCCGGCCGCTACGTATTGGAACATCCAGTTGACTACAGCACACGACGCGGAGGGCCGATGGGTAAACGCTGGCTCAGCGCACAGCAGTTCGAAGGCTGCTAGACGGCGGCAAGATCGAGGACGATCTCGCAGCCGGGGATGGCGTGCAGAAGTACGTAATTTCTCGTGGTCGAGCACTGTGGCCAAGACCAGCTGGACGATGGACGCATGAGGGCTGAGTTGACGGCGTCATCGACGACGAAGAGAGCGGTGACGAAGCAGTGACGGAACAGTCAGCTGGTGGCGGGTGCGAGCCAGCAGACTGGTGCCACACGCGCAAGGAATCTAGAAGAGATGCCGAGGACGGAGTTGAAGCGGTGACGCAAAAGATCGCGAGGGGAGACGACGTGCCAGGACGGACAAGGGACCTGTATACCTCGATGGCGAGGCGACGAGAATGAAGGCATGAGCGGCTGAGAGAGCAAGAGCAGAGTAGGTTGAAAGGACACCGCGGCTAGCAGGTAAGCGCTGATTGGTAGGGTAGGAGGGTGCAGCCTTGCGGTCTCGCAAGCCTGGCCCTCAGTTCTGGATTTAGTGCGATGCAAGCATTAACGACGAGCTAATCTGAGCTACTTGGTGTCGGACTTGGGTGTTGCTGCTACCTACGGACTGGAGGTACGCCTGCACTACACGAGGTACGCTGTTCGGAGTCTGCGTATGCGCATGGTCAAGCAGTAGGGTGGTGAGGACCACGGAGAGAAACCGTGGGGGCTTCGGTGTCAGTATGCGCGCTGACGTCGTGCCGAGGGACACGGAGCCCGGCTTGCGCACTTGTGCTGTCGCTCCGAGTCCACTGTATGTTACATGTAAACCGGAACGCTTGCGGGGAGCAGCCTAAAGACCGACCGGGGTTGCGGTCGCCGATAATCGCTCCCTCCTCACTGTCCCTATCCTGTTGTCAACGGTGGACGGCGGGCCAGTTAACACTGGTAGCTCCCATCATGTCACGCTCCCGTTCTCTGCGAGACCGTGGCTGAGGCGGTGTCAATTCAATGGCTCAGTAAGGGTATTAGCCCCCGCGTGGGAGATGCTGACAGTATAATCGGATCGTGAACACAGTCCACCGACAGCGAAAATAATTGGGTACTCGGCCCTTAAGGGGCCGGGGGATTCGCAGTTCCAGGCATAGCTAGAAGGGGGGGGTCGTCGTGGTCATGCTCGTGTACGGCTTGAACGATGCCATGGCCAACACGTCATGGCCGACATGGCCGTGGTGTCGCTCCAGCCGTGACCCAGATAATGCAGGAAACACGATGGAGCTCCAACCCCCAACTCGCTATCTCTGTTTCGGTCCTATCGAGCCCCTTAAGACCAAAGTTTAAATAAGTCGGCGTTGAGAGGATAGCTCACACCGGGGGATTAATTCGCGGACTCACTCGGAATGTCAATATATATTCTTGGGTCAAAACATACATTTTTGGGTTCAATACATACTGCAAAATAACGACATTTACAATTAGGGACCACAACTATTTTGATTGGCCAAAATGCAGTGTGTTGCTCAAGACCAAGTCGATTGCTTCGTGCTTTCCCACGGTACTTACGGCTGCTCAGGTGACTGCTTCCCAGAAGCAGTTCGCACTGTGGTTTTACTCCACCGGCATGGCGTTCAACAAGGCGACTCACCCTTCCCTGCTGCAAGCACTTCAGATGCTTCACCCTGGAGTGGTCATCCCATCCGCCCATCAGCTGTCGACGACGCTTCTGAACATGTGCAACCGCGACTTCAAGGTGAAGATGGTGCACAAGATCACTGGCAAGAAGTGCACGCTTTACACTGATGGCTGGACGGGCGTGAACGGCAAGAGCGTGATCAACTACGTGCTGGAGTGTGAAGGGGAGACCTATTTCCTGGAGTCTGTCTACACTGGTAGCACGTCGCACGACGCGCTGTTTTTGGCTGCTGATGTGAAGAGAGTGATCGAGTCGGCGAAGTTTACGACGATCGTTGCTGTCGTCACCGACAACACTGCTGCGAACCAACTCATGTGGTCGACACTTCAGCGCGAGTATCCGGAGATGTTTTTCCATGGGTGCATTGTGCACGTGATCCACCTGATCGTGAAGGACATGGTCTCCAAGTTGAAGTGGTTGAAAGATCTGGAGGGCGATTGCCGGAAGATGGTGAAGTTTTTCAAGAAGCATCACCTCCTATGGGCTGAACTTCGACGCCTGCAACGTTTGGAAGAGAAGAATGCGCTCGTTCTCCCTGCTGATACAAGGTGGGGCACAATTGAGCAGTGCGTTGCGTCTGTCCTTCAATCGGAAAGCATCTTACTATCATTGGTGAGTCAGCGCGAGTTTCTGAAGGCGAAGTCGAAGGAGCAAAAGGCGAATAGACGCATGGCACACGACGTGATAACAGCCCCCGACGTTGTCCCGCGCCTGAAGAGGGCAATCGCACTGCTAAGCGTGCTATCTGCAGCACAGAAGGTTTTCGAGCGGAGTTCTCGCCCCATCTCAGACGTCTACCGGATGTTCATTGAGCTCCCGCAGAAGTACCGCGAGATGAGGATGCCAATTGGAGAGTTGGGCATTATCTCAGGGATTTTGAACGAGCGCTTCGACTTTGTGTATGGCGATGCCCATGGCGTATCCTACCTGCTAGACCCGAGGTACGGAGGTGAAGGTATGGACGATGACACGAGAGAGAAGGTCGTCGAGTTCACCGCAAATTGACACGGCCCCGAGCTTGAAGATGATGCATCGGCGGAGGTTCTGCGATACCAGGCATTCATTCAAAAACCAACTCGAGAGCTCCGACTGGTGAAGGATGGGCGTGTGACTGTTCAAGAATTCTGGGGTGGCTTGCGTGGGTTTCCACTGCTACGGCAGATAGCTACCCGTGTCTTCGCATCGGGGTGTTCCAGCGCGGCAGCTGAGCGGAACTTTTCGACTCACAAGTTTGTCCACTCCGCCGTTCGCAACCGTCTCAAAGAAGGAAGTGTTGAGAAGTTGGTGTTCATTTTTTTCAATGCAAAGAACATGGACACCGACGAGATCGCGGCATTCGACGACTTTGAAGATCTTGCTGAGCTCAGCTCCGAAGACGAGGACAATAATCAGGATAGCGCGTTTGAGTGCTATTAGACAGTAATAGTTCTAAATAGAATCTCTTAGTTTCTCTGGTTAAAATGACGCTGAATTCATTTGTTTAAAATATCTATTATATTAACTGCAACAAGGGTTGTTGCAAAATGTCAAAAAAATACAATTTAAGTTCATATTGGCCAAAATGATGGCCACAGCGGCTGTTAGCCAAAATGAGGACCGCGGTGGCTTTAAGCCAAAATGAGGACCGCGGCGGCTTGAAGCCAAAATGAGGACCGCGGCGGCTTGAAGCCAAAATGAGGATCGCGGCGGCTGTTAGCCAAAATAGGGACCGCGGCTGTAAACCAAAATAGCGACCGAGGCGGCTGTAAGCCAAAATATCCCGCACTGAACGTTTCGTTACCTTACGACTCGTTACTTACCGTGCCATGTGAAGCCATATTAGGATTGCTGAGTTCTATATTTCATTAGTCTCTAAAACTTCAAAAACTAGTATATCATCATGTTTGATAGTATATTAAAATGAGTACATTATATTAGTCCTCGTAATCGCTTGTATTATCGTCAGCTTCGCTGGATAGCTCCGAATCGGTGTCCTCGCCGAAATGAGGGCCGAAGTTGTTTAACTGTCGTATAATGTCCTCCACTTCAGCTTGAGATTGAGCTTGAAGCTCAGCGAACGCAGCCGAGAAGACGGGAATGCGGCATGTTGGGCATGTAGCCATAATTCCGCGAGTATTGATATGAGTGTTAATGCACTCGTAGCAAAACAGATGGCGGCACTGTCGGCAGTGAATAAGACTTGCAATTGCCTCATGGCAGATGGGGCATGTGCTCACAGGTGCAGGTGCTGTTGCCGGTGCGGTTGGTGCCACAGGCGGTGGTGGCGATGTTGCAGCGACGAGCTGAAGCCTTCGCATTTCGCGACGGCGAGCATTGCGCTGAGTTCGTCGCTCTGCCTCCACCTGCTGTCGAAATCGAATGGTGTGGCAAATTTGGCGAGCGAGATGACGGCGTACGGACGCTGCGTGCGCAAATGTGCGTCCGCAAAGAGAGCAGGAGAGGGAGGAGTCCATCAAAACAAGGAATGAGGATGTATTCGGAGTTCACATGTACATGTACTTCCTCTAATGATAGGCATCTATGAATAACCCAAAATACCCATGTTAAAAAATTTGTGGGTGGGTGGGTCGTGCAAAATACCCATAACCCATTTATTCTAAAACCTAATTTGAGAACCCTGATTCACGGACGACGCAGCGCGGACGTGATGGCGCCGCCCGCCGAGGCCTATGTGCTGCCTGTGGTGACTTCCAGCGCTAACTTCTGGCCACGTGCATGCCGCTCTTCGTCGAGGGCGCTCAGAGTGGACGGCTTCAAGGCGTACCTGGAGGCGTCCGAGACGACCATCACTGGACCACTTTATCTCAGACTCGGCCACGCGCGTGCTGCTGGTGCATTGGCACCCCGCGCATGCGGATGCGAAAAGCCTCATGGAAGGATATCTGCCCGGATTATGTGGAATCAAGTATGTGGCCGACAAGAAGAGCGGCCACGACGTGGTGTGCTTCACCAAGGACTTCAGCGCGCCGCTAGCCAAGGACCAGGCGCTCAACCACCAGCTGCAGGCCCTGACGTACATCAGTAGTTCACGTCGCTCGTGAACGAGTACTCCAAGGTGCGCGTGCTTTCGTGAGGGCACGCGTCGAATGGCCGCAGGACGAAGAAGCTCGAGCTCACTTTGTTCCAGGGTCAGCAGAACATTGAGATCCCTCAGGCGAGCTTGATCTTCCACCGGTGATCCAGCATACAGCGGACGGACCTCGCGCTGTAGAACTAGCGAACACTATCTGCGTGTGAAGTCGGTGGACGGTGCACTGTGAGGTCAAGCGCCACGACGGAGGTGCCGTGCGTGAGCGACAATTTGCCGAGGTGGTGGACGTCAAGTGCAGCGTGATAGATCGACGGGTGCGCCCGCGGTGACGTCTCGGGTGAAGGTGTCTTCGTTAAAGTGTATACCACCGTGGAGAACAACATGGGGCGGCGTGTGGTCATTAAAATGCCCAGATACGGCAAGTCAAGGAAGTTATGGACTTCGCGGTCCTGCGCGACGTAAGCGGAACTCACGGACGTGAACGTCCCGGGACTGCTCGGCATATCCCCCTCGAGGATGTTCACGCCGACTACGTCAGCTGGCCGCGGCCTTGAGAGCGGGGAACGCCCGCGTGGTGCCCATAAAGACGAGCCCTGAATGCATTCGGGGGCAGCAAACGCGCGAGCAGACTTCAGCCACCTCGTGGAGGACATGAACGACTTCATCAAATTTGCCAAGCTGTGGACGACCTCCGATACTGGAGGAACCACCACGCGTTCAGCAACGTGTCCACATTGGAAGTTGTTTTAAAGCATGCATTGGCACTATTGAGATTTTTAATGTACCGTATCAACACTGCCACTGAGTGGGCCCAGAACATGATGATCACGTTTTCTCTGCCCTGGGGCGCGTACTGCTCGAGGCCCATCTTCACGCGTTTGCCCACGTCCGAGGTGTAGCTCGGATGCGTGTTCCAGCGGCGACCACTCGAAGTCCCTCCATGCCAGGCGGCCCAGCTCGCGCTATAGGTTGTTCATGCTCGAGCCTGATGCCGTTCACTGTACTGAGAGAAGGCCACGGCGCGCGTGACGCTATCCTCCTTCATCCATCAACCGGTCTCAGTGACGTCCGAAGCGAAAGCAATGGGGCGTCAAATAATATTGTACAAGCAACATAGAAGATGGTTCTCCATGTTGAAGAAAATATCGACAAACCGCTGATTGTGTTTGTGGGTGCAACCTCAGATATTATGTACTGGTGGTGCAACTTGAGATGTTATGTTCCGGTAGTGCGACTTAAAATTTGGTGCACCGAATGTTGCAGGATGTCACCCAAACTTTTCTGGACCCGCCTAACACAGTTTTTCGAACTGCGAATATGTCAGTACCAGTATAGGGCGACCTACTATTCTTGGCGAACATATTCCACTTCGACCCCCACTTTCGTCACAAGATAGAAACATGAATAGAAACGTCGTGTGGGGTGCCAGCTCAATGGCGGCTCTAGACACCCCGGTAAGAAGGTGAGTTCCCCACCGCGCGGCGGTGGAAGAGAAACCGATCCGTAAGGGATAAATACGCCCGACAAGCATGGTGGTAATATTCATCATGCACGTAGAATACAAACGAGATGCTCACCGTGTCGAAGACAGTGCTACAGCTGTGGGTGCGCCATCCCTTTGCATTGGCAATTATATCTCGTCCTTTTACACCTTTTTTAGAGGTAGAGCGAGCAGTTTATGAAGCGCTTGACGATCACCAGCTTGCCTTTGTTCAAGTGAGCGAAACGCTGACCGCAGGCCAGACACTCGTTGCTACCGTCCGTCATGAACGTCACGCAAGAGCGATCCGTCGGAATACGTAGGAGCTTTTCCTAGGCGTCCCGAAATCGTTGGCCCTGTAGAACCGCGGTGGAGCGTGGCGTTCTGCTTGACCGCGTGTACAGGAAGAGCGCGTCGTCGTCGTCGTTCGGGTAGGTGGATACGGTGTTGCCGCCCACTGCAAGCCCACGTGGTCGGCTGGCGACTTGGGCATCGCGAGGCCGTCAAACGTGGTCTCGTGGTTAAGAAAGCTGAAGGTGAACGATGTTCACTGAAATCCTGTAGGTCCTGTAGACGCCGCGCTGGTCGTTGCGAGAAGAAGGCGAACTCGTACTCGAGCAGCTTGCCCTCTTGCACCCTGTGCGACTAGGTCAGGCACGAGCGTGTCGGTCTTGGCCTGATTGTCGATGCGAGCGTTGTGGTCGCGTGTAGTTGATCTTTGAAGGCCGAGGTGGAGACCTTGTGCAGTTGGTCCTGCTGAGACTTGAAATTGTAAGTCGTACCACATGACGAGGTTGCCTCCTTCGGCGACAGCGTCAGCGTAGAGTTCCTCGAGAGACTTATAAAAAAGCGCGAAAGGTGATCATTATATTAACAGCGTGATTTTGTTACCCACACGAAGTTCGTCATAGCAATACGCTCTGATGTTGTAGATTGACTTAAGCAGCTCATCAGTGGCTAAACTGCCTTCTCCTCCATCCTCACTGCGGGTCCTTCCTCGCTCCTGAGACCCTATGTGCGTATTATAAAGATCGATGTTAGAGTCACACAGCCGGTTTGTGCCTTCGTACCTAAGTGCGTATTCTAGGCACCGAGTCAGTCACCAACCCAGTGGCATCAATTGACAAAGACACAAAAGGCACAATTGACACAAACCAGGCGTAAGTTACGCTGGCTGTTTTCATAAATTTCATCAAATTTAGACATCTTACCCGGGGGAGCGCTGATTGCGCATACGACAATCCCGTCCAAATGTCGTACAAACGCATATTCGAGCAACAACAAACTGTGATGTTGCTCGAATGTGTGTGCGCGTGACTTGTGCATTTGACTCCGGTAAGAATTCACCATATTGAGCCTCTTCGCCGGAGCGCGATAGCGGTATATGCCTTCTGAGCCGTTGTACGCGATGGGCCCCATGGACGAAGTGGCCTAGCCAACTGTAGCCGAGCCGTTCTTGGAGACCGCCAGCTTCAAGTTCGGCAAAAACGCGCGTGTCATGAGGAAGGGACCGCCGCGTGAACCTTAAAAGGCATCATCATCTCAGTCTTGGTAGTTCTGACAGAACCAGAGCAACACTTAGATATCAGCATAGCCTTGCATAACACCGGCTATTTCAAACTTTGAGTGAAGCATCGCTAAGTTAGGAATGATCAACCGCAGCTAGTATTAGTGGTAGGTACTATAGTTTCCCTATACAAGCAGCGCTTTCATCAAATACTGCGTCCCGATGTATAGTTGAAGACATTGTGACGGGGAAGTTGGCAAGACTACTCCTCTGATATCCTTGTCGGACACGTTTCAGCTTGCATAACGATGTGTCTGTCTCCAATATAGATTCAGTGATTTTGAACTATCTGGAAGAAGCAGATTCGTTACCGTTAGACAGACAGACCCCATTACATTTAAATTCGAAAATAAAGTAAGTTAACATAACGTGTACGGCATCTCCCACCTTATCACGATCCGTATTCTTGCTTCATCACCTCGGCTCAAAAATACTACAGGATGTGAAACTCACACAATAATGGGCGCACCAAGAAGTCATCCAGCAGCAGTGAAATCCCTCCGAAGTCATTTTCCCGGCATTGCATGGCTGGAACGACGTATGAGCGGAATGCCAGTCCTGCGCCTATATAAGATCACCTCCCAACAAAGTCACACAGTCACAATAAAGTCCCACAGAAGCAACAAAGTTACACAGCCACAATAATGCCACACCAAAGCCACACAGCGTTAGACTACAGTTAGACACAGGAGAGCAATCCCAACTGAAGCACGTACGTGTTCGAAAACGTCGTGAATAATATAGCTGGAGAGCTTGTAGCGCGCGTCGTTGATTTTTCTGGAGATGATAAAATGAGCCAGTTTGTACTCGCCCAGGTAGATACACGCTGTGTTTTCGACAAATCACGATTCGCGACGAATGACCTCCAACCTAGCCACATCGGTAGTTGATCCTCGGCGCACATTCCTGTGCACATTGCACGTCCTACATAAAGCAAATAGAAACGGTTCAGATACTCAGATACTCTACCATACTGGCAAGTCATCGTGAAGGACCTTACCCGTTTACGTCTCAAATACTCCGATGATTCGGGCAGCAGAGCCTACGTTAGTACTTTTCAAAAGCAAGCGGGATAGCCGTTGTAGCTGCCAATGTACCCTGCCTTTCCAGCTCAGCATTCCGCGCAGCGACACTAGTAGACGATCGTTTCCGGAAGACTTGACAGGGTAGCTTCTTGATACTAGGTCAAAGCTGCAAGCATGTAGCGCTGCTCCACCCGAGGTGCGCATACAGAATTAGCAGCAGCGGCGAGGGCTTCGAGAGCGTCCGTATCCGCTGGCTCATTCGCAGCCTCCGTGCCCGAACCCGACACGCGAGATTGGCCTTGTTCGTGATCCGGGTGATTTCGAAATGAAAGGCTCAGAAAAGGCTGGGAGGGGGGAAAGGGGGGAGATAGGGTGTTTCTCTATTTTTAAGCTGCCTCAAAAGTAGGGAATTTATTCGTCGTTGGTATTTTATTTTTAAATTACGCCGCGCTCGCTTTGTGACTTTATCCACTTCCTATTAGATCTGACTTTATCCACTTCCTATTATAAATACCTGTGCTCGAGTTTCTAAGTGCTCTATACTATTTCTGTCCCACCGGAACCTTTCTATACACATATCGACGGAAGATATGGCCTGCGGACAGAATCAAAACATTTTGGTGCAAGCACGGGCATTAAATTCGGCTACACTTATGATTGGATAAAACGAATCAACAATTTGCTATCTTTGGCTTTGAAAGCATTGTGACTGGCTAAATTTACTATGAACAGAAACCATGACGTTCAGTTTTTTGCTCGAGAGTCGGATTTTAGAGGATTTGTAGTAGGCCATATCTTCCGTCGATATGTGTACTATGTTTGGTGACAAAAGATACAGACGGTGGCTATA
This sequence comes from Phytophthora fragariae, assembly GCA_009729435.1. Lineage (NCBI taxonomy): Eukaryota > Oomycota > Peronosporomycetes > Peronosporales > Peronosporaceae > Phytophthora > Phytophthora fragariae. Next base: position 142,457 of record QQOI01000021.1, on the reverse strand, counting down.
CTTCAGACGGTGGCTATACTTGTACTGATTGTGGGACCCGGACGCGAAAGCACGATGTAAATATACGTTTTAATGCAACAATATTTTTTTGTATTTACTGGACTGGCATCACCATTATGCGAGCACAAGCAGTGCAAGGACTGCGGCGACTACTGCCGCTCGAGCTTGAGCCCAGCCAGTTTGCGCAGCCTTGCTTGTGACGTTGGCAGCGGACGTAAAACCTTATCCTCGGCTTTGGCTTCCGAGACTTTGGTGTTTTGGTGAAGGTATGACTCATCATCAACAAGGTCGTCGTTTGAAGCCGATGCTGATTCATCGCACGGCTCCTCGACTGCGTTGGCTTGCTACCGCTGCAGGGCCGCGCAGAGTTCGCATCGTTGGGAATTTTATGATTTTTTTCTGGCTGAACGACCCGTTCAAAGTCGACCAGGACTCCACCAACGAGTATGATGGCAGACGCAGCCCGTTAGTCGCAACAGTGTACAGGTTTCAGCATACTGCTGCGCCTCGGAGTCGCACGGCAGTCCGAGCGAGACCCACGTTGTGCATCCCATGCATCATTTGAAGGAACTGTAGGACTTCGCGGGGGCCGAGACATCAACCGACAGCAGCATTTGGTGCGCCTGCTTCGCAGCCGCACCATCTGCCCCGTGTATGAAGCGGAGGGCGCACGACACAGGTAGACACAGGTAGCATCCATGTCCTGTAATGCTCGCTTGGTGATAATGCACTCACGCGATAATAATCCTAGCGTCAATGCGGTATGTACCACAGAAAATCAGTCCTGCAACATCAGGCTGTATGTTGCCAGAATGTTGCCAAGCTGAATGTTGCCAGAATGTGCCAAATGCAAACAAACAAAGCCAACTCCTGGGCAAGTTCTTCGAACTGCGAACACGGAAACTACTACTCTTGTCACTTAAGATTGAATCTATACTATTTCTGTCGAATTCCCGGACAGGGGATACTTGCACCGGGTCAGACTAGCCCGGTGCAGCGTGGTGCACCGACTGGAACCGTGCGACCCGGTGCATGGAAAAAGACTGGGCTGTCGGTGCAGTAGATAGTACAAGTACAGAATACTGTACAAGTCAATGTCAAGGTACATGTCTTGGGAGCTGCTTTAGACGCGCATGGAACTCCGAGCTCTGTGCCCCGAGCTCACATGTACGCAACAGAATTGGGTTGGTATTACATGTGAACAGTACAGCGTGGTGATATCTAGGACGTATCCTTAGACGTTACTGGTCACAAGTTGTAACCTTGCAACTCGCCCCAACTTAAGCGTAGAAATCATTGTTACATTTGTCAAATAAAGAAACCTGCGTAGGATAACTAAGTTTTCATTTTGCATTACCAAGTATCAACCTTAATCTAAACAAACGCACAATATCTAAAACGTTACCAGCCGCGCTGCGCTTGGCTGGGCGCCCCTTCGGCGCCCCCGCGCCTCGCTTCGCTCGGGCTATAAAGATAGAACCTACTGGTGAGCGCAGTGCTCGGCTCGCTGGAATACTCGGCGCTGGGCCCGCCTCCGCAAATATCGCGCGGCCCTGCTTCGCGGGCACCCCGCGCGGGTTTGCTGTGTCTGCGCGCCTCGCAACCGCGAGCCTCCGTTGGTCCTGCGCACGTTTCCGCCAGCGCTTCCTTCCTTCTCGTCCTTTTCGCAAATGAGACCGCGTCAAAAAAAAGACGCTACGCCACCATTTGGTTTTTCCGAGAAAAACGCCTTCAAAGATTGGCCAGCAAAAATCGTACTTAATTGTGTTTTCCTCCTGGGGGCGTTTTTCGCAAAGTCTAAATTTAGTGCAGGTGTATCGACCAGCATTGTTTCGCCCCCGAAGGATCATGAGCACCGCAGCCCCCACCGATAGCCGCACGGACACCATAGAACCTCATGGTAACCCGCCCCGCGCAGACGCCGCCATCGCAGCCTCTGCGTCCGAGCCCCCGCTCGCAGCCTCTGCGTCCGACCCAGCAGCAGAGCACCCGTCCAGCGACAGCGCCATTCTTGCTGGAACTTCGGAGACCTCTCGCAGCGGACAAGAACGGCCGATTCCACCGCCGGCCAACAGCGACCAAGCAAGCAACGTGACCAGACGACTTCTAGGCTCCCTGTGCGATGCACCTGACGACAGCGGGGGTGAATTCTCGGACGACGACAGCGCTTGGGAACCAGTATCCGAGGACGAAGCCGACGCATCATCCGTCGAAGCCTACGTCGTTGACGAGGAGGGGTCCTGCGCTTCAAGCGAAGAATCGAGCCTGGACGAAAGCATCATTTCGTGTGACGATGATCTTCGTGCAAGGGTCACAGCTTTGATTCAAGCCGATGCGTGTGATGGCCACTGTCTTCGCGGCAAAGTAGTGGATCTGGAGCACTTCCTGGTGTCACTAGATCACATGAGCCCGAACGAGAAGAAGCAGAATGTTCTCACAGCTCTTGCGCTGCTGATGAAGACTGACACAGCAGTGCGTCGACGTGGAACCGGAGTTCGCCAGACTTTCACCTACTACTTGCCTTTGGTTGGTCGCGTGTGTCGCGACACTTGGTGCTCAGTGTACGGCGTGTCAACAGCGACAATTACTCGCTACCGACGGCAGATACAAGCGGGTGCGTTCTCCGTCCAGGCACACAGAGGGAAGATGAATCTGAACGCTAGCAAGATAGACATTCGTTGGCTCGCACAGTGGTTCCGAGGTTTCGCGTCAACGCTCGGAGATACGGTCCCTGTACGCGTGCGCTCTCAAAAGACAATTGACGGGGTTGTAAGGAAGCGATACTCAGCGGAGGATTACACGTTGCTGCCTGCATTTTTCACGTGGGATCAGCTGTACACCGAGATGCAGAACTACGTGGCCGAGAATGAGATGGGCGTCCGGATGCCCCAACCATCTACATTTCGAAAACTGCTACAGTCGTGCTGCCCGACTATTCGTATTCGCTCTCCCCGGAGCAATGTGTGTGATGTGTGCTCCATTCTCTACTCGCGCATGAAGTCCGGTGTCACCGCAGATCTCACTGAGGAGCTTGGAGTCCACACCGCAGCAGCGAAAACTATGAGGTACGTCGCTTTGGACACAAGCATCATTTCGATTCGTCAATGGATGTTAAGATCATTTTGTTTTAACGCGAACATTTTCTTACAGGAAGGAGTATAAGAACGACCTTGAAGCAGCCTCAGACGAACGCGCTGTTATTGTGATGGACTTCAGTCAGAATCTCACGCTGCCCAGCGTGAGTGCGACGCCTTCCCAGTGGTATTTTCTGTCGCTGGTGAACGTGTATCTCTTTGGCATCTACTATGCCAACAAGAACATCCAGTACAATTACGTCTACGAGGAGTCCGTGGCTGGCAAGGGAACGGATGAGGTGAACAGCATGCTTTTCCACTTCATTCAGAAGATCGTAGTTGCCAATGACCACCAAAAGCTCACTATCTACGCCGACAATTGCGGGGGGCAAAACAAAAACAATTTCGCCGTGAAAATGCTGCTAGGGCTTGCCCGCGAAAGCGGTGCGAAGGGCTGACTGTGTTCCCGTACATTATGGCCGTTATATACATGGTAGTGGCGAAATCCGTCTACATTGAGAGCCCCGCGTGGTTGCTGGCGAAGGGCCGCTGGGGGGTGGCCAATGATGTCCTCTCTCGTAAATTCGGCGAGGATAACGTGCACAAATGGGGGAACTGGAAACGATCGACCTGAAATTCTTCATAAAGGGGCATACTAAGAACGTAGTAGACCGTGGATTCGGCCACATCCGAAAGAGGTTTGCGCGCGAGGACGTGTGGACGATGGATCAATTGCTCGAGGTAGTGAACGCGGCGTCCAGCCTCGCGTTGGTGCATGTCCCCAAGGAAAACTCGGTGATGAAGGTGTTCCGGACGGCCGTTCAGGAAGCCTACAAGGACATGAAGAGCGTGCAGAGTTATCAGATCTTTGGAATGGCAACCGACAATCCTGGTGTCGTGTCTTGTAGAGCGGGCCCTGACGGCGAGGTGGTGACGCAAGATTTACGTCGGACTTCTGATAGCATTCCTACGTCTGACGAAAAAGTGCGGGACCTCTTTGAGAGTCACCTGGACCCGCTGCAACCGCCATTGCCCAGTTTTGAGAAGAAGCAGCAAATGTTCAACAAGGTTCGCATGTATGTCCCGGACGAGTTCCGTTCGGATCCAATGTACGACGCGCCGAATGATGAAGAAGAGCAGAAGGCAAACGAAGCCAAGAAGGCGCGCCGTAAGGCTTCAGCAAAGAAGAAGAAGGTGGCCAGTACTGCAGCCGAAGCCAAAGAAACAACGTCGGCGCCAGCGGGAGGAGAAGCAGGGGAGCAGGAGAGCGAGGTTGCTGGCGCTAAGCATGCCAAACAGCCTCGGAAACGTGCGAGGAAGGAGAAGTAGGCAGCACAAGAATCTCGGCAGTATTACGGAATGATGCTTCGGTGCCTTTTTAAAAATTTGACATTTCCGATCAAAATATACACCTGGTATTTTGAGATCGTGATACAAACACCAAACTTTAAACAGGAAGGAGACCGAATCAGCGTACGGGAATAGGCTCAATCGATTCAGAATAAAAAAACTAATCTAGGTCAAGCCAGAATATTTTTTTGAAAAAGTTGGTTTTTGAGGGCAATACTTTTTGAGACGGTCGGTGCTTGGTGAGTTCTCAACTTTTCCTAGATCTGAAGACATCAGAAGAAAGAAGAGATGCTCCTCTTTTCAATGGTGTGCTTAAATCGCGATTCGTACTTAGGTTCGGAAGCATACTTTCGTTTGACGTGGTCTCAAATGAGGACTGGTGGAGGCTTGGCATGCGAGAGTGACGGTCATAATGTGCGGGCTATTCCCGTACCATCCCGGATGGGGCTCCTGTTGCAGCAGCTTTGTTCACTTATCACCCGGTGCAAGCAGCCACTATCGAATTCCCGTGCCAAAATAAATCGGAGTGTCTGTTGTCACATACTATTTCAAGAGAAAGTACGAGTATGTGACCAGTTGTGACTGTAATTTATCGACGGTCAGAGCGAAAATATTTATTTTCCCTTGTGAAAACTAATATGATGGTGTAAAAACTTATATCTGGTTGAATGGCCCTAAAACCACTCATTCGGCAAAAAGCGAGCTCGACGACAGGCACCGGCGCGCACGTGTCCTCTCAAGACGCGCTCTCCAGACGCGGAGTACGGCCCTCTCCAGTCTCGGAGGAGGCGAGGCGGGCTGTGTCGTGTCACATCGGCACAGGCGACGGAGCATGAGGGCACCAAGGACCGGTGCACGCGCTGCATGTTCAGCTCGCCAGCTGAACGAGCTCCACGTATCGTGATCGCTTTGGTCTGCGCTAAGTGTTTTTTCGTAGCTAATGCTCTAGCTATCATGCAGTTTTTAGATGTATTAATGCACGTATCAACATGGTAGCGACTTGCTCTTTCAACTCTTGTCCTCTTCCCTGCCGCTATTGAAACATCATTTGCTTGTACAGTGCATGACTGCAGTGCTGTCACTGCACGAAGCGGGACACAGCCAACGCCGCGCTGGCCAGACGCGCGGCTGCCGCTGCTCGAAGACATCGAGGTCGAGTTGGACTCGACCGAGCCCACGGACGAGGCCGTGATCGAGTACCGAGTCGGCGATGACCAAACCGCCGTGTTGAGAATCCTGCGGGCAGATGGCCGAGCAGCTGAAGCGGTTAATACGCACAAGCTGCTTGCCAGCGGCGTTGGTCTGAGTGATGCACGACATGCGCGTGTGGTAAATGGAGGTCTCCGTGGCAGTCGGTTTGATCTCTTGCATGCAGTGGAGCTGCACTGCATGCCTGCAGCCTGCAGGGGTACAGTACATGTAGCCGCAGCAGAGTAGCAAAACTGTGTGGTCGTACACAATGGAATCCAATTACGCATTGTGTGGCAGTACACAATAGAATGCCAGCTTAAATTACGCAGTATGTGACAGTATGTGACTCAAACTCGAGTCACAACTGGTCACATACTCGTATCCGGATACTTTATCTTGAAATCGTATGTAAATAAATCCTTGCTCTTCTTGATTAATATCCATAGAGTAAACGCTGCCATCTGCGGTGCCGGCATGGGGCACGTTCGTTGCACCGCAGCGACTTATTTTGTCAGTATTTCGTTAGTGAAATACAGAAGGCTACGTCAAATACGCCCAGCTGGAACTGAACTCGCATCAACATGACATGATGTATCAATAGTGCGGCGAATATGCTATCGCTTGTAGGGAAGTAAACCCAAAACGTTTAGAGTATCTGAGTATCTATACATATCAACCATAACCAAAACGACAACTTTATTTCACGCATCGATCAGTTGAAACGGAATGGGACACGTAGAACATGTAAATTTCTGCGAGGATACAGTCTCCTGCAACGAGAAAACATTAGCATTACCTGAACAGATCTGAAAAACACCGTTGAGCTAATACCATTCGGCAAAACGTGTGGCAAATTGAACGCAGAAAAAAGCGCGACAGAGTGGCAAACATTAAGTGGACCACTTGACTGAACCGCACTTCCCTCTCATTTTCTCGTTCGACTCGACACGGGATGGCTCGACGCACGGGACCGCCAGCGCGCTTCGGGCAGTTGCGAGGGCATCAGAGCAACCCAGAACCCCGACGATGCATCGATAGATGCAGATAGAAGCCCTCCTCAAGCCCCGCCGAGCCACCAGTCCCCCAGAGCGCAGTTGTGATCGTATTTTACCTGAAAAGGCGGCCGGCAGGCTGCCCAAATTATTCCAGGGAGGAGAAAGCTTCATGAGAGCGTTTGCACTGGTAATTTCGACAGCACAAGCTGCAGATGAGTACAATATAGAAATATGTACAATGCTAGTAGTATAAATTAAGATAATGCACAAGGTTGTCATATCTGAGGCTTCATACTAGTGCGCTAATCACCAATGAACTGGACTTGCTCCTCTTGTTTTCTTTTTCCACTGCAGAGCAAATTTCTTGACGCAACTTCGACCGAAAATTGTCAGCAGCACCACCGTTGAAATTCCCACTAGTCCACTTTGTAAGCTTTTCGCGAATGCATCTCGGGGCTTGAATTGCCTTGTGCAGCTCCACGATCGCCTTGCATATGCGGTCAATGTAGTGTAAAACGTAAACTCCACAGTCCAAACTGTTAGTTTGCTGCGGTTTCGTATAAAATATACCGTTTCCCCACGGAGTAGGGGGTACAGTAACTGCGTGTCTTTTTCTTTCCTGCACCAGGAACCATTGCACGACATCAAAGATGTACGGAGAGCTTTGAACTCCCTTGAATGAGTCGACGTGGTATATGTTTGTCGGGCCCGGTTGCAAGGCATTCTCCACAATAACAAAGCTCCAGTGATTACAACCAGAAATCGGGAGGAACACAAATGGAAAAGCTCCCCATTTAACACGACCACATGTGCTATTAAGTTTGTCATTTTGCTTCTCCGGATCTTCAGTCTTCCACGCAAACTACATCAGGCTAAACAAATTAGTAGTACACACATGCGTAATACTATGTAGTCATGAGATGTACCGCAAAATAAAGTAGTCCATTATTGTCTCCGATAAGCAGCTGCCAGCACCGAGGCATTTGAGATCGTCACCAAATATCACCATGTATTCTGACCCACGCGACCACTCTAAAACCTTTTCATCTTTAGAAACCCGCTTCCGGAAAAATGAACGCGTTTCTCGTCGAAAATCAGTAGAGCTAGATTTGTCTTTAGGCAATTCCATCTCGAACCAACTAGCATCCGAATCATTGGACTCTGCTTCATCATCAATGTTGAAGTTGTCGGGTACATCCAAACAACTGTCTTCAGCGCTGTCATCCTCTCTACTGCTTCCTTCATCTTCATACAGACTATCTGCATCTCCTCCACCAGAAACTTTACAGCCACCTTCTCCCTCAATAATGAAATCATCACCTCCATTATTGACATCATCACCTCCAGTATTTAGGACACCATCGCCACCAGTACTGACTGTACCACCTTCTCCATTATTGACAGCGTCACCTCCCGCACCACCGCCCGCGTCACCTCCCGCGTCACCTCCCGCATCACCTCCCGCATCACCTCCCGCATCACCTCCCGCGTCACCTCCCGCGTCGCCGCCCGCGTCACCTCCCGAATTGAGGACGACGTCACCCCCGGTACTGCCTGCGTTCCCTCGTCCACTATTGGCAGCGTCATTACCCGAATTTAGGACGGCATCTGCCTTAGTATAGTGCCGCAGAAATTCACGAACCCAGCTTTTCTGGCTATTGGGATTAGGCTTATCCTGGAGAAACACCTCCAGGCTTCGACAAAACAGGAGTATTTCTCCAGAAGTGCACGAGCCGTTCTCACGCAAGCGAAGCTTGTAGTGGTTGAGAACACATTCTTCGTACGGCTTCGCCTTGCGTGGGCGGCCACCCTTCTCCGCTCGTACAAAATCAGCCCCGACAAGAGTATCCAGCTTGTCCCAGTATTTTTTCTTCCAGAAAGTGAGTGTTCGTGTTTTCACACCTAACTCCCGCTCGGCATCTGCGTTGGACCACTGCGGGTTTGCCTTCCACCGCTTGAGTAGAGCGATTCGCTCCTTTTCAGTTCTGTGCACGCAAGTTCGCTTCGCCATCCGAGTCTGAGGGGGAGGGGAGATCTGAAAGTGACTCTGCCGCGGAGCCAATCGAATCGAGAGTCAGAGAATCAGGAGTGATTCTGAGTCTGACACTTGAATTTAACATAGCACAATTTGCTGTGTATTTCCTGATTTGATCTGGCAACTAAATCTCGATCTGGCAACTAACTTTTGCTCAGACAAGTAATTCTTGACCTGGTAAGAAATTCTTGACCTGGCATGCTATTCGTGACCCATTAAATACGGTACATCTTAGTATGATACGGTACGGCTAAACCATTACGGTACTACGAAAGGCAGTACCGTAACCGTTTCTTGTGTACTGAGACGGACCCAACAGTACTGTAAGTGGAATGTGCGCCAGTCATTATAGCTGTTGAACGCCTCTTCGCGTCACTTTCACTCTTACATCATGGAGTGCGAGTTCTGGGTATACTGCTGGAAGCACGGAACACCGAAAGCGAAGGCGTACGCGATGAAGCTTTCCTCCGCACCCAACTCGGCAAGCGAATGCGTGCAAAGTTCTGGCAGCGCTGTTTCAGCGATAGCGAAGACGAAGAGGATCCTCAGGACGAGGTTGACATAATGCAACGCTCTGTTCGTGACGTTCAAGTAGAAATATGCCCTGCACCAGACTCTATTCTGCTGAAACGAGCTTTGGCGTCGTATAAAATGCGGCTTGACGCTGCGCTTAAGCTGCGCCGCCAACAGCGCCAACAAGATCTTTTTCAGAACGGCGTCGAAAACACTATCGAGCTAGCGCATCAACTCTATGACGGGACTCCAGATGCTCCATCGGCATCGCATTCCCCATGTAGCGCACACGCAGCTCCATCACTGGAAGATGGTCAGCGCCGATGGCGTAGCCCTTCACCTGATATGTAGCTACTGCAAAACGCACAAGGAACATCAATTAATTTGAAACTTTGCTCGTTCATAAATTCATGAAACACCCCTGTTGTATTATTAGCAGTGATGTGATGGCTTAGTAGCAGCTTTATCTTCTTCGCAGGAAAACGCTCCATGATACTAGCAAAAATGTCAATTTTATCCGATCAATCAAGTGGTTGATACATTGAAAACATGATGTACTTCGTTTAAGTGGTATTGTAATTATCTCTTCACAATACGCAGTGTCCAATGTGCAGGTTAAACATTGCTTTGCTTATACGGAGGGGCGTTACAGCAGCGCCGTTGGGCCGGTTGAGTGCCAAAGAAGAAAAAAGAAGCCAAGTAGAGTTATGCAAGCAAAATGAACATTTTGAGTAATGAAATACCAAAACGGAAAACATCCCTACAACGATTTATGCAAGTCATGTATTAGATCGATGATCTCTCTTTTTCTCTCTCCCTCTCTCTCTCTCTCTCTCTCGTTGAGCCCTGAGTTGCTGTATATCGCAAGGGGATCAGCCTAAATGCTGTATCGCGGATTTCTACCTTGTCAAAGCAGGACCTACGAGCCGACTGCGACCAGTTTGGAAGTTACTGCTGAAGGCACCGTCTTTGGTTTTCTTGCGACTCACCAGAACTTGTCTCCCTTCGCTATCAACTCGGCTTGTTACTCTCAGTGCGTGAAGAATGTGGACACAGGTCCCGAAGCCAAAACAAAACTTGCATGGGCACCAGTGGGCGCGCAAATCAACAGGCCAGCCTGTTAAGGGTTGATATTCAACCTCCATTCGAGCGTAGTTCGACCCCATTTGGGCCGATACAGCAATGCCAACTTCGCTACGCTTTGTTGGATTCACTTGCACTCGATGAGCTGGCCATGAGAGCACGTACACGATCATTGGGTCGCTAAGGGTTGCATTTGAAACATTGCCTAGGTCCCAAACTTGTAGCAAGTTTCCACGGGCCATCTCTTTTGCTCGACGAACAAGCGCCGCAGACGGAATTATCGCGTTAAGAAACGGGCGTAGATTGGTTGAGGCATGGCGGCAGCATTCAGTTAGCTCTCGAAGAAGTGTCCCCATCGTCAATCGGCGCCTCAACGTGTAATCTCGTTTCAATACACTGTTGAATGTCTCCACCGGATTATTGGTAGTTGCATATCCGCTTGGGGTGGTGAACACTTGCCAATTAGAAAATTGCCCAAATAACCATTGTTTTTTCATGTAGAGAGCAAATCCATGAAGTGCTGGCTGTACTAACCAGTTTTGCAAAATATTGTCCCTCATTGCAAAGAATTCGTATTCGTCGTTTGCAAAGTGCAGGTTGTATATGTCATTCACCGCCATAGCGCACGCATACGTAGGAATTCCACGTAGCGCAGTGTGTACATTCTTCATAACGTGAAAAAAACACATTAAAAACTTGAACTGAGCGTTGTTGCCAAATACCGCAAACAATGCGTTGTGTTGTGCCTTATCGGCGTCTCCCATTGCAAATTGGACAGACAATTGCTGTCCAGTAATCCACGTGAATAATCCGCTTAAAGCGCGTAGCACAGCTTCGTAGATTTCCTGTATCTCTTGTGACACAATGAAGAGAGCAATCAGGTGAAATCCACGGGAGCGATCCGATACACCAACCACAACAACCGGGTAATCAAGTCGATTTAGCTTGTAGGTGGCGTCAATATGCAGAACAAAGCTCTCGGGTGGCATCAAAAGTCTCATCATCATAGCCTTCGTCGACAAGCCCACAAGAAAAGGATGTTCATCGGATCCATCTCCGATCACCGGCCTTCCGTTCGAATCCATATTCCACGAGAAAGTGAAAGGCTGCGATATCGACTCGGCTCCGTTGAACGCTCTGTCCCCAATCCACTTATTGATGTCGGCGACTCGGTCGTGATTGTCAAGCTGAGTGCGTGCATAGTTATTGACGTAATTTTGGACGCTAACTAGGCTTGGCAAGTCTTCAAGTGAAACTCCAAACTTCCTGGAGAGAGCGTGACGAATCCGCATCGGTTTCAGACGCTCCTCTGTAAGCTCACGACAGAACCTTTTCTGGGCGCTACTTAGCTTGAGTCGTCTGGGCGAGGATACTCGGTTGAAGTGCTCTCCGAATTCGTAGATGGATGCCGTTCCAGTCGAAAGGCACACAAGCAGCTTTCCACGCCATGGGCACGGCCCCGATCCCTCCATCGAACAGTATTCTGACTTGCAGGTTAGCAGTCTATACCGCATTTTGTGGGGCTCGCCATCGCTGCAAATAGTGCACGTCGTGGGGTCACTCTTGCTTATCTGATGTGTCTTGAGGTTGTCGCGCACTCTATCTGCCTCCTCCTCAGCTACGTTAACAGCAATTGCCCTCCAAGCCACTCGCTTCGGCATCTTCTGATTCCCCGTACGCGGCCCAGCCGCTCTCTTTGTTTAATGCACTCCCTCCAGCCCCTAGTCGACACCCCTCTTCAGTTTTTGAATGCCCACAACCACGAGATTGTCGCTTACAAAATAAAAATAACATTTCTAGTCAAAATCAACCTGTCATGTCACGAATTACTTGCCTGTTTGGAAAAAAAACTTGTCAGGTCAAGAACAACCTACCAGGTCAAAAAAAAACTGTCAGATCAAGAATTACTTGCCCGCTTAAGAACAAATTACCAGGTCAAGAATTACTTGCCCGCTTAAAAACAACTTACCAAGTCAAGAATTACTTGCCCGTTTAAAAACAACGTACCAAGTCAAGAATTACTTGCCAGGTCAAGAACAACCTGCCAGGTCAAAAACAACCTGCCAGGTCATGAATTACTTGCCCTCTCAAAAAAAACTTCCCAGGTGAAGGACAACCTGCCAGGTCAGGAATTACTTGCCCGCTCAAAAACAACTTGCCAGCCTGGCAATGCCAGGTCAAGAATAACTCGCGGCAAACGGGACCCTTTTGTGCACTTGTGCAGAACAGCCACAACGTGTCAAAACACCCACATCCTATGGTGGAATCACAACACTGTTCAGTGATTTCTTGATTTTGTGGTGCTGACACAGATCTATGGTGCAGGTACAACACTGTACGGTAAAAGTAACGCGTCCTCTCCTGCAACTGTTCGTTTTTTTTCGAGAGCCTGTAGGCCAGAGTTCGATCGCGCTTCTTGTTGATGCTAGAGCGAGTAATCTTGCATTTAATCTTGACGAGACTCTCGACATCGTGAAGCCCACCTGGAAGTGGACCACTTTCACGACTCGGGGGCCATCCGCCGCCAACCAGCCAACCACCCAGCCAGCAAGTTTTCGACAGAACATGCGGAACACCCGTTAATGCCGTAAGAACACACAGCAAATCCTTTTGATAAGGATAAACTATGGATCCTGACCTCCCACCTGACGCACGATTTTATAATTGAGTATTGCAGGTTACGCCATAAAAGTGACCAGCTGCGCTTCGCTTGGCTGGGCGCCGCTTCGGCGCCCCCGCTGCTCGCTTCGCTCTCGATTTAAAGATTGTAAGTTCTACCCAGAACAGTGGTCGTCTCGCTGAGGAGCTCGTCGCTGGGCCCGCCTCCTCAAATACCGCGCGGCCCTGCTTCGCGGGCTCCCCGCGCGGGTTTGCTCTGGCTACGCTCCTCACACCCGCTCGCCTCCGGTGGCCCTTCTATGCTTTGTGTGTTAGATGTCGCCCACCCTCGTGTGTGCTGGCCGCGCGTGGGCGTGTGTTGGTCCTATTTCCTCCAAGTTTTCAACGAAGGCGATTGCAATCTCACTTCGCAATTTGCCAACAACCTTCGATCTCCGCGACCAACTATGCGTGTCTCGTCACTGCTGACCGTGTTTGCCCTCGTCTCAAACGGCGAAGCTGCTACCTCGGGTATGACTGGCCTTACGAGGTCCGATTCGGACATTGCTGTCGTCTCTCGTGCCCTGGCTGCTGAGCAGCAGACCAAGCGATCCCTGCGTCATTTTGATGAAAAGGACGCTGCTGCTCCCGACTCCACACGTGAAGAGAGCTGGCCCCAGCTATAATTTCGATGGCTTGGTTGAAGACTTTGCGCACCTGGGGTTTTCAGGGGGCGTCAATACTGCGGCACTAACGAGAGCGAACAGGAACGTGGAAAGGTTTGCGAAACAACTGAGAGCCGTCGCCAAGAAGTACCCGGAAGGCCTGAGCGAGGAGACACTGCATCAGTTGGTGATGGTTGAAAAAATGAGGAAGACGGACATCGCAACGTATAACAAGGCAGCTGGAATAATGTACAGGGAAATGGACCCGTTCCCTGGCATGAAAGTCGCTCCTGTGCTAGAATCCACCTCGGGTCGCGAGAACCAACTCTACGCCGAGGACGGAAGTCGTTTATTGTCGTGCATTGTGGCCTCGAGGTCCCCCGAGGAAGGTGGTGGCGACGTTCTTCTCATTTCGAGCTCAAACCCGAAGAAGAAAGACTGGCTATTGCCTAAGGGAGGCTGGGACGCAGGCGAGGCCATTGAGGCGGCTGCGTGGCGTGAGCTCATTGAAGAGGGAGGGGTGCGTTCATATCATTGTCATTTTTTTCATCGGTTGCTCCGGTACTTCTACTAACTAACCGGTTGTTCTGCAGGTTAATGGACACGTTCTGGCGGCGTTGGACCCACTGCGATTCATTAACAAGGATGGCCACAGTCACATCTACTTTCCTTTCAAGATGCACGCAGCGATGGTGTATGACCAGTGGGCTGAGAGCGTGCGCTATCGCATTTGGGTACGTGCGGAAAATGTTTTTTTTTGCGTATGAGTGAGGAACTCATCGAAATGTGCGATTATTGCTCGACGATTTATTTACCACGTAGGTTTCCTACGACGATGCGGAACTTCTGCTTGCCGGACGTCCAGAAATGGTCGAAGTTGTGAAGGCTGCACGCGAGATCAATTAGCTCACACCCCTCTTGCGGCCCTTCATTTTGAGCCTAAGCCTCAATGTGATACTAGAGAAATCCCCCTATAGAATGCTTATACTTAGTGTCCATGCCATGTCATTCATTTATCCGGAAAACTTGTGCACGCCTGCAGTTGGCGTTGGTTAGAGAAATTGATCATAGTGCGGGGGCGGCAAATAGTTTTCACATTTTCACAGTTTGTTTGAAAATCAAAATATCGTCTCGGTGGTTTTGGGTAACCGATTCGAACTTAGCGACACAAACGGGGAATCCCCCCCCATTCCCCCACTAAAACATCCAGGTTACCCAATTAATCTTGGGGGTGCCTATTCGAACTTAACGTTAGTTCGAACTTAACGCACTTAAGGGTCTTGCTTCTTGTCAAAATCAAATCGACATTGTCAATTCGACACGATGGACGAGGGCGAGTTCATGCTGCTGCTGGACCGCTACCCGGTGGTGCGCAAGAAGACGCACTGCCGCGCGCAATGGAACGACATGGTGCGTCTCCGTCTCAGCTCCAACCTCTCCCATTAAGCGCTGCAACCGCTGCGTCCTAGCTGCCCACTACACCCCCTCACAATACACTCGCTAACATATCCCGGTGCTGTCGCATCATTTAGTATGACGACGAGCCAGCCACGCAGTCCGCGAGCTCAGGCATCTTCATCCCCACGGGCCAGGAGAGTGACATCAAGCCCACGGACTCAATGGAGGACGCGATGGAGAAGTTCCTCTCGCCATACTTCTCGTCGCACGAGGCGGCCAAGATCCAGCGACAGTTCGAGAAGGTCCCGACCCGATCGACTGTTAAAGCTACAGAGCTGTTGCCTGATTGTCATTATTGCTGTTGTTGTTGTTGTTGCAGGCTCAGATGGACTTTGTGTCGAGTTTGAACCTGGAGGACGTGAACGACCTGTGCGCGCAGTTCGTGGCGACCAAGTAGCTTCAGTGACTGAAGACGGTGGATGGAAGAGACGCACTGTTTGCAGCTAAGAGCGCGGGAAATATGGTCTAAATTGTATCTGTGGACAAGCGTGTTTGTGTGTCTTTTGAGTCTTTTGTGCTGACGAGAGGGGGCTATGCGTGTAGCTGCTGGGATACCTGGTGGCGCTGCTAGAAGAAAAGTTGAGAGTGAGACGACGGGTGAGTGGAATCATGCCGGAAATCGCGATTGACGAACCTGAACGAAGCTGCGGGATTGAGCTGGATCCAGGAAAGGCGACGTACTCCAGGATATCACCAGCGTACGCAGCTCGTCCGTGGAGGTCTCGAACGAAATGAGCTGCAGCAGCGCTTCCTGCAGGCAGCAGCAGACCAGCAAAACCGTCAAGAACTGAGCGACAACTGCACCAACGCACCAGGCTGCAACGAACGTACAATGTGCTGGTACTCCGCTTCAAACGTCGCCAGCTCCTGACTCATCATCTCAAGGTACTCGACCGGTCTCAGCTCCGTAGCTTCGACCTGCTGCTCTTCGTCATCTCCAGCGGCCAGCACTACCAGCACCACAATGCAACTACATCAGCTCTCCAGCTCAAGCCCCACCTCCATCCACCCTCAACGTACCGATCTCCCTCGCCTGCTCCTGCAGCGCGTACATGTGCTCCAGGAGCTCCTCGAAGCCGCTCGCCAGCTCCTGCACCTGCTGGTACAGATCCTCGGCCAGCCACGGGTCCATCGCCGCATTGCCAGCCAGTCCGGCCAGCACCACCTCGTCGTTTCTATTGTCTGCAGCGTCTCTGCCAGCAGCGACTGATGCTGCTGCTTGAGCGTCTCGAACCGCCAGCAGCGCCGACTGGAACCCCTCGATCAGCGCGATGCCCTCGCGTTCGCGGCCATACCAGACCGCCCCTTTCTCCTGCATTGCAGTGAACAACCTTGCAACGCTCTTCGTCATACTCTCCCCCGCATCCCCCGCCTCCTTCTGCTGCGCAGCACTGCCCGTCTTCTTGCTCTTCTTCTTAGCCATCAGACACAAGATGTACTGTAGCCAGGGATTGATAGTAGTTTGTGTTTTGGCCAAAATACTATAGTAATATTCTATTAGAGCGCTGTCCGTTTAGAAAAATGATCGATTTTCCCCCGCCAATTTATTTCCGCTCAGAAAAACTGAGGGTCCAAAAAATTGTCCCCAAGTCCAAGTAGAAAAAGCGGCCCGCCAATTTATTCCGCTAAAACCTATCTTCTTTCATATTAGTCTTTATGTAGGTTGTATCTGTTGCACTTCAACTCAGCGCACGCATGCGCAATATGCGCAAGAACCGACAGTTCCGGCACGAACGGAACCAGAGCGTCGATCTCCGCCTTCACCTCCAGAGTGATCTTCTCCACAGCCTCCAACGCCTTTAAGTTCTGCTCGAGCTGCGCCGGCGTCTTGGCGCCGATCATGACGGTCGACACGTTTTCGTTGCTGACACACCAGGCCAGAGCCAGCTCCGCTAGCGAGATCCCCAGCTTCTGAGCCACCGGCTTGAGCTTGTCCGCCTTCTCGACGCGCGCCGCGCACTCCGGGGAGATCGCCTTGAACATCGGGTTCTCCATGCGCGAGCCCTCGGGAGTGCCGCCACTGTACTTGCCCGTGAGGGCTCCGTACGCCAGCGGCGACCAAGTCGTGAAGCCGAGATTGTACTTCTTGTACAAGTCGACGTACTCGAACTCGACTTTGTTGCGGTCCAGGACGCTGTAGATGGGCTGCTCCACGATGGGGCGGACGCCAAGACGGTCGGTGATCTCGCACGCCTCGGAGATCTGGGCCGCAGTCCACATGCTGGTGCCCCAGTAGAAGGCCCAGCCCTGGTCGATGACGTAGTTCATGGCTCGGACAGTCTCCTCGATGGGCGTGAAAGGTTCCGGACGGTGGCAGAAGAGCACGTCCACGTACTCCTGGTCGAGTCTCTTGAGCGCGGCCTTCGTGCCCTCAATGATGTGCTTGCGACTCAGGCCCTGTGCGTTCGGGCCAGCCTTGCTCGTGAAATCCAATGCCCCGAAGAAGATCTTGGTGGTGATCACCAGGTCCTTGCGGCTCCACGTGCCCTCGGCGACGCCCTTGCGGATGGCATAACCAATGTTCTTCTCGGCGAGACCTCCACCGTACGCCTCGGCGTTGTCGAAGAAGGAGACGCCGTTCTCGAACGCGAGCTTCATCATCTCGTACCAGGCCTCGGCCGTGTACTTGTCACTGACCTCCATCCAGCTGCCGAGCGAGAGCTTGGAGACCAGCAGACCTGAGTTCCCGAGGAAGCGGTAGGTCATGCGGCTGGACTTCGTAGCGAGGGCCATGGTGGTTGTTGTTCGAGGCTTCGAGACAAGCGCGTCGCCATGTCCACAGCACACAGCACCGAGCCAGCGGCAAGTGAAGGTGACGCTTCAGCTCCAGACGCGCTGCAAGGACGCGTGACCATCCGTGGAGAGGAGATGGACCCGCGCATGTTCTTAATATGCGCGTGAGAGCACTGGTGCTGTAGCGAGCAGATCGACCGGTTGCCGCGCTCGACGCCGTGCGACTCGGAGAAGCTCGGAAGCTGCACCATGTGCGACAGGTGGAAACCCAAGCGCACCCGCGTGGACGCCTGGGGGGGCCGGCGCGCTGGCCTCCATGTTGGTGTCTTCCTCCATCTTTGCGCGCGATTTCTCCTTCCGCAAAATAATCCGGTGCCGCTCAAAAGAAAGAGGTGCCGCACCAGTTTCTTTTTGCCGTATTATAATGAGGCGTTCTCGACACCTCTTTTTTCTTAGTACTACTTCAGAGAAAAAAATAAGCGAAAAAAATCGATCAATTTTCTAAACGGACAACGCTCTTAGCGCGATGAAGACTAATAGTCAGCTACTAGTCCATCCGTCACCTTCAAGCCTAATAGAGCGATATTACTATAGTAGCAAGATATTACTACCGACCACCAAATGCCGACCATCGAGGTCGATGTCGACCACCTAAAGTTGAAGCTTCACGCCACCTTCATTCAAGCTCCACGCCACCTTCATTGTTAGCCTCCATGCGCCGGAACTCCTTCCAGTTTTGCTTCAACAGGACTTGCATCTCCGCGCGGCGATTGTCCGTCCGGGTGCGCAAATTGCTCATCACAATTCCGCCGGTCGAAAACACTCGCTCCTGGAACGCGTTCGAGGGAGCTCTCCCCAGCCAAATGCGAGCGAGCGCTGCAATAGACGGGAAGCGGGCGCTGCCAACCTCACGAAACCAGCGAAGAATGTCGACGTGTTCGCAAACAGCTTCAACTCGCCAGCAATCGACGCCGTTGCGGCGTACCAGCAGCAACGGGGTGAAGTCATCGCTTGACTTCGCAGTGTCTGTTGATTGAAGTACCGCAGTAGCGACCCAGTCCACCGTAAACTGGTACCACTCTTCCAATATCTTGCCCGCTTCTTCGTTCAGTGATGCTAATGGGGTGGCCGCTGCCGTCGACTGGGACGGAGCACCACAAATCATCTTTTCATCATCAGTAGATGGAACGAGATCGAAATTCGGTGATGCGATAGCTGCCGTGTCGTCGGCAACAGCCTGGTCAGTGTGGCCATTGAGCGAGCAGAAAATCTCGCGGTGCGCATCGGCCAGCATTTTTCTGCCAGCTGCAATGGCCTCCGAGATCGCTTGGTAGTCGTCGTTTTCCTGTCCACTCCCACGACCTTCTTCCCCACGCAGCTTCGAAGGTGAGATCAATGATTCAACCGAGAACTTCGTCCTAGGGTCGAGCATGAGAATCAAAACGGTCTCAGCTGTAGCCATCGCAATTCGCTTCTCCAGTTGCCCTTTCATGCGAGCCAGGCAAATGCGTGCGAGGTCGCTGAAGTCCTCACTTGTAACCTTGTATCGTGGAAACGAATCTACCGTCGTCGTCGTCGTCCTAGGTGCGTCGAGATCGCATACCGAGTAGATGTTGCTATATAGGCGGTCCTCTGCAAACTTCAACAGTACAATGAGCTCGGACGCCAGAAGGTTGTTCCGCTGCACTTCAATCCGAGCGAGGTCGGCGGTGGTCCCAACGATGGCTTCCATCTCGATCATCAACTGCCAGTCGGCGAGAGTCAAGCACTCGAATACAGTCGCATCATCGCCTTTCTCGCGCTTCTGAAAGTAACAACGGAATGCCGAGTAGTTCAGAATCGTTCTCTGGAAAAGTTTCACAGTAAACGCGACGCGAGTATCGCAGTCGAGCGTAGGTCCCACATTTGGCAGACAGTAGAACTCTTGGACGTCTTCTAAGCGCTTGCAGCGCTGTTGCGTGGAGAAATAGTTCTTCAATGCGCGCACGCGCTTGACCAAGTCCCGGCCCTCTTCGAAGGCGCCTCCAACCGTGCAAAAACGTTTCTGGCGCGTGCGAGTGTTTGTTACTGGATCATACACTTCCACGGTCTCCTTGTTCTCCCTCATGCCCATCGCGTACTGCAAGCACAAATTCAACACGTGCATCGTGCAGTCGGTAGCAATTGAGTCCTCAAAAAGCGTTGATACTTTTCTAGCACTGGATGCGGTATCCGATACGGTGAATTGACTCATTGCAGTGATATCAATTCCGTACAGATCACGCACACGGGAGCAGATCATCTTCTGCACATCAGCGGAAAGATGCGATGGGTTACCAACCGTGAGAAGGAGCGCAATCTCGCAAAAATTCCATGTCGTGTCAATGAACGACGCCGAGGTTCCCAGCACACTCACTCGTCCATTCCCCGTACTCCACCCGACGTGGTGAAGGTTCAGAAAGGGGCCATGCGCAGCCTTGAACTCCTGTTGCAACAGGCCTCCCACCAGCTTACAGAACTTGACGAAAACGGCCTCCAGTAGATCTCGGAATGTCGAGGCCGCGAGGATCGTTGCGTCGGAATCGCCGGTCAGTCGCTGGATCAGAACCTTGAAATCTTCAGTGACGACGGTGTTGTATGCCATCCCAGCACTGATCAACCAATGCGCAATGTAGATGCCGATCTCACGTTGAGTTGGAGCCCACAGTTTTTGAAGCGTTCCTCGACGCTTAACAGCACGATCTTCAACTGTTGTCGAGACAGATCGGTTGGTGTCACGTGCACGTGCCTGGCCCATTGCGTCGTCAATGTGACGAGTAGCAGCCTTCAGCTTCATGTTTGCCTCTGCCTGACCGAGTGGGTGCTCCTCGTGAGATGCCATCATATGCGCCCTCGCGTTTGACGTGTTCGCCCAGCGATGTAAAGCGCCCTCCCATGCATTCGGAGCTGCGTACGGTCGGCATGTCAGCTGCTGGGCACAGAGGAGACATACATGAGTGAACGCATCCATGTCGTGCCCGCTCGTCTTCGTGTACGGTGTCTCCAAGCGATGCGCGATGTCCCACACGTTGTGACGGCAATTTTGTTGGCGGTAGTGGTAAACCTCCATCGGAATCCCGAAAGCATCGACTCCAGACGAGGAGGACGAGTGGCACGAAGAACTTGGAGAGGTGGCTGACGTCACTGTCAAATCCACTACCAACGACTGATCTGGCTGGCCGAGGGGGGCACCCGACGCTTGCGATTCCGATAGCACTGACGCTTGACTTGATCGTCCAAACAGCATGTGCGACTTGTTGTCGCTTTCCGCCGACACGGGAGAAGACGTCGAAGTCTTCCACTGGTACACGCACGTCGCGCTGCAGAAGCGTTCGGAGAGATTTCCATGGTCGTAGAGGTCGTTACTGCAGATGTGGTGAACGCCGCGTCCACAAACCACGCAGGGGTCGGTAGCGGTGAGCTCCTCGCATGAGCAGTCGGAACTTGCGCACTTCATGGTGTTGTTGGCTTGTAGGCGGGCAAGGTGGGGTTCTTCGGCGTCTGGAAATTTGAAGAATGAACAATGAGCTGTGGTTTGCAGTTCATCGTTGGCTCTGCGGCAAAGGAGATGAACGAACCTTGTGCGACGAACCGCGCATTCGTTTGACGATGGTCACGGGCGGGTATCGCCCTCCCCATCGACTGTATTAGACTGGTGGTTCTTGCTCGACGAAGCAAACCAAACTCAGTCCAGGAAGCATATTGCGGGATGGAACCGTTGTTGGAATAATATTAATTTCTGTTGCTCAGGTACTGAACGCCTGTTGCACATCCCAACTACTGAATTCCTGTTGCACGGTATGGAATGCCTGTTGCGAACTTAAGGCAACAGCAATTCAATACTGAAAAGCAACGACAGATTATTCAGAGCTAGGACTATGCTTATCTGTCGAGGCACAGTCAGCCGTTGCAGCTAGTGAAGCCACCGAAACCCGAAAGCGGGACGCAAGTGGACCCCGTCGCGAACAGCAGAAGGCGCCGGTGGTACTCGTTGGGCGTTTGCCTATTATAACAAGCACCCGGAACTAGTGGGTGGCGGGGTAGCGTCCTCGAGATTCGGGGGATAGCACGGTGTGTGCCTCCCAGTCCGCCCCACATTACGGACGAGCCGCACATGAGGTATTATAATAGTCGAACTCTTCCGCGTCGAAGGTCATCAGCATATCGCGTGGGATGACCTCGTATGGACCGCGTACCATGCTCTGCTACATGTATGCTCTTGAAAAGCACATACTATTATAGTTAATACTTACACCGATCCAGATGCACGCGCTTGTTCGCGTCTGTGACGGCCACATTCCGTCCATTGGGAAACAACCTTCTCTGAATCGTTCACTTGCTCCGAGTAGATGATGGACAACAACGGTATCGATGAACTCCATGCCGGCAAAGGGGACTGGCATGGCTAAGATAAACTTCAGAACGGAAGCGCCAAATGGAAGTCTCAGTTCCACCTCCCAGCACCAATCAAACGCCCGGTGGCAAAATACAGTAGTAGGCAAGGTGATGCCCAGTGAGCATTGCTCACCCACCTCTACGTGCGACTACGTGTTCATAAAGTAGATGCTCATGCCCTTAAAAAGCTGGTGCGGCGACGCCAGGATCTCATTCACCAGCATGAACCATTCGCGGTACAAGCTTTCGTCCAGAAAAAGCAGTACACATGATGGAACTCAAATCCATGGGCTGCATGTGGTCCATGCCATGGACTCCATGGACTCTTTCGAGCATGCACCAGGGCACCGACAACTTGAGGAACCGCACCTCTGCAGGCACGATCGGCGCCGCTGTGCTGGCCACGAAATGCGTGCTCAGGCACGCGACCTCCTGCCATTAGGCAGGAGGCGCTCTCCGCAACGGCCCGGCCTCCCTTCCCCCCCTCGGCTCCCGCGTCCGCCAGCGTCGACTTGTTTGTGGTGAACGCGGCCGAACCCGACTCTGACGCCTCCATCGGTTCCAACGGCACGTCCGTGGGCAGCACCCGCTTGTGCTTTTTAGCGTTATTCTTGCCCTCTTTTAGCTGCCCCACTACCAGCACCAGCACCAGCTCCGTGTCCGCCGTCTGTTCATGCTCCTCAACAGGAAGCGGGCCTGCGTCAATCAATTCATAACATTGTTAGTGTTTCTCCGCTAAAAGCATTACGATGCAGCACACGTACTGCATAATGAGCCATAATGAGCTTGGGAAAAAAACTGTTGAGCCCACGCAGAGCTTGTTTGGCTTGAGTCTTCGAGTCATAGACTGTAAAATCGGTGCATACAGCCAAAGTCCAATGGGCTCTCACTTTGTGAACGTCCACCGTTTTCACAGTGCTTGTGACGTTCTCTTCACTAGTAGTGACTACGCATTGGTTGCGTCAGCCTAGGACGCTGTCCTTCGCACTCGGCGACAATCGTGGTATCGCTGGTGTTGCTGGACATGTCTGCTTTGGCTTTCATGGAAGCGAGCTGCCACATCGAGGAGTGGCCCGTATTGGGCAAGTTCTGCGTCGCATGAAACTGCAGCCTATTACTTGAAGTAATAGTTTCTGAGTCAACCCGACGGCTTTAGCGTTTGAAACCTACAGCACCCCACAGCACTAAATATATGTAGGCACCTGGATTCAGAGTTCATACACTTAAAAATCTGTTGTCGACTTTCAGCACTGACTTTCTGTTGTGATAGGCCTTCAAATCACGACAACAGGTTTTCTCCGTCACGGAACAGAAGTTCAGCAGAAATGATCGGCAACAGGCGTTCAGTATCTGAGCAACAGATATTAATTAGCACCCACCGTTGTTCTAAAGAGACGATCGCACTCAATTCTTCGACTAGTAATCAGACAGTAATATCTGATTCCAATCTGACCTAATAATTACATATTAGTATTTGATTGAGCCCAATTCCAAGCTAATAGTCTGGCTATTAGTTTAATATTAGCGAGTTATTAATTATTACCGTCTTATTAGCCAAAAACCAAACTACTATCAATCCCTGACTGTAGCCACTTCGTCAAAAATACCAAAAAGACAAAAGTGTAGCCATTTTGTCAAAAACTTCAAAAACGCATACCCCATTTTCGACAACTTCGACAGGTACAGTGTACCCAAACCTGACGTGGCACTACATGTATCTCATTTACGCATTTCCGACGTCATCATGCGGACACTCCACCTGCTCTTCCTGTGCGCGCTGCTGCTCTTCTGTAGCTGCGTGCAGGCCAGTGACGCCGCCCCCTCCACCCCAGAGCCCACGTCCAGCGCCAGCGCGAGAGACAGCGACCCCACCATCCAGAAGGTGCGCGGCCTGCGCAACGCCGGCATGAAGCTCAACGACGCCAAGGACTTCCAGGGCGCCATCGAGAAGCTGCGCGGCGCCATCACGTTGCTGCACGCGCGCGTGTTCGGCGAGGCCCGTCACGCTGTCACCGACCCGGCCCACGTGTCGCAGGACGCGTCACTGTACGCGCAGCTGCTGAACGACTACGGGTCGGTGCTGCTGCGTGCCAAGCAGCTGGACGAAGCCATCGAGGTGCTGGAGGACTCGGTGGCTATGGTGGACAAGATCTACGGGGACAGCCACCCGTCGCTCGGCCTGTCGCTGCGCAGTCTGGCGGACGCGTACATGGCCCAGGATAAGTTCTCGCAGGCTATTGCCAGGTACAAGACGCTACGTAAACATGTCAAAAAGGGGCTCGGAGTGACGCACGAGGCCTACGTCGAGGCGTCACTGAGGATCGCTGAAGGGTACAAGAAACTGGGCAAGAAGAGGCAGAACCTCAAGGTGTTGAAGGGTGCAGTGAAGGCTCAGGGGGACAACGTCAACGGACTCACGCAGGGCATCGCGGAGCTTTACATGGAGCTGTCCACGGCCCATGTGGCCGTGAATGAGATTGATGAGGCATTGAAGGCGGCGGAGATGGCCAGTGTGATGTTTTTACAGAGAGACGGAGAGGAGACGCTGACGTACGCCTTCAGTTTGAACGCGTTGGCTGGTGTTAAGATGCGGCAGAAGAAGGTGGATGATGCGGTTAAGTTGCTGGAGAGAGCGCATAAGATTGCGGTGAAGATCTATGGAGTGAATGACCCGATTACGCAGGCGAGTGCCAAGACACTGAGGGAGGTGACGGAGTACAAACAGGACCTGCAGGCTCAGAAGGACGAGCTTTAGAGTAGACACGGGAGAGGGCATGGCAATAATGTGGTTGTTGATTTTTAAGTTGTGGCCTACCATCCCAAGTTGGTGAACTTGAAGCTGAAGTCGACGCCTGGCACCAACACAACGTAACCATCAACACCCGGCTGCCATGTTCGCAGATGTAGGTAAACGTACCGAAATGTACTACACGAAAGCACAACGTGATCATCATCCAGACCATCAACTTGCTCACAATGGACCACATGTGCGTCTCCAGCACGAACGCGAGCTGGTAAAGTGCTTTCATGCCGCAGTTACGCTTGAGTATGACCACCAACAGCACTAACGACACGATCTGAAGCATCCCGAACACGAACACGGGGAGTACTGTAGAGCCGACGTTCTTCTGGTTGACCCCAGCCATCTCGGAGTGATACTGCGCGCTTGGAAGATGCACCATCACCAAAATGTAAGCAGTGTAGAAGATGGGGACAACGGCTTCTAAGTAAGAGGTGACAACGAGGCATTCGATCGTGAAGAACGTCTCCAGCGAATAGCGCAGCAACATCAGTTCTTCAGAGTCGACAGGTTGTGGAAGCTCTGGACGAACCAGGCTGGAACTGCTAGGACGGATTTCAGCGTTGCGCTTCCTCGTACAAAGAAACCAAAGTTTGGTTGGTGTTACAGTGCACTTGCGAGATGGGATATCCGAGACAGTCGGAGGCGATGCAACTGCAGACGAGTTAAATGTCGAATCCGTGAGGTTCAACCTTATCAAAAGGAGAGTATCCGCTGCAGATAATCGGTGCGGGAAGCTTGAGAAAGTTGTTATACCGCTTCGAGTCTGCTTCCCGAACATCTCATAGTTTCGGCACAAGGAGCATGATGCACTCAGGAAGTTGTTCAGGTTATCGTGTCCCGGTATTGAGCTCTGGAACCTCGTTAAAATGCCATTTGTCTGCCGATGCAGGCGGTACAACGTGACTATCGTTTGCAATAGGTCTGTGATAATGATGGCCGATACTGCGACGGCCGACGTTGCACTTTGCATGCATGTAGCCACGTAGATGGCGTTGAAGAAGTCAATAGTGAAGATAACCAGCTCCGGTGTCATATCTTCGACATGCTTCGTGCAGCTCAACACGATATTTTTTATGGCCACCTTCATCAAAGGCAATAACAAGATCACTGGAAGTTGATATTTGGACCCTTCTACGAGGCGGAACAGCACTTCATAGACTGGATACACAAACATCATCATGATCTGGGCGTGCAAGAAGTTCATATACTGGATAAGTTGTTTCCGCTGTGCCAGCAGTTGCCGCAGCATTTGAGCACCCAAAATGACCCGAAACAAGATAATGTGGATAATGTTGTAGATCGGAGTCAGTACCAGTATGAAGAAAGGGATGGGGAAGATGGTGCAAGCCGAGATGGCAATAGCGCAGGCCGTAAAAATGATAGCAACCCCACCAGATAGCGATGCGAGTTGGCGTGTTGAGATTTTGAAGCTGTCGATGAAGTAAACTGCTTCACCAGTAGATGCGTGGGCAATCACAAAAGTCACGACTGCGTCTCGTATCCAAAATCCATAGTTTGCTTGCCACCCGTCCTTCGGGTCTTGTAGTGGCACGGATTCTAGTAGAAACACCAGCACTATCATCGGGAGTGGTGTCCAAATGCACACGACTACTGCACGAAATAGCGATGTCGTCTGTGTGTACGTCTCCAAGGCGAGCAGTCGATGGATGGAGTACTTGCCTCCATAGTAACTTACTTGCAGCTTCTTCCAAGCGTCAAGTAGCCTCGACCCCCTGGACCTCAGCGCTTTATTCATCTGAACTCGACCGCGCGACGAAACTTTCGCCGCTGCGAAAGTGTGTCCGATTCTACGAATATACACTCAATCAAGGGGACTATATTTGCGGTGGACTGACAGCACGGATTAATCTCATAGCCGTATAAAAAAATGAAAAACACCCTGCTGCAGCTTTCGAACGAATGCAACCCCCCCGCCCAAATCGCAATCTGGACTTGCGCACCGCTTGGAAGTTTCGTGCTTGAAGATATCTAGCTTGGGTTTTGCAATCTTCCTCGTAGCATAATTTGAAGCTTTGACGAATGATTCAGTTGCTGCTGAAGCGAGCCGAAGCTTGACATAAGCGTCTGTGCTGCACTCGCTACGCTTTTTGATCATTCGTGCTGCCCGATCGTGCATTGTAAAGTGCAGCAACTCTGACGGATAGGCTAGTTGTATTCGTAGCGCCACCTAACAGTAGTTAACCGGACCAAAAGTAAACTGCGGTGATAGCGAACTGTTGTGCAGCTGCAGTGTTCGGATGCGCGTTATGGGTCGAGCTCGATCCATATCGTGACCCCACGACGTCTTCCACAGAGGGGGTACTGTACATTGCCACTTCTCCTAGGCAGACTTAGGATCGTCGTGATTTCAATTCAGACTTCATTCAGCGTTCTTTCCTGGTTGACACTCTTGTAGGAATCCGGCACCCTTGCCTTGCTCATCGTAGCCACGAGACTGCCAAGGCCGTTTACTATCCATGGTCCTCTCAATGAGTTTTCCCTCGAAGAATTGTTTGATTTATTTTAACGTGAACCCGACAGAAATTGCTCTAAAAGAGAGTGGACGGATCGATGTACGTCATCGGCAAGTTTAGCTGAAACTGAGGACATTCGTGTATGTATTGTCGTCCTGCTAACTATAGTCTCCTTTGGACGGGAGTTTTCGTGGATCATTATCAACTCGGACACAGCTTTTTGCATACGAGACGACAGCGAAAGCTTCACCGCGAAGTCGAAATTGCATGAGCGATACAAGGACACAGGCGACTCGATGGTTGGAGCTTCTTCGCGCTTGGAAAAAGTTACAAATAAGTTACTATGGCGGGAAATACTCCATCCATCGAGTGCTCGCTTTGGAGACGTACACACAGACGACATCGCTATTTCGTGCTGTAGCCGTGTGCTTTTGGACGCCACTCCCGATAGTCGTGCTGGTACTTCTATTAGAATTGGTGCCACTACGGGACCCGAAGGACGGGTGGCAAGCAAACTACGGGTTTTGGATACGAGGCGCAGTCGTGACTTTTGCGATTGCCCACACATCCACAAGCCAAGCCGTGTACTTTATCAACAGTTTCCGTATATCTGCACGCCAACTCGCGCTGCTTTCGGGTGGAGTTTCTATCACCTTTACGGCCTGCGGGATGGCCATCGCAGCGAACACTATTTTCCCCATTCCATTTTCCACGTTGGTGTTGACTCCAGTCTACAACATTATTCACATTGTTTTGTTTCGAGTCATACTGGGCGCTCGGACGCTGCGGCAATTACTGGCACATCGGAAGCAGCTCATCAAATACATGAACTTCTTGCACGCTCAGATCATGATGATGTTTGTGTATCCAGTCTATGAAGTGCTGTTCCGCTTCGTTGAAGGGTCCAAATATCAACTTCCAGTGATTTTGCTACTGCCTTTGATGAAGGTGGTCATCAAAAATATCGTGCTGAGGTGCACGAAGCATGTCGAAGATATGACACCGGAGCTGGTTATCTTCACTGTTGACTTCTTCAACGCCATCTACGTGGCTACATGTATGCAAAGTGCGACGTCGGCCATCGCGATTTCAGCCATCATTATCACAGACTTATCCCAAACAATAGTAGTGCTATATGGTCTGCACCGTCGGACGAATGGCATTTTATTGAGGCTTCGCGATTCCATACCAGGTATCGAGAATCCGAACAATCTGCTGGCCGCAACGTGCTTGTTGTGTCGAGATACGGCGGTTGCAGGGAGGCATGTTCGACACAGCATCAATATTTTTACGAATTTCCCGCTCCGATTACCGACACAGGACGACATCTTGTTGAGGACTATGCACGCCACAAGGCAAATGCGTGGTGTTGTATCATCTCCGACTGTCTTGGACATTCAATCTCGCGAGAATGACACGAAGCTTGCCAAGTTTTGGTTCGCTTGTACCAAGAAACACACCAAGAAAATCCATCCAAACCCTTCCACTGCAATCCGTCCACCGAAATCCCGAGCACCCGAGACTTTAAAGGCTCTGGCAGAACAACCCTCCTTTTTGCGCTATTCGCTGGAGACGTTCTTCACGATCGAATGCCTCGTTGTCACCTCTTACTTGGAAACTATCATCCCTATCTTGTACGGGTCTTATATTCTTGTGATGTCACGCCTTCCAAGCGCGCAGTATCACTCCGAGATGGCTGGAGTTAATCAGGAGAACGTCGGCTCAACTGTGCTCCCCGTGTTTGTTTTCGGGATCCTTCAGCTCGTGTCATTCGTGCTGTTGGTGGTGGTAGTCAAACGAAACTGCGGGACGCAAGCACTTCACCATCTAGCGTTCGTACTGGAGACGCACATGGGGTCCATCAGGGGCAAACTGATGGTCTGGTTGCTGATCACATTATCCTTCCGTGTAGTGCATTTCGGTGCGTTTGTATTACCTACTGTTGTGAGCATCGCAGCCGAGTACTAATCGTTATTTTGCGTTGATGATGCTCTAGGCGTCGACTTCACCTTCAAATTCGCCAAGTTAGGATAGAAGAGTGGCATGTGATCCATGCACAGAGCTCACTCGTTGCCGGGCGTGAATCGTCATGGGATTGTCAGAAAGCAGGCGAGATACTTAGCCATAATCCCCCTTTGCAATGGCTTGAATGGGTCATGAAAATGAATTTATTCATTATGTCGTGGACAGCAAGCGACAGACACTCCTCTATTTGGTATTTTGGTGGAGCCCAACTTGGGCTGGCCCAAGTGCTTCGGCTTTGCATCCATCTCAACTACTACGTTTCGCCCTCGATATTGGCTTTGGCATCACATCCGCTTTGGATACACTGCATAAACAGAGCCGCGACTTCGCACGGAACAGCTCTGGATTTAAGTGTGAGGGCTATCCTGTAAAAAAAAGAGAAAGGAACGCGAAGCGGTGGTTGGAACAATTTTAAAATTAAAAAGGTGGATGGTGGTGGAACAAAGCCGCGACTTCGCACGGAACAGCTCTGGATTTACCGGTACCGGCAAAGTGCGAGGGCTATCCGAAAAGAACGAGAAAAAACGCCAAGCGGTGGTCGGAACAATTTTTTAAAATTTAAAAAAGATGAATGTAAGTGGCATTATGGAAAGACAAACTAGGTCGTCTGCGACTTACGCTGGGAATACGACTTTTTTATTTGTGGTTGCTAGGAAGCGTATATTGTGAATGTTAGACGGGATCAAGGAGTGCGGCGTGGTTATCGTAACGCGGCCTCGCTGGTGGTGTCGGCAGCGAAGCCGCGTTCAACACGGACCAGAAGTTTCCGGATAAACTCTAGAAATGTGCGAGAATGATGCAGCTTGAATTTAAGCCGGACTGGTGAAAGAGCGCTCACAGAGCGTCAGGCTGTCCGCCGAACCACCCTTGATTTGGTGCTGATACGGAACTTGAACATGGTGACAAGGTTAATGTGCTTACTGGCCGTGGTAAGCGGAGAGTGTATAATGCACGGACGGCATTGGGCGTCTCTAACCTGGTTGTTTTTGTTTTCCTTGTAATCCAGGTATCACTCGGTTCCGAAAGAGTGCTCTTATGATCCAGCGCATCTTCCGTGGCCACTTCGTACGAAAGCACAGGGGCGTACTGGATCCTCGCTCCTCGTAAAAATGTAATGACATACGCTGATTTGTGTTCCCCAACACGCAGAATCGACATCGCCTCGTACCTCGCGGAGCAAGTTCCAAGGGTAGAACGTCTTCGAAGCGACCGTGAGGTGTATCACTTGAAGTGCGAGAACATCCAGCAGAGATTCGTCTCGATATCGAGATATTCCGATATAAAATCTCAGAAGAGGAAGGAAAGGTGGCGCTTATAGCCAGCAATGGTGTCGTCGCAGCGGGCACCGCTGTCGTCCATGAAGACGCAGCCGAGTCGGTTGAGTATTACAAAGATGAAGTGGCGGAGCTCGAGGAATTTGATCGAAATCTTGAAAAGGAACTGAAGGAGTTGCGAGAACATGAGCCAGTGGTGCAATTTGCTGCCACTATCATCCATGCGATATACAGAGGTGATTGGTGTCGAACGCGGCGACTGCGAGAGCGGCAACGCCAACGACAGATCTACGCCTAGTGCGACGGGATCTGCAGTAAAGAGTGATCGTCAGTCCGTAGTACTGACGATCACTGGTTGAGTCTTTATTGCGAATGCTTCAATCCAAGGAATTCAGCTACGACCGCATCCACGTTACGGGTAATTCGTAACTAGAAACTCTGGGATGCAAGTGCGAGAATTATCGCCGGCCTCTTTCACATCCACAGGGCAAAGCAGGAGCGAGTGTTCCTCAGTCGAGATCGTGCAGGGCGACGAAGTTTACGGTGTACAGGCTAGAACGGCGGTAAAGCAGAGCATATAGTGGCAACGAGTGAAGTTTCATGCAAACGAACCGGCCGAAAGAAAGCTTCGCAAGTGGTCTGGTTGGGTACGCTGTTCGGACAAGTGACAAGGAAACTTGCTGTATTCGAAGTACATCGGAGATCTCCGTGACCTTCTTGCTGTTCATCCGAAACGATGTTTAGACATGGCAAGACCTAACAATCATCTTTGCTTCTTAGCGCAGCGATACCGGTACCGGCTTCCACTCGAGCTGCTTCCGCTCAAGCAAATTCATCACTGGCTGGCTGAGGATCTCCAGCTTTTGTGGATCTGTACGTGCCACTTCCAACGCAGACATTGCTACTGTTTAGGCATCGATCGCAGTATTTTGCGCTTCACTCGCGCATTTTACTGCAGATACATCGAATTCAGGAGGTTTACGAAGCCCACACACTCATGCGCTGGTACCTTCCTCTGCTTTACCCTGCGAACGTTGTGAAGCTTTGTGCTAGCACAACGGCCAGCACTGCACCCGGTAGACGCCGAATCATCGTTCCTTCAACTTGAGTTCATGCACGCCCGGAACACGGCCTCGCTGGCGGTGTCACTGCACGTCGCCGGCAGCGAAGCCGCGTTCTACACGGACTCGCCCCCGTCGATGATAACCACGCTGGAATCCTTGACCACAGCCTGGAATAGTACCTTTCCATTGCTCTCCTGTCACATGCTCCTTGCGACTGAAGGACCGACCGGCAGCCCTTGTGCAGACCGCGCATGCGTCGCACCATCTTCTCGTGGTACTTCTGGGCGTGCGTCTGCCTGCGCCTTGGAGGAAGCTTCACGTCGTCAAGGCTAAGTTAAATATTGGGTGCGTCCATCCTCGTAGAGTGTTGTTCTCTCCTGCAGCAACACTCGGTTGTTAGTCCCAGCGCATCAGCTAGATGGGAGCAGCAGAGTGAAGCCATGCACGGCTTGTGCTTCTTGGGTCTTCTTTTATTGGCGAGATTTGCGGAATAAATCTGTGAGAGCAATGTTGTCCGAGTGGAGTCCCGATCAATCATTTTATCAAGGTGACACGGTTCCACAGTTAGATAATATTGAATGCGAAAGTTATTATTTCTTTTTACCGAATACTATTTATCATAGGTACTTTGTCCTAATGTTCAGCGGATGGGTCAACATACTATTATAATATTTTTACGGTAGAGGTTAATATACAACGGAGGCTGTAACTATTATAATTCACGCCCAATTAGTATCGGATTACGGATGGTATGCGTTATGCAAGGATTAGGACCCCATTCGCCTCCTGGGATGGACTCTGGACTCTGGATATAAAATCCAGAGAATTACGGAAAGACAAATGAAAGCGATTGTTAGGGTATGTGGACGATACCCGCAAACGCATTGTGGAGGACCTGCGGGGTCCAACCGTGGCGAGAGCCACCGAGAACTACGTCTTGAAAGTTCCAGAAGCGAGGGTAGTGCAACGCAAGCCACCGGACGATATGGAGGTGGCCGTTGGCAATAGCCCACCAAAACCCAAGGGTTGAGCAGCCTTCGGCGCGGTTTCGGTGCAAAAAGAGTATCATTGCAGTATCACCTCTATCAATAGCGAGATCCATGGCCTCTGTAGTACAACCTTCCGGGCGGTTGCGATGTAGCCACTGAACCAGGGCAAAATGGCCGTTGCCGGCAGCAGCATCCATGGCCATGGTAGTGCATCCTTCTGCGCGATTGGAATGCAGCCACGTTACGACGTGGAGACGTCCATACCTCGCCGCGTTATCCATAGCAGCTGTTGTGGCACCTTCAGTCCGATGGGTGTGGAGCCAGACGATTACATGCAAATATCCGGAGGCAGCAGCGCCAATCATTGCAGCTGTGGTACAACCTTCGTGACGGTGTTCGTGAAGCCATTGGACGATGTGAAGATGGCCGTTACAGGCAGCCTGATCCATGGCGGATGTCGTGCATCCTTCGTTCCGGAACGTGTGCAACCATTGAACCATTCGGAGATGGTTGTTAGCAGCAGCCCAGTCCATCGCGTCCGTTGTCGTATGACATCGGTGGTCTAACCACTCGACGAGTGTTAGATGTCCGGAACCGGCTGCATGGGCGAGGGTGGACGGGTGAATAAGGCCGGAGTAGTGACGAAAAAGCCATTGAATGACTTGCAGATGACCGCGGTGAGCCGCCAGGATGAACGCGGAGCGCGAACAACCTTCTGAGCGGTGAATACGTAGCCATTCGAGGATGTCAATGCGACCATGTTTTGCCGCACTATCCATCGCCGCTGTCGTGCATCCGTCGTCGCGGTTGTAATGGAGCCAACGGACAGTGTCAAGATGACCATTCGCCGCTGCTCCGTCCATCGCGTCCAGCGAAGCATGAACACGTAAACAATGTGCCCACTGAATGTAGACCAAATCACCTTTAGCGGCCGCAGGATCAATTGACAAGGTAAGGGAGTCACTGAGAGTGCTCCACATCCATTTTGCCAGCGCAATAGGAGCGATAGAAGCCGCTTCGTTCAATATTGGCAACGGCCAATTTCGCAACAAAGCTACCGTCCAAATCCAACGCGTCATAAGGTCGTGTTCGGCACTAACAGCACGTAACAGCATGGGCGCATCCGGAGGGATTTGAAACGTGTCGTCGAGTAGCCGGAGAACAGATAAATGACCGTTATCGACTGCAATTTCGGCGGATTGTCGATTCCAGCAAACAAATCCATTTTGCTGAAGTAGCCAACGAAGCACGTGTAAATGACCGTTGCGGGCGGCTTCAACAGGTGCCAGGCAAATAATTAAAACGGGGAACGCTCGAGCTACTCTCATGATGGTGGAGAGGTTGCCATCTCGGGCAGCGGCGTCTACCTTCTTACTACACAAGTCGTCACGGAAGTGACGGTCCGGAAGGGTGTCAAGGCCGCGAGCAATTATCCGAGAAACAAGTTCAATGTGGCCGATAGCCAGAGCGGATTCAAACGTCCAGAGAGGTACAGGATCAAGAAATTCGTTGATGAGTGCTGCGACTTCGGGAATTCCGCGTACCACAGGGTGACCGCGGCAGACAACCAGGGGGGCGATGAGCATGGCAAATGCAAGCGGAAAACGATCCTGGACGAACACTTCCACTTGGGGAATGCGGTCTCGTGAAGCATAGCGAAAAGTGAAGGCTACGGACCACGAAAAACCTGAAAGGTTGTTTCGTAGAGGAACCTCGGAATAGAGCCGAGCGATCACTAAATGATGACTAGCGACTAATCAAAGCGCAAATGCAAGTGCAGGAAATATTAAAGGAATTGCTCGTAAAGTAGCGCTAAACTATTACCGTCAACGCTTGTCGGATTTACCAGTGTTATCAATACATATTCATTCAGCTGGGTTTGTCTGGGTTTAGCCAGCACGCCATGTGGCGCGAAAGTTGGAGACGACGCAACGCTATGGGTACGTTTTATTTATTGGAGCGATGTGGATATCAATGAAATAAACGCAGCAAGATATGTATGAATGAACTATTCTAAGCAACTTTCGCAAAGACAATTGTTGATGTTGTACTCGGGACCGTAGTTGAAAGCGATTTCCTCGCCGGCATTGATGTTGCGTATCGCAAAGATGCCAACACGAAAGACGCCATGTACTGACCATTCTTCGGCTCGGGAATTGGGTTTACAGCTGTGATTTATGAAGCGAGAGATGTTTCCAGTGTGTTGCGCGTCGATGTAGCTTTCTAAACCGTATTGCATGAGGTACAGGCCTCCGGTAGTGCCGTAGCGTCGTTCTTTTTCGACCGCGTCAATAATTTCGCCAAGGTATTCGCATAATAGAGAACCGCGGGAAACGTTGTGCAGTGCGAACACACCGAGCCCTTTATCGCCAGCTTTTCGAATTTCAAGTTCAGCGGTCCGGGTTCTCCACCTCCGATTCGAGCAGTTTTCTTGTAGATTGCATGTCAATGCCGAGCATTCAATCAGGCGACGACGATTCACGCAAGCAGCGTTGCATTCTCGACGGCACCAGCACGACTTCAGCGCCCAGTCACTAGGGTGCAATTCGCCGATGTGTTCGTTCAGGACCACCACGTCAAGTTCACACGCATGGCCAGCGTCATGGTTACGGTACAAAGCCAGCGAGGCCGGACGCGGTTGTTGAGGGGCACTCCACAATTCGTCCAGAGTCGTTTGAACGAGATTTCGACGTCGGGGCTGCATGTCCACTGGATTTCGAGAAATGGGCGTAGTGGGTACTTATGGCGCTGCCAAAACGAAGAACATAAATCAAGTTTCCCTGGAAAAGTAACGCTTCCCGTGCCGACAAAGGTTGGCTCTCGAAAAGAAATTTTTGGGAAAATTGCTTAGGAAAGTAGTCAACCGTTATAAGTGTTACGGGTGTTAGATATAAGCTAGCTCGTTGACGAAGAAGTAAACAGTGAAATGACTTATTGAATGGATACGGTTTTCTCGGAAGGTTTATAGCGTTTGTCAAAACGTAGAAGTAAATCTAACTGTTTTCGCTATAGTATTCGTGGTTGCCGAAGAGCACGCACGCAGTTGCAGATTATGACTGGTGGCATTCGATTTCGAACAAGCGCTTAGTTTCCGCCAATGCAGCCGGATCTGGTTTGAAATATTCCAGATAGTCGAGAGTAAGCTCTTGAGTCAGGAATACCTCGTCCATCGTCGTTACGCGGGCGACGGCAACGTAAAAGGACGATCTTTGTGGTGATTTTCTTGTGTGATGGCGTAGCGGGGCCAACACCATTCTATTCACCGTGAGGCCCTGACACTTTTCGCTGGTGAGCGAAAATGCAGGAACAAGTGGCACCTGGACGACATTCAAACGAAAACTCCTGTCGCGAATTGTGACTTCAACCGAACTTTCTTTCCAAGGGCGTATCGGTACCACACCCGGCGGCAATGCGTCTATGAAGCCGTCTTTTGCCCGATCCCGCAATTGTACAAATGCAATTTCAGGTGGCTCCGAATGGACTCGTCTAACGAATCCGTCGTCAGTAAAATCCGCTGACCGGTCCGCAGCCGAAGGCTGAATAGCTACGATTTGGCCAATTGTACCATTGGCAAGTGCCAAGCCCATCGATACGTTCTTTGTGCACTGGACTGGCATCCCTTTTGCAATGAGCAGCTGCATCGCCATGTTCACCGTTTTATCATC
This sequence comes from Phytophthora fragariae, assembly GCA_009729435.1. Classification (NCBI taxonomy): domain Eukaryota; phylum Oomycota; class Peronosporomycetes; order Peronosporales; family Peronosporaceae; genus Phytophthora; species Phytophthora fragariae. The sequence goes on along the minus strand of QQOI01000021.1, from coordinate 106,055 downwards.
TCTGATGGAGCAGAGACTCCGGCGCTGGCTGGCACTTAGTACCAATCCCTTCGTCCGAGTCACAGACGCGGGAAATTCGTGCAATATCTGGTTTCGTTCTTTACAGAAGGCGGTAGCAGATTCGCCGTTAAATTCTGAGCGCAGCGCGTTTGACGTGACAATGATCGGGCAAAATGTATCGGCTTCAGCTGGAGGAACTGACCAGTTGGTATGATAGCATCGGGCATTCACAGTTTTGATATCATCTTCCCGATAGACACCTTCCCGCCAGCGGTCAATTATGTCCCTCCACTGTGGATCGTGCCGATGACGCATATTCTCGTCTAGAGTGACCACGTAATTTACTGCCTGATACGCCTGGTTCCCGCGAATTCGGTCAAAATACTTTTTTGCGTCTCGGGTTTTTAACTTGCTCATATCGTGGACCGGATCCGGCACTAAGAATGCTGCGCACCCCAAAACTGGTAGCTGTTGCAGCCAGTCACCAACAAACAGCACGTGTATACCACCGAAAACACGATTAGACTGGTCTTTTATTTCGCGTAGAGCGGCGTCAGCCATACCAAGAAACCTGCTATCCATGGTAGATACTTCGTCAATAATTAGCATTTTCAATCTCGCAAATCGCTCTCGCTGCTCAGTATTGTATTGCTGCTTCTTTTTGCGCGAGTGAACCCCCCACCCAAAGAATTTGTGGAGCGTTTGTCCATTAGCTGCCTGAGCAGCCACCCCCTGAAAGGCAACAGTACGAACAGCATCACCGCTGCTCCAACTTCTTGCTAATCCTTGGATTGCCTTGATCACTAGACTCTTCCCCGATCCTGGCTTCCCTCCGAGAAACCCGATCAATTGATCTCCAGCAGGCACGATTTCAACTGTGAGAGATTCGAGTAGGCATTGCCCTGCCCGAACAAACATTTTATGTTGCTTTTTATTCAGTCGGAAAAATTGCGCCACGGAGCGCAACGACGATTCAGGTGCAAGCTCCACGGGTAACATATCGGGTCCACTTTCAGGTTCAACCCACTCGTTGACAGTCCACGCTTCGCGCAACATGTATACTTGGGTAGGCAAATCGGTTGTACCAGCAACCGGTAGAAACAGACATTGGTTCAGAATGAACCAGTGTTGCGGAAGACACGTTAGCTATAAGGTGGTCGATGGCTTCTCCAGAAAAATAAGGAATATTCATAGCCGCGGGTTGATTTTTGCTGGAAATGGCAGCAAGCGTAGCCGATGCGATAGCCTTTGGTAAAAGCGAAATATGTGTAATATGTGACTCAAGAAGACCAGGGAACGAATCTCCAAGCCTCAAGCTGTCCGAACAGTCCAATTCAAACTCGTCATCTTCGGTTTTACTTTCATTGTTACGGTCGCTGTAGCGGGGCTACACATTCGGCTAACCTCACCTTAGTGCAACACGCACTAAGTGGATACATTCAGGTGGGCCACATTGCAGTGTGGTCACCATTCATATTAGGAAGCAGTCCTATTGGTCAGAAAGCAGGGTCTTTCTGCCAGTAATACTCAAGCATTAGGTCAGAGTTTCTGCCAACCACTCGTTGGCAGAACCTCTCTTTATAGATATCAGTTTTAGGAGGAAAGCCACAGTTAACATTCAATTCAGTTCTCATTTTACCGCAAAAGCTACTATTTGTACCTTTATTTAGATCTAATTATACTTGTGGATACAAGTATACTTAATCTAAGTTAAATACACCTTACGCTTCCTCATACACGTGCGCTCACGTGTAAGCTAAAGTATTGGGCTAAGTAAGCCCATTACACCTGGTAGCACTTTGTAGTCCGTCCAACGACCGACTAGTTACGTATCGTATGAAATTCGATACGGGGGCTGAGGACCTGCCTGTGGACGCGAGTATGTCCACTGGTAACCCAAACACGAGTGCAACACATGTTGCACGCGAAGACTGTCTCCATCTGGCGGATCCAGAGTGGGAGGCGCTCCAACGACTGTCGACGGTCATTGGAGAAGCGGCCGTAGCGACGATGCTACGCACGCTATCGCCGACAGAGCAACACGGTGTTGCTCTAGGCTTCATCATGAAGGAACAGCGCGAGACCGCTGCTCGCGCTACGGTGTCGACTCCGTCCACACCGCGCGTGGAGTCGTTGAAACTCCACGTGAACAGCTACGTAGGAAGAGAGGGCGAGCCTCTCCTCCGATGGCTTGTCGAAGTTGACACTGCCATTACGGCTCGACGTATCGCGACCCGTTGTCGAAGGTTGCGTTCGCCATGTCATGCCTTGGCGGGCGAGCAAGGAGTTGGGCGTACGGACGCCGACTCACTGACCCTACGTGCTTTAGCACGTACGAGGTGTTCAAGGAGGAGCTCAGACAAGCGTTTGAGCCCCCGCAGAATGAGTTCAGATCGAGGGCTGAGTTCCTCGACCTGCAACAGGGCAAGCATGACGTGCATGCTTACGCTCAAAGGGCGCGGTACTTGGTCTCGAACATCGTGACCAACCCGATAGACGAGGCGACAAAGGTCGTCACGTTCATGAAGGGCCTGAAAGATGGGCCTGTGAAGACCTATCTCTTCCGAGAGTACCCAAGTACTCTCGAGTCTGCGATTACACTTGCCATGCAAGAAGAGTTTAGCCTGCGACAGGCTAAACTCCATGTGAACGTCCCGCAGCCGATGCCGCGACCGACGGTGAAGCCGACGGGAGGTCCCGAACCAATGGACCTCTCGAGTGCGACGGCTGCTGGGTCTCAGCAGCGTCGTGGACCAACGAATGTCCGCTGTTTCCGGTGTGGAAACAACGGCCACTACGCCCGTGAATGCACAGCACCTGTGCAGGCGGCCAAGGGCCGGCGTGACGATACCGGGTATCGCCACGGGCAATAAAAAACTAGAACAACCAGCAGGCGCGGGGCGCCCTGCTGGTGATGCAGTCGAGCGTGTCGATATCGGACACGCCGTATTGAAGACTGCTGCCCCCAGTGAGAGTCACTCTCACTGTAAGAAGCGGGATGACAGGCCGAACCTTGTCATCCTGAAGGTTAACTCGAAGAGAGAGAAGTCTCTTCGTGCGTTGGTGGATTGTGGTGCGTCGAACAACTTTGTTCGACTGCAGAGCCTAGCGAGGCTTGACTTCGAGGAGGTAGTAATGCCTCGAAGTCTATTGGAAGTAAGACTAGCAACGGGTGTCGTCGTTAGAACCGAGAAGCGTGTCGTACGCGTACGCTTCTCGTATCGAAAGAAGAAGTTCGTGGACGAGCTTATCGTACTTGACTTAGACGATAAGTTCGACATGGTGTTGGGCATGCCGTGGCTTGCACGGCATGATCCGGTGATCGACTGGACGAAGCGCACGATCGTGCACTTCGGGAGTAGCGGCGCGACAGTGAGCGATGGCCCTGTCGGCGCAGCACGTGCACCTCGCGGTGCACGCGACCCACCAGGAGAGGCAGCGCGACGCGCGGCTGTCTCCGGTCACCCCACGCGGACACCGACGACCGAGAGAGTCGTCGGGAGAAAATGTGAGTCGAATCAGAAGACTCAGATTCGATCGGATTCGAGAGGTTCTCGAAGCGTCAAGAGTGACGCGGTCGTGTCGACTATTAGTGTCGACACACAAGTTCAACAAGAGGAGCCAGTCACTAATAAGGACAGTGACTCGGGCGCGTCAGCTCAGGGAGCTGATGCGATTAGCCCAAACGTCGAAAGACGCTCCGCCATCAGGCGTCGAGGTAAAGAAAGCGCACCGGCTCTGGGAGCCGACGCTGCAGGCAGTGCGGACGGTTGCAAACGTCCCGCACCGGAAATGCTTGCGTGCTCGCGTGCAACCGGGCTGCACGACGAAGCGGTACGCGACCAAGCAGGGCTTGATTGCGTGCGCCCGCAGGAAGAACCCGCCGGCGACAACAAGAAACGCATTGCGTGCTCACGTGCAGCCGGGCTGCACGAAGAAGCGATGCGCGATCAAGCCGGGCTTGATTGCGTGCGCCCGCGGGTTGAACCCGCCGGCGATCAAAAGGAAGATCTGTCCGCGGCCGGGCCCGGACAAAACAAGACGCGCGGAACTGGGTTCCGCACAAGAAGCGAACGGCGCAAGCGAGAAATCTGCGCAAGTCTCGGTCAGGGACCGAGGCGCTACTCGCAGTGTCTGCCGGGCAGACACAGGAACTGGAGACGACCGTCGAGACACTGAGTGTCTTGACGCGCATTAATACTGGTCTCCAGTATAAGAAGATGAAGTTGGAGAACCCTCCGACGTTGGCGTCGGAGTTGACTTCGCTTCCAGTCACGAGCTGGAGGCGCTTCGCCCGCGACCTGCACGATGGACGCATCGAGCAGATTTCCATCCTCTCGGATGTCGAGAGGATGAAGTGTGAAGCGGAAGAGTTGAAACAGCTCGTCGCTGAGGGCGTCGACGCCCTCAGCGCCAAGTCGAAGAAGGAACGCTTCGACGAGCAGAGCTGGGACTCGCTGAAGTCGAGCCCCTTCTACGAGGTCTTGCGTGAGTACAGAGACGTACTCCTGGACGATATCCCTGCGGAGTTGCCGCAGGACAAGGGTGTTCAGCACGAGATTGATCTCGTGCCGGGAACGAAGTATTGCGTGACGCGGCAGTGGCCACTGCCGCGGGAGGAAGTGAAGGCGATCGACGACTTCTTCGAAAGTCGTCGCAAGGCTGGGCAAGTGCGGGAATCGAAGTCCCCGCACAGCGCGCCTACTTTCTGTGTCAAGAAGGCACAGGGCGGGTGGCGCATCGTTCATGCTTATAACAAGCTGAACGACGCAACGGTACCGGCGCAGACGCCGATACCGAGAAAAGATGTGATCATCGATTCGATGGCTTTGAGCACTATCTTTAGTGCTCTGGATCTGAGAGACGGATTCTATCAGATCCTCATGCGTGAGAGCGATATACCTCTCACGGCGGTGAACACTCCGAGCGGTATGCTCTGGGAGTGGCTTGTAATGCCGCAGGGACTAAAGAATGCCCCTGCAACGTTCAACAGGTGCGTCACGCACTTGTTGCGCTCGGTGCGCGACTTCGCACCGAGCTATTTCGACGATGTGTTCATCCACAGCCGGGCTGTGGACGGGAAGTCGGAAGTGGAGATGCACAAGGAACATCTCCGCAGGTTGTTTGCGCTCATGCGCAAACACAAGCTCTACGCGAACCTGAAGAAGTGTATCTTCGGGGCTAGCGAGATACCCGTCCTTGGGTGTCACGTAGGGAAGAACGGCGTACGCCCTGACCCGGGAAAGGTCAGAGTGATCAATGAATGGCCTACGCCTTCCAATGTCAAGGAACTGAGGCAGTTCCTTGGACTCGCTACGTACTTATGCAAGTACGTGAGCAACTACGCGGGCAAGATTCGCCCGCTGTCGCAGCTCCTAAAGAAGGACGCTGCATGGGTTTGGACTGCTGATTGTCAGCAGGCCTTTGATGCAGTCAAGCAGGGCTTGACTGAGGCGCCGATCTTGGCGGTGGCCGACCAAGATCGCCCATTCCACGTCGTGTGTGACGAGTCCGATTTCGCAATCGGATGCGCTCTAATACAACACGATCATGAAGGACGTGATCGCGTGGTCTACTATCAGTCGCGTCAGCTGAAGCCAGCTGAGCGCAACTACCCGGTACATGACAAGGAACTCCTTGCCATGAAGTATGCACTCGCGAAGTTTCGAGTGTATCTACTTGGGAGTAGACCATTTGTGGTCTACACCGACCACGCATCATTGCGTACGGCGATCAAGTCGCCGCACATCTCACAAAGAATGGCGAGATGGCTCTCATTCTTTGCGGAGTACAACTTCCAGGTTGAGTACAAACCTGGAAGGTTAAATGTTGTGGCCGACGCGTTGTCGCGTCGACCTGATTACGCGGTGCACAAAGCCGACGCCAATGCAATTGGCGTCGTCCGGACGTCTACTCCCTCGTCGTCTTTGTTAGACGATGTGCGGTCCGCATACACGAAGGATGCGGATGCGAAGCAGTTGTTGGACTACTTCGCTGCGCCTTCTGACAAGTCTCGTCAGAAGCTGGTGAAATATCTCCGTGCACGTGTACACCGCTATCGTGTACACAATGGTCTGCTGCTTTACAGCGCAGTCGACGACAACGCTGATCGCATTGTCGTGCCGGACGATCATGAGCTGAAGCTCAGGATCACTTACGAGTATCACGATGCCCCTACGTCGGGACATCAGGGTCGTGAGAAGACATACTTGCTTCTCACGCGTGACTTCTATTGGAGTCACCAGTACAAGTGGGTACGCAAGTACGTTCGTGCTTGCGAGGTTTGCTAGCGCGTGAAGCCTGCGCCCTTCTCGCAGGCTCCACTTCAGTCACTACCGACTCCGTCGGAGTGTTGGCAGTCCATCTCAATGGACTTTGTGTTTGGTCTTCCGCCTGACAACAAGCGGAGGACAGGTATTGTGGTCTTTGTTGACCGATTCAGCAAGATGGTACATCTTGCTGCAGTACCAGCCGAAGTGACAGCCAAGCAGACGGCACGTCTGTTTGTTGACATGGTGTTTAGACACCATGGCATGCCGATCGACATCGTGTCTGACCGTGATCCGCGCTTCACAGCGCGTTTCTGGCAAGAAGTGTTTGAACTTCTTGGCACGCAGCTGTCCATGTCGACTGCGGATCATCCGCAGACCGACGGACAAACTGAGCGCGTCAACCGGGTCTTGGTTGACGCTCTGAAGAGCTACGCTCACACGTTCCAATACTGGAGCGACTGCTTGCCGATGGCAGAGTTTGCCATCAACAACTCGGTGCATGTCTCGACAGGACACACACCGTTTTACGTGAACGCCATGAGGCATCCACGCGTACCGAGCGTACTCGGTGCGGTAGCTCCTTCTTTAAGTGGGGGAGGGTATCCGGTTTCAACCAAACCGAATGAACACGCTGATACGAGCAACATATCAGCTGTGTCGACACGCGCACGGACTGCGCGTAGTCCAAATGACGAGAGCGCAATGTCTACGCCGGGCGTAGCCACTCTCAACAACAACAACCACACACAGGCCGGGCCTGTAGTGAACAAGAACAACGGGTTGAACAAGGAGTTCAACTCGAAGGCAATGGACTTTGTCCAGCGCCGCCAAGCCGTAATACGGTTTGTGCAAGATGCTATTGCAGCTTCTGTCGATCGACAGAAGTTGAATGCTGACAACAATGGCAGAGGAAACACAAATGAATTCAAAGTGGGTTCATTAGTTCTGTTAGCTACACAGAACATAGCTAAACATGCAGTTTCCGACTTCGGAGCAAGCAAGCTTGCCCCGCGCTTCATCGGGCCATTCACCGTGTTGGCGAAGCATGGCAACGCGTACACGCTAGACATACCGTCCAGCATGCGCCTCCACCCAACCTTTTACGTTGGGCGGCTGAAGCCTTACTCGCAACACGAGTCACCTACTCCTGGTGACTCGGCGCGACCCTCGTCTCGAGCGCGGAGACGCGTTGCCCCAAACGCGCAACGATCGACCCTAGGTCGACCTGGATATTCGAAGCGGTCTGTCCAGCCTGACAGATCCGGGCCTTCAAGAGCTTCAGCTCCTGCCGTATCTCGGCGAGCTCAGCCGTCTGGATGCGCTCCATCGCCTCCAAACGATCCCAGATCTCGGCCGGCGACGGTCCGTGGCGTCTTCCCGCCGCCGCCGCCCCCGTTGCGAGATGCACGCGGGGAAACTCGCTGGATTGTCCAGCGAATCGTTGGTCATCAGATCCGGACCCAAGGTCCGGTTCATTTTCGTATTCGTTGGTTAGGATACTCTCCTGACCACGATACGTGGGAGCCGCGGAACGTCCTGATGAGCGACGTTCCGGAAATGGTGACGGAGTACGAATCCCGCCACCAGCAGCTCCGCCGAAGGGCGTAAAACTTGAGCGAGAGCTGTAGTCGCCTACAGCCCTCGGCTGAGTGTTGAGCTCACCCTCAGCACTCTCAGACGACAACTGCGTGATTAACTTCTCACGCAGTGTCTTCAACTCCACAGGCACACTAATACCAGTGTACCCGTTAAGGTCCCGTTCGGACAGCCGCACTGCCCCAGCTTGGCAGCGCTCGCACGCAACGCCAGACGGCACTGCGCACGGAATCCCCGCCTCGACTGCACCATCGTGCAGCCGCAAGATCTTGGGCCGCTTCGAGTAGCGCTCATAGCGCTCACCCGCAGAGCGGACTCGCTCGCGGTAGCCAGCCGGGTCACGGTTGAAGTTATCAACGAACGCGCCCCAGCTTTGACAGAGTGCCTCCCACTCTGTCACCTTACTCTTACGGGAATGCTTCTTGTTCCCGTAGAATCGGAGCTCGTGGAAGAGCCCGATGTAATAATCACGTCTTTGATCCGGCGACGGATCAAAGTCGAGCTCCTTGGTGAGATCGTCATCAACGATGGCGCTGCAGGAGTACAACGCGTACGGGCTGGCCGGCGTGGTACTGCCGTAGCGAGATTGGATCTCGCTCGGAGACGGCATCCACGGGTCGCGCACCGGCTTGGTGCGCGACGTCACAGCCGCAGACGGAGTGGAGTCGTCGTCGTCTCCACCCCGCGGAGTAGACAGAGCTCCGGCATCAGCGAGCGGCCTATCGCTGCCGCTGCGCGAGCACTTTGAACTCGAAGCGTCCGAGTCGTCCTCGCGGGGACGACGCGTCCCCACGCTTGCTTCCTTGTGCGCTGAAGACGAGGAGCCTTGCTCCTCCTCGCCCTCCTCCATGTCGAGATCCTCCATGCCATCAAAGAGGGTCTCGTTGGCATAGGTCGGCTTGCTCCGCACCCTCTCGTGGTACTCCCCAACCGAGATGGTACGCTTGGGGGAGATTGACGTCGTCACCGTGGAAGTGACGACGGACGCCGAAGAGGCTGAAGATGTGGCAGTCGTCGCTGTGTTAGCGACGACCGCGTTGCTTGCTGCAGGTGCAGCAAGCTCGTCGGAAGTCTGCGTCGTTGGCGTGCTCATTTCGAAATGAGCACGAAGTTCTCTCCGAAGAAGACTTTGGATTGATGTGTCGAGACCGGCACATCAAGTCCTAACGGGGGGATGGTGTAGCGGGGCTACACATTCGGCTAACATCACCTTAGTGCAACACGCACTAAGTGGATACATTCAGGTGGGCCACATTGCAGTGTGGTCACCATTCATATTAGGAAGCAGTCCTATTGGTCAGAAAGCAGGGTCTTTCTGCCAGTAATACTCAAGCATTAGGTCAGAGTTTCTGCCAACCACTCGTTGGCAGAACCTCTCTTTATAGATATCAGTTTTAGGAGGAAAGCCACAGTTAACATTCAATTCAGTTCTCATTTTACCGCAAAAGCTACTATTTGTACCTTTATTTAGATCTAATTATACTTGTGGATACAAGTATACTTAATCTAAGTTAAATACACCTTACGCTTCCTCATACACGTGCGCTCACGTGTAAGCTAAAGTATTGGGCTAAGTAAGCCCATTACAGTCGCATTCCGTATCGAGACATTCGCTGTAGTGCAGTGTATCAGTATCTGCCCTGGTGCTCGCTAAGTCGCGCGACGCGTAATAGTCCATAGCATTCGTTTCAAATACACGAGCCTGTTCAGGGGCGGAAAAATTCCACCAATCTTTGTATACATCGTCGATCGCTCGCCCCGTTGGAATAATATCTTGCTGAGAGCGAAACGGGTGGAAGAGCAGCATCATCGCGCGTTGAAAAGCGATCTTAGACTCGCCACCGAGTTTATCCTGTCGGTTGTCAGGAAATTTGTAGCCAACAATGGTAGGAACTGCCGCAATGTCTCGTAGGTGTATCGAATGGGTCGTGTATTGCCGGTGATCCGAGCAGAAACGATATCCTTTCAAATTTGCGGCTTTGACCCACAGTTGGTAAAATCCAAAGAGATGAACAGTTTGTAACTCATTGGGACGTTGTGTGTAATCCAATAGCGTACTGCACGGTTGATATGCCGTCCCAGAAGCCATAGGTTGCAGCATCACGTCAATCGCTTGGTCTTCAAAAATTACTTTAGCGAAAGACGCAATAAACAGCTTCACAAAGTTAGAAGACGAATAGAACGGTGACTGCCGCAGCAAGTACAACGCTGCCATCGGCCCTGATACTTCTTGTGGTCGCGACAGGGTGGAACACATTGACTGCACCATGCGCCTGCCTTCAAGAACCGCGTCACTTACATCTCCATGTTTAGCAATTGCCTTATCAAAGGCGTGAATGTGTATTGCTAGCGGATTCTCAACTTCATTCTGCGGTTTGGTGCTGTATTTCATAATATAGTACGCTTTTTCGATACCTGACGAAAAATACATTTTAATTAATCAAGTCACGCATACCAAATACAAACGCTTTAGACTGACTTACCTTCGCCTGCACTTAAAAACTTGATGTCGTGATTCATCTTCAAGACGGAATTAACAATTGGAGAATAGGCGTTCAAGTATTCACAGCCTACCGGCCGAGTAATGAGAAGCGATCCGTTTTCAGCGCATTTGGTCGCTGACACCGTTTGCTTTGGGAAAAACATCCTGCACACGTTTCCTTTTGGAGTACGTTTCGATGGTGTAAAGCACGACTTCGCATGTGTCCAGCGATGCGTCTGGTAGTTCAGTAAAGCTTTGGAAACAATTACCGCTGCTCGCGTGCCCGGTTGAGGTAAAAGCTCAAGTGGCTGGGGCATAGCAATCCGATAGTGGATATAGTCGTCGCTAACATCCGCAAGCGGTGCGCTAATTCGATCTTCCTCACGCTTAATTTCCATCTCCACGAGTTGTGTGCCACCGAACATTATACCGCAGGATATACAGTGTGCGGTCAAACAGGGATTTCCCCCACGGACCGGCTTCTCGAAAGCGCGTTTATCGAAGGGAAGGGAAGCAAGACCACCGCAACTGCAGGCTGGACATTTCGTTGGCATAACACTGTAGCGAGAACTCGCAATCGACGACACGTACTGTTCTACACGAAGTCGGAGAGAAGCCGATTGCAGCAGCTCGTAGTATTCGGCCGTTGTAGGTGGCATGCCATCAATCCAAATTAGCATGTGGCCGTGTAAACCTCGAGTCGAATTTTGAGACTCCGTTGACAAGTAAAATGCTTTGGTAACGCCAAATATACCAGCTCCATCCTTCGAACGCGCTCTGACCCGGTCATAATTGAGCAATACTTCAATAAAAAGAGATACAATTGCATCGTAGTTCCTGTACAAAAAGCGAGTTAGGAAAATAAAACTACAAGCGCAAACGATTCAGAATTTACCGTGCACACGCCATCGGATTTTAAGCCGCAATCTCACCGAGTCTTGCTTTGCTCATGTTGAATAAGCCGCGTAGTTCCTCATTCACCATGTCTAATACAGCTGCATCCAGTTTGCCCGCAAAAGCCGCTACTCGGTATGACGAAGCACAGCTAGGGGACATGGTGAAAAAAATCGATGGCTGGCCGTAGACGAGCTGCATCGCCAATAAATCAGATCTTGCTCTAGCACGCTCTTCATTTGATCTATAGAACGCGCTCATGCCCGTAGTGATAAATGAGTACAGATTCCGAATGTGTGGGTCCGTTTGGGGCCGTAAATCGGTACGACGAGATGTCGCTAGACGTTTAAGCCGAGCTTCTTGACTTTCCAAGTGCTGGACCCGCTCACCTCTTCCAACACTGGCTGCTGTAGACACTGTTGCAGGGGACATCTTTGCGCGCAAGTACACAGCATTCATCGATTCATGCCGTGCCAGTACATCAAACGCAACGAGGGTAAAAGAATGGTGCTCGGCGTGACGCCGTGAGGACAACCGAAGACAGTATCCAATGAATGGCCCTAGTGCTATGCCCACACTGCGAGGTTCATCAAAACCACCACGACCAAACGGGAACAGCTCGGCAAATGCGTTAACCCAAAATGACTTATCAAAGTCCGAGATAATAGCTGACGATCTCCGAACAACAACATTTTGCCCGGTGTTTTTCTGCAGTACTACTCGGGTGCGTTCCGACTCACTTCCTTCGCAAAAATCTGTTATAAGTGCGGCTGAATACTGTTCGCGTGTTTCGTCCGCCAATAACACGTTAATATGTGAGGGTTCAGGGGCGTTAAATCTCGTACAAACGGCATCAAGCATTTCCGACGCCTCAGCTGAAGTCGCGTCTGCTTCTGCACTTGATCGATCCAGTACAACCTGGGTCTGGCCTTTCACAGTGCGCGATATGAAGTCTCGCGAGATTTCAGATCGTCTGAACAGACCGTTGTGCGTTTTGTACCAATTAAGGATATCTTCGAGACGATCAACTCGGGCTGCGTAGCACCGATAGGTTGTCGCCTTTTGTAGAGATGTCATTGATCCCACCATTGTAACACCAATTGTTCCGTCTGCAACTACCTCTCTTGGTAAAAGAGATGCCGGCGTCGATGGGTCGGCCCTAAAATAGTATGCGTGAGCGCGAATTGTTGTATGACGCCATCCACGAACGATCGACAGCATTTTAGTGGGCTGGGCTAGACCAAGCATGGCATGTTCAGTTGGTGTAGTATCTGCATATTTGTCCGGTAGCCATCCAATGTAAAGACCGTTTGCAATAGCAAACTTGGGCGGGCTTCGAAGATTTTTTTTCATCAGCGATTGGTAGCACGATTTACACACGCTTAATTCAAACGTGGCGCCATTGTTTATGATCCCTTTTCTTGATAGCAATACACCAACAAAACAAGGAAACGTTTCAGACACATCATAGCACTTGACAAGCTCCGGGTGTAGACCTTCTGGCGTTGTTAATCTCTGCTTGACAGCACGAATAAACGCCGAATCATCAACGACCTGCTTTTGAAGTAACCGTTCACGGAAATGCCAGCAGTCACAGACGCTACAGATCATTTCATCCAGGGACGAGTTCGACAAGCGATGGAGGCATTCCTTATACATCGTTTGTAATTCTTCATCAGAAAGCACACCGGGAAATTGTAGTTCCCGCTGCAACTGCGACGTCTTTCGGCGTTTCCGCGCTCGATCGGCTGCTAAAAGGGCCTCAGCGCTCCGCGGTATCTTCGCCGCGACCATTTCTCGATTGCGCTTACATTACATCCATGCAGTCCGAGGTTTCAAAGAATTTGGTAAGAAATGAACGAATGGCCGATTTCTCAGAAAAGCACCTGCGAGTCCACGCCCATTCTTAGGCTTTTCGACACTTTATCGAGTTCGAACAATCTTGTTCAGGACAGAAAAGAATGTGTTCACCTTCGTTTTATGGAATAGTTGATCTGTTTCACTTTTCTTTTACCTCGCAGTTGACATTGTTACCAGAGCGGAAACATGGACCTTGTTAACGGCGCATTGCATGACACGCACCAAGTGTCGCGGGAAAACAACGTAGCGGACGGTGACAGCGACGATGACCTTGAGCGCGTTGCAGCTGTTCAACGTACTCTAACAACTCCTGTCATCACCACGGTAAAACAAGCCAAACTTTGGATAGCCCAGCCTGAGTCCGAGAAAACTGCGTGGGTGGATATCTCTATGACCCTCTTTACGATGCGCAAGTTTTCCCGTGGGTGGTTTCTAAATCTGATTGATTCCAAACGTGCCGCGAACTTTGAAGCGTCCAAAAAGGCGTTGGAAAGCATCCCGTTCTCAATTCGAAAGAAGTACATGGCAGCTGTGACTTTATACTTGGTACCGTTCAACTCCACTGGACCGGAACCAGTTCCGGATATTACCTTCAGCGAGGGATCATTCTCCACTGCGTTCACGTGACAGGTTTCGGCCTTCAAAACTCCACTGGAATACCTAAAGGAAATGTGACCGGCCTCAATCGGATTACTGAAGAACTCGCAGGGAGCCAAGACCAGTTACGAGCATCCCAACAGGAGGTGGAATCCGAAGGTGTTGCCCCAATTCTACCACCCAGTGCGCAGGAGGTGGAATCTGAAGGTGTTGCCCAAATTCTACCACCCAGTGCGCTTAATAATTCTGCACGTCGACCCGCACCTAAAGCGCAGCTCCAACTAGCAACGCCGTTGTAGCCAGTCCTGCTGCTCTTACTAATAGTGGAGATCGTCGCGTCAAACGCGGAGCGCCAAACGTAGCAAGTCAAGCTGCAAAGAAAAAGCAGAAGTGACAATATCCGGCCTCCGGACCCGCTACAAGCTGATCCGGATATCGTGATAAGCACTTTTACCCTTCGCTCGTTTAGTACAGCGATGCATTTTTTTCATGGTAGTAGTGTCATCATGTTTGCTCTCGACTCCCGTAACGGTAAATACCAGATTCACTGCTACAAAGGCGCACAGATTGAGCTTTGGTGGATTCTGCTGGATAAATGCCTTGCTAAACACTTCACTTGTTTGTAGACCTCTCTCTATTCCCGTGGCTGAAGACAAACAGTTCATCTAAATGGAACTTACATTTACTCGCGACGAACACGACGGAGAACGCACTTCGGATTGGCCTCCGGAGTGCTAGGCGTGACCCCGAAGAGCCCGAGGTGTAGGTGGAAGGAGTCTCCCCGCTAGAAGACGACGTGGTAGACGTCGTGGGCTCCTGCTGGCCTGCAAACGAACCAGTGTCGGAAGTCGCAAAAGTCTCCTCACTCGACCCAGTGCTCGGGGTTTCCTCGCTAGAACCCGTAGTAGCGGCAGGGGTCTCCTCGGTGGAGCCCGCGTCCGACGTGGCAGGAGTGTCTTCGCTGGAGCACGTGTCCGACGTAGCAGGAGTGTCCACGCTCGAGCCGGTGTTCGGCTCGACCGGAGTCTCTTCGCTCGAGCCGGAGGGAGGGGTCTCTTCCGACAAACCGGCGTTCGAGGCAGTAGGGGCGTCCGTGGTCTGTTCGGTCGACGAACCAGAGCTGGGTGTCTGCTCCTCCGACGATCCAGCGTCGGAGCACGATCCAGCGTTAGAGGCAGCAGGAGCAGTGGTGGCCTGCTCGGCCGACGAGCCCGTGGAGGGATCAGCAGGGGCAGGAGTTGTCTGCTCGCCCGACGAGCCCGTGCTGGAGGCAGCGGGAGCGGTCGTGGTCTGCTCGGTTGACGAGCTGCTGTCGCCCGACTGCGTCGGCGTGGACGAACCGCCACTGGTGTTGACAGCGGCCGAGTACTGGGACACCGACGAGGTCCTTGACAAGGTAGTTGAAGAACTCCATGGAGCGTGGACGCTCCACTGGGTGCCCGCGACGGTGAACGAGGCGATGGGCTTGCTCGAGATAGCTGGGCGAGAACCATGTCGTTTGCGGAATAATCCGTGAGAGCAATGTTACTCGAGTGGAGTCCCGATCAATCATTTTATCAAGGCGATACGGTTCCACAGTTAGATAATATTGAATGCGAAAGTTATTATTTCTTTTTATCGAATACTATTTATCATAGGTACTTTGTCCTAATGTTCAGCGGATGGGTCAACATACTATTTTAATATTTTTACGGTAGAGGTTAATATACAACGGAGGCTATAACTATTATATTTCACGCCCAATTGTTATCGGATTACGGATGGTATGTGTTATGCAAGGATTAGGACCCCATTCGCTTCCTGGGATGGACTCTGGATATAAAATCCAGAGAATATTGGGTTGAACGCCAGCAGGAATTGTTGTCACATTAGCCATTCAGTGAGGCACTTGACTGCAGTTATAGTTTACTAGTCAATGCTATATTCTTGGAACAATGCTCAAAGTGGAAGCCCTCACTTTGTTAGGAGGTGAGTATGACGATGAAGTCGGCATTTCTTCGAACTTGGAAGCGGCTTGAAGTCAGCTACTACGTTGGAACTTACTCCATTCATCGGCTGCTTGCTCTGGAGACCTACACGAAGAATTCATCGCTGTTGCGAGCTCTCCTTGTGTGCATTGGAACTCCATTACCCATGGCAGCGATCATTTTCGTTCAAGAATCGATACCACTTCGCGACCCGAAAGACGGGTGGAGCGCGAATTACGGACAGTGGATACGGGTAACCATGCTGACTTTCGCGATAACTTACTCGTCTACAAGCCCAGTGGGGTATTTCATCAAGGAGGTCACTTACACTGTGCGTCAAATTATAGTGCTGTCTGCCTGTGTTTCAGTCCTTCTGAGCGCCTGTACAATGGTCATTGCTGCCTACCTGATCTCTTGATTCCCTTCTCTGTGCTTACGGTGACTCCAATCTACAATATTCTCTACATCATTTCACTTCGACTCGTGATAGGAGCCGATACAATTCGGCGTACAAAGGCTCAACCAGAACAATTCAAGCGCTTTTTGAACAACTTACACGCTCAAATTGCAATGATGTTCGTGTATCCAATCTACGAGGTGTTATTCCGCACAGCCGAAGGATCTCTCTACCAGCTTCTGGTGATCCTCCTGTTACCCGCGATCAAACTTCTCCTTAAGAACGTTTTAGTGCGAAAATCCATGATGCATGCTGAGGATATGGTGCCGGAGGCCGTCATCTTCACGGTAGATTTCTTCAACGCAATCTACGTCGCGACATGCATGCAGACTGAATTTATCACAGTAACATTCATCACAGTGGAGAAGCAGGGTATCGATCCCTGTACCTCTCGCATGCTAAGCGAGCGCTCTACCA
The DNA here is from genome assembly GCA_009729435.1 of Phytophthora fragariae. Lineage (NCBI taxonomy): Eukaryota > Oomycota > Peronosporomycetes > Peronosporales > Peronosporaceae > Phytophthora > Phytophthora fragariae. Next base: position 89,513 of record QQOI01000021.1, on the reverse strand, counting down.
TTTGAGCTACATCCCCAGGACAACAATACACGCGCTCTACCACAATACAAACACTGCAACACAGTGTACACTGCCACCGCTACCCTGCCTTCGCCCTACCCAGCGCTACCACACTGCCGGCCCCCATCCACCGCACGTACCGATCAACCCTCGTCCAACACACCAAAACACAACACGCAGTCGACAACTCACACGCCGTACAGACTCACTGCACCGTGTCTTGGCCCGAAAAAGTCAAGCAATTCGAACAACCTCTCTAACTTTGAGAGATAGGTGCTTGCATCGCTTGCAAACAAGAGCAAATCATCGATCCAGACCAGCAAGTGCTTGTTCAACAGCTCCTCCAGACACTTCTGGATCGTGGACTGGAAGAACAAAGCTGCGTCGGTGCACCCTTGAGGCACTCGACGCGGCGTGTATACCTTGCGATGCGTCATATACGATAGCCACTCCTGACACTCTTCGGCTAGGGCAAGCTGTCAGTAACCCTTTATGAAATCAAACAAGCCAAAAAAGCAAGCTCCTTTCACGCACTCGAGGTCGGTCTGAAGGTTTGGCATCACGCCAACGATCGCTGGCATGTCTCCATTCACAGGTTTGTAGTCCGCCGTCTGTCGGAACTCACCACCGGTTTTGCGCACTGGGAGGGTCGGGCAAGCCCATCGACTCTCAGTGTTTTCGTAGACCCAACCCAGTCGCACTTGTTCGGCATTGAAGTCGTCCAGGAACCTCCGAACCTCAGGCGGGTACTTCCTAGGCTTGCAGCGATAGGGTTTCGCACCCGGCTTGAGACGGATCTTCATCGGCGGGACTCGGGCAGGGGGGGCATCACCCAGCCGAAGCCTCCAAATGTCATACCGAGTTGCGATCCTACGCAGTCTAGGCACCGATTCTTTTGGGAACCCTTTCTGCACCGCACTGTCAATCATCTTCTCCACTGCTGCCGACACGTCAGCATCCAGCCCAGCGCTGGAGCCAATCTGTGGCTCGTGGATGTCATCAAATTCATCTTCTCGTTCATCTCGCATTGCGTTAGCTACCAGCAGATCCAACTGTCTCGACACGTCAATTCCCAACATGTTCAACACATCGTTGCCCAGCAAGAATTCCGTGGAGTCACCAGGAATGATTAAGCACTCAACTGGCTTTGCGATCCGGACACTGCCTGCAGCAGTCGTCAATTTGAGATGCAAGTTCACAATCAACTTCACTTCAATTTGCTCGCCGTCAGCACCATTGCACACGAGAGACTTCTCGAGCCTCACCGCTTTCGCTGCTTCAGGGCACGCCATCACAAATCGTTCATAAATCTCCATGCTCATGCCAGACCTGTCTGCACCACTATCGGCACAAAAAGCCACTGTGAAAGCGTCTTCAAACACCAATGAGCGCGTTGATGTTGGCAGGTACTCCTTGAGTCTGCGCAAGTTAGCGGTGCCTCCCCGCGGGATGCTCTCCGCCTCTCTTGTTCTGCTTGGAGTTGGCAAGTCTGTCACGGTCTTCCTTGTTTGCGGTTGGGCATCCACTGAGATAATGGGGCCCCCCACAGTGAAAACAACCAGTCTTCGGCGCTCCTTTCTGCCCGGGTTGCACTTTCTTGTCACCGGAACTTTCAGCCGCTGGCTGGACAACCTTGCCACCTTTCTTCTGATATTTGTCCGCTTTCTGCTGCTGACCAGTGTTTTGGCGCTTGTTCTTCTGAAAAGGGTGGGGCTGCTCTCGTAGCTTCTGCTTATGGCTCAGCTTGCGTTCCCTGTTCAAAGCACGGTGCTCAATAGCCTCCTCAAGCGCTTGCTGACAAATAAGCTTGTACAACTTCATCACGTTGCTCTGCGCTTCGGGGAAACGATAATCAATTTCATTCTTGACTTTCTCTTTCAACGCGGCAGGCAGCGAGTTCACGATCAGCTTGCACTTCTTCTTGGATCCATGTTCCTCCTCGAAGAAGCTCGTGAAGCCGTACTTCTTGATCAGCGTGTTGCAGGACATGAAGTAGTTGGTCACGCGCGACGTGATGTCCATGTTGTTCATATCCATGCGCAACTCATTCTGGAATAACTCATTGACGGGGGGAAGCACTTGGTTCTGGTAGCTGTCGGTGATAGCATGGATCTGTTCCAGCAGAAAGTCGTCAGTCACCTTGTCCACAGTGACTCCCCAACTCACTTCGCACAGCGTCTCCAACAAGTACTCATCGAACGAGTTCTTGACACTCTTCATGACTGTGCCGATGTCTTCTTTCCCGTCTTTGCATCGCTCCTTCATCGTTTCTTCGTACTCCTTGCGGAGCTTTAGCCACTCCACCAACTCGTCCCGAGCTATCGAGGATACCTTCGGCGGCATCACAAAAGCGAAGATCGGCTGCGTGATCCGCGCCGTGCTGGTAGAGCTCACCGGGTTCCTCGCCTCATTCGACGATCGTGACTCAGCGTTGCTGCGCTCGTTTACTGCGTGGCCGAGGGTCTTCTCGTCGTCGCTAGGCGTGAACACCATCTTGATTTTGTCCTTGTCCTTGTCCTTCAATCTAAGTCGCGAGACCTCGCAACTAAAGAATTCTTTGTAGTAGGTCCGAGCGAAACTCTTCTGGGGAAGCCGGCGCTTCCTGGTAAGCCCAAAGTGTATTGAGCTCGACTTGGTAAAATCTGTACTGCTCACTGCTCGGCTCTGCCAGTCGGCCGGGCAGTTGTTTCCTAATGTGCAATGGTTTCCTAACTGCTATCTCCTATTGCCAGCTCGGCATCGCAGAGCGATGTCCCAGTGAGTGGGAAAGGTCTTGTCGTTTCCTAACCCCCCCCCACTACAAGACCCACAGGACGGGAACTACGGGTTTTGGATACGAGTCCCAGTCGGGACTTTTGTGATCGCCCACACACCTTGCATACACGCCAAAGTAGCCTACTTTATCGACAGCTTCGGTATATCTACGCAGTTGATTTTGATTTCAGGTGGGATTAGTATTGCTTTTACAGTCTGTGCGATGGCCATTTCAGCCAACACTATTCCCCCCCGATCCATTTTCACGTTGGTGTTGACCCCTCTACAGCATTATTCATGTCGTTTTGTTTCGAGTCATACTCGGCACACAGACTCCACGGCAATTGCAGGCACAGCGGAAACAGCTCATCCAGTACATGAACATCAGATTGATCGCGATTTCGTAACACCACATCGGGCATCATGGAATACTAGTGTGAAAGACTCTGCGTTTTCGCCAGGAATTCTGCATAGTAGCTGTAATTCTTGTTCCTGATAAGTCTGGCGCCGTCCAGTCCCTTCAGTCCCAATATCATCCTCACATAGTCGTCAGATCTTCCCGCTTCAGCCCAAATCTGAGCTCTTGCCGTCATTTCAGCCGGTGTGGCATTCTCACTCGCAAACTTGGGAAGATAATATCCAGAGCCCATCGTCCAAAGAATGTTGTCGTCGAACATGTTCACATAACGCTTGTAAGTTGTGTACGCGCTAGTGTGCTTGATCTTCTCGATCTGCCTCGTGTCGGTGATGCGACTAAAACCAAGTTCTGCCCAGATTTCGTACGTAGGGAAGCCTCCTTGGACCATTTTACGCAGATGATACTTTTCAGCCTTGTCCGCATATTTCGCAAGCAGCTTGTAGTTACTATGGGCCTTTAGTGCGGGTCCAGTGAGCCCCTCCATCCCCAGCGCCTTCTTGACGGAGTCGTCAGACTTGTCAAGCGCGAGCCACCATGCCATTTTCAACTTCATAGGGATCTTGAGGGAAACTCTCTCGTCGGTGCCGGCTGTTCCATCGCTGGCATTTTCATCGTCCTAGGTGAGTCTTAGTGATCGCTTTTGGGTAGCAACGCCGTGGTCAGCAACACTGGAGTCTGGCGGTAGAAAGTCGCGCGACACCAACGACGATGATGTGGCCTGCTCGACCTCCGCTGCTGCCAGTAAAATGTTGGTGCTGCCGAAAAATGAGATCACCGTCACCAATAAATGGTGCAGACGCATAGTGGAAGGAGATAACTTGACGCGAAGGGGGCGATTTCCGAACTGAGCTTGAGATCAAGGAAAGATGAGACTTGCTTCTAAGCAGTGGTCTGGTCCAGACTCTGGATGCTGTGTGATTTTATATTGCGTACAGTGCCCGTATGGATTACTGTACCGACATGTTTTATGTGTGTTTCCGCCGGCGCAGATGATGGAGTCGATTATAATAGTGTACTTACATGTAGTACCAGGTAGTTCATTTGCCTACAAAAGTTAGTTGCCACCTCCGCAAATATCCCAACTTTATAATATAAGCTAGCAGTAAAATGAAGGAAATACATGGGAGATCAAGTATCCCGATAATGAAAAGGTAATTCGGGAAAATATGCACTTAGAGACCCGGGAAATGTGCACCCGCAAATCCGAGAGATCAAGGCTTTCCCGGATTATGCGATTACCGTAATTTCGTAGTCCTAGGCGACGTTTACTCCTTGGCGACATTCAAATTTAGCCAATGAAAACGCTCTATTTTAACCATATGATACCAGCTATTTTCAACCATTGGGTGCCTTCCAAAACCCATATAAAACCGTTTGATCCGTTTAATCCGTAATTTATTTTAAATTACCGGAGCGTTTAATGCGACCCCTGACGGTTGCCGGAACGCGACCTTCAGGTATGGTGAAGTTCAGTCGCTATTTTAATCACGTTGCTACTTAAGAGTCGCATTAGAATTGTTTGATCCAACCAAAAAGTGGTCTCACCAAACAATTCGCCGTGATTAAACTTTAATGCGCGACCTTTCGTCAGGGTTTTGGAAGGAACCATTGGAGAAGGTAATTTGGGGTCAGTACCGCATTTTCAAAACGAACGTACGCGAGGCATGGGACGACCATGCATCACTGGGTGCCTTCCAAAACCCATATAAAACCGTTAGATCCGTTTAATCCGTAATTTATTTTAAATTACTGGAGCATTGAATGCGACCCCTGACGGTTGCCGGAAGGCGACCTTCGGGTATAGTGAAGTTCAGTCGCTATTTTAATCACGTTGCTACTTAAGAGTCGCATTAGAATTGTTTGATCCGACCAAAAAGTGGTCTCACCAAACAATTCGCCGTGATTAAACTTTAATGCGCGACCTTTCGTCAGGGTTTTGGAAGGCACCCACTGGAAAGGGCAAACAGCGCAAGCGGTACAAGCGCGTCTCTTTCGCCTACGGCGACAAAAAAGCCTGGCTCGACTACTTAGACGAGGGCCATACTATGAAGGAATGCATTGCGAAGTTCTGTGGATTGCTGTCCAGACAAGTGCATAGGGCCAAGGAAAAGCTGCTCAGTAAGCGGCAGATATCGAAGCAGATACTACCCGTGTAATTGAATTGCTTGAGAGGCACAACTTAACGGAGGTGGAAGTTGATTCTGACGAAGATATTGATGATTGCGGCGGCAGTGATGATGAAGACTAAGAATTAATAAAACATACGTTTGATAATCATAATTATTAGCATTTGATTACCATATGACTGCAAAGCATGTTGGTCGGTTGTCGCCTAGGACTACGAAAATACGGTATTCGCGTGAAGAGACGGCCCGTCAGTGATGAGTCACGGGTGGGAAATGGCGAGATGTCTTCCGCTACATGCACAGTATCTGGAGGGAGCAGCGGTGTTGCAAGTGACAAATTGTCACCCGTTAGTGACGGGTGGAAGATCTCGTGACAATTTGTCACTTACAACACCGCTGCTCCCTCCAGATACTGTGCATGTAGCGGCACAACGAATTGGAAGAAGGGGTTGCATGAACAACATTTGACTCTTTATTAGCGCGTGCCATACACGTACGTGTTTTCTGCCCCCGCGTCAGCGGTTTTCTAATTGTGATTGTACAGCATTCTAAACTGGCAGAGTTTAACCGGGGTTTTGTTCTGTTCATGTCTTGGATAGTACATGTCCTATAATATTAGGCACGTGATGCTGTCCCCGACTGGGTGTTGCAGTAGCCTCTCTACTGTAACCGACTCGCACCTTTTATATAGCCGTCTATACGTGTCCGGATAAAAAGAGATTTTTGGTACACCCCTGACTAGACCCCAAAAACCCTGGCATGGGGCTCCTAAACCCTACCGCGCTTCGCGCGGGGATCGGCTCGCTACGCTCGCTCGGTGTTACCCTACTGCGCTTCGCGCGGGGCTCGGCTCGCTGCGCTCGCTATGCGCACTGTTTATGTCCTCCGGACAGAAGTAAACAAGGCGTATACTTCAGTCGGGGACAGCAGTCACTCTCATAATATTATAATATCTAGTCGTGTCCCGATCGGTGCACGGGCATACCTTGTCCTAGAGCAACAGACTATTGACTGCATATTCGGCCAATCCGCATACATAACTTCTCACTGTCAACAACTGCACGAAATTGATTAGTGCCCGGAGAGGAATTCATTGTGGACATGTTCACTGTTTACCAGTTGGTTGCTTGAGAACTTGTACCCGAAGCCTTTGAATTTGAAGGTAAAATCAACACCTGCAGAGTTATGCACAACTATGAGCACACATCGACCACCTGCTGAATCGTGCCATTGCGATTCGATCCCAAGCACTACATGTACGACGTACCGAAATGCATGACACGGAAACACAACGCGATCATCATCCACACAATCAGTTTCGTCTGGATCAGAGACCTCTGCGACTCGAGTACAAACGCGAGATGGTTTATCGCCCGCATCCTGTAATTTCGATTAATCACGACCACCAACAGCACAAGCGATGCGATATCAAATAGTCCGAACAGGAAGACAGGTAGGATTCGTTCCACCACGTTGTCCGGAGTGATGCCAGCCATTTCGGTGTGATATTTGGCGCTAGGTAGATGTACCATCACCAGGCCGACACTAAAGCGGGAGATTCCGCTTTTTCCACTTTGAGCTCTGACTTGGGACTCCACGAATGTTGAAAGTGGGAATATCGACCTAATACAAAAGCAAGTATATTGGAGTATTACGCCGTTCATTGTGAACCTTAGTCGCTGCTGCCGTCGACTGTCTTTATCGATCTGAGCCGTTGCCACTGCTTGCAGTGGAGAATGCCTTCGAGTGATAGGTCGGTCAAACACGTGCGCTTGTCGGTTTTTCACAGACAATGATGGAGAAGTCAGACTCCACCGTGGCTGTGTTTGGAAACACGGACGCGAGTGTACCACAGAAGGCCGCAAGATGCGGAAAGCGTTTTCCAGCGCCACCCAGAAGCCACATGCTGTCGAACGTGGCAAGACGGTGGTCGAAGGCGGCAATTATGTCGCGGAAAGACTTACTGTCGGCGTGATACTTGTGAAGAGCTCTTAGTTCTGCTGCGATAGTGTCAATCTGAGCTTCGCCGAGGGCGTCTGCCAATCTAGGGCGAAGCGATTTGATAATCTCGGAGAATTGAGGCATGCTGGTGGCGCAAAGCTCCTTTGGTGTTACTGGATACGCCAAAGCCTCAGATACAACGAGATCGTCAATGCCACTCGCCGCAAGAACGTAGGTTCGGGCCACAGCGACAATTACAGACTGCTTCTGCGCTTTCGGCAACTCGGCTAGGCTGTCACAGACCCACAAGTCAAGACTTGTCACGTGTGCTTGTGCTGCATCGTGAGATATAGCGAATTGCCCGAGCTTCTCGTGTTTTGTATCGTCCAATGCCTTAAGCTCGCGATGCACCAGAGGTCCAAGCATGCCTGAGTTGCTGCACAGTTTGCTTACTAGACCCTCGAAACGATCTTGCTGTTGCTTCACTAGTGTCGATAGACCTTGTAGTGAGGTGAACACGGCATTTGCTTCTCTCGCCACTTCGCGAAGCGCGAAAAGAAAGATCCACCAAACCGAATTTGGGGCACAGGTCGCTTTTTTCGTGTGTAGATATTCCCGAATGGCGAATGCGTTCTCACACAGCCAATGCGTAACCTGGAACATGGACAACCATCGCGTATTTGCAACTTTGGGGCAGGATGTGCGCATTTTGGCGATTAGATTTTGCTGGCGGCGAAGATATGAAATCAAAGATGTGAGCTTTGCCATGTAGACTTCGTTCAGTGCCTGTTAGAATACAACTTGCATTTTGAGATCGAGTTGATGCAAGCCACACCATATGCGCACGATCTTGTAAATACACTCGTGTTCCATTAGTGTGGCGACACCGCCGGTGTTGCCAACCATTGTAGCAGCACCATCAGTTGCAACACCGAGGAGCTGATGACGCCACTTGGGTATCGACGCATTGAGGAACTGCGCGAGAACTGAGAAAATGTTGATCGCCGTGTGACGATCAAATAGTGGGATAGCCAGCAAATGGAAGTTATGGAGCTCCGCCCCGACCGAGAATCGGCATCGTACGTCGACACACGACTTTCCTTGGTGTGTGGCACAATCAAGAGCTAAGGAAAAACCCCACGTCGTCGATATTAACCGCGATAGTAGCTCCAATGAAACAGCGCAGACGATTCGAGCATATCGTGCCGCTAGAGCAGCGTTGCATCCTCCAAGTCTGGATAGACCAGTCTCGTTCTTGGTAGCTTGCATGATTTTGGCCGCCATCCGAAACGTCACTCCAGCACTCATGAACTCGACACAAAGACGGAAACGAGACGGCCGCTTCTCTTCGACGAAGAATACGCCTTCCCTTTCCTCAAATATCGCCATTGTCCGCTCGTAGGAAACCCCGAGCTGGTCATCCACGTGAAAAAGTAGACGACCAATGATGACTTCGACAATGGGGCGTTGAATCGTGAACTGGAGCGACCCTTCGAGTTCAAATGACGCCTGCAGAGTCTCTGCATATGGAACCCCGCTAGTCTTAAAGAAAGCTTCGCGATCCATGTCGGTCGCTAGCGCTGTATACTCCGCCCACTTAGAGGGATGCTGACCTCTCAAGTGCTTCTCAAATAGATCTGTTCGAAATGATGCCCAAGTCTTTGGGTTCGTTGTTTTCTTGCGTGGCGCTGGCTGGCCTTCTAGGCTCACAGAGTTGTCTTCCTTGCCAAATACAGTGCAAAAGCGGCAAGCCACCGATTCAACATCGCCAGACGCATCCTTACGCGCGCAGATCCGGAGCCCATATCGCACAGCGTAGCTTGGATGATACTTGCTTCCTTTTCGTGCTGTCTTGCGTTGCTGTAGCGCTGCGTCTAGTTTCGTCTGCTTCGATCTCGTCATGGCCACGAGCCCGCTGCTGCTTAGTGTGTTGGGAGTTGGATCTTAAGTGGCTAGGCGACCAGCGGTGATGAAGTAGATGCGAGCTGGGACTTGAGAAAGCGGAAATGCAGTATTCTACCAGAAGGCGCTTTTCTGGGGGGTTTCGCCTAGCTATCTCTTGATTCTTTTTATGTAACGACCCCCGTGGGTCGCGATATGCAGGTGGCTCAGTATAGCCGTCCCAATTTAGAGCGACTTTGCTGAGGTTTCAAAAGTGGGAAAGTTGGGGAAAAACTTAAATTTCCCACTGTAGAAGTGGTCTGTCCATCACCAATATGTAGGCGGTGTAGAATAACGGGATAACTGCTTCCAGGTACGTGGTGACAACGAGGCACTCGATGGTGAACAGTACCTCAAGTGAATCTCGCAAGAACGTCGGGTGGTCAATGGCATCGTGTCTTCTTGAGTTTTTCTTCGTAGTGGATCGTTTTCCCTGTTGATTTGGTGGAATTGTCACGTTTACAAGGTCCGAAGCCGGCTGGGTGGAGCCATTGCGACTCCTAAAGCAGAGGAAGCGGCATGAAATCTGTTGACGAGATGGGATATTGGAGATAGTCGGATATGGAGAAACTGCTGCTGGTTTTGGCGATTCTTGCGAATTCGTAGCATCCAGTTCGTCCAAGAGTCTCGAGTCTGCTGGAGAGAGGTTGTGAGAGAAACACGAGCGAATCGTAAGCCCTGCTCGATTCTGTTTCTCGAATTTTGAGGGATTTCGGCACAGCGAGCAAAGAACGCTGAGCAGTAGGTCCTTCTTGTCATTCTCTGAAGATATTTGATCGGAAGCGTGAAGCTTGGATGAAATCGTTGCTGTTCGACGATGCAGTCCGTACAACATGGCAGCTGTCTGTGATAAATCCGTGATGGTGATCGCTGAAATGGAGAGAGCGTAGGAGGCGGTTCAATTTAAGTGCAAAGAAGTCTAGCCTCTTCGAGCGTGAGGTGCGGTGGTGTGGCAAGTTGATAAGTGGCGACGGTGTACACCACGATCCCGAGAGAATCAAAGCACTGCAGGCCATGCCGTACCCACAGACTGCGGGAGAACTGCAAAAATGTCTCTGTGCTACGAATTGGATGCGGGATTCGCTGATTGACTACGCTCGGGTGGCGCGCCCGCTGCAAGACAAACTAGACGACGCGCTAGCGAGTGCGTCAAGGCGTACCAAACGAATTGCAGCTGGAGTCGCGGTGGAATTAACGGCTCTGCAACGCAAAGCGTTCGATGATGTAAAGGAACTGCTGACACGCAGTATGACGCTGGCTCACCCGAAGGACGGCGCGACGATGTGTGTGATGTCGGACGCTTCGGACGTTGGCTGGAGTCTCCTGGTGACACAAGTGGAGCATTGGCAACCTAACAAAGAGGTGTCGGTGCAAGCGCATGAAATGCTTATATGCTTGAGTGGCACGTTCAGTGGATCCCAGCGCAACTGGAGCATCATCGAAAAGGAAGCATATCCAATTGTGTGTGCCTGCGATAAGCTGAGCTACTTGTTGCTCCGCCCGGGTGGCTTCAAGCTCTACTGCGACCACCGCAATCTTATTTACGTATTCGCACCGGGGAAAGAAGTGAAAAAGCACATACGTGGTAAGCTATTGAGGTGGGCAACCAGGCTGATGGAATATCACTACGAGATTGAACACATCGATGGAGAGTCGAATCGTCTGGGCCGACTTGATCTCCAGGTGGGCCGGCAACCACGACCCAGCAGTGCGTCTAAATGTGATGCAGCTTCGTAAACGCAGCAGAGATGAACGCCATCCCGACAATCCCCGACGACGCAAACGACCGCGTCGAGGCAAGTGCAAGCAGCAAACGACACTGGAAGAGAAACCAATTGTACCCAACACAAACTTGCATGCACTGAGACCATTGGACGACCCCGACTTCGAATGGCCGACATGGGCGGCTATTTGCACAGAGCAAGCGAAGCATGCAGACAGCAGACCACAACATGCGGTTGGAGATGAAGCGACGGGCTGGCACATCGGTGACAAACTGTGGATTCCCTCGAAGGCCGATGCACTCATCCAGCGCATGATGGTGGTGGCACATTGTGGTTCACAGGGACACCGAGGCCGCGATGCGATGCTCACATCGTTGAGACGGCTTTACCAGATTGATCGATTGCGTGTGCACGTGGATACATTTCTCGCGAGCTGCTTAATCTGCAAACACGTCAAAGGTGGGAAGATAATCCCGCGTCCATGGCGAGATACATACAGAAACAACACTCGCAACGGTGCCCTGCATTTCGATTTTCTTAGCCTTGGTGACAGCTTTGCGGGTGATCGCTACCTACTGGTACTAAAAGATGAAGCAACACATTTAACCGAGCTGACACCGTGTTCGGACCCTACCAGCACGGTTGCTGTGGAGGCAATTCTGGCATGGCACAGCCGGTTTGGTGTGCCCCCCGTCTGGATCAGTGACCAAGGCTCACATTTCACGAGTGAAGTGGTTGCTGAGGTGTGTCGGCGACTGAAGGCCAATCACGATTTCTCTGTGCCCTACAGCCCTTGGATCAATGGAAGTGTTGAACGGGCAAACCGCGACATTATGCAGGTTCTTCGTGCACTGTGCATAGAGTACAAGGTTGACACCCATGATTGGACCTATTTCGTCCCGGTACTACAAGCAAGTTTGAACCACACGCCCACCCCGTCACTTGGCAACCGAGCGCCGGTAGAGTTGTTCTGTGGGCTACCTCCTTCGACGCCGTTGTCGTTCTGTATTGACACCAAGCAGCAACGCATTGTTGAGGTACCTCTTCGGACAGAGGCCATCACAACGTGGTTGGAGGAGTTGAGGACCAGCATCCAGGATATGCACAAACCAATGACGGTGGCCCGCGAGCAACATACTCTGCGCAACAAACGGATGCAGAAGTACGCACGTCGGCCAAACTTTGATGTCGGCGACTATGTTCTGCGATCTCGAGTCGACCAAAAGCACTACGATAAGTTGCTGGTCACTTGGGTCGGTCCGTACCAGGTGGTACGGGCCGACAAACACTCGTTTGCAGTTCGACATTTGTTGACAGGGGAGGAGAGAGATGTCCACCCGTCACGGTTAAAGTTTTATGCAGACAGCTCGTTGGCAATCACGGAAGAACTTCGCGAGCACGTGAGCGCTCAAGGCATGCTGTTGTCGGTATCTACGCTAAACGAGTACAGATGGAACCGTGCCAAGAGAGACTATGAAGTTTTGGTTAGCTGGAAGGGTCTCGAGTCGATTGAAGACTCATGGGAATCGACTCAACAACTACGCAAGGACATTCCGGTACTGTTGACGCAGTTTGCTGCATCCAAGATCGACCAACGCTTCTGGCAGCATGTGACAGCTGCAGTGAAACACAGGTCACGCCGGAAATGACTGCTGGTTCTGACCAAGCACCAGGCCAAGCACACCGGCCAACAAGTGAGTGGTCAAGGCTTGGGAGGGCAGTGTAGTGGGGGGGGTTAGGAAACGACAAGACCTTTCCCACTCACTGGGACATCGCTCTGCGATGCCGAGCTGGCAATAGGAGATAGCAGTTAGGAAACCACTGCACATTAGGAAACAACTGCCCGGCCGACTGGCAGAGCCGAGCAGTGAGCAGTACAGATTTTACCAAGTCGAGCTCAATACACTTTGGGCTTACTAGGAAGCGCCGGCTTCCCCAGAAGAGTTTCGCTCGGACCTACTACAGGTCTCGCGATTCCAATAGAAGCATCAGCAGTGCTGCTGATTCAGCACGATCATCGGGAGTGGCATCCAAATGCACGTGTGATGTTTCCGCGTCCAAGGCTAGCAGTCGATGGATGGACTTGCCTCCAAAGTAACTTACTAGCAGCTTCTTGCAACCGCTTCGACCACTAAGTTGCCTGCAATTTCGACTTCGCAGTCAAGCTTTTGCCACCGTCACTTACACGCCGACTTATTCGAAACTTACGGGTTCGATAAGACCGAAAATATGTCCAACCGCTGGAGATGCTCTTACTAGGATGTCAAGCAGGGTTGTCGATTGGGGATACCGGTATGCATATGGAGGGTTTAAGTTGAGGAGGTCTTCTGTTTGTCCTCGTCCATCCCGACGACGCGACTGGCTGGCGAAACTCGTCCTCCTGCAGCCCTGTCGCTAATAGGGAAATGTGTAGGCTGTCATTGTCGAAGCGCGGTCATCCAGGTCACGACAATATGTCAACGACGCCGACGATCTCGCCACAAAAGAGGGACCGGTTTAAGAAGCTTCAGCCGAACAAGCAGCCTAGACGCATCATCAACGTCAATGACGAGGAAGAGACCAAGGCCGCGGAGCCAATGACACCAGCACCACGTGCATCTCGTCAAGGCAGCGACCACTCCGATCGCATTATCAAGAACAACAGGAACGCCAACACCGCGTACAACTGGTTTCGGGAGGACAACGAATGATTCAACAAGTATCTCAAATACATTACGAGCAATGACAGCGAGCTGAACAAAGTAATCTCGAGAAAAGGTAAAGCCAACAAAAAGGCTGAATTGGTCAAATGGGTACACGACAACATCGGAGTCGTCCCGGCCACCAACGACAGCACATTTACCAAGCAGAACATCGTGGATGTCGACATTGTCGCGGTAGATCTCACCAGTCGCAACCGTGAAGACCAGGCGAGCGGGGTAATTGCTGGCAACGTGGGCGACCCACAGACCAGCCATGCGATCAACGACGAGAACACCAGGACCTCATACAAAATGTATCTGGACGACCCCACTCGGTTCCGCAAGTATAACCGCTACATCAGGCGTGAGGACCCCGAGCTGGCAAAATCAATCTCCAGACATGCCAAAGACAGCAAGACTGACATTATCAAATGGGTGGAGAACAATTCTCTGGATATTTATATCCAGAGTCTAAGGCGGGATCGCCAGGCCTCGCTAATCCTGTATAAACCTATTTTGGAGTACTTTTGTAATATCTAATAGTATGGGTGCGCACCGTTTAGATAAGAATGCGATGCGATATTACATTACCTGTTCGATTTTATACCTAACGTGGTGAATGTTGACCCAGTCGGTGAAGAACGACATTCATGCAACAACCACGGAGGGTCACAGTCGTGCAACAGTCGTGCAGCACTCACGCAACATTGCTGCTTCACACCTACATAGATTGACTCATTGCTGCTTCATACCTACATAGATTGTGCGCGTTGACGCTTGGGTCGATAGATAACTAAGTGAAAGGCAGCGTACTAACGTTAAGTTTAAACATTGTATTGACGCACATTACCGTACCGGTCACAGTTCATCTCGGTGACATCGTTGGCTTCTGGACATCACTTCTTTTGCTTCGTCCGGAGACGAGAAAAAGTTTACAAGCAACGAAATTCGACTAAAAGGCGCCGAGATTCTTCCGACTAACGTTGTAAGCCGGCGCCTTCTTCTGGACTAGATTAACATTCGTGCAGTACTGGTGCACCACTGTAGGTGGCATGGGCATATCCAGAGCTTTACCGGGCAACGCACGGCATTAGTGTCGGATTCGTCCCGGACACCGACGACAGGGCATTTACCAAAGCCAAAATCCTGGATGTCGCCATTGTCGCGTGTGGTATCACCAGACACGGGGTCGAGGACATGAGACTCAATTTCGACGCTGGCAAGATGGACGACATACCAAATACGGTCTTCCACTCGTACAATCTGCGGAGCATCTCGAGCCAACGGAATGTGCGCATGGAGGCGAGTCCGGATGACCGGATTGATAAGCACGTAGCTCACTACGTCGGCTTGGATGTAGGTCTCACCCTGAACAACGCGCTGCCCCCCGAGCAGAGGGTCGACAGTGGTAAACTCCGCAATGCGCTAAACATCCGCAAGAACATGGACCTCTCTTCCCGCGATGAGAACCTGAAGCTGCACAAGAAGGTCGACAACCGACTGATAAACTTTGATGACCATGGAACGCTGAGTGATGAAGAATACGAGAGACTCGTGCAGATTGTCAAGCACGCGCGGTCACATGAGTTCCAACAGGCTATGATCAACGTTAACAATGGACGCTTCGTGTACCTCGCACTGCGCGACCGCATCTCGAGCTTTGATACGGGCAATCGTCAACGTCTGTGGAACGCACGCACTGATCCTTCCAAGCTCAAGCGACCGTCTACCAAGTCCAAGTCAAGTCGCAGCCCGGAGTAGAGGCATACGATGCATGTTCGCCAAGAGCTAGATAGTCACGCTGACTAGACGTAGACCGAGTCGAACTTAGATACTTAGCTCGGCAGCGTATTGTCCTGTGCTCGAATGCCAAGAATCAACCACAGCATGAGTTGCACCTTGTCCCTCCCTGTACACGTATACACGCACATATATGTATACATGTACAGTTACACTCCGTCCGCAGTCGTTTCGTGCCATGCATCTCTGGAAGCTTCACGCACCATCAATGCCCCCCTCCCCCTGAAGCTTTCATATTCCTAGCATCCCTCCCTGGCAGGAAGTTCCTATCCTCTCCACCTGGTGGTCCAGACCATCTGCGTTCAAACAAAAACTATCCTCTCCACTCTGCCGTGGCTCCTCTCATCCCTATCCCATAAAGTATCAACCTATCGAACCGACCACTCCACTGGGTTCAACTGGCCCCTTCGTCACTGAGTCGTCAGACAGAAAAAAGCACATAGTACACCACCTCACACGCCGATTTGGTCCAGAGAACCTCTTCCCCAATATGCGTGTGCTGTTGCTGTCATTGTCACTATTGGTGGCAGCTGTGGGTGCGTCCTGCAGTCGCGACACCACGGCGCTGACCTCGGACTGCAGCTCGCAGTGCTACGAGGGTCGCCCCTGCATCGCCTTCGCCTCGGGCGCGTCGTGTAACGCCACGACCTTCGGCACGTGCGTCACGGACGCCAACTCCAGCAGCTCCAGCAACTCCAGCGGCTCCGGTGACTCGTGCGCCTTCGAGTGCTTCACCAATGGCCCCAACGACTTTGTGGCCAATGAGGCCGTGCAGTTCTCGGACTACGTCTTCTTCATCCCGTACGGGAGCGACCAGAGCAAGTGGGAGGCCAATTGGACCAGCTCCCAGGCCAGCACCGTCGACTCGCAGCTGGCCACCGAAGTGGACGAGACGCAGTTCTACCCGAGCGAGTCGAACTTGGTGCTCCAAAATCTGGAACCGCTGACGTTCCTGACAGCAACCACGGCGGCGTATGTGTAGATGTTGTAGATTTTTTAGGATTTTCAGATTGTGTAGTTGACTGTTTTTTTTTATGTTGTTGTTAGGATGTTTGTAGGGGGGACGAGTGTGTGGGGCGTGAGGGGGAAAGTGTCCCAAGTGAAGCTGAGTGCCGAGTTCCTGTCCAGCAACACGCAGTTGAAGAATATGTGGGTGACTGTGGTGGTGTGAGTTTTGTTTTTGGTGAAAAAGAGCTGATTTTTGTTTTATTTTTTTATTTTGTTTTGAAGTACGATGGTGAATCTTGGGTTTGACGTGGATCCGCCGCAGTCGACGTTCCCGACGACGAATATTGAGAGCTTCAAGATGTCCAACTGCTTGTTGAGCACGTATCCAGCAGATTTGGAGTTTATGACGTCCGTCGTGCACATGTGAGTGGGGTTCAATTTTTTTGTTTAGGGCCGCTCTTAGACGTGTGTGGACTGATGGGTGTGTGGTGTGAAACAGCGATTTCTCGCAGAATTACTTCAAGGACTACCCCGTCAAGTTTTCTCATGATACGATGGAGACGCTGAATTTGTCTACGAATGCCTTAACTGCTTGCAGTGGCAGCTTCCCCAACCTGACGAACCTGTACGGATTGTTATTTATTGTGTGCGTTTTAGAGGTGTCGGACGATTGACTAATTTATATGAATTGCCTTTGACTCTGTACAGCGACTTGTCCGGGAATACGCTGACTGAGATCCCGTCGAATATCTTTGACATGCCCAAGTTGACGTCTCTCAACCTCAGCGATAACTCTTTCACTGGTGTAGCGTTGACAACCGACCAAGTCACGTTCCTGCAGAGCCTGGAAACGTTCACTATTGACACGTTCGGTGACGTGTCCTCGTGCTCAGAATCAGCACAGGTGAAGATCAGTGGCGTGGCAGTCTGTACCAGCACCGGAAGTGCTGGGAGCTCATCAGGGTCCGGTGGAGGCGGCAGCAGCAACGTTGGGGCTATCGTCGGCGGCATTGTCGGCGCTCTTGTGGTTCTGGTTCTGCTAGGCATCGCATTCTTCTGCTACCGTCGGCGCAAGACCCGAGGCAAAGGATTCGGCACCGCCACAGGCTTTTCCGATCCTTCGCAGGGATCTGCTCGTGGCGGGTTGTCGCTTTGGAACGACCAGGAGTTGCTGTCCTTGCAAGTTAATCCGGATGACATTGAAGATGTACGAAAGCTAGGAACGGGAGCGTTTGGTGTCGTGTATCTGGCCAAGTACCGCAAGAACAAACTCGTGGCTTGCAAGCGCCTCAAAAAGGGCGAGACGACGTATGAAAACACGCAGAGCTTCATCGCTGAGATCAAACTGTGCGCCACATTGGACCACCCTCGCGTAGTTCAGCTGCTTGGTGTTGCCTGGACGATCGAGAGTGACCTACAAGCCGTGTTCGAGTACATGCCAAATGGAGATCTGCGAACGTATCTTGAGAAGACGAAGTCAGGCCCCAAGAACTGGAACCCCGAGAAGTTGCAGCTTGCTGCCGACATCACGGAAGCGTTGGTTTACGTGCACTCGTTCACGCCTCCGATCGTTCACCGTGACCTCAAGTCACGCAACATTCTGCTCTCCGAGGATATGCGAGCCCACTTGAGTGACTTTGGCGTTGCTCGTCTACGATCGGCGGACAACACGATGACAAGTGGCGTTGGTACTGGCCGATGGCTGGCTCCTGAGGTCATTGCCGGTAACAGGGACTATGACCAGACCAGCGACATCTTCGCGCTGGGTGTCGTCCTCTCCGAATTGGACACGCACATGCTGCCGTACGAAGACGCCCGTGGGGCTGGTGGGAATCCTCTCGCTGACGTTGCAATTCTTCAGCTTGTAGCGTCGGGCAGGTTGCTGCCGACATTCGGACCGCAGTGTCCTCCAGAGCTTCAAGAACTAGCGAGACGCTGCATGGCCTTCGACCCTCAAACTCGCCCAACTGCCGTCGAAGTAGCTTTTGCGCTGCGAACTTTACACAAGTCCGGGACGGTTTATTAACCCCGCAGCTAAAGAAAGAAGCTCTTCGTGTCGTGCACATGCCGACTGTAATGCAGATCAGCTTCATTCATTCTTTGGTGGCTGCATCGATGAAGGTGTTGATCTTGGTGGTTGTTTAATACTTATACTTAAGATTAATGCCTACCTTGGATGCACACTTCATCGTGTCACCACTAGGCCCAAACTAAACTAACAACACGGTCAGAACTCGACTACACCACCTCCTAACACTCCACACTCCCTAACTATCACCCTTAGAGCAGCGTGTAGTGCGAGCGCTGGATAACTCGCAACTCATACGCCACGACATGGGCCGGTGGACGCTCTTCCGGGTCCTGCGCGAGACAACGCTCGGCCAACATGCGAAGCTCCGGCGGACAACTTGCGCCAAATCTAGGGCGAAGCTGGCCAGTAGCCACGAGCTGGAGGATGGCGATGTCATTCAGTCGATTGCCATTCGCACCACGTACATCGTCGTAGGGGATCGTGTGCGTGTCCATCTCGGACAACACAACTCCGAACGAGAAGACATCCACAGATTGATCGTACTTGCTGCTGCCCGAGATGACCTCCGGCGCCAGCCAGCGACCAGTGCCGACAGCTGCAGTCATCGTCTCGTCCTTTGACTTGTAGCGTGAAGCTCCGAAATCCGTCACCTTGGCCTGCATTTCGCTCGAAAGCAGCACGTTACGCGACTTGAGGTCGCGGTGCACAAGAGGCGGCGTGAACGAGTGCACGTACACAAGCGCCTCAATCATATCCACAGCTAGCTGAAGCAGTTCCTGACTCCAGTGACGAGGCGAGTTCGGGTCCACAAGGTAATCGCGCAGATCGCCATTCTCCATGTACTCGAACAGAGCCTGCAGATCCGTCTCAATGGTCCAAGCACATCCAACGAGACGCACAATGTTCGGATGATCGAAAGCCGCAACCATCTTGATCTCTTCGATGAACGCGTGTGTTCGCTGCTTGGTGACTTGATCGGACCGAAGCCGCTTCGAAGCCAGTAGCTGGTTCCCTCGGTACTTGACCAGCCAAATGATACCAAACGCTCCGCTGCCAATTGTACCGATATCATCAATATCCTCGAATTTGACCTGCAGTGACAGCAATTCTTCGTCGTTCCACAACGAGTACGCCATCGAGCTGTTGTTGCTATGCGTACTGCGCGTAGAAATCCTCGGTGAAGAGTAGCTGTCGTCTTCGTAGTCGCTCGAGCAACAGCGTGGCCCTCCGCTCACTGGAGTGCGCCGACCACCGCGGTACCCCTTGTCAGCAGGGGATCGAGCTAGAGGGGGCGATATACCACCAAAGTAAGACTCCCGAACAATCTTTGAGCGCTGGTTCTGTGGTCTTCTCACTCGCATCCGGTACAGCCAAATGCCAGCAAAGACCACGCCACCAAGAACCAGCAGTCCTCCCACGATAGCACCGACAATAACCAGCACGTTCGAAGTCGAAGACGACGAACTGGGGCTGACCTCGTCACTATCCGAGTCATCATCGCTGGCGGTATCGGAGATGCACACGGTCAACGAATGCACCGTGAGTCGATTGGCAGTGTTGCAGCTGTCAATGGGCTTCGAGAAGTCGGAATTCTCCAGATCAAGAGTCGAGAGCTGGACCAGAAAATCCGCTTCAACCTTCGTGAACCAAGGAGACTCGAGAGGGTTGCCCTTCATCCGCAGCTCCTTCAAGCTGTCATGAATGAAGATGCTTGCTGGAATAGCAGTGAAGTTGTTGGTACTGAGATCCAGTGTTTCAAGGCTCGGAAAAACCGCTCGAAAGCTACTGAGCTCATTGTTCAGGAAAAACCTGGAAATGGATATTCATATATACAACCAACGTAAGTCAAGGGAGATCCTGAGCCAAATGCAGGCGATGGGTGACACTTACAGGTGAACGAGCGAGTTGAGCGCTGCCGTTGCTGCGATTTCGGTGATATAGTTCTTAGCCAGGTCCCTGGTTGAGATTAAAAGAACAAAACTAACCGTTAGTTCGCGATGGACGATGAGCCCACTGAGGCAAAATGGAAACTTACAGGGTCTGGAGACTGGTAAAGTTCGCGACAAGAGTCGGAAACGCGGATAGAAGCGTGTTGGCGAGACTCAATTTCTGCAGCGCCGTCGGCAGCACAACCGGGAGCTGCTGGAGCGTAGCGTCCGTGGACAAGTCCAGATTGCGTACTGCGACGTTCGAGACGTTGGATTGGGTGGAGATAACGTCGGAACCGAAAACCACCTTGGCCACCTTGCCCTTGACGGACGAATTGGCGTTCGAACCGCCTGCTAGCACACTGTCACATGTCAACGACCAGTTAGCCACTGCATCATATCCGTATCCCAGCCAAAACACTCACAATGACGTCACGGTCGGCTGTAGCTCGATAGTGCTAATATTTGAGACGGCGTCGTTGCTTGCCGCCGCGTACGTGTCCGTCTCATCCTGCAACGAAGATCCAGTGCTGCCTCCCAGCTCTTTGCTGCTGTCGTAGGACCCGAACTCCACCAAGAACGTGAAGCTGTCGGTATCGTCCAACGGTTTCGAGAAGCACTGAATCGCGCACTGGTCTGCTGTCACGCACGTCGCGCCTGACGGGCAGCCCGAAGCACTGTAGGCTAAGCACGGCTCATACTGGAAGCACGCGTCTTCGCAGCTCGTGGACAGCGTCGAGGCCGCGAGTCCGCACGACTGTCCCGCCACCAGATTCACGCCGGAGCCCTGAATCAACAGCAGCAGCGCCGCTGCCACGCCGGCCTTCAAGGTCGAAGGAGTCCGAGGGTTCTGCTGCCTCCTGCGAGTCCTGCGCGCTCCTCGATCCATGACGGAATCGCAATTCCGAGCCTCAATTGGAGACCGGAGCGCGCCTCGCTCTGGAATTTCTCAATTGATCTCCAGCCTCTTAGTCCGAGGCCTTGGCAGGTGACGGCGCTGCCTTTTTCTTCCAACTTTGCGCGGGGCACTAACGCTGCTGCACCCACCGCCACGTTCGACTCGCTGCGGGCCGCTCGGTCGTCCGTGCAGCTGGTCAATTGGAACGCTCGGAAATCAGTTCGAGTGGACGTTTTGGAGACTGAGGTGAAGCGGGAGAGCGCTCTTGGTGGAGTGAAGTGAATCGCCACGCGCTGTTTGCACTGCGGCGGTGGCGTGGCGGCGGGTCCATGAGCGGCGACACCATCTCGCCGATCGTTTGCATGAAGTTGACAGGCATGGGATCCACGAGGAGGTACGTTTGTTTATATTGATAATGGCGGGTCGTTGACATGTAGTATGTGGGCACTAAACAAGGTAAGGAGTACCTGTAAACGTGATATTAGATGTGTGACGGATTGTGTCGCACATAGTGGTGCACAGGTATTAGTGTATGGAGGTTTGCTGCGATCGGTTGAAAGTGGAACTCAGGGCGACTAAATCGAGCCTGGGGCTCATTTATGGGGATAAACCAGGCGGACACACGTTGACGCGCGACTGGCTAGTCGTGCTGACTTCTTGCCTTTGAATGCTGCTTGGCGAGTCGGTCGGAGCCGTTGCCGTGAATTACGGCAATCACGGCCCATGATTGCGGCGAGAAGTGGCCGGAGCTCGCGGCCACTTTGGTCGCGCCTCTGCAGGCGTCGATGTGTCGGCTGTGCCGAGCCTTTTTTTCAGTCCGGGGGCGGGTGGGCGAGGTCGTGGAGGGGAGAAGCAGTCACTGGCATGTCCACTTGGCACTTGGCGCCTCGGTGGCGACACTCGCTTTGCGGTGACTGCAGCGCGGGAAAGTGCGCCAGCAGGCAGACAGGAACGCGCATTATGCGGCGTGGATCTCAGAAAATACACCGCGGGTGGCGCTGTGTTCATGTATCCCCAGCACACGGCGCCGACTTGTTCAGTCCTGAAGTGATGCGGACCCATCAAACAGCGAAAACGGCAATGCAGCTCGTCGATTTCTGGGCCCCACGCTCTGGAGCTGATACTTTAGGGAAAGCCGCTCTCTCTGGTCGACGCGTGGGGGGAGATTCACTTCAGCTTCCACTGCCAGAGCGAGAAAAGGTCTGCAGAATGTTGGGGGGTGCACCCGCGTGTAGTACATCGAGACCACGCGTTACCCCTCATTTTCATCCGAGTCGTCACGTTGCTTGCCGGACGACTCTGGCTTCGGCGCCTACAGTACTGTACATGCACCCGCGTAGTGGAAAGATACTTTGCCACGCGAAACCTGG
The DNA here is from genome assembly GCA_009729435.1 of Phytophthora fragariae. Taxonomy (NCBI): domain Eukaryota; phylum Oomycota; class Peronosporomycetes; order Peronosporales; family Peronosporaceae; genus Phytophthora; species Phytophthora fragariae. Next base: position 66,952 of record QQOI01000021.1, on the reverse strand, counting down.
TATAGAGATAGGTGCTAGCGTTGCGTTACGCTCGACGCGTGCAACATCATTGACGAACATCTTCGTGCGCATGGAGCTCGTGGAGAAGTCGACGACGGGCTCCCGCATGCGCGCATTCCGTCAAGAGCTCACAGTTCAACTTGACTGGGATATCGCTCGTTATCAGCAGCAGATAGCCAGGGGGTCATTCCCTGCAGTGCGGGCGTTGGGTAACAATGGAGGAAATCATTTGCATAAAGATCCTACGGTTGTGGCTCCAGAGCTGACGCCAGGAAGCTCAAACCAGACACGGCAACACTCTCGAACAGTATCACCCAAATCTGGGTGGAACACCTGATAAAACATTGTTATAAAACCCACAATAACTTATGTAACGTTACACATTTTTCTTTTTCGGACCAGGATGCCATCACGCCGCTCTCGCCACCGCAGTCCCAGTCCTGCCGCCGACACAGAGCCCCGCAAGGTGCTCCCAGCTCGCAGTTCTCGCGGCACGCGCATCCATAAGCTCATCGGCGAAGAGGCCGAGGCCGACGCGTCGTTCTGGGGCCAATCGGCGTGGCAGGACGGCGGAGAGGACGAGGATTACTCCACCGAAGCAGGTATCAACACGTTCCCATTGCATTGCAACACGAATACAGCGAATTTTAATGCTAATTCGATGATTTTTATCAATCTACAGAGGAAGAGGACATTGTCGACTCGGATTTCGACCAAGAAGAAGCCCCAGATGACGAGGTGCACGACGCAGAAGAGGACGAACAGCCCACAAGGCGCAAGCGCTCGGCGACGAGTTCAGGACGCTACAAGGAGCCGATCCAGCCTCGTCCGGCCAAACGGAAGGCCGTAGAAGCAGTCAACAAGCCCCCAGCAGCATCCGCTGCACCTACGACCTTTGTGTACGAATATGTGGCTCCGACGGTTCGGTCCTCGACGGCTAGAAAGTCGTCCGAGTCGTCCGAGCTGAGGCGACGAGCGTCGCATGAAGCGGCGAAATTGGCTGCAAAGAACAAGAGGCCGGCGGTGGAGAAGACGGGCAACCGGCTCACGCAGGCTCAGCTGCTGGCGGAGGCTGTGCGGACGGAAGTAGAGAACACGCAGTCTCTGCAGAGACTCGAGCAGCTGGAGGAGGAGAAGAAGGCGGAGAGTGTGGCGCCCAAGGCGCCGTTCACAGGCAGTATGGTGAGGTACTACAGCAGGATTGGCGCACCCAAGACGATCACCTTCTTGAATACGTTGGACTTCCCTCCCATTTTCAACCAGCCCAAGCCGAAGAAGAGGATCAGCTCGCAACAACAGAAACTGAACAGGATGAAGCTGGAAGCGGAGGAAGAGGCGGATGACGATGAAGACAACGAAAGTGTGCAGGATGAAGAGTATGAGGAGAAGGACGGCCAGCAACACGGCTTGTTACAACAGAATAACACTCCAATAGCCGCCAAAGCGGCGGCATGAGTCACCTCGGCTCTCATCATGTGTCTTACTGGACCTTCTTCTTGGATGCCTCAGCGAGAGCCTTGTTGGTAGCTCCCCAGAAGAGCAGCACCTGCAGCACCAGCGTGCCATTGAGCACGATAGTCACACCGAAGCCGGCGACCTGCACCGGGTCGCCCGTCTCCTGCAGCGTCGTGAACAAGCGCGCAATGGAGCCAGCCAAGTTGAGCACGAGCGTAATGAGAGCCAACTGGCCTGTGTGACCCTGCTTGAAGTTCGACAGGATCTAAACCACCAAAACCATCAGTTAGTTCTCTCACACAACCACTCACCACTATCAAAGAATAACCCTTCGCTCATTACCTGAGGTGTGCGAGCCACGATGCTCACGGGGATGCCAGCAGAGGCCAGCAGCCACTGGTACTCGTCCGGGATGACCAGCATGCCCGCCGCCATGGCAGCGAACACCAGCACGAGTCCGAACCGCGTGGAGACCGGGATTTTGGGCGTGTAGAACGCCCAGAGCAGCAGCACCAGGACCACGTTCTGGGCCAGGATCACCAGGTTCTCGCCCCACGTGGTCAGTGGGTAACCCCGCAGCACGTTGTAGATGGTGCTCGACAGGTAGAGCACCACCTCCATGTAGAAGGCGCTCGGGGTGAGCCCCGTGACGTCCTTGGCGCCCAAGATCTTGAGGATCTGCGGCAGCTTGAGGATCAGGCTCCCCGTGATGATCGCATAGCTCAGCGCCTTGCTGACCACGGCCTTGATACACTCGATGTTGGCAAAGTCGTGATGCGTCGCGAAAGCCTCGAAGCACTTGGGCGTGAACAGACCCAGCACCAACTCGTCGTCCGCCTTCTTCTCCGCTGCAGTGGAGCTCGCCAGCATTGCCGTAGCCAGCGCCAGCGCCGCGCAAACTTGGGTCATTTTCGACACCATCTTGTGGTGTTCACGAGGAGATCAGTTGTGACGTCACGCTTGGACATGGTGTGTGGAGACGTAATGGGTACGTAAATTTCACACCAAATATAGTTGACTTCGTGTTTTGACTTCGTTTTTGTATGGAATAGACAAGCTCGGTGTTTGTATGCATCAGATTGAAGTTGAGTGCAATTTTCGCTTAGCCCACCAACAAATGGTTCTGCACTGCTTTTTTTAGCCCACCAACAAATTGTTCTGCACTGCTTTTCTCTCAGCTGGAACGAACTTCAGCAACCCGAAGCGCGAAACACTGCGGATTTAGGTTCGCGGTTACGAATGCCTTTTCGACCGAACCTGAATTCACGGTTTTTCGTCTTCCATTGAAAAACCTCGCGAACCAGCGAAGCAATTTGGCCAGTTCAGGTTTTTTAGGTTCATTCCGAAGCCCAGCTACTTTGCAAGGTTCACGGCAGTTTCATTCAAAGGTCGTTTTCTCAACCTGCTATTGGAGAATAATGGTGCGTACTCTCGCGGCTTTCCTTCGCTTGGAGCCGCACTTGTGCAGGTTCTTCGTGGTTTTATGGTTTTATGTAGACGTCATCAAGTTCAACTTTGTGCTCCATGGCTTTTGGTGACAGGACGAAAAACCAAGCTGCCGTGGACGCTGCATCAAATGGCGCTGGAGCGAAACATCTTGGAGACAGTTCAGCAATGCATGCTCGGTCGCGTGCCCATCGGCTCGACGGGCTTCGTGGTGAATGCCATGAGCACGCTGATCACGCTGGCCCAGGACTTTGTGGACGCGTCCGACGCGCCCACGAAGTCGGCGAAGTCTGAGAAGTGGTCCTTGAACACAATGACCAGCACCACCAGAACGACGACAATGGCGACCCGTAGCACGACGTACTTGACGGTGTTGAGTAAGCCGCGGGTTACTCGGTCATCTCCTAGACGCCGCCCTTGTGCTCGTTCTCGGCGTCGTCCACCGACATCTTGGAGCTGCGGCGCGGCTCGCGTTTGGCGTGGCAGTCTCCACGTAGCTCACGGAGTTCTCGAGGTCGCGCGGTTTTCTCTTGTGCATGCCGCTTAGCGATGTAGAAGGCCGGGTTCACGATGACCGCGAACGCGACGGTGATGTGCAGCTGCACGAAGAGGTAGACCACCCCACTTGAGCGCGAAGCCCAGCGTCGTGAGTTCTGTCCGGTAGATGGTGAGCAGCAAGTTGCCCATGATATGGCAGCCCACGGCTGAGTACGCCGTGCTGGTGGTCAGCATTAGGAAGATGCGTGCGATGAGGCCCACAGACACGCCCACAACGCGGGGCATGCGGCTCAGGTCGCTGTGCTAGCACTGCAGGTCTGGGATGACGATCCCTGCTCCGTCGGCGAGCAACAAGTTGCCAAAGACTGCGAGAACTTGAGCTCCGGGAACTGCACGCTCGGGTGGCCTGCATGACGACTGCGACGCCGATGACGTTGGCCAGGATGGTGCCCAAGCAGACGGCGAAGGCTGCACCTGATTCCATCTTACGGGTGGGGACGAGACACACGGGGCGGGGCAGCACCACCAACGCCATCTAGATGCTCTACGTGGTCTGGCTGAAGGCGCTGGGGAAGTGGCCGTCAAGGAGCGAGCCTCCGAGCACGAAGAAGACGCACGGGATCAAGTAGACGTTGGCGAAGGCCAATGGCCACCACGGCGATGGCCGGCCCGGCCCGAGCAAAGTTGCCCGGCATCCCGAGCGTGTCAATGCTGTAGATGCAGCAGAAGAATTTGAAGGACGTCTTGACGTCCTCGTACGTGAAGGAGGGCTTCTTGACACAAGCCACTCTGTTTGCCAACGCGAACGCAAAAGCTGCTTTGATAGGATTCAAATCGTGTCGTGCTTAATGTGCGGACACGTCGAGCGCTCCCGTTTTCGTGTCAACAAGCAGATCCTCGTGAGCAACGGCGGTCTGTTGGGCAAGCTCGTCAAGGTGCCCGTGCAGCATTTGCATCATGACGGGCAACATCAGCTACTTCGAGCAGAACTACCGGCCCAGCAGAAAAGTGGCGCGGGCGACGAGATGTCCTTCCGGCCCATTCGCTTGCGCGTGTTAGTAAGCGCGCTCATTTTGGCATTTAGTCATTTATTTGAACCATGGTTTTTGTAAAAACATATATATAACATCACGCGAAAGTGAACCATGAAAGAGGCGATCTCTCTGCTAGAGCCGCACTGATCAACTGGTGTTTTGGCCAATGGCGAAACGGAGAAAGGAACAAGTTCGTTCGTTTCAAATGTGTTCGCGACCCGCAGCACAGTCCCAACCGAGCCAATAAAACCTCGCGAACCAAGTTCTCTGGGTTTTATCGGTTCGCGGAAAATCGGGGGAACCAAGGTTCGGTCAATCTTCGTTCCAGCTGAGGCTTTTCTTAGCCCTTTTAAGTGTTTAAGAGTATCGGATGGCCGAGATGGTCTGCTGCAGGGTGTACGTCTGGCCAGCGGGCAGCGTCTGCTTCTCGCTGACACGACCAGGCTCGATGGCCACCATCTTGAGGTACTCCTCGGATCCAAAGTCAGCGAAGGTCTTGACGCGGTCGGCCCACGGGTTCCACACGACGATGTCGGTCTTGGTGGCAGTGCTACCGATAGACCCCGACTTCTCAATCTGAACGGTGTAGTCGAAGTTGGTGCCTCTGACAGGGGCCATGATTTTGTCGGGGGCGTTGCTGTAGACATTGTCTGTCTCGGACGTGATACCGAAGCCGTCACGAGTCTCCGTCTTGTTCGCCTTGGCGACCTTGTCGAAGTAGTTGACACCCTTCAGGCCCGTGATCATTACGCCGTTGTCGCGCACGTCATTCACCTGGATGTAGTTGTGCAGCAGAGCGTTGAAGTCGATCTCCTTACTGAACGTGTTGTGCACGTGCAGAGTAGACTCAAGCTGCGCGGAGTACAGCTTCACCTGGTACTGCAGCTCGAAATCAACGGGCCACATCTTGCGGGTCGCGTCGCTGGCCGCCATAGTGAACGTGGCCACGCTGGCTTGGGTCTCGTCAGCGGCCTGCTCAACGCTTGCCAGAGTCCAGTTGGTGACGCGGGCGAAGCCATGATTGGGGAGGCCAGTCGCGCCGCCGAAGTTCGGGAACACAACGGGGATACCGCCAGAAATGGGGTTCACGCCGTCGAGGTGTGAACGGTTTGACATGAACAGAATATCGAGATCCGGGTCGAATACGGTGCGGAACGACTTGACATGGGCACCAAAGAGGAACACCTCCGCGCTGGAGCCCGTCGGGTGGGTGAGCTTCACAGTCTCCAGATCCGCGTTAGCACCGCCGAGACTCGCCAGTAGAGCCGATACCAAGGCGGCGGTCTTGAACATGTAGCTGTGAACCATTGGGTTGTTGGGTTGGGGTTGGGCTTGCTCGGTAGAAGGCGGATTTCGTAATGATCCAAGATTATGGCTTCGGTCCAAAGTCCTCTCAAGCAGGGCTCCCGATTATGGCATGGTGTTTGCAATAATTTCTTATGAAAAATAAATTTATTTATTTTCTCGGATACCTGTACACAATAAATAATTTATTGGATTTGGGGGTTATCTTCCATAATTGATGAATTGAACCTCTTTATCATTATGGGCATCTCACAGCCAGCCAGACTTTGCTCGGAAGGCAAACCTTCACGCAGACCAACAGTTTGCTACGGCAGGACTCCGCCACGTCTGACAGGCGGCCTCACTTCTCAATTTGAGCCAAGCCCCAGCACTTCACCAGCCCACGAACCACCATGGTCCTCGCCCCGCGCCCCCGTCACGCCACCTTCACCCCAGCCCAAGTAGCGGGGTTCTACTTCCGTCCGTGCCGTGACGACATGGACGAGACCATCTCGGAGTACTTTCGCTGTCGTTGCGGCACGGTTTGATGGCTTAATTGCCATTAAACCACACTACGCAACGTATCTCGGTAAGTTTGTTTTTACTTATTGACATGCTAACCGAAATTGAGCTCTAAATCAATTTATTTTTTGTAACAGGACCCCGGGCCGACATCGTGCACAGCCCTGACTTCGAGTCGGGCTGCGTTCGGGTTCTGGGAGGGAAGGCGAACCGCCTCACGCGGGGCGAGAAGGCGGCGTTGCGACCATTTCGCTGTGACGATGCGCAATCAAGTGTTGCCGAAGACGCTGAGAGTGGTGATGAGGGCTCGTTTGTAGAGCAGCTCCAAAAGCGACGCCGCTTAGCAGCGGTGGAGCCAAGGTACGAGCTGCTGGGGAGCATCCCTCCTACTTCTAACGTGGCTGAGCGTTTTTTTAGCGTCGCCAGAACGACTTACGGCCAAGAGCGACACAGCCTGCAGCCGATCACGCCGGAGATGCTGCTCTTCCTTCGCCAAAATGAGCAGTATTGGTCGGCCCAGACGGTAGATGAAGCAACGAGGTAAATGGTAATATCATGTTCCTTTATGCTCTTATGTATTTGATGGTCGTTGGGGATGACATTATTTATTAGTCGAGAGAAGAGAAGCAATTACATTATTTATGCTGTGTAGGTGTTCATGATAAATATCAATACCATAATCGGGAGCCCTGCTCTCAAGGCAGAGCTTGAGCTGCCACCGTTCCAACGCAGTACATGTAACGAGCATACATGTAATCTCAGATCGCGGGATAGATCACGGAGACATGAAGACTACGATTGTACACCGTTGCCAATTGGAATCGCTCCAATTTCTGTCTACCGGTAGATCGTTTTCAAGATCAAAACAACAACTCTGTTAAATTCATAACGTGTACACCATGATCAAAACAAAAACCGACATAAGAAGTCGTTAAGCATAAATAAGTGACATCACTGTTCCTAACTGAAAAACTAAACAAAAACACAAACAAAACAAGGACTGCTAAATACAACGACGGCTGCACCGTGGAAACGCTGGTGACTTCGGTCATAACACGCGCACGTGTACAAACCACGAGCTTAGTACACTAGAAGAGTAATTTTGCACTGAGCTAAGTGCCATCAATACTTTTTGAGTACAGCAGAGTGCCATCATTTGGCGAAGGTCATCATCGTTTGTCTAGATTATCGAAATAGTGCCATCATTTGGCAAAAGTCCTAAATTCAACGTACGGCAAGATGTTCAACTTGATGGGACAAATTGTCCAATCGCTACGAAAACATGTACAGTAGGGGTACGGTAGACACAACAACGCCAAAGCCCGGTCATTCTCTGCGGAGCAAGCCTAACTTCGCCAGTCCAAACCCAATCGTTAACTGCTACATGTTCAAGACCGCAGCCTTCGTGTCGGCTCTACTGGCGAGTGTCAGCAGTGTTTTAAAGCGCGATTCCTTTACATCAGCCTAGGTACCGGTAATGCAATACATATGCATTGCACTGGGATTCCCAATTTGGGAAAGACTGACAACTGGAAAAGGCACTAGCACGTGAGCTCTGATTGCCCTTCCTCCTGGAATTGCGCAGTACAACATACTGTAGTGCGAAGCTGCGTGAATTATTTAATAAGTCAACAGAGGACAGGCAAAGTATAGCTTTATCCTGGTTAAGCTTCGTTTACGGAGTACGTACAGCTTTGGGTATCTCCGTGATACATACCATCTTCCGCAATACAAAAAGCAAGTGTATCGATTGATAAATAGAGAAAACCCCATGATTTCTAGCATAGTTCTCTGGATTTTATATCCAGAGTCCTACCCGGGATTGGAATCATTAATCTTTTTATAACCTGCAAAGCGGTACGACTACATCCACGATATACCATACAAGTCTACCTGTAGCTTTGAATATCCTGTTTGATGTTTAAGCTATGCGGTTATGTTGACCCATCCAGTTGAAATTAGGATAAAATACCTGTTGCATTTTGTAACTTGCATTGAGTTATACCGTAAAACTCGACTTGTATCCGACAGCTAAATGCCCTTACCACTAAACCCTCCTAAATATGATATGCCTATCATTTGATGGTGAAGCAGATGTTGGTCACTTTTAGCAGTAAAATTCTCCGAATTAGCCAAAACAGACATGCGCATGTGCGCACACACACGCGTAGAACTAACTGTCTATTCAGCTCTAGCCAAGTTAATGTCAACTACGTCGTCCCTATCAGAAACTTCTCCGACAGCAATATCAAACAGGTCCATTGCCTCTAGCTTGTTTGCTAACTCCGTGAAAGCCTGCTCGTCATCTTCGCTAAGAGGACTTGGCTCGAGAATACAGTTGAATCCATTTGCCACAGTAGCGGCTGATAACTCACTCCACGAGTCAGCTACCCACCGCACAACGTCACCTCATTTTGGAGGCTTGATGCCTTCGCGTTGGATTTTCTGCCTCGCTACCTGCTCTTGTAGGAGTTGCAGCCACCGTAGACGAAGTCGTTGCTTTAAGGGCGCGTTCCAGGCCACATCTGCCGGCTGACAGACACTTGTGTGGCCGCCAGGCACCTCGAGAAGATGGACACGGAGCTGAGCATCATGGGCTTTGACCTCCGGGGTCCAGTGAGCTGAAAATTCGTCCCAGAGAAGTAGGACCGGGCGCGTAGGCTCCGGACGATGCTTGAAGTGGTAATCTAGCCACGTTATAGAGAGGTCCGACGTCCACCACCCCGTGCTGTTCCCATAGATCTGAGCGCCATGCAGTTCTTGAAGCACGGTAATACCTGTGGAAGCTTATGCACTCGAGCGACAATGGATTATATCTAATACACTCGAACGACAGCGATGTGTATTCCTGCATAACGACGACGACGTGTTTGCAATCCTGCTCCCGCAGCAACGTTCGTACCAATATCACCTCTTAAACGCAGAGCGATTCTACTTCGACCGTACTTCGTTTAGCCAGCCGGTTGAGAGGGCATTGCGATTGTTACGTGTAAGAGCGGAAAGAATGAGTTGTTCGCACGTTACAAGGATGATTTAGCATTTCTCCTTGGTAAAAATCAACACATTCAGGCGGCGGCGGTGCTTACGGTGTTTTACTCTTCACCGATTGATATATCGTGATTTTACTGTTGGATCAGCATGAGTGTATGATTATCTTACGTTTAGTGCTGAGAAATTGAAAAATAAATGTCTTACGAAGGCATTGTAGAACTGTACGAGTGCAATGTTGCTTGAGTCAAGGTATCAAGGCTTGACCCCTCACTGTTACATGTAATACCGGCGCAAAAATCCAGAGCTGTTCCGTGCTAGCGCGGCTTTGTATTAAGAGACACATTTTTACCTGTGGTGATTGGCTCCTGATATGAAAGGGTATTATGTTCCAGAGCTTGACTAGCAGGTTGACCGCTCTCATATTTTTCATACTCACAAACTATGACGTCGGATACGAAAGTTGAAGATGACAAACTATGCCGTCGGTACGACGGTTGAAGATTACTAACTTGTTTTTGGTGCCGATACTTGGAGCCCAACGCCATCATACATCATACATCGCGAAGTACAGATAAGAATCAAAGTATACACCCGTTGACTGCAGCACACCGCGATTCTGGTGTGGAACTGCGTATACAGCTATCACTTCGCTGGTTCGTGCACACCCATTGCGACACCCACGAACAGAAAGGACATCAGCGTCGACGGAGCCCTCGCGCGCCTGCCGCGAGCTTCAGGTCTTGGTCTCCAGCAGCTAATGCATGCCTATTAGGCGCTGCAAATGCTCCCGCAGTTTTCGGTCGAGCCATCTTTGTCGCTATAGTGCCGCTAGCTTACGTGTCCACTGCTTGCGCCGACTCTCGCGACGAGCGCGTAACTCCTCCTCGTCTGACATTGCAGCCGCAGCTGGCGCCGTTGCCATCACCATACTCTTTTGTAGCCCCGGTTTATTAACGTCGTGGTTGCGTAGGTTCCCCAGAGTGGGGGGGGCTCCCACGGCGAACGATAAACCGGAAATGATGGTTGCAGATGTAGGAGTTCATGAGGTTTGAAACTTACATCCTGGCGGGGCGCAAACTCTAACCAGCAAGCTCAGCAGACCCAGCAGCAGCGTTCTAAGGGAAACATTTTCGTCGCAGTGGAAGTAAACAAGGCCGATCTAATAGAGAATAGTCTCATCGAAGTGCAGCTACCCCACAGGGCATCAAAAATGACAAGGAGCGCAGTCACACCATCAAAGGGACGTATTAGTAATCCACCAAGAACAGGAGGCGCTCGACCAGGTCGATCCTATTTTAATTGCGCTGATCTCATTCATTCTGTCTCCGGTGTCTCCAAGTGAAATATTATTCGGAAGCTAAAGTGCTGTTAAATTCCAAGACAGGCAGAAATGCTCGACCGAACCGTTCTGTGTGTAATATATCAACTACGAGGACGCACAAGTACCCAAGGATCAAGATTGTCAGCACTTTTAGTGCTGACGCGACACGAATCAGGGCCACTCGCAGTGCTGACGCGTTGGACTCGGACACGTAGACCAGAGCACAGATCGCCTCAAGGTCAAGTATTTGCACCCAACGTCATCCCTGCATGTTTGTATATGCGCCGCCATGGTCTCCATGGGCGGCCCCTGAAAGGTTAGCTTTGGTAGTCTGCACTTGATCGCTAATCTTAATCTCAGTCACTTTGCATCTTACTGTACACAGCACAAGTGGTACAGTACAACTGGTAGCACTTTTGTGGTGGAGGAGGATCGACACGTCTGGATCTTCGCTGGTGCCGACCCTTTCATTCACCACCTTCTGGAACCTCTCTCGCTGTCTCCGTCCGACCCAACAACTCAGCCAACTTCGTTCCTACTTGCTGTCTCGCTCCCTGATGGAAGGCACAGGAGCTGCCGGACCCATGCCTGGTAGCACTGCAGCCCCAACCATTTCGTCCAAGCGATCGACCGCATCGCTCTCGGCCTGAGCCAACAAAACGCTCAGATGTATCGAGATTTCCAGTCGCAGCTGCATGCTTACCAGCAGCACGTCGGGGCACCTCAACCTGCCCGTGAGTTTCGACTTGAAGGAGTCACGATGCCCAACTTCAGTGGGAAACCGTCTGAATCCGTCGATGAGTTCATCTTTTGCGCCAAGCTGTTCATGGAAGGCAAGTGTATTGACTACACCGCCGCCAGCAACCATTCGCGTGTGGTGGCGATCTTAGCGGCAAACCTGCGAGAAGGTGTGGCATCATGGTATAGGTAATCGACCATGTCCGCTTCGCCGACATCGAGTCGCTCGCGAATGCCCTACGTTGTGAGTTCGTGCCACCGGATCAGCATTTTTGCCTGAGAGCGGAGCTGAAGTCTCGTCATAAGTGCGCGATTTCCGCCGACTCATGGCACAAAGTCACCAAATGAGTCCGATGGACCAGGTGGATCGCTTCTGTGACGGCCTGAAGTCCGAGTCACGTAAAGAAATGGTGTACTTGCGATGCAGTACGCTAGCAGAAGCAATAGCCGCAACCCAGGCTTTCGAACGGACATACTTCCAATCTTCGACAGACCGCGGTCGCTCAGGATACGCCAGCCAACGAGGACCTGCTCACCGTGCTGCAAACGATGGTGCAACACCCATGGACATCCCCGCGGTCGACACACGCTCAATCAGCAAGGAGCAGTTTCGCCGCCAGAATCTGTGCTTCTACTGCAAACGCGATGACCATCGCATCAGCAACTCAGAATTCTGGACATCAGGGAAACGAGCAAGCTCGGCGGACGCGGACTTAAGTGGAGTGTCCATCGAGCGCACTATCAGTTCTCAACCTCCAACTGTCCAAATGGACACAACTATCCTCGAGTTGTCGACGTCCGAGATGACGGGCACACCAAGAAATGCATTGTCGGTGAGCCTTTGCTGCAGAAAGTGAGAGTTCTTGGTCGTGAGTGCTCCATGCTCATTGATTCCGGAGCATCTCATTGTGTTTTGTCCACTGGACGTGGCTTTGATACGTCACGTATACACACCATGGAGCTGGTGGCGCTTGAATTTTATGGACAAGAACAGCAACGCACTGTTCCTGTTGCCGATCTCGAAGTGGCCTGCGAGTGATCCGTAGTTCAAGTTCCATTCGTGTTCGGGCCACTCAAACATGACTACGACGGCATCCTGGGGCGTACATGGCTCGAAGCCAGCAACCCCAGCATCAACTGGTCAGGTCCACCTCCGTCTCTGTCTCCGCCTCCAAACGATGACGATGACTGGTCGGACGGCTCGGACGAGCACCAACCTGTGCCTGTGCCTGACCACAGCAAGAAACTACTTTCACCGGTTGAAGTTTCGCTTCAATCATTCCGCAAGCGTCTCGAAAACCATGAGTATCGGGAGATTTTCCAACTGGTACTGGAGTCTGGTGTGCTGCCCAAGCCGACACCTCGAGAAGTCGTTATCCTGCTCAATGACTTTGATGATGTGTTTCCGTCGTCACTTTCTAACGAGCTTCCTGCTCAACGAGAAGTCCAGCATGACATCCAGTTCAAGGCCAATGCGGTTCCGTGTTCCCGATCTCCCTTTCGCCACGCTCATGTTGAGGAACAAGCACTAGCTGTGTTTGTAAAAGAACTTCTCGAAAAAAACAACATCAAAGAGACCAACTCGGTGTAGGTGTCAAACATTTTCGCGATCCCGAAGAAAGATATCACCTCAAGATCGGTAATGACACGAGCGCAGTGGTTGCGCACAGGTGATGCTGATGTACCCATCCGCTGGGTAATTGACTACTGTCATTTGAACTCCCAGAGTGTGACCCCGAAGATCCCGCTGCCTCGAGTTGACGAAACCTTCGACAAGCTTAGTGGTGCTTCCTACTTCTCGACACTGGACTTAATGTCGGGCTACCATCAGATGCTCTTGGAGCCGCGTGTACGTGAACTAACTGCGTTCTAAGCGAATGGTGAACTCTATCAGTGGGTGGTGGCCCCTGTGGGACTTGCAGGTATGCCAGATTCATGGTCGAGACTCATGCATCATCTGCTCGGACGCCCGAAGTTTCAAGTATTTTGCGTCATCTACCTGGACGACATTTGCGTTTTCTCGGCAACGCTCGCCGATCACGTGGTTAACCTTCGCGAAGTCTTGACGGTACTGCGTGATGCCAAGCTGTATGTACGAAAAGTGAAGTGCAAGTGGGCGCGGCGATCCAACATTTTTCTCGGCCACTAGATTTCCTCTTCGACCATTACGCTGAATCCTGCTAAGACACAAGCTATCCGCAACATGCAACAACCGTTCAATCGCAAGGAGTTGCAGCGCTTTTTTTGTCTTTGTGGATATTATCGACGATTCATCCCGCAGAATTCGGCGCTCGTGTTCCCGCTAACTAAGCTGGTGAAAATTTCGACTGAGTGGCGCTGGGGTACGGACGAGATCCAGGTATTCGGCAATGTTCGTGAGCTTCTGCAGCGCTAGCCTGTTCTCCGCCTCCCAGACTTCTCATTTCCGTTTTTCGTGACCTCGGATACGTCGGATGTGGCCGTCGGTGGCGTCTTGAGCAAAGTGATCAAGGGTTCGGAGCATTCGCTAGCGTTTTTGAGCCGCAAGCTGAGTGACACTGAGACACGCTGGCCAGCTTATGAAAAAAGAAATATTCGCCATCAAGTTCTACTTGAAATACTGGCGCGTCTACCTTGGTCAAGTTTTCACTGTCTACACTGACAGTTCGGCCTGCAAATCGTTTTCAGCAAGCCTACACCATCTCCAAAACTTCTGCGATGGTTAGATTTTTTCAACTAGTTCACGTTCAAGGTGTTTCACAAGCCGGGTCACACGAATGTGGTGGCAGATGCACTATCTCGTATTAACCCTTTCGTGAACGCGTGTATTTGTCTTACTTAAACAATACTATACAAACCCAAGATGTTAGACTACCCAAGATGTTAGACTATGGAAGGGGGCATTTTGCGCCCTTTCATTTGGCCACGGTACTACTACAAATCTTCCGCAAATCATTGAACAATATTTGCGAGCCGATGGGACACTGCCCGTATGGGCGGGAATTCATGAAAGGGCGCATTTTGCGCCCTTTTGTAGGTGGATACAGTGGTACTCCAAGATAGACCCACGAAAGGGGGCAAAATGAGCCCTTTGACCACGAAAGGGTTAAGTGCTGTCGCTATTGCAGAACCTGATCCTGCACTTGCTAAGCGGATTAAAGCGCAATATTAGGTTGATGAGTTCTGCACGGCGCTACTGGAGCAGATTCGTGCGAGGGAGAGGACAACGACGTCCCAGTTCGTGCTGCAAGATGGTCTAATGATTCTACGAGAAGAGAGTCGTGTCGTGTTGCCCAGAGATGATCGACTACTGCTGGATGTGATGGTGCACTATCACGATAACGCTGTCGTGGCGCACCCTGGCTCGGTGAGAACGTTTCTCGCTCTACGCCAGCATTTCTTCTGGAAGAATGAGAGACACGGTCGACGAATACATTCACACCAGCGAAACTTGTGCTCGCAACAAGTCCGGTGATCGTCGGCGTGGATTGCGGCAACCACTGCCAATTCTGACCACACCATGGACGGACATTTAGATGGACTTTGTAACAGGCCTTCCTGTGTCCAATGGATTTGATGCCGTTTACGTCGTTGTCTGTCGCGCGAGTAAGCGGGCAAGATATCTGCCAACGAGAAAGGATGCAGCAGCTTTGAATGCGGCCAAATTTTTCTTCATCAACATTATTGTGACCCACGGGGCTCCACGGTCAATAGTTTCCGACAGGGACCCCAAGTTTGTCAGTGCTCTGGAAAGCAATCGCGGAAGTCATGCAAACCAAGTTACGCATGACGGCGTCCCATCGTGCGCAGGCGGACGGCCAAAGTGAACGTCAAATGAGCACTCTCGAAGATGCTTTGCTATGTTCTGTATCTCACTATGGTGGTGACTGGACAACTTGGCCCCCGTGCATTGAATTTGCACACGCGACAGGCATCAACACCTAGACGAGCCGTAACCCCATGGAAGTCGACACAGGTCGTCAACCCATTCCTGCACATTGGAGCAATCGTCATTTGTCAGCACGCGGACGGCAGCAATCAACGCTGCTAGACGATCCTGAGCGAGGTTCGACCGTCAACCGTCAACAAGCTATTGCCGAAGTGGCTGGGGCTATTTCCTATCGAAAAGGTACTAGGTCCGAACAGCTATCATTTGGTACTTCCTGACGTGCTTTTCTCGCACCTATCCTTCAACATGGATTAGCTCAAGCTGTCTACTGGATGTCCACCCCAGTTCATCGGACGTCCTATTCGCCGCGCAGCACCGGTGCTGTTCGACGAGTAAGGCAACCGTATCTACGTAATTGCTGCTTTGCTGCGCAGGTGCTATCGCTGAGGTCGTCTCCAGTATCTCGTTCAGTGGGCGGATCTTCCGGACAGCGAAAACTCTTGGGGATTCGTCATGGACATCAATCACGTGTCCCACTGGCGCGAGCAGCTACCGGCTTTCCGACGTCGGGCTTCGAACTAAGCCGTGGGGATGTACTGTATCAACTACGTCGACCCAAAAGTGCCCAAGGATCAAGTTTTGTCAGCACTCTTAGTGCTGGCGCGACATGAATCAGGGCCGCTCGCAGTGCTGACGCGTTGGACTCGGACACGTGGACTAGTCGGAGCACAGATCGCCTCAGGGTCAAGTATTTGCACCCAACGTCATCCCTGCATGTTTGTATATGCGCCGCCTTGGTCTCCATGGGCGGCCCCTGAAAGATTAGCTTTGGTAGTCTGCACTCGATCGCTAACCTCAATCTCAGTCATACTCTGCTCAGCACAAGCGGTACATTACACCGTGAATGCAGCAGGACTGGGTGCATCTTGTCCGCGCGACTCGAAACACATCTTGCCTTATCGCGTTATGAATGTAGTAGATCTCTAGACTGGTTGCTGAGTTGCGAAGGGGAAAACCATCCTACAGCATAAGCACCATGGTTTACAGACCATAAACATACTTATCAGGTCCAAAAGCGATGTATCAACAGATTCCATGGTACGCAAGCTGAGCCTCGAGGATCAGGCAGATACCCAACTTCCTAGCGTGCTCGAAGATACGAATAGGCTACAGTGTGTTCAGCTCGTCTCAGTGGTCCTTCTCACAGTTACTCCGCGCATTGCAAGTCTAACCTAGTACGCGCTGGCTGGAGTGCTCTATTGCTGCTTCGACTCTTCTCCCAACTGGGTCATGCCTCGATCTATGTCCTCAAAACGCTCAAGTTCTGGGTCTACCCACACATCGACGTCTCTCAATAATACTCGACGGAATACTAGAACCAACCTACGCCACCATCAATAGCGATGTGCTGAGGTTCCATAGGCTTCTAGTACTGAATGATGTGCAATTTATTAGCAGCAGGTAACCAGTTCGGCACTTAGTCTTGTATTCATTTGCCCTAGTTTCTAGTAATCTTCTTGGTGTATTTTGAACACACGGTTCAATACTCGGTCACCGTGATGTCTCAGAGCCCAGCCAATTTCAAGTTAGTTACTCAAGAAACGTACTAGTGGACAACCTAATCAAACAGGGCAGTGGCGCTGAGGTGCGCCTAATTAAGCCGAGTCTCGTTAAAAACTTCATGGTAAAGACGTGTGGTTGGGTCGACGACATTTGCAGACGAACCAAGTCATACACGGTGTTGGCTCGGTTACCCTTACCATTGCAGAATTGGTGCTGAGATTCGAGACGCCTGGTGGCCCGCTAGTATTGCAAAATGTTGTTTGTGGGACCTGTCCTGTTCTGCTTTCAGCGGGTGTTGGTGATTTTTTACTCTCTGACGCAGTTATGGAGCGCTTGGGCTACGATCCCTATAAACTAATTGCGTCGGCGCAATTGGTTCAGTCGGAATACGATCTGGGTGATATTGAGGCTCCAGACCTCGAAGCAGGTGCGCGTACGGCGTGAGCGCTGGTGGAATGGCCCCAGAAGAAGCGACTCTTAGTGCAGCTGAGTATGTTTCGTGTTTTCCAGTACCGCAAGTGGATGACCCGGCGGCTGCGATTGACAAGGTCATGAGTGCTCTCCGCGATGGCGGTGATATTGAAGATGCAGAAACAAAGGGGGTGTCAATTGAATTTCTCGATGAGCTGAAAACTATTTTGGAATGTATTTCGCCTGGCAAGACCTACCGGTTGATATGCCTCCGATGCGAATCAAGTTGATGCCCGAGGCTACACCGGTCAGGTGCCGACCGCGTCGCTATTCTTCCGCTTACCGTCGCCGTGTGAAGATTTTGCTAGCCACAGGATTGTGCTACCGTAATACATCTAGCCAGTTGTAGCGTTGTTGGATACACGCAATTGGCATTGGCTGCGTATTTTATGTATTGCATCAAACAAATACTTCCTCCTATCAACTAAAAAAAATATAGTAGCCCCAACGGGTTAATATACTGAGCTATGGTCAGCCAATAAAACTTGCTGGTCTTGTCGTACTAACCAGCGTTACCCCCCGTGCTCTTCAACCTAGTGAGTACAGCCTCAACGCATTCTCAACGTTCGGTGAATGTTCCCCCACCATTCGGCGGAGCCGTATTGATCATTGTCATCAGCCCAATCGCGATAGAGCTCGTCCAACTCCCGCACACCGTGTCGTCAATCACACCGACCTGCACCATGCCCGACGTTCGCGTTTGAGAGTGGATGATTTCTGAAAGCCTACTCGATGATGCCGTCGATACTGGCAGCACTTGGACATCACAACTTTGGGTAGGGCTTGACATGTTCGGACCTGGATCCAATACGGGCAGCGTCACCGCTACAACATCGAGCGCCGCCTTCTTCGAGCCGTGCTTTGAGTAAACGAATACCTGCTTGATTAAGCGTTCGCTTGCGAGTCGATTGCGCTGACCTGAGTGCATGAATATAAACACACCCCAAGAACGCTCTACAGCAGCCGACGGAGCAGGAACTGCGAAGAACCTTTGCGCAGTTGTTGTCAGTAAAGGATAATCTTTCACCCCGATCCATGACCACCAAGCCATCAGCGAGTCCGCGAAGTAGTTGCACTATGTAGCTCCGTCCTACTTGATTTTTGTCTCCATGAATTTTCCTAGCTCTTTGCGAAGTTGCTGGACTTGTGTCGACATGTATTGAAGGCGCGCGGCAAGTCTTTCAATCTCTGCAACATATTTATTCTGCTCATCGGTTGTAAAAAGTGCCCCGTCCGTCGTGTAATTAAGACGGTAGGCTATTCGCATCGGGCCTGCCACGATGAATTCCCAACGGTTTTAATCTTCTTCCGGAACATTGCCTGGATGGCCTTCTCGATCCCAGATATGTCATCATTGTTGACACCGTGCTGCAGCAGCTCCACAAACCCACCGAAAGACAGAGTGAGTCCTTCTCAAAATGGGCTATGCATTTGTGAATAGGGTCAAACAGTTTGAGCGTAATCTCTTCCATCACCCATAGCGTTTCTGAAAGCACAATCTTCATAAAAAGTCGCTGCACGACTGGTAAGCAACTTTCAGGGTAGCAAAATGGTACTGTGCTCTGCTTCGTTGACAAGAAGAGCACTACGATTTTCGGGTTGTTGGTGTGGATGTGTAAAAAATATCTTCCGTTCTGTTTCTGCGAGAACCCGGAGACGCGCCGCTACACGAATATCGACCCCATCTGTGACAATACGCTTGTGAAGTACGTCGAGGGTGTGTCCTGTGAGGTCCTAAGGGCGATCTCTGACTTTTTACCCGACAAATTATGTATCATATTTGACGGGTGGTCATTTAAAAGTGAGCACTTTGTGGCAGTGTTTGCTGTATTCGGTCATGACGGGAAGACGGGACATGCGCTCTGGGCGATGGCGTCGCTGCCGGTCCAAGAGGACGCGGCGACCACCCTCGCCACACAGCTGATGTCCACATCGCTTTTCTAAAGACCGTCCTCAAGGACGTGAAACTATTCGAAGACAGTTTGTCGGAGACAACTGTGCTGTGAACTGCGGCATCTCTGATGGCGGTACCGCTGGTGGGATGTGCGATTCATACGCTGAACTTGGCGCTTCCTAAGTACCTGAACGACTACGAGGACATCCTGAGCAAGATCTAAACTCTGATGAAGGCGGCGAGAAAGCTCAACAATGCGGCTAAACTCAGATATGTATTTTGAATTAAATGGTTCGCCCTTTAATTTTTGAAGTGACTAATTTTGTGATTTGTGATTTGTGTACTGTTTGTTCAGGCGTCGAACTTGGCTGAGACCTGTCCCGCGCCAAACGACAAGATGGTCGTCTACCTACGAGATGGTCAAGAGGTTCTTCAAGCTGAAGGAGTTTATCGACCCGTCGAATGAAGAGTTCGCCGCCCTGATGCAAACGCCCCTGGAACAAATGCAGCACGAGTCGGCAATGGAAGGTTTGCGGGAATGCGAGTCTGTTTCAAAAAAGCTGCAAGAAGAGGAAGGTCTGACTCTTTGGGACGCTCGCATTCTTTTTGACTCGCTAATGGAGTTTCACCCCGAGATGGGTTAGCTCCTCAAGCGCCTATTGTGAAGAGCCCCAAGCTCAAGAAAGCGTGCGTGGAAGTTCTCGTAGGTAAGCGACTATCCGGTTCGAGTAAGCTGGCCCTGTGAATGCTGAAGGAGAGTCCGTCTGACGAGCTCGAGGGTCGGAACGACGCCAGCGGCAATTCAAAAAAAGATTGGCTTTCCAGACCGAGCCTTCAAGCGCCAAAAGACGACGGCCACCCACGATTCGAGGTACGAATTTTACATTTCATCTGCGTTTGTTTGTTTTGTAACATAGCCTTTTTTGTCTACAGATATCCGCTGGTCGAGTATATCCCTCCGACGTCGTGCATTGTGGAACGATAGTTTAACCAGACGAAGGTTGTGCTGTCTCCGCTGCGTCAGTCCATGTCGGCTGTGCAACTCAACGCATACATTTTTTCAAAATGAATCGTTGATTCTGGTCGATCCGAACGGGTGTGACAGTGTCCAAGCAGTACTAGAGACCCCATTATGTACTTCCTCCACGAAACGGATGCCATAATGTATTTGCCATCATCGTTCTGCTTGATGACATTATTTATTTCGCTGTGTTGTCTCCCTACATACATAACATGTTTTAGGAAGCACTGGAGCAGACCCACACTGGCTTGGGTGACGACAGCGTGAATGTGTATGTATACTATGATGTCAATATAACACGAATACGAATAATACATTGCGAATGCACAACAAACATTCTTCTGGCTCAACACTTCCTGTGGTCTTTGTTGAGTTGGCATTGAACTCATTGTACAACCCAACGCGCCAGCACGCGTCTGATATACATCACAAGTGGAAGCCAAGTCATTTATGACATAATCTGCTGCGACATAACATTACCCAATGAACAACTTGGACCATTGGGTCCTAATTTTTTAAGTTAACAACTTGTATAGTAATAGATGTATTAAACAACTTGTATTGGTGTGGTATGTAAATAGAGTCATGTTCTAATGTAGCGCGGTACAGCATGCCCAAGCGGCTGACAAAAGCTCCCTAGTATCAACTGTTTATTGACCAAGGTGCTATCCTGCTGATGTGATAAGAAATCTCGATACCCCCCATGTGGTACATGCTATCAAATACGGCACTTCAAATGTAAGAATGGGACCGAGATCTCTCGATTTCACCGTGAACGCGTTATCAAGAACAACGATACCAGCAGCAGTGCTGGAAAACGATAGCTGCGCAGGTATGGTGCGCCGAAGCCGCAGGTGATAACACGGTAGGACGTAGAGGAGTAGGACGTGGCAGCGAAGTGAAGGCCAAGGAAGGAGAGCAGGAGTCCGTGAACGAAGGAGATAAATCTGGTGCTGAAGGCGTCAAGGAGTAGGCAGGCCTGAGGTTGGCCGCGCTTCGTACATACGTTTATTTGATTCGTGTGTTGATAGCAAACGATAATCAATGGATGCTGTTGATGTTACTCTCTTACATCAGTAACTTCAGTTGATTACGTTCCTCTCGTTTTCAGGGACGAGGAGATGCCCTGTTTCATGATAAAAAGGCCAACTAAGCCGACCGGTGCCGAGAACGCCCGATGTACTGGTGCGGCTTCTGTGCTACTGGGCGCAGAAGATAAGAAGCGCTTCAGAATGCAACCTGTAAGGAATTCTACACGAGTGAATGGGCATTTCGCTCAATTGAAGATCCCGCCGTACGTGATTGCTTGCGCGAAACCGCCCAGTGAGGTTCATCCCGACTTGGCAGCAGCTCTCTGACAACCTCCTGGAGGAGACGTTTGGGTGTGATCTTGTCCGGATGGATGCGGCGAAGAACAAATAAGCGGTTATGTAGTACGCGGTGGCGATGTAGTCCGCCGCGGCGGAGAGGAAGCAGGAGCACAAGGTGGCGGCAGTGCTGTACGCGGCGGCGGATGTGAACCTGGAGGACGAGGTGGCGACGGCAAAGCTGATGGGTTAGGCGGCGGCGGAGTCGGTGTAGTACGTACGAAGCTTGGGCACGAGGCGTCGGCGGAGGGGTATGTGGGGTGGCGCGACGATGGAAGGGCCAGGAGAGAGGGGCAATTTTGGGTGGGACTGGCTCGACCAGCTCCAGAAAAGATCAGGCGAACGATGGGTCTCTGGAGGCTCATGTTTGGTATAAACTTGGTCTGATTTTTTGCAAATAATTTCCTAATGATTCGCTACTTTGAAACCGTCTATTGGATGCATCCTCCCCATAACTGATTGATGAGTAGACGCTAGACTTGATTTGAACATTCACTTTCGAAGGGTATATCCGTCAAGTTCCCGCCAAATTCTTCGCCCGGCAAGCGCGGCCCGCGCTGAGCCGGATAGCTGCCGAGAGGCAGCTCACCCGCCACCTTCTGGGTCGCTTAGGACATGGTACATGTGTGTTTGAGTACTATACTGTGTCGAGCAATTCAGCAGCTTACAAGTGTCTTTGATTACTGTCTCCGTAGAAAAAGTATGGTGGGATGGGCGTTTGGTCTCCGCACCATGGGTACACTTGATCGTTGTCGAAGCAACACGGCATTTGAAGTATAAGATCGCTCGGTGCCGGTACTGCAAACAGCTTATCAAGAAGGTTCAGTCATCACGCCACCTCAAGAACCACATCCTGTAATGCATGCTGATGCCTCCCGAGATTCGAGAAGTATAATGGCCTCGACCTGATGGTGAAACGATTAAAAACTGGTCAGACTGGTACGCCACGAGATTTCCACTTTACGCCCAACATGCATGAGAATACAGCATTAAGCAACTAGCGACGTTGTATATTCCAGCGTGTTGACGGTACAGTGAAAGTGGTGTGCTGTCCGCGAAGCAAACAAGGGTGTTGTGTCTATCCTGGAGGTGGAATTTGATCGACTGCGAGGAATATTGTTTTGTTTGGGAGCGATTGTGCAACTTCGATGCGCTCCAGTACACTCCACGCCGGATGTACATTCGAGGCTAGTTCGACGAAACATTGAAAAGCCAAGCGGAACGCCACTGGAGGTGAGTCATGGATGACGATTGTCGCTTCTGACGTTTCAGATCGCGGGTAGTGCTGAACCACTGGTTATTTTCCATATGATCTATCTCGCGCTGCAACAGTTTCACATCGTCATCAGTAACGAATCCCCGTAGCGTAATGTAACCGGTGTACAAAATGTAGCTACTTTGCGACCGCATCCCGTACGTCGTCCCTGGGCGCGGCGGTGGCTGTATGTTGAACAGGTTGAGTGTCATCATGTCTAGTTCCATTAGAATTGCTCGCCCACGGCACAATGACACTATTTGGCGCGACCCACCACTGCGCAGTCCACCTGATGACGTCGCGAGTGGTGCTGCCGCCGCAGCAACAGATGGCGAATCAGAGCTGGGATTGCGTGCATCCTTGGTCGAAGCAGCCTCCACGAGGGTGAGCACCGGGCTGGTATCTATCGCTTCTGTAGAGCTCTCCGCCATGCATGTAGCTGATGGGGAGGTCGCTCTGGAGCTAACAAAGCTTGACCTCGTGGGAGCGGCCTTAGTGCTCGTATTTTTCAGCTGAGACGACGCAGTTTTCGAGCGAGGGGTGGGTGGGGGTGGGTGGGGGCAGTGTGAGGTCCAGTGGACGTCACCAAGCGCGAGGTCGCTGCCTGCCTTTTAGCAGCACGGGCGCGGGGGCTGGGCTAACGTGATGGAGATATGTGCATCTTGCTGCTGTTACGGGGGCTCATGGTGGCGAGGGGGTGGCATGACGGAACAAGGTGAGATCTATCAGTGATCGTCAACTGGTGTCAAACCTGGTATTTCTTGTTTTTGCAACACTTTGGGACGATTTATGCTCGCGCGATACGCGGTTGTGACTACACATATGTATGCCCGCTTTGCCGTTAGCGAGAGCCGCGTGGTTAATAGCACCTACCGCTTCCACGTGATGCGCACCCCACAGCCAATGACAGGCACGGTAATCAGAAGCTTGCTTACGTACAGGTCTCAAGTGGAGGCGCTGAGCGCCGTTGGTTTGCAAACCACTATCACACTATCATGTTAAACCGCCGCTCGCCGTAGGCCTGCAGGCCACTCGCAAGACGATTTTTCTACTTTTATCGGGTGCTCTCCGAAGGACGCTGTGCCCCCCTCCCGTTTAATAGGTATTTGTTTGCATATGTAAAGTATTAGAATTTGTCCCGAAAGCCGCAAGAGTAAGTGTGTACTTGTGGAAAAGAGTGTCTGAGGGGACTCTAACAAAACTCAAGCCCGATATAGACTACTTGGGTGTACCTCGGTGTGAGGGCTATTTTATTTCATTACACGTCGGCTGGTCGAACTAGGCAGCTATTCCCAGCGTGTATTTCATATTTTCGAGTAGAAGGTGATCTAATCAGAGGTTTCGGCAGAACAGCGCCTGAGATTGTGGTTCTCAGAGCGGTTGGGTGGATTTCGTGTGGCGCTGAGCCTGGGATAGTGGTTCTCAGCGGCCGTTTCGCCTACATCTAGACGTGGTGAGCGGAAGTCCCAGGGTGCATAGAAGAGAGCCCTGGACCAAAACAGGCTCAACCCGAGCCGATTCTTGGAGTCACCCTAGGACTGAGGGGGGGGAGATCTGTGTACGTGGCCTCAGCTGGAGCCGCTTGGTAGAAGGGAGGATGCAAGGAGACCAGTCCTGTGGTCTTGGAAGCTGTGTGTGAAGTTTATTGTGGAGTATCGTGTCTACATTGGAAAACCCCGGAGCAGATTGGGTCGACACGTGCAGATGAAGACCTGTTGAGCGGGGAGCCGGATTCGTTTAGAGACATCTGAAGACAGCTCGACTGGAATCAATATTGGTGTGACAGGTTGACGTCTGGGCCCAAAGCGTAGCCCCAGCAAGAACCGTCAAAGGGGTTCAGAAAGTCGTTGATCAAGTCTTCGTCTTCGATGAAATTGCGGAGTTGTCCCACTCGTCACGAAAATCAATCAGCATGTTGTGAAGGGTAATGCATGCCGTAATCCACTTCAGTGTACTCTTCATGGTCTCTTCGCCGTCGAGTTGGGTTCGCAACTCCTTCAGAGAACCCCACCGACTTTTCAGTGGTATGTTCATTCACCACACGAGCGCGCGCGACACACGTATTAAAGTCCTCAATATCCGTGCCGCGCATGTTTGACTTGTAGGAAGGGAGAATTGTGTTATGAGTCAGGTCAGCTGGATACGCCAAATCCGCCAGCAAATACTCTCCACTCGAAAAATATCGATGCTTGAACGCGTTTTGAGAGAGCATCAATTCTTCGTGCTGTCTGCGCTCGAGTCTGGCCAGCCACTTAGAAAACCAATTATTCGGCGCCAGGGATCACACGCCACTTGTCCATTTAAGCTGTACTGCTGCTTACGATAAAACAACATTCGCCATCCTTTGCTGGTTTCTGAGCGAACGGAAACGTCGTGCCGTCAATAAATCCCACACAACTGCGAAAGCCCATCGATGCATAAACCGAGACGATCGTGTGCCCTCCACAGCACTTGGCCATCTGAGGTACTGCTCAGATATATCATTGAGGGCAACAATGACGCGATCCGTGTAGTTCACCCCAAAGTCGTTGAGATCTCTTAAGAGATACCCCAGTGCCGTAGATCGAGCGCCACAGCGAGCTGCACCCAAGCCGGAGCTTGAGAGTAGTACGCGTTGCTGTGAAATATTAAATTGTCTTCTATCTTGTCAACGAGACGCTCAAAACTGTTTCTATCCGTTCTGGTCATGTCACGGAATTGTGAGTCCGGTATTGAATAACGAAATACATCAGGAAGGGAAATCATGCTCCTAATCGCGCGCACTCTATCCACCAAATATCGAGACGACTGCACAAGTTGAAAAAGATCCAAAGCATCATTTGTCTGCGAAAAGAGGAGTTCCTCCTCTTCCTGGTCACTGTTCGCCTCGTCACCATCCTCCTCTAAAGCCGCGACCGCCACGACATCGATGATCTCCCGTAGAAGGCGCTGCCGAGTCCTCAGTTTAGTCATCGTTATTAGTTTCCGGGGGGCTTTTCTTTCAAACTGTCCTGACCGCAGACTGTCCTGCAAACGTTTTCGTCAACACTTCCTCACTCGGCTAAATGCGATTTTGAAATGAGCAAAAGTCAGCCCCCTGCATTCCTGCTTATATTTTCGACACTTTTCTGCTCATGATTTTGCCTCTTTCATGCTCATGTTTTTCCAGCTCATTTCGAATGTTCGACCCCCCCCCAATAGGCAAACTCGTCCTCCACGATCGCGCGCGAGCATAGTGTAGATGTAGTCATTTCCAAACTTTCAACTCCCGAAGAAGCTGTTTGCAAGCATCAACCAACTGAAACCTTCTCCAGTCGTCACCCGACCCTTCATCTAATAGACTGTAGAATCACCCAAGATGGCCCATCCTACGCTCTCTCGTGGCTCCTCCCTGCTCGTCTTCCCGGAATATCTGTATGGAGTGACCACGTCCCCAGCCTACGTGCAGGTCTGTAACGTAAGAGCAACGGTGACGGCGGTGCTTGATACGGAAGGGGCGACACCGGACTGACCGTGAAGTTGTCAAGGGCCATAGCCCTGACAAGGAAGGGGGGGGGGGCAACAGTGACGCAGAAAGATAAGAACTCGGAACCTGGGTCCGACAAGCTGTGTGCGTTAAGAGCAGCGCGAAAACTTCTGCTACGACCAAGTCACGGGTTACTCAGACTCTGGCATCATCGTCAACACGAAGATGGGTCCAATTGGGGTGAGTAGAGTCGACATCTGCGATACAGTATAACCCGTTGCCGCAATGGCGATGTGGTGTCACGAGTTCCAATTGGACATGGAGTTAAGAGCGGCTAGACAAAATTCACGATGCCATCTTGGATCACCTGCTGAAACCTACAACGTCGGCAACAACTTGTTCTCTGATTTTAGTGGCCTAGCTTATTAAAGGTCGTCTACCCGCTTTGTCGCCGTCATACAGCTGCATCTACACTTGGATTGAACCTATCACAGGAAGCTATGTGAGGGTCATGCTGCAGCATGCCATCAATCACGTCTATTACACCGACGGTGGAAAAAGCGTACCTGAAGCCATGAAAGGCCGTTTTGGGCCATCATACTGCATGGCTAATTCAAGTCAGTCAGTTGGTTTACGGTCCTCAACTTCAAGTCGTGAAGACGCCCAATCAGCACCGGTAGCAGCGTACTCGCTGATGATCAGGACCTACATCTCTTCCATGTTAGCATGCTCACGAGAAGAAGTGGACACAAACATAAACGGCCCGTAATGATATGGAGAGCTCTCAACTTCGGCATCCCGAAGCGTTAGGACCCAGTTCATTCACTTTGAGCCTCTGAGCCTCCAACCTGTAGTGTCTCCCAGGTGTCCATCTCCGCTAAACTGAGCCTCCCAAGATTCAGCGATCCATCTCTGAGGCCCGCTCTATCTGAGAGTGTCCCCCAAAGCTGGACCACCTCGACTCTGGGGGAACTTCTGAGCCACCAGGAGCTTGGTCGTCATTCTGCCTAATATCCACGAGCTTAGACCGCCACAAGTAGACTCAGGGGTCCTTGCAATAGGAACTCTTCTTGGTCGTGGGGCCGCTTGATCCTCAGCTGAGGGGCAGGATTGAAGATCAGCACCAACTGTGACCTTGGCAGGGCGAGTAGAGCGTCTTCAGGATGTCACAGCAACAGCTGACCATTTTTTCACCAATCATGACCCATTATGTTGGGTGCCAGAGACACCTGGCAGCCGAGGGACTGGGCTCGCCGGTCAAAATCCGAGCGCGCCTCGTCACACGAGTGACGCCTCGGTATACCTAGGGCAATAAGAAATAATCGGGCTGTGGATGGGGTAGCGTGTGTTGCTTGAGACTGCTGAGCAACAACACGCCCAACAGCGCGTGTTGCCATCGTAGCACCCTCGCCACCTTTGACTCGCGACGTGGTTCCATCGCCAAGTGAGTCGATCAAGCAGTGAGAATGAGGGAAGGGTGAGAGGTTTGAACCGGGAAGTCGGAAGCTGGCTACGCGTGAGCCGAAAATCTTTTCATTCCCGAAGCAATTTTGGAGGAGTGAAAGTGGACTATGGGACATTGCAGATGATCGCTGCGATGGGGCGGTAATCAAGTGACTGCCTACCTTTGGCGCACGGTCGCACCCATATGACGCACGGTCGCTTCCACGGGGAGGTACTATCAACCGCGCGGCTCTCGCTAACGGCAGAGCGGGTACGTGTACTATCCAAACGACATTTTTTTCTTGTTTGCCAAAAGTTCTAGCTATACTTTTCTTTGACAGCAAGAAGCGAGGAATGCGTTTTGTCCGCTCATACTGCTTCCTGCCGAACTGCGATCCGATCAACTTACTGGTGACTCATTCCAAGATCAAAATTAACGATTTGGCTCGCCAGATGGATGGCTATCTCAACCTTGACGCTCCAGCTACATGTACCATGCCTCTCGAGCCCCTAGAGCAAGCGTCAGCTCCCGCGGATTTGGCCTTGCTGGAGAATGCTCGAATCGAGCTATTGAAGGCGCAGCACCTACTCCAGGTAGCGATAATTTCGCCGCCAACTATACAACTGGATGTTACGGCATCCGTTGCATTGCTGCCAGACTGGATTGGTTCTCTATCAATGGAAACGCCACCAACACTGCGGGTGATTTCTCTAGTACCGCATGTAATATGTGTGTCTTCAGCGATGTTGCTACCAAGGGCAACAATGAGCGGCCTCCAAGCAGCATATGACGTCATACCGGCACCAAGATCGGCAGCACTGGGTTAGGCCATGCTGTCGCGCGAGCTGCCACGCCTCTACCCCTAATACCATTGGAACCGATCCCAGTTTCTGCTTCTCCGGTCTACGTGCCGTCGGCGTGCCTACCTGCGGTCTCACCGTCATGGGTTTGTCAGTGCTCTCTATCGCCAACATGGACAGAGATGCCGTTCGTAAGGCCTACGCTGACATCGATGCCGTCCGCGTGGCCAACTCAATCTTGGGAGCCAAGACCTGAGACGGCAACTTCTGCGGAGACACAGGGTGGGCACCGTCAACTTGTACGAGTAGAGACTGACTCAGACATTCCGACGTGGTCCATGCCTTGTATTCCTAAGCAAATGTTCGGTTCCCCAGAGGAAGCTCACCGTGCGATGAACACTTACGCCTAGGGCCGCGGATATGACATGGTCTATAAAAGCACCAACTACGAAAGCATGAAGATGAAACGCGTGGCGCAGTACGGCTGTGATCGCCATGGCGAGCGCCGGGGGCCCGACGGCGTCACCAGTGTGCGCCGCCGCCTCATCGCATGGGCCAGACGTTGTGGTTGCCCGATGGCCGTAATCGTTGTTTGGAAGCAGCTCGCTTGTGGATCCATCATGTGGGAATTGCAGTATCGTGAGCGAGCCGCTAAACATAACCACGCTCCTTCCACCAGTGTTGCGTCGCACCCGATACTGCGTCGACTATCTCGTTCGGATGCAGTGCACTTAGCTATAACGGTGTACGGCGAGACAGGAACTAGGTCAAGTCAGACGATCGCGCGACGGCTACTGGAGGATCCAACGTTCGCTATAAACCCTCGCGACGTTTTCAACGAACGACAGCGAGCAGCTTTATTGGCTTTAGGTGGTCTGTCTCGAATCGAGTTCTTACTGGAAAGGCTCATGTCCGGGTGGTTTGAGGTGGCTTACAAAAACCTCGACGATTCAAGAAGCTTGGCACGCCTGTTCTCCACTCACTCTGGAGTTGTGGATATTTACAAACGTCGTGCTGATGGATTGCACGTATCGCACCAATCACTTCAACATGCCTTTGTTGAACATCGTGGGTGTGACTGAAATGAACACTACCATCCATCTGGCTCAGTGTTTCATGATGGGAGAAATATCTTCGAATTATGAGTGGGTACTTCGGCAACTCGAAAACTTGCAGAAGAAGTTCTGCATCCATGGTCCTCAGGTTTTATTCGTTGGCCGAGATCTGGCGTTGCTGAACGCGCTTAAAGCCGTTTTCCCAGATATTCCTGTGCTACTTTGCATATGAGACCGCGTCAAACGAAAGTATGCTTCCGAACCTAAGTACGAATCGCGATTTAAGCACACCATTGAAAAGAGGAGCATCTCTTCTTTCTTCTGGTGCCTTCAGATCTAGGAGAAGTTGAGAACTCACGAAGCACCGACCGTCCCAAAAAAGTATTGCCCTCAAAACCAACTTTTTCAAAAAAATATCCTGGCTTGCCCTAGATTAGTTTTTAATTCTGAATCGATTGAGCCTATTCCCGTACGCGGATTCGATCTCCTTCCTGTTCAAATTTTAATGTTTATGTCGCGATCTCAAAATTCCAGGTGTATATTTTTGACCGGAATTTCAAAATTTAGAAAAATCCCCGAAGCATCATTCGGAAATACTGCTGCGCTCCGCTTCTTTTTCTTAGTGCACATTGGAATGGTTGGCATCATGAAGTGCACTAAATCTGCTTGTTTGCCGAGGAGACAGTGGCCATCACACGCGTCGGATCAGATGTAAGCCGTGACTCTCGCTCGAAGGTCATCGTCTAACAAAAAAATACTTTCGTCCGAACTTGAATCTTCGCTTGATGCGCAGTGGTTCTGCTCGGCAACCTCGACGGAGGACACGTCGGCCTCGTCCTCGGATAGTCGATCCCAAGCGCTGTCATCAGGTTATCTTGCGGGGAGCGTAGCAGTCGTCTGGTCACGGTGCTGCAGTTGCTGTTGGCTGGCGCTGGAATTGATTCTCCTTGCTTACTGTGAGTCGTCTCCGAAGATGAAGCTAGAACCACGCTGTCGCTAGATGGCTGCTCAACTGCTGGGTCGGACGCAGAGGCTGCGAGCGGGGACTACGCAGACGCTGCGATGGCGGCGTCTGCGCGGGGCGGGTTACCATGAGGGTCTATGGTGTCCGTGCGGCTCTCGATGGGGGCTGCGGTGCTCATGATCCTTCAGGGGCGAAACAATGCTGGTCGATACACCTGCTCTAAATTTAGACTTTGCGAAAAACGCCCCCAGGGAGAAAACACAATTAAGTACGATTTTTGCTGGCCAATCTTTGAAGGCGTTTTTCTCGGAAAAACCAAATGGTGGCGTAGCGTCTTTTTGTTTGACGCGGTCTCATATGGTATATAATGAATGTTGTGCAAGCCCCTGTCCGGTGCCGCACTTTTCTGCGAGAAAATGAATCAAGAAACCATGCAGTCACAGGATTCTGACGCACATCAAGCCTTTTGCATAGCTTGCGTTCGGGTGGTGGAGGCAACTAACCAAGAAGAGTACCATTTTCGGCGCCAGGAACTTTATTTTGTGTCTCCCGTTGAGGCGGCGTACGTTGATCATGTGTGGCTAGACTTCTGGAAGTTCCTGATCGTTCGTTGCTGGACGGACAATGTCGTTCATTTTGGCATGCGCGCCACCTCACGTGTTGAAGGTTACCATGCTACTTTGAAAACCTGGCTGGGTTCTTCTATAGGTGATTTTCTAACCGTTCACAACCGTATGGAGCATTAGCGCCAGATAATTCAGAATCATCAGAAAATTTTGTCGGACGCAGATATATTCCTTCCGACTCGTCTTCAACGACCGTTCTTCAACAAGGCCACCAAGGCGAGTCATCAGTACGCGTTGACGAGGTACATCAAGTCTTACCAGCATGTTGACAGGCTATTTCGCCCATATTCTGGGAAATGTTCAAGGACAATGGGAATGCAGTGCACCCGTAATCTACATGCTCTCGTTGCAGCCGGTAAAAGTCGGCAGCGAAGTCACTTTCATCCTCACTGGTGAATTCAAAGAAGCCATACCCCACCTACTATACGAGCACACGTATAGGAGCCTGTACCCATTAGAGATCGCCGAGCAGCACGTGCTCTTCAAAGGCGCAACGCTCAACACACTTGAGATGTAGTTGCCATGGCATATACCGCAGGGTTGCATAATCAAACGCGTGACGTTCCGATCGATGCTACATGACCACGATCCTGCATTTTAGTAATGTAAATCCACACTACAACAATTTAGCAAATCCGATCCATGATTGTACTGATGTCGCTCCATGACTGAAGTGTGAGGATCGATGATTGTTGTGATACCGATCCATGATTGTAATGATGAGGATCGATGCTTGTAGTGATGCGGATCCATGATTTGAGCAAAGATAATCCATTTTTAAATTAGTATGAATACTACAACATGCAACGACAAGGATTATATTGCATTATTTAAACTTCCACTTGTTTACCTTCGTCATCTGCGCTAGCACCGGTGCACTTGTGAGCATGGTACGAGACGTGTTCTTCAAGCTGAAGTGATGGCGGTATCCCTCGCAGTAGGCCCTTTTTTCGTTGTTCTGCTTCCTATTTGTAGTGATTGCAGCCTTTGCTGGATTATTCTTGCAAAAGCGCTTGTGGTTCGTCAATTCGCGCTTGTCTTCACAAGGCTTGAAGCAGAACTCACAGCGGTAGAAAGCCCATGCCACGCGCTCAACTAAGCGATCATCGTGGTCAACGCCGTCCACGTTAATGCAGCCTTGAATACGAATATTTCCTTCCTTGTATGGCACGGCAGCATGGGGTAGATCACCTCGGTAAATTACAAGATCAACTGGGGTCAGATCGTCGAGAGCCGTGCAGCTCGTGGTTAACGGGGTACTGTCATAAACATAAACCAAAAGGTTTGAGTCCGGCTCAAGCACGAGAAACAAATATGTTTGTACCCACTGGTGGTTGATTCCGCCACGGCCGTTTCGGCAGACTCAAATCGCGATGTTTCCTTGGATTTTTTAAGGCTTTTAGCACATTGATGTTGCAGTCAATTGCCAGGAGATTTACTCAAACCTGACCGAAGGTGTTGTTGGCTGAATAAATTATTCAGGCTCTCGAACTACCGGTAGGATTTCTCAAATACTTACTACCTTCGCGGGTGAGATGGAGATACCGGTCGCTTAAATGTGGTTACTCTGGAGCTTGTTTTCTCTTTAACGGGGGGGGGGGTACTTGAAATGTGTTGATTCATTCAGCGGGTGCAGAAAGTCTGCACCCCCTGCGATTTTTTCGTTTTAAAGTCAATAATTGCTCAAATTATATGAGATGACGACTAATGAATAGCTCTCGATTTTATGTGTTCAGCGGTGTCATCTGTTTCGAGCGAATCAGCTTTACTTTTAATCTACGCCAAGAAAACGAAACTTCTTCCCACGGGAAGTCTACACCCCCTCGATTTTAACTTATTATTTGTATAGACCAGGTCCCCAGCCAAAATTGAGAGGGGGTGCAGACTTTCCGTGGGAAGAAATTTCATTTTCTTCGCGTAGATTAAAATTAAAGCTGATTTTGCGCGAAACAGATGGCATCGCTGAACTCATCAAGCGCGGGCTATTCGTTAGTCGTCATCTCATAGAATTTGAGCAAATATTCCTGGTTGTGCAACGGTACGTTGTACGAACAGCCCAATAGGGATTAATTCTCTCCAGGCCAAGTAGGTATCGATTCAATTCAAATTTCAAATGAGACGGTCTTATTAATGCTCCATTTTGTATAAAGTATTGAATTTTTGGAAAGGATAACAGGCACAAGTATATGATATAGCAGGTGAAAGCTGAGGCTTAAATGGAATCATACGTTAAGCTGGGTGAGTTTTACGTTTTATACATGCACTACTCCGAAAATGTACGTTGCAGTGACAACATACATGTGCACATCGGTTTCAATCACATCCTAGATCGTACATATCCTCCTGAAGTCGATTGTCGCTGGTATCACCTATTTAGTCATTAGTCCACTATATTCACATACCCTCCTTAATCACATTAACTCATACATATTGTTTTAGCGCATAAATGGGCTCCAACTTCCGAACTAACCACGGACGTACATGATGCAGATGGTGCGGCTGCGAAGCAGCCGCACCAGATGCCCCTGTAGGTCGAAGATCAATGCGGTTGTTTGTCAAACCGCTAAACTCTTCAGTAACAAAAAAAAATGTCCCTCACAGCATACAAACTTTCGCATCTCGCAATCGTACGAATGAATAAAGAGCACTACCAGCCCAATCCTCTAGTGACTTCAAAACGAAAAAACACACAGCGGGATGCAGACTTTATGCACCCGCTGTACACTGTCTTCTTCGTTCGTGGCTGATCTGTGGGCTTTAAACTTTGAGTTTTTATCCGAATTGCGAGACTCGTAGATATTTTCTAGTGTAGAGAGGGAACCACCATCACGAGGGGAACTGATTACTTGAAAATGAAATGTGTTTGAGGCTTAGCGTGCTGCCATGCAAGAACGACTACACTGCAAACTCCACCACGCTTCGACGCAAGGCCGGTATGTGGTGAGGTGCGGGTAACTTCCCAGCGTCCAGAACAAGCCTTGATCAAACTTGAATCGCCAAACTTCAGATCTAAGTTCGGAGGGGCTTAGAATCTTAGAGTCTCAGCTAACAAACCTCAGCTAGACTCAGCGAAGACTAGGACGACACCTCCAACCTTGAAACCTTGGTCCTACGCGGTGAGTTCGCCTCGTGTAGTCAAACAGCACGCCGTAGCGGTGGGACGTAAACCAGGGGGGGGTACTGTCCCTGCGCTCTCATCAAAGTGAAATGTGAGATTCTATCCTAGTTGCGCAGGTACTCGTTCTAGGAGTTGTGGATCTTATCGACGATGGCGCTGTGAGCGTGATGCCTTCTTGCGCCAGACGCCCTGTCGAACTCTGGGAGGGCTGCGAACTTGATAGCTGGGTTGGCGCCGTCGTAGAGGTCATTGATTGCGCGGCAGGCACAAATGCCAGCTCCTCGTTGCCCCAAAAGTCGTTGCTGTGGCTGGTGCTTTCCAATGCAACATTCTCATCTCGTACATACTAGCGCTGGCGCTTGAATATGCAGGTGAAGCCGGTACACCAAGCTCCACTGTGGCAAACGGGGTGACGTCCGCTTTCAGACCAAAGATCACCCGACTGTAGTGCGGACACATATTCTCCAGCATATCAGCGATCGACATACCTTGCGCAACTTCCTGCTTAGTGGGGTCCAGTCCGGTTTGAGTGTGACTCGCTCGGAGTGTTTTCTTGAACCTTTGCCACCGCTGCTGCATGTTTCGTCCAGTGAGCTTGAGTCGTCGTAGAGCGAGGTTGGTCGAATGCTGCTTGAGATGCTTCGCCAACGCCTTGAACACGTCTATCGTTTTGATCTTGGGCCCCCCCCCCGATCTTCGACTTGTCACCAGTGCCGTGAATCGCCTCGAAATTCTTCTCTACCTTCACCCAGCTAACTATATATCATCTTCGTCCTCCTCATTGTCTGCCTCTCTCTCCCCCTCCACCTCATTCAATTCATGCATCCTTGTACTAACAAGATCATCTCGATCACCGATCCATGGCGCTCTTTCCTCTTCACGAGCGCTTATGACCTGTACGCAAATTCAGAAGTGAATGCCCTCACGTGAACGTCACGTCATGAAGGGGGGAAACGAGAGAACAAACAACTTGAACCTAGAAATGAGTTAAGCAGAAAATGGTCGAAATCATAGGCAGAAATCTGGCGAAAACATAAGCACTATTTTTGCAATGTTCGACCCCCCCCATTCTGTTCGTACTCGCATTATTATCCCAGAAAATAGCTTTCCCTACAGCGAACACTTGCTGAAGCACGCGTGGAATAACACCAGCATTGGCATGCACCTTGAGGCAATTCGCGCGGTGTTCCAGTGGCCCTTGGTCATTCATATCCATCCGTAAATGACACAACCAACGGCCCAATTTGCGTGTACGCGTCCGCTTGTGTGCTCTGCTGTCCAAACACCTGGTCAAAGCCCAATAACCTCAGGAAACCATCCATTTTATAGATTAACGATGTGTATATTGTCAACAACCTCGTGTGTAAAGCAATCGAATTTACCGGTAAGGTCGACGACCAGTTTCGTGTTTTTGGTGAGACCATTTCGATTTGTGTCGACAACTCAGTATCTACTCGGCATTGCTATAAAATAGCCACCACTTCAAAATGCCCATTGAACGGACCTATTTGTGTGCATGTCGGCAGTATTTCATCCACTTTGAGGCCACCATTAGGCTCCAACCACTAAACCGACTAAGATCGCGTGGCAACCAGTTTCTTGGCGCATTATTTACTTGCGTTTAGTATGAAGTCCCCCTCTCCGCACAAGTCTCGCATGAGATTTGCTAGCTTCTGGAAAATTTTAACGAATAGGAATGCGACAAAATTAATTGGTTAAAAAAGGAAACACGAAACTGGATGGAAATACGAAATTGGTTGTAGACCTTAAAGTGGGTTACGGAGTGAGTTTCGCATTTGATTTTTGATGTCCAGTTATGTACGATATATGATTGGTCAACTTTATATAAACGCGATTTTCTTGATCCATACCGGTAAAGGGTTGATTAGCAAACATTTTGTTTGCCGTTGTTGAGAAATGTTCTCCATCACAGCTAGCCCAGCAGCCCTAGTATCTTACAGGTTCTTCCGAAAGCATTTAACGAGACAGCCTCAATCAAAATGATATTAACCCTATTGCGAGGGATGGCGCTTAAAACCAGCCACATGACCATGTTTAGCAAAACAAGGTACCTTTTCGAAATTACTACTAGGATATAAACAGGGACAAGCGACGATCAACCTTGTTTTTACACAGCAAAGATCAACATTCATACTATTTTTCGTAATATATTCCGCTAGCTATCCTCATATTTGAATACTGGCTTAAAGAAATCATGTTTCTACCAATCAAAGCAACTTGCGGAAAGCGCTCTAAAACATGGCATCTAGCCATGTTTTACGTTTGAGCTGGAACTGTCTTCCTGCAAAACCTCCCTAATGTGATGGTTTTAGCTGCGGGAAGCGGGGTAAAACAGTGTATTTAGGCATGTTTTACGATTATTGTATGGAGTGGTACCATACTGAAATCACGTCAAAATACATCGCAATAGGGTTAACCCCAGTGAACCAAACCGTAGGACAAAAAATAGGATCAAAAGTTTGAGCTCTATCTTGGCAGCTTAGCTATATGGGAGCTCTAACAGATATGGATAGAAAGCTCTTCCGTCAATGCTTACGTTCGGCCACTTTTTTCATGTCCTCTAGAGTCCTGTGAGACGTAATAGCCAAAATCAAAGGTGTCTATTATATCATATCAAAATGGATGTTTGTCCTAGCTGCTAGGACAAAAATAAACGGTATCTGGCGCTGAGTGGTGGATTTAGCTATATTATAGCCAATAGTAGCTGGGTATGAGATACTTTGTTATACCGGACATGGCATAATGATTGTAACATTCCGCAAATTGTCAGGTCTATAATATATTATTTGAAACGGATGGCGGGGTCCCACTTGTACCCCGGTGCTCTCATCACATACCGGTAGCCGATCACCAACTCTACTGTAAAATGTATTGTGAATTCCGTCCAAATTTGCCGAATCGGATCGGTTTCAAGACTCCGCCAGAATCTCTCCAATACAATTCCCAAGTCAGATTTGGAATCGCCAGAGGAAGCTGAGGAGCCGCATGTCATGGCTACATTCGTACTTAATCTGTCTACTATACGCTCGGGCGATTGGCCGGCGATTGGGCCCGGCGATTCAAAGAACCGCCGGTGGAAATTATGAGTAGAACCCGCAATACGCTTTGGTTGTAGCGCCCTATTATCTACACGTTAGCGAGTTCAATAAACGATAAATTACCTGCATGTTACCTGTGTCGTCCACCTCAGCTAAGTGCGAAATCTATAAGCCAATCAGCTCAGATTATTAATATCTATTAGCCAATTACATTAGCTCAATGTTGCATGAAGGTTAGCCCATATAGGGTTTGTCAAACAAGACTTCATGGATGTAACCGTGTACTCGGAATACCGAAGAATGAGGGATTGACATCTCCATGCGGGTTAATTCCACGGTAAGCTTACTGTTTAGGCGTAAGCTGGCATAACAATCGTACATTAGACCTCCATACCAGTTATTCAAATGCTACCTCGTAAGTGTTCCTCCAACTTACACACATAGGTGTATAGACACGCAGGTCTCTTACCAGGTCCGTACCTGAAGTATCAGCGTGTCACTTGGTACGAACCTCGAGACATGCTATCCCGTCACATAGAAGGCAGTATCGCGTGCTTTCACGTTCCATATCGTTACAAGGTACTTTGGCAATTTAGACTATCATTCTACAAGTTACTCCGTGGAATACAAGTCTAACACGGTCCCCGCCCGCTCGACTGACTGATCGCTAGTTCGACTCCCATCTCAAGACTACAATGCTCCGATCCATCTCAACGACTCTTTCTCGCTCGACAGCCTCGCGAGCGGCCGCCAACACTCGCTCTGCCCGTCCCAGCGTTGGGTTCACACGCCAAGCCATCCTCGACAACTTCGCCGGATTAGAAGAGCTCGAAGAGGAGCGACGTGCCAAGCGAGCAGGTTATGCTACCGCTTCTGACGCGGAGCTGAGCGACTCTGACGAGGAGGAGGAGGACACGCCGTCCCCTATTCCTCGACGAGTTCGCCAGCACACTTGGAGCGGAGCGCATCATGAAGTTGACGAACTTTTCTATAAGTCAAACCAACGACTTGTGGATTGACGTAGCGTCTTACATGTTGTCGCACTGGAATATTGGGCGCGGAGCCACCTCCGGTCAGACGGCGAAGGACGTCTTCTTCATGTCCTTGGCTTACTGCGGCGACTGGGTGATTGTTGCCGGGGACTTCCACATCCAGCCTCCCACCTTCAAGAAAATGGTGCTCGGGTTTTTGGACATACTATCGCCTCTCATCTACGGGATGTACGTTGAAGATTATGCCAAGACCGAGTCAATGGAGAAGCTGACGCTGTCCGGCAATGCATTTGCTCACTATCCGTGTGCTCATTACACCACCGATGTGACCTTCCAGCAAGCCAACATGCCCTCGGGAAAACAGGCCGAGCGGTACTACTCGAAGAAGCACAAGCTGCACGGATGCAAAGTAGAAGTCTCGGTCCTTCCTACTGGGTTTGCAATCAACAGTACGAGACACTACCCTGGGAATGTTGCAGACATCGCTATTTTCAGAGAGAATATCGAATTCCATCGCCAGCACCTGAAGAAATTACCATCTGAAGAACGCTTAGCCGATGACGGCCTTCTACACGACGACTATCCGAACGATTGGGCTGTGCTCTGTGACAAAGCCTACCAAGGCCTAGTGACTGTGCTGCGGGCCATTCACCCCACGAAGAAACCGCGGGGCAGATCTCTTACACTGGCCCAAGTGAACGAGAATCACGGTATATCTCGCGATCGCATCGTAGTGGAGAATTGTTTCGGGCGTCTGTGCACATTGTGGGCACTCTGCAGCGACAAGTTCAGGTGGAATGAAGACAAGTACGATACTATCTTTCGAGCGTGCGTGGCGTTGACAAATGCTCACGCCCGTTGGTCACCGCTTCGAACTAGCGACGGTGCTGCGTTTCGTGCTCACCGCAAACGACTCATGGGAATTGGTGCAGCGCGCGAGGAACGGCGAAAAGAGATTCAGAGGCGGAGCCGTAGAAACAGAGCTATCCGTACAAGTAACTCAGTTATGACGCTCCCGGCGAATAGCGGTGTGGATGACTATCAGGACTTCTCGACGGAGTACTAGCCACTTTTCAGACTGCGTTCTAGCGAGTATTCAATTCGTAGTTGGCTTTTCAGTCAAATACTCGGTGTAATGTGCGTGGTGCCGCTTTTTGTGTTGTAACTGACTTGCCTGCTCAATCGCCCGAATTCCCAGGATAACACCGGTAGCACAAATGACTACGCAGTGACCTAACATAAAACCTCCATGCTTTGGGGCCCAGCAACTTTACCTTTAGTCACCCAATAACTGGTTTTGCGATCTAATGTACAACAGTAGGAAATGCTGCATGAAACGCGCGCAGATGCTGCGGCTGTGGAGCAGGCGCAGGAGATGCGCAATTTCATGTAAATGCAGTGGGGGGGCGAAATGACAATATATTTTTCAAAATATCAAATGGCAGGACATTTTGAGTGAACGGCAAACAGGCTAGATGGCTGCACCTTGCTGTTCGCGCCTGGAGTACTGCGCAGTGAACGAAGTCGTGCTTCACTCCGTCCCAGTAAACCCGCCGACTAGAACAACTAGAGCTTGGGCGACACAGCGCAGCAACGCTTCCTCTCTTTTTTTCTTAGCTAATTAAACACTCGATCACCACATTAGCGCAGCTAAAATTTCAGAGCTTCTCTTCGTGCGAAGCATGACTTTGTAAAATAAATAATTCCCGATACCGATCATTTTTTATGGGGGACCCTGGGGTCCCGCCATCCGTTTGTCCTAGCGACCGACAAAATTAGTTGTGTGCACCACAGTTTGATTCTTTTTCGTAGGACAAAATCCACTGGGGTTAAGCCACCTTTTACAGATAATCGCGTTTGAAGTTGACCACCGTTTTTTTTCTTTGGATATAAGTAATTGAGAATTAGAGTTTTATATGTCGTGTTGCGTTCTCGTAAAGTACGCCTTCTACTGTAGAAGTGATTTCAACTTCCAAGTTTTTATAACGTTAATCGCCCTGTCGGATTGTATTTAAGCGCTTATCCCCAACAGCTCAGAAATCTAGGACAAATAAAAGGACCACAAGTTAGAGGCTTACGTAGCCAAGATTTTAAGGAGATACACGAGCTTACTATTATGAACGGTAACACCATGATTAGATCTACTGGGGATATGTCTGCCATTGTGTCCTCCAATGTCCTTCAAGTCGAAAACGCAGCTTGAAAAGTATCACAAATAACATGAAATGACTTGAACTCAGTATGTGGCTTCTAGTCTGAAGGCCTCCGATACTATCATTAACTTTGTTATAAGTGACACACTCCAATAAGTCTAATATCGGCCATACAAACTTCAAGTCACTTTGGTCCTTTTTGCTGGTTCAAGGACAAAAAACGGGAAAGAATATCGTACTTAATTGAATATTTGTCCTAGATTCAAGGAAAAAAATTGTTGGGGTTATGTATCCGCAAATGGACCGAACGAACTGATTTAGTAGACCGCAGATCAAGCTCCAGCCAATCACGGGGCATATTCCATGATTCCGCCAATGAAACCCCCCAAACCGAGGACAACGGAAAAAACGAAAGATACGGTGCTGGACGTACGCTGAAGACTGCAAATTGCGAACGTTGGTATCATTCTCACTCATTTCTCAACTTTCAAAGTCCTACCTCTTCTATCACCATGGCGGCTACACCTACAAGAAAACGCGAGTTCCAGAAGCGGGTAAGGCTGGCCAAAGAGCAAGAATTGCAGCTCTGTAGGCGCGTAACGAGTTCCCCCATGTTACGTACAACGCACTAGCCGCGTGGGCGCGCGAGTGGTTCAACTTATTCAAGGCGCCTTCAAAGCAAGTTATCGCGCGCGTCCTCAGAGGTGGAAGCAGCCTACATCCTCTAGCATCTGACTGCCTCAGCCGTAAAAAGCGCCGCCCGCTCTATCAGCTGGATCTCGACTAGTGTACTGTGGAGTTCTTAACGGATTGCGCCGCCATTCAGTTCTCGCTCACCGGCAGGATGATTATCGCCCAAGCCCGAAAGTTCGTCCTCCGTCTTGGGATCCCGGTGACATTTTAACCTCGCCTGGGTTACTCATGGTTACGTAACCTCCAGATGCGGTATGGAATCCGGTGGAGGAGGGCGTACGGGGAGTTAGGCGAAGTGGAATTGGAGGAGGTGGTCGCTGATTTCCAACGTCTGCGTCGACTCATCCGGCAGTACGCAAGCATGGACGTCTATAATATGGACGAGACCGGCTTTCACTACAACCAGGGGCTGCGGGGTTCAATGTGCCTACAAGAAGCGCCTACCCTGAAGCAGGACAAATCGCGTATCACCCTGGTCTTGTGCTGCAATACCACAGGAAGTGACAAACGGTCGCTTCTTTTTGTCGGAAAAGCAGTGAAGCCGCGCTGGCTGAACGACAAGCCTCATG
Source organism: Phytophthora fragariae (assembly GCA_009729435.1). Lineage (NCBI taxonomy): Eukaryota > Oomycota > Peronosporomycetes > Peronosporales > Peronosporaceae > Phytophthora > Phytophthora fragariae. Next base: position 25,306 of record QQOI01000021.1, on the reverse strand, counting down.
ATGTCGAATCCAAGTCAGCTTAGAAGGCGTCGATGACGACAGACATCTACCAGACGTGGCTGGAGGACCTTGACAAGTCTATGCTTGCTCAAAATAGGCAAATATTATTGCTGGTGGACAACGCATCATCACACAGCGACCACGGCCTCCAGCTAACAAACGTTCATGTTGAGAAGCTACCTCCTAACACCACCTCTCAGCTTCAGCCGTTGGATCAAGATATAATCTACTGTGTAAAACGTGATGTGCTGAGCAGAGAGATGGACTTCGCGTTGGAGCTGATAGACAATGGGACCAATGACAATCCATATAATGTAGGTATGAAGAGGGGTGTGAAGTGGAGTGTCGATGCATGGAGAGATCTATCCTCCATGACGATTGAGCACTGTTGGCTTCATTCTGGTCTGATTATTAAAGCGGATATTAGCTTCATTCTTCGTTACCTTAATACAGTGAGTTTGATACACGTCGTCTTGTCGGTGTACCTCTCGTCTCCTATTAACCCCTCCGCAACCAAGGCTGTATAATATAGCGTGTCGCATTTTGAAACATGCTGTATAATATATTCTACAGCATGTTACTTCAGGAATGGCTCGAAAATGGCCATTTACATACAAACTTCAAGATAAACGGTTTTGCTACGAAAAGGTCCAGGTAGGGACTTGCACAGGGGTAGGTGGCGATTGTCCATAAAATGGGTAGGTTTGGGTATAGACACCTCACAAAGGATTGCGTCAGGATTCTTCCCGCTCACCCTCCAATCCAGTCATTTCAAAACTAGCAGCGAACGTCGCACGCTGAGGAGCGACCGCGAAGAATTTCTTCGAAAGCTGGAGGGGAGAAGCGCGGAGGCCCGTGTGCGTCTAACCCGCGACCACCAAGCTTATATGTACAGAGAGCGCAACTAGGACGTGGTGCTCGAGGCAGCACCGGCTGCACAAGAGGCGGGGCAGCACCAGATACGGCGGAGGCGGGAGCGGATGTAACGGTAGAGGCGTGGGCGGATGCAGTGGCGGCAGCTTCAGTCAAGAGCTTGATGTCATTCGACTATGACGGAGACGATGATATCGAGTCGGAGGTCCGCCGACAACGCAGTACGTGCTGTGATGCTATATATACAGCTTCTAGTGTTCTAACCGATGCTGCATGTGACTACTTGTTGCAGGACGGAGAGCGCTCGGAGTGACATCAGTCGTGGATGGGCGGGATTGACGTGCATGCACGTTCACAAAGTACTACAAGACGATTGCGCTTGGTATGATCGACATGACAATCACCAACGATGTAGCTTTTTGCTCCTGGCCCGGCCACACCGACGCGAGAGCTGTCACCAACGACGTCTTACTCGCTTGTAGCCGATGCCAAGTGGGTCGTTGTGAATGGCTTCGGTAAGTATCAGCAGTGCCATCGCAAGGTATGCAGTCCGCACAAATACAAGATTGGCGAGAGGCGCAATACGCAATTATACTGCAGTGGTTGTGTGGAGAAGCAGGATCCGAGAATTCGGAGATCGAAGCTGACTGACGAGTGAGAGATTGGGACCCGGCCAGTCACTAATCCGAGACACTGACCTAACAGATTTAGCGCGAGAGAAGGAGCAGTTCACCGCGGGGAAACGGCCCACAAGCGTCAATAGGACCGGGACAGGCGAAGGACAAGCAGTCGCAGCCCAGATCAGTAGTCCGGGGAGGATCGGGATGAGTCGGATCTGGAATCAGGATCGGGATCAGATCTGATGCCAGGGCCCAGATCCAGTATTGTAGATCCGGCGATTACGACACGCCAGAGTCCCGGATGACGCCGTAATGGAGGTAAGGGAGGCTGCAGAGCCAGTGGGTAGCGATGGGATGATAGCCGGATAGAAGGATAGGTAGATAGGATGGGATTGGACTTAACCACTTGAACGCGGAGGGGTGACAAGGACGTGATAAGAAAATGCCTTATGCTGTTCAGAACAGCATACATAATAATATGCGTTAAAGTATATCATAGTTTATACTAGTTTCATTTTGCACCTTAGTATCGAATTTGCCTTGGACATCGCAACCGCCTTCTCCCTCGCCTGGAAACGGGAACTACATTGGCCCTGCGAGGAGTAGAAGACACAGCGGTAAGAGATCTAGCGTCGGTAAAGTCTGGATAATATATTGGCCAGATTTAGACCTTCCAAGTGATCTACCCTCATGTGCGGATCCCAGATCCACCGGAGTTTACAGCTTGGCCGGTCGGGTCTTCGACGCTCAACCACCACAGATCCCGCTATAGGAAGCGGCAAGCATCGTACGGAAAGGAACGCAAAAGGACAAGACCCCGTAAAGGCAACCCCACGGCCGGATCCAGATCCAGGCCGCCAGATCCAGGCCGCTAGATCCAAGTGCAAGACTACTTGATCTGGAAGTACAACCGCGAGCTGCGTGAAGATTTCCGCGCCGCTCCACCCCATCCCCGCGTCTCGCCAAGACTGTCTCGACTTCAAGGCGTTGACACTTCGGAAGACACCAGAAGAGCAAGATCCAGCCCTACCGACGGGTACACAAGGTGACCCAGTTCAGCACACGTCACGGCAGATCGGAGTACCCCCTCCGTTAGTCGGTGTTCGGGCGCAGTTGGTAAGCCGGACTAGCGATCTCGCAGATTTCGCTGATCCCGCTACACAACAATGGTGCGCGTGCCCGGATCTTCTGGTGACTCCGGATTTCACTGTGAGTCCCAAGAAGAAGTCAAAGTGAAGATAGAGCAAGGGGACCAGGCGTCATCGGACCTCGGATCGACGACGACGCCGATGAATGAAGCAAGACCCGTGGATCGACAGAGTACTGGGGGGAACTCTATCGACGGAAAGGAGGCAGATCCGGATCTGGAAGATAAACCTCAACCTCCTCCCCAGGTCCCTTCGGGAACCCCAGTGAGTCTCGATTCACATCGAGACTCACTAACCAAACAAACTAAGGCCGGACAGAACCGGTATGCGTTGGCTGACTCGCCCGTCAAGCTGCTGCCACGGGATCCTGCCCCCTTATTGAAGCCCAGTTGGGAGTGGGAAGGTAAGGTGCCCGCCAAATGGACGGCGCTCAAGGCCCCGGATCTGGAGGATGAGCCCAAGGAGAGACAAGTTCCAGCCGGGATCAAGACGGAGACGTCAAACCCGACGTGGAATGAGGCGGATCTGGAGTTCAGATACCACCGGAAGGAGCTCCAAGATTTCGTGACCCACATCCCGATCATGCAGGTCCTACGACCGACGCAGATCGGTGATCAGACCGGACCAGTGACAGCACCAGCCTCGACAGACAATAAGCTGGAGGCGATCAAGATCCTCATGAACCTACTATGGGAAGCGGGTCTGGTGGCTGGAACATTCGACGCAGACGACTTGTTCCGTCCGGATCTACGGATATTCCAATTGTCGACAAAGGAACTCTTCGACAAGTTGAAGGTGATAGTGGGAGAGAAGGTAACGGACCCAAGTACGACCTCAAGCCCGGAGTCGCCGACGCAGATCGGCTCCACAGGTGACCGGACTTCCTCACTCTTCGTGTCCGTGGCCGAAACGGATTCGGACGCGTCGTCGGAACCACGACGGATGTCGTTGAGCCCCACAGGTGCCGCAATGCTGCAGGCCAGATCCAAAGTGTCGCGGCAGAAACCCGCCCGAGCTAAAGCTAAGAAGACATCAGGAGCGGTGAGCAAGCCGACGACCTCCTCACCCCATCCCGTCATTACGACTGACGACCCTACTACCTCGACGGACAAGATGGAATCATACTTCCAAGCGGCCATGAGTCGTTTCCTCCGCGAACAGCAAATCTCCATGCCAAACCTGGCAGCTGGACTCTCCCAAAACCAGAAACCAGAGATGTGGAGATGGAGTCTGCCGGATCGGATGACTTGGAGAGGCTACAGTGGGAATACGACCCAGACGACTTGGATCTTCCCACGGCGGCCCCAGCAGCGGTTGCGACTGCAGCAGTCGGATCCTCGGAGTCAACATTGATCCAACGAGTCCGGATCTCGGCCATATCTTATTTAGAAGAATTCACCGGGAAGGATCAGGATGAGGACAGAGCGAGAGCTTGGATTAGCAAGGTGAAGTCTTCCTTCAATCGAGACCAAGCGTCCGATGAAGAGAAGTGCTTGACTCTCGCAGATCTGCTATCAGGACCGACGAAGAACTGGTACAGGCAGCTACCGAGATCCACGCGCAACAAGTGGACCGAACTGCTTAAGAGCTTCCAGGTCCAGTATTGCGGGTTTGGGATCTCCATGGCCCGCCAGTATTACCAAGCACGGAAGCGCTCGGACGAGTCTGCGCTAGAATTCTTGCATAGGCTCAACGTGGCGGGTCTACGAGCACGGTTGAAGGTCAAGGACGGTGGTGCCAAGGAACGGAAGGAACATGTGGACCATTTCATCGAGACACTGGGAGACCCCGAGTTGGCCGACAAGCTGACGTTGCTGCTACTGTCGGACGCAGATGATTTGGAGGAAGTGCTGCGAGCCCTAGACCGGGCGAAGAGTCGTCAGAAGAAGACGACCGATGGGTCCAGCCGGTACCGGCAGAAAGCAGCCCCATCGCCATCGCCTGCTGCATCAACCAAACAAGTACGTGCGATACAGATCCAAGCACCGGACTCAGAGTCGGACTCCAATTCGGACGGATCGGACTCGGACCGGGACGAACATCGCCGGATCTACCTCGCAGCAAGTGACGAACACCCTCCGCCAGGAGAAGAGCCGAAGACCTAGGATCGCGAACAGTCGGATCGCCGTGCTCCGGATCCTCAACCCGGAGACCCGAGGCCACGGTATCAAACGGATGGCGCGGACCGGGGGCGAAGCTCACACTGTGGCTCCAAGAAGCACACCGATCTGGGATGCTGGAGACGTCTGACGTGCAAGAAGTGTGGAAAGAGAGACCACCCGGCAGATCACTGTCTGTTCGTATGCCGGGGATGTGGAGAGCTGCATGACATGGGGAAGTGCCCGGTGGAGGAGTTCTACAACCAACCGCGTGAAGTACCCGGGTTGAGATCAATCACTTCTGCGGCGTCCGATCTGTCGAAATCGTTGGCTGGGCAAAGACTGGATATGGTGGTAGTGCGTTTCCCATGTAGATCGAATGTATTATCACATAGATCTGGCCTTTTGCTAGCTTGATCTATTGATGGCTTGTTCACGTATGCACAAATGCAATACCTAGGGCGCTCGGCTCGTACCGGATTCCATCCCGGCGAGCGTCCTAGTTTAACATCTTCGCCGCCATCTCTGGCAGCATCCCAGCATGTTTAACTGGATCAAACCACTGACGGATCTATTGGAAACAACAGGATCCAGATCTCTGGTTCTCGCCTACTGAAGGGGAAAGTATTCCCCCCCAATCATCAGTCTAGTCTCGTGGCTGAATGTAAGCGAACCGGAGATCCGAGTCCGGAGTTGTTACCTGGGGAATCAAGAGGATACTGGAAACACCATGCACCAGGAAAGTGGTTCCGGCAGGCCAAGATCACCGGAAAGATTAACCATGAGAAGGCGGTCCTGCTCCTCGACACCGACGCCGAAGTATCTATCGTGGACACCTCATTCGCCCAGCGAATGGGGTGCTTCATGGATAGGAGTCAGAGCCAAGACTGTGTGGGCATCGGAGAGACGGTGTACTCGACCGCCGGAAGGACGCGGATCAAGATCACACTGGCAGGGTATCTGGTATACCTGTTCGACATCTGGGTGGGCGACCTATCCGGCCAAGAAGCTATCTTGGGAATGAACTTCATGGTGCCGGCGGGGATTCGCCTGGATCTGGCAGACGGATCGCTGTGTCTCCCAGACGAAGTGCGGATCCAACTCAGCGGCAGGCGTCAGTTGTATAACGACAAGGCAAGGGTCGTCCGGCTGGATCAGCATTTGCAGATCGACGTAGGGGATTCAATGGAGGTACCCATGCGGAGGCAAACCTCAGATCAAGACACATTGTGGGTGACCAGAGGAAACCGATGGGTACCGACAGTAAGTCGAGGGCCAGGTAAAGCGCTATACCTGACAATTACGAATATCGGAGAGAAGAAGCTGATCCTACAAGGGGACTAGAGGATCGCGATGTGGCTAGCCGGAGACCGAGTACCACGGTTGCAGGGTTTTGTGACGGCCGGATCTCGCCGCTATTTAGAGTGGCAGAATCTGGTATTACAGGCAACCACAGACGCCAAGGTGTCGGAGAAGTATCGGCGCCCAGAACAGCCAGATCTGCCCGCAGTGGAGCGGCCAACCTATTCTACTCCGCGAGCCATATTACGCAAGCCCGTCCAAGGTGGCGACCCGGGATCAGGAGAACGAAGATTCGTCTTACCCGTGCTAGTAGCCGTTGAAGGACAGGATCCGGAAGCCAGGTCGGATGACCCAGCTCCGACTCCCCAGCCGGGTGATTCTGAGTTGGCTCCCAGTTCAGATCTGGATGAGTCGGTCGAGGAGAAAGCGGCCGGAGAGCTGAGTTGCCAAGGACCCTCGGAAGGTACAGGTACTACGCTGGAAGATCGGAGGGAGGTAGAAAAGCCAGCTCCGGAGGGGACGCCGTCGGATCCGACTCACGAAAGGGCAGCCACGGAAGCCATTGTCCCGACGGAAGATGAACAGGTGTGCTATCATGAAGGAGGCGACCTTAGAGCCGAAGAAGTGGAGATGGAGATGGCGGTACTACCTGAAGTGACGCAATCGACGGAAGAAGTGACACTTGAGGACATCCACGTGGGAGATCCTGCAGTCAATACGGCTGAGGAGATAGACCGGCTCCGACGATTGATCGGGAGGCGTCGACATCTGCTCATCGAGAAGGGCAACGCGCTGCCCCCTGCAACGAGGGAAATTGTTTGTGACATCGATGTGGGAGACGCTAAGCCCATTGCACAATGGATACGCAAGGTGGCCCCTCAGTTTCAAGAGAAGCTGTCAGATCTGGTCAAGGGGCTGCTCGGAGCTCGGATCATAAAGATGTCGACCTCGCCCTGGGCCTCTCCAATCGTTGTGATCATCAACAAGAATGGGATCGATATCTGGCTCTGTATTGACTACCGACTAGTTAACAGTCTGACGAGGCTGATGATCTACCCGATGCCTCTAATCAACGACTTACTGGAGGATCTGGCCAAGGTGCTATGGTACTGCTCGCTGGACATGGCGAGTGGTTTCTGGGTAGTGACGATGACGGACCGAGCCCGCGCGATCTCGGCCTTCGTCACCCCTTTCAGGCTGTTCGAGTGGAACCGGATGCCTTTCAGTTTAAAGAACGCCCCCCAGATCTATCAACAGATGCTGGATAACGCGTTGTACGGCTTCACGCAGATCCCAAGACTGGAGGAAGATCCAGTGTCGAAACGGCCGGATCCAGAGATGAGTCCAGACCTGATACCTACAGAGCCCAAGGATGATGGAAAGAAGTCGGTGCTGGGACGCAGATCTTTCATTGACGATATCCTAATCACTGCTGAATCCTGGGATCACCTTTGCGGTAGGGTCGAGGGTCTGTTGGACGTATGCGACGAGTGGAACCTGTCCATTAGCGTGGTGAAGAGCTTCTGGGGTAAAAGTCAAGTGGAGTATCTCGGGCATAAGGTGTCAAGCCACGGACTGGAGGCGAACCCGAAGGATCTGTCGGCTATGACGGATCTGCCTTTCCCGGGCTCGCTCCGAGTGATGCAATCCTTTTTGGGAAGCCTCAACTATTACAGTAAGTTCACCGAAGATTACGCTGTCTACGCCGCAGTGTTGTAGGAGCTACGAGAGGTGGATTTTTCAGCTATGAACAAGCCCGAGAACAGATCTCGAGTCCAAGATGTAGCAACGGCGGCAGGCGACGACCTGGAAGGGGTAAGAGATCCTGCTGACGCTGACTTGCGTTGGATCCGGGCTCACAAGTCGTTCGCTAAGTTAAAGGAGAAGGTGTCGGCTACGCCGATCCTACGCCACTTCCAGCCGGAGCTGCAGTCAGTGGTGGTCGTCTACGCTAAGGATTGGGCGATCTCAGCCGGCCCTAATGCAAGAGCACGATACTGTGTTCCACCCGGTTATGTTCGCGAGCCGTACGCTGAAGTCAAACGAGCTGAATTATGGGATCGTGGAGAAGGAGGTGCTAGCCTTACTTCGCGTCTTGAACCTGGGACATAACCTATTGGTAGGACGCGGGATCAAAGTGTTGGCCCGCTGCTCAACCTTAGCTTGGTTGTTCAGATCTTCGGGTCTACAAGGAAGGCTCGGATAGTGGGCGGCTTTGCTGTCTCCGTGGACCCTCGAAATCGTGAAGTGCACGAAAGGAGAAGACGAGATCCTGGGGGTGATAGCCGCTACCATTACTCCCAGAGCCGAAGTAGATCAAGCATTGATGGCCATCGCGCCACGAAAGGAACCTCGACGCAAGATCCAGGCCCCGATCCCTACGGTGTACCCCGGGGAAAGTCTGTGGGTAGTCAGCTTTGACGGATCTGCCCGCGTCAAGCGTGGTGGAGGCGCTTATAGCGCGTTCATGTGGAAATTGCCCGAATGGACAGTGGTAAGGGCCCGATCGGAGTACGCGGATGGCCTGACGGTCAAAGAAGCCGAGGTCTATTGCTGTGTATGGATTTGCTGGAGGGAGAAAACCAGCAACGTCTGGTGGTCTGTGGCGATTCTAATCTAGTGATTCGACAAGTACGAGGGAAAATCGACTGCAAGGCCCCCGGTCATACGCTATTAAGGCAGAAAGCGCTGGATCGGTTGATGGCATGGCCAGATCACGAGCTGCTCCATGTCGAACGAGACTGGAACGGGTGCGCAGATGCCTTACAGCGCCAAGCTGGAGTCGAACTAGAAGAAGATTCCGACTTTGAGAATCTGGTGACGCTGAATCGCCTGGAGGAAATCCTGGTGGCGAGGGAAGCAGATGAGCATCCATCAGCTAAGGTCAGTCCAGTAGCTACGAGAACGACCGGCGACTCCAGATCCCGCCCCGCGGTGCTCCAGAAAGAAGTGGTAAGGAATCTGCGGATCAAACGGATCAAGCAGGCTCAAGACGAGGAGGTGTGGATCGCCGGGGTGAAGAAGTATCTGGTGGGAGCCGTGGACGACTTGGCCCCTGAAAATATCAAGTCCTACAATGCCGTCGGATCCGACTATGATATATAGATCTGGATGGACTGCTGTTCTATGTCCGCCCGCCAAACGGACGACGGAATAACGTGATGGGTTGATGCGGCTGGTGGTCCCTGAAACGCTGCAGCAGGACGTGCTGCGTCACTACCACTCTAGTCTCGAAGGGGGACACCAGGGAGTCGGGCGAACGTATCAGTGGATCCGAGATCACTTCCATTGGAGAGGGCTTTACCGCAGCGTACAACGTTATGTAGGAGTCTGTGTGGACTGTGAGACGGGAAAAGGGCGGCCCACACTCCAAGGGGAGTCGGTGGGGAACATCCAGGCGACTTATCCATTCCAGATCATCGCGATGGACCACATCCCCTCGCTGCCCAAGTCGCATAAAGGTAATACCGAGTTACTGATCTGGGTGGATCTGTTCACTGGATACGTGATTGCGAAGGCGAGCGCGTCAAGGACCGCGCAGACGATCGCGGAGTCCTACGAGGAATGCGTGTTCAGGAGATTGGGGGCTAGCGAGGTGATCCGACATGATCGTGAGCCTGGGTTTATGGCTGACTTCTTCAGATTATTCAATAAGATCCTGGGTCAGCGACAGCGGGCTACGATGGCATACCGGCCCCAAGCGAATGGGACGGCCGAACGAATGGTGCAGACCACCACTCGCGCGCTCAAGATGTACGTACAGGAGCTGGACCAACGTGACTGGGACGAATATGCAGAGAGGCTTACGTTCGCAATCAACACGGCCCAAGATCGGATCCAAGGGGAGACACCTTTTTATTTGGTACATGGGTGGGACGCCCGATCTAGACTGGAGGCGACTTTGCCGGTAGACAGCACCGCACGTCGTGATCGGGAACCTCGGAGGTGGAGATATCAGATCCAGAGATACTACCAACAGGCGAGATCTCAGGTCGGTGAACGGATTAGAGAGGCCATCTCAGATCGAGCAACTCGTCATAATGAGAAGATCCAACCACATGAGATCGAAATCGGGTCTCAGGTGTGGCTATATCTGGATCGGGTGAAGGCAGGCTACGCCAGGATCTTGCACACCTGTGGCACGGACCTTTACGAGTGTTGGAGAAAGTCGGGGAGCACGCGGTCAAGATTCAAACCGCTGACACCGAGTACCGACTATTTCCTGTAGTGCACATCTCTAAGTTGAAGCTGGTGAGGACATTCACAGACAGACCTACCGCTCTCCTGCTCGGCGAGGGGTCGGAGCGTGTAGATCTAGATGAAGCCCTTGTCCTCGAAGAAGCCCTTCTCCCCGAAGACAGTTGGATCCGAGATCTTGACGAAGACGAATATGAAGTGGAGAGAATCACGGACATGAGGGCAGGGAAACGGACTCGATATGGCCGGATCTACCGCGAGTTCTTGGTTCATTGGCGGGGATATGAAGATCCGTCTTGGGTTGATAAAGCGGATCTCAATTGTGGAGCGTTGCTACATGAGTTCCTCCGGAGCCACACTAGCCGAAACAGGTTTGGGGTGATGCAGTCTCACGAGGAGTAGTGAGATGAAGACCTCGGAGGCGAGTTGGTCGTGTCCGAGTGAGAAGGAAAAGATGGATCTGCAGGGAAGGGTGCAGATCGGAGGATGGAGAAATGAGTGTTTACATATTAAAAGGAGGATAAGGCAAGATGTCTGGATCAGAAGGCCCATATCACAATCGGATTCGACGAGATACAAGCCAGGAATACAAGTCGTAGAAAACGAAATAATGAGCGCGCAAAATTGGATTAAAGATTACGAGAACTGAAGGAGAGAGAAGTGCAGACGGAAGACCAGGGACACGGATCCGGAAATTACTCTGCGTCTTGGGCCTGAACTCCGAAGAACTTGTCGGTGAGCCGCGAGAGCGAGTTGGCGGGATGCTGCTGCGGGAGATCCCGATAGTGGTTACGCCAAGGATCCACAGAGTTGTCCTCATCCAAAGCCGCAAGGATATCCACTGACTCGCGTCGATGCAGATTTGGATCGGCGAGGTTGGCTTGGCGAGCAGTCAGACCGGGAAACCAGGTGACAGTCTCAGACCAGTTCGGGAAGTGAAGGAAGAATGGATCCAGCAGCAGATCCAGATCACACCAACCCTCACGCATGGCCAGAATGAGAAGCTCGAGGAAAGCTTTCCAACGATTTCCCGCGTGAGGGCGCCGATTGTTGCGTTCCTTGCGATAAACAGCCAGCCACGGATGTTTCTTCACCATTGCATGCGTGATTGGGAACGAGTGCGTGGACTCCCAATAGGATTGCAAACTCTCGGCCTCATGGGAACTGTAACGTTGGACGGCCGCTCCGAGTCGTCCTCCGACGTCAATCTCGAATAAGATGGCAGTTCCGGTCCCCTCGAGGACCTTCCACGGTGCTGCCTCCAACAATGCCCGCACGTTGGCCTCGGTGATCAGATCGGCACAGTAGTCCGAGACGGTGTACTGTTGCCGTTTGCCAGAATCCACCCGAGGAAACAACCAACCAGGCTTGGTGGGCAGGGCGGGGAAGAGGTGGTTGATCAGCATCGTGACCATGGCCAAATCCGAGATCTGGCTAGCCAACCAAGGATCCACGTCCTTTTCGATCAGCTTGCGAGCCTGCGCCCGGCCCGGAATACATAGCTCCTCAGGTCCGAAGGGAGCCACCGGAGACATCGGACCAGACGGCTCGGAGGGCCGGCGACGAGTCGAAGTGGGTGTCTTGCCTGACGAACCAACACGCGGCGCAGATCCGGGAGCTGGATCACGATTGGAGTCCGAATCATCAGAGCCATCAGGAGACGCCCCGGATCCGGATACCTTAGGACCTTGACGAGGAGAAGCCTGCCGTCGTCGACGGTCCGCAGATCGAGACTGGGCGAGAGCTTGTAGAGTCTGAGCTTCCAAGAGCTCGTCGGCGACTTCAGCATCATCCTCGTCGTCTTCGTCACCTTCGTCATTTTCGTCATCCGCGTCGTAGTTGCTGCCAGAGTCGGCGGCCGCGCTCTTCTTCGCAGGCGACTGGTGAGAAGCTTCAGATCCGGAGTCGTCGGCATGACCACCGTCAGAAACCGCCCCACCGTCAGCATGAGGTTCGTCATCGTGAGTCAGATCCATCGGATTGGAAGGATCCCCCTCAGCAGATCCAGAACTGCCGCCGGCGTCGGGAGACAAAGGAGCCACTCGGCGTTTGGCAGGGGGTGCCGGACTAGATTCAGGCGAAGCCGGGGAGCCGCGAGGCCGCTTGGAGGGCGTCGTCTTGCGGACCTGCCGGGGTAGCGGGCAGCGGGCGCGAGATCGCCGCCGGACCAGATCCTCCGGTGTCTACAGCCGGCTGAATCCCGACAGTAGACGCGACGGTAGCCATTTTTTGGCGGACAACCTCGAACTCACGCTGTAGGGCATCGTGGGAGCGCCGGATCTGGTCCCGTGCTTGGCGAGCAGCGTCCCTCTCCCGTAGGAGTACACGATTCGAATGCTAGAGATCGCCCAGTTGACGATTCGCGTCAGCAAGTTGTTTGGCTGGGTCGGCGTAGGACTTGGTGGCTGCCGCGAGTTGCCGCTCTGGTAATGCAACAAAGCCAGAGGAAGGAGAGGTTAGCAGATTAAAACGGGGAGATCACGTGGGACTGGAGGCGCAGACATACGAAGATCGGAAGCGTCTCCGCGATAGCGGTCTGCGTCGGCTCTTGCAGCATCGCGGTCTTTCACCGTCTGGATCAGATCCGAGGTAGCGGCGGCGTGAGTGGATCTAAGACAGTTGAGCCTGTCTGAGCACTTCGGTGCATGTCTTGAAAAGCCTTCAGCTCACTACGCAAGGGGGCGATCTGGCCCTGCCCTCCGCGTCCGTGCTTCATCCCGCTCTCGGGCGAGCCGATCCACGTCAGTAGCCACGATGCTCGTCGGAGGAATCGCAGGACGCGGGATCTGGTTTTCCGCTTGCACCAAAGACGCTTGGACACGCGCCAAGCTGGCCTCAGACAACTACAGCTCGTGCTCGGCATTCTGTGGGCTCGATTCAGATCGTTGTGATCTTCCTGGAGCTGTTCGATCTCCGCTCCAGCCAGGCGCACCTCCTCTGCTAGGTGGTCGTTTTGATCTTGGAGGGTGTTGCGATCCGAGATGGCCTGATCCAGCCGGAGATCCAAGTCTCGGATCTCGTCGGCCTGCTGACGAAGCTGAGACTCCAAGTTGACGACGGTCGGACTCGGCGGGAGGTCGGGTCCTCGGTGTCTTGGAACGTAGCAACTTCGCCGCGTAGGCGAACCACTTCCGCTTGCCGGGTGTTGTACAGCCTTTCCAACGTCCGAAGCTCGCGGGTCTGCCTCAACAGCGTCAGCGAAAACTGGTGCTGATGGTCCACCGCTGCATCTCGGGAGACTGCTGCTACTTGGAGATCTGCCACCGAGCGCGCTAGTCGGCTGCGCTGTGTGGAGTTGAGCCGTTGGAACTCTTCAACCGTCGCCATAGGTGGAGGAGACCGGCTGGGAGAGCGGGAGGCAGTCGATTCGGCCACCATCGGAGATCTTTGAGAAGTGGCGAAGTTTTGAGGCGAGAAGCAAAATGGGCGCATCGTGCGAGTGGACGGAGTCGTTGACGAGTGATGGAATGTGTCCGCAGTGATGTCAGTTGGGGTAACAACAACTACGGACAGGAGGCGATTGTGGAGAAGCAGGATCCGAGAATTCGGAGGTCGAAGCTGACTGACGAGTGAGAGATTGGGACCCGGCCAGTCACTAATCCGAGACACTGACCTAACAGATTTAGCGCGAGAGAAGGAGCAGTACACCGCGAGGAAACGGCCCACAAGAGTCAATAGGACCGGGACAGGCGAAGGACAAGCAGTCGCAGCCCAGATCAGTAGTCCGGGGAGGATCGGGATGAGTCGGATCTGGAGTCAGGATCGGGATCAGATCTGATGCCAGGGCCCAGATCCAGTATTGTAGATCCGGCGATTACGACACGCCAGAGTCCCGGATGACGCCGTAATGGAGGTAAGGGAGGCTGCAGAGCCAGTGGGTAGTGATGGGATGATAGCCGGATAGAAGGATAGGTAGATAGGATGGGATCGGACTTAAGCATAAATCAGTATCGAATTTGCCTTGGACATCGCAACCGCCTTCTCCCTCGCCTGGAAACGGGAACTACATTGGCCCTGCGAGGAGTAGAAGACACAGCGGTAAGAGATCTAGCGTCGGTAAAGTCTGGATAATATATTGGCCAGATTTAGACCTTCCAAGCGATCTACCCTCAAGTGCGGATCCCAGATCCACCGGAGTTTACAGCTTGGCCGGTCGGGTCTTCGACGCTCAACCACCACAGATCCCGCTATAGGAAGCGGCAAGCATCGTACGGAAAGGAACGCAAAAGGACAAGACCCCGTAAAGGCAACCCCACGGCCGGATCCAGATCCAGGCCGCTAGATCCAAGTGCAAGACTACTTGATCTGGAAGTACAACCGCGAGCTGCGTGAAGATTTCCGCGCCGCTCCACCCCATCCCCGCGTCTCGCCAAGACTGTCTCGACTTCAAGGCGTTGACACTTCGGAAGACACCAGAAGAGCAAGATCCAGCCCTACCGACGGGTACACAAGGTGACCGAGTCCAGCAAACGTCACGGCAGATCGGAGTGCCCCCTCCGTTAGTCGGTGGTTTGGCGCAGTTGGTAAGCCGGACTAGCGATCTCGCAGGTTTTGCTGATCTCGCTACACCACAGTTGCTGTGGTGGAAACAAGTGGTACGCATATATACTCTATGAATAAACGAGTTGAGACTAGCATGTTCCTTTGGTACGCAGGGCCTATCTGTGCGATCATGTACGCCCAGAACACTAACCCGGCACCGCTCCTATGTACTTTGCCATTTGGCACAGCATGTGGCGCAACGGCAAGGATCTCCCGCGCCCCCTTTGCAGACCTGACACACAGATGCGAGCGCCGGGCAAGGGCAAGAAGAAACGCTGCCCAGGGGGCGAGGACAGCGAGAATGGTGATGAATGCGGTAGCGGGTAGTGATCGAGACATCGTTGATTGCTCATGGCTCATCAATCCATTTTGCCATTTTGTTCCCTTCTCTCTGTGTCTATGCTCGCTCATCACATTGAATACTCCTAAGGCCCATTCTCAACCGACCGCATCGCATCGCGCATTTTTGCACCATCCGGCCCCATGCAGTCGCAGCGGTTGATAACGCGCATGCTACCATATACCTACCCCTAAAGGCGCTCAAAGCTCGCGACCTCACTTCCAGAAACTCCCCCAGCAAAGCGGTGCCGTGTCAGGCTTCCGCGGGTAGGATCAAGTTGATCATCGACCTCGCTGCTGCTGGTATCTTTTTGAAGTGCTTATCTTTATGATTGTGTTGTGCGTGAGCAGGATGTCGTTGCATCACTTCATGCCGATGGCAAATTAAGTGCAGGAAGGCCAAGAGATCGTAGAGCACGAGATGCAATCCGCCACCGCAAAGCAAGATAGCTCTACACTGGGGCCGTACATGCCTCATCCAGTACAGCCAATACCTGCATGCACCGCCGAACAAGAGCCGGTCTTACCCTGTAAAGTTCTACCACTGCCAATGCCGAGAGGAATGCAGCTTCAGCCCAGCATATCCATGATCTTTACAGGACTAGAACAGGTGATCAAGCAGTCGCGGCCCAGATCAGTAGTCCGGGGAGGATCGGGATGAGTCGGATCTGGAGTCAGGATCGGGATCAGATCTGATGCCAGGGCCCAGATCCAGTATTGTAGATCCGGCGATTACGACACGCCAGAGTCCCGGATGACGCCGTAATGGAGGTAAGGGAGGCTGCAGAGCCAGTGGGTAGTGATGGGATGATAGCCGGATAGAAGGATAGGTAGATAGGATGGGATCGGACTTAAGCATAAATCAGTATCGAATTTGCCTTGGACATCGCAACCGCCTTCTCCCTCGCCTGGAAACGGGAACTACATTGGCCCTGCGAGGAGTAGAAGACACAGCGGTAAGAGATCTAGCGTCGGTAAAGTCTGGATAATATATTGGCCAGATTTAGACCTTCCAAGCGATCTACCCTCAAGTGCGGATCCCAGATCCACCGGAGTTTACAGCTTGGCCGGTCGGGTCTTCGACGCTCAACCACCACAGATCCCGCTATAGGAAGCGGCAAGCATCGTACGGAAAGGAACGCAAAAGGACAAGACCCCGTAAAGGCAACCCCACGGCCGGATCCAGATCCAGGCCGCCAGATCCAAGTGCAAGACTACTTGATCTGGAAGTACAACCGCGAGCTGCGTGAAGATGTCCGCGCCGCTCCACCCCATCCCCGTGTCTCGCCAAGACTGTCTCTGTAATGGGCTTACTTAGCCCAATACTTTAGCTTACACGTGAGCGCACGTGTATGAGGAAGCGTAAGGTGTATTTAATTTAGATTAAGTGTACTTGTATCCACAAGTATAATTAGATCTAAATAAAGGTACAAATAGTAGCTTTTGCGGTAAAATGAGAACTGAATTGAATGTTAACTGTGGCTTTCCTCCTAAAACTGATATCTATAAAGAGAGGTTCTGCCAACGAGTGGTTGGCAGAAACTCTGACCTAATGCTTGAGTATTACTGGCAGAAAGACCCTTCTTTCTGACCAATAGGACTGCTTCCTAATATGAATGGTGACCACACTGCAATGTGGCCCACCTGAATGTATCCACTTAGTGCGTGTTGCACTAAGGTGAGGTTAGCCGAATGTGTAGCCCCGCTACACCATCCCCCCGTTAGGACTTGATGTGCCGGTCTCGACACATCAATCAAAAGTCTTCTTCGGAGAGAACTTCGTGCTCATTTCGACATGAGCACGCCAACGACGCAGACTTCCGACGAGCTTGCTGCACCTGCAACAAGCAACGCGGTCGTCGCTGACACAGCGACGACTGCCACATCTTCAGCCTCTTCGGCGTCCGTCGTCACTTCCACGGTGACGACGTCAAGCTCCCCCAAGCGTATCATCTCGGTTGGGGAGTACCACGAGAGGGCGCGGAGCAAGCCGACCTATGCCAACGAGACCCTCTTTGATGGCATGGAGGATCTCGACATGGAGGAGGGCGAGGAGGAGCAAGACTCCTCGTCTTCAGGGCGCAATGAAGCAAGCGTGGGGACGCGTCGAGCTCAAAGCGCTCGCGCAGCGGCAGCGATAGGCCGCTCGCTGATGCCGGGGCTCTGTCTACTCCGCGGGGTGGAGGCGACGACGACTCCACTCCGTCTGCGGCTGTGACGTCGCGCACTAAGCCGGTGCGCGACCCGTGGATGCCGTCTCCGAGCGAGATCCAATCTCGCTACGGCAGTACCACGCCGGCCAGCCCGTACGCGTTGTACTCCTGCAGCGCCATCGTTGATGACGATGTCACCAAGGAGCTCGACTTTGATCCGGCGACGGATCAAAGACGTGATTATTACATCGGGCTCTTCCACGAGCTCCGATTCTACGGGAACAAGAAGCATTCCCGTAAGAGTAAGGTGACAGAGTGGGAGGCACTCTGTCAAAGCTGGGGGATGTTCGTCGAGAACTTCAACAAAAATCCCTCAGGCTATCGCGAGCGGGTCCGCTCTGCGGGTGAGCGCTATGAGCGCTACTCGAAGCGGCCCAAGATCTTGCGGCTGCACGATGGTGCAGTCGAGGCGGGGATTCCGTGCGCAGTGCCGTCTGGCGTTGCGTGCGAGCGCTGCCAAGCTGGGGCAGTGCGGCTGTCCGAACGGGACCTTAACGGGTACACTGGTATTAGTGTGCCTGTGGAGTTGAAGACACTGCGTGAGAAGTTAATCACGCAGTTGTCGTCTGAGAGTGCTGAGGGTGAGCGCAACACTCAGCCGAGGGCTGTAGGCGACTACAGCTCTCGCTCAAGTTTTACGCCCTTCGGCGGAGCTGCTGGTGGCGGGATTCGTACTCCGTCACCATTTCCGGAACGTCGCTCATCAGGACGTTCCGCGGCTCCCACGTATCGTGGTCAGGAGAGTATCCTAACCAACGAATACGAAAATGAACCGGACCTTGGGTCCGGATCTGATGATCAACGATTCGCTGGACAATCCAGCGAGTTTCCCCGCGTGCATCTCGCAACGGGGGCGGCGGGAAGACGCCACGGACCGTCGTCGGCCGAAGTCTGGGATCGTTTGGAGGCGGTGGAGCGCATCCAGACGGCTGAGCTCGCCGAGATACGGCAGGAGCTGAAGCTCTTGAAGGCCCGAATCGGTCAGTCTGGACAGACCGCTTCGAATATCCAGGTCGACCTAGGGTCGATCGTTGCGCGTTTGGGGCAACGTGTCTCCGCGCTCGAGACGAGGGTCGCGCCGAGTCACCGGGAGTAGGTGACTCGTGTTGCGAGTAAGGCTTCAGCCGCCCAACGTAAAAGGTTGGGTGGAGGCGCATGCTGGACGGTATGTCTAGCGTGTACGCGTTGCCATGCTTCACCAACACGGTGAATGGCCCGATGAAGCGCGGGGCAAGCTTGCTTGCTCCGAAGTCGGAAACTGCATGTTTAGCTAGGTTCTGTGTAGCTAACAGAACTAATGAACCCACTTTGAATTCATTTGTGTTTCCTCTGCCATTGTTGTCAGCATTCAGCTTCTGTCGATCGACAGAAGCTGCAATAGCATCTTGCACAAACCGTATTACGGCTTGGCGGCGCTGGACAAAGTCCATTGCCTTCGAGTTGAACTCTATGTTCAACCCGTTGTTCTCATTCACTACAGGCCCGGCCTGTGTGTGGTTGTTGTTGTTGAGAGTGTCTGCGCCCGGCGTAGACATTGTGCTCTCGTCGATTGGACTACGCGAAGTCCGTGCGCGTGTCGACACAGCTGATATGTTGCTCGTATCAGCGTGTTCATTCGGTTTGGTTGAAACCGGATACCCTCCCCCACTTAAGGAAGGAGCTACTGCACCGAGTACGCTCGGTACGCGTGGATGCCTCATGGCGTTCACGTAAAACGGTGGGTGTCCTGTCGAGACATGCACCGAGTTGTTGATGGCAAACTCTGCCATCGGCAAGCAGTCGCTCCAGTATTTGAACGAGTGAGCGTAGCTCTTCAGAGCGTCAACCAAGACCCGGTTGACGCGCTCAGTTTGTCCGTCGGTCTGAGATGATCCGCAGTCGACATGGACAGCTGCGTGCCAAGAAGTTCAAACACTTCTTGCCAGAAACGCGCTGTGAAGCCCGGATCACGGTCAGACACGATGTCGATCGGCATGCCATGGTGTCTAAACACCATGTCAACAAGCAGACGTGCCGTCTGCTTGGCTGGTACTTCGGCTGGTACTGCAGCAAGATGTACCATCTTGCTGAATCGGTCAACAAAGACCACAATACCAGTCCTCCGCTTGTTGTCAGGCGGAAGACCAAACACAAAGTCCATTGAGATGGACTGCCAACACTCCGACGGAGTCGGTAGTGACTGAGGTGGATCCTGCGAGAAGGGCGCAGGCTTCACGCGCTGGCAACCCTCGCAAGCACGAACGTACTTGCGTACCCACTTGTACTGGTGACTCCAATAGAAGTCACGCGTGAGAAGCAAGTATGTCTTCTCACGACCCTGATGTCCCGACGTAGGGGCATCGTGATACTCGTAAGTGATCCTGAGCTTCAGCTCATGATCGTCCGGCACGACAATGCGATCAGCGTAGTCGTCGACTGCGCTGTAAAGCAGCAGACCATTGTGTACACGATAGCGGTGTACACGTGCACGGAGATGTTTCGCCAGCTTCTGACGAGACTTGTCAGAAGGCGCAGCGAAGTAATCCAACCACTGCTTCGCATCCGCATCCTTCGTGTATGCGGACCGCACGTCGTCTAACAAAGACGACGAGGGAGTAGACGTACGTGCGACGCCAATTGCATTGGCGTCGACCTTGTGCACCGCATAATCAGGTCGACGCGACAACGCGTCGGCCACAACATTTAACCTTCCAGGTTTGTACTCAACCTGGAAGTTGTACTCCGCAAAGAATGAGAGCCATCTCGCCATTCTTTGTGAGATGTGCGGCGACTTGATCGCCGTACGCAATGATGCGTGGTCGATGTAGACCACAAATGGTCTACTCTCAAGTAGATACACTCGAAGCTTCGCGAGTGCATACTTCATGGCAAGGAGTTCCTTGTCATGTACCGGGTAGTTGCGCTCAGCTGGCTTCAGCTGACGCGACTGATAGTAGACCACGCGATCACGTCCCTCGTGATCGTGTTGCATTAGAGCGCATCCGATTGCGAAATCGGACGCGTCACACACGACGTGGGATGGGCGATCTTGGTCGGCCACCGCCAAGATCGGCGCCTCAGTCAAGCCCTGCTTGACTGCATCAAAGGCCTGCTGACAATCAGCAATCCGAACCCATGCAGCGTCCTTCTTTAGGAGCTGCGACAGCGGGCGAATCTTGCCCGCGTAGTTGCTCACGTACTTGCATAAGTACGTAGCGAGTCCAAGGAACTGCCTCAGTTCCTTGACATTGGAAGGCGTAGGCCATTCATTGATCACTCTGACCTTTCCCGGGTCAGGGCGTACGCCGTTCTTCCCTACGAGACACCCAAGGACGGGTATCTCGCTAGCCCCGAAGATACACTTCTTCAGGTTCGCGTAGAGCTTGTGTTTGCGCATGAGCGCAAACAACCTGCGGAGATGTTCCTTGTGCATCTCCACTTCCGACTTCCCGTCCACAGCCCGGCTGTGGATGAACACATCGTCGAAATAGCTCGGTGCGAAGTCGCGCACCGAGCGCAACAAGTGAGTGACGCACCTGTTGAACGTTGCAGGGGCATTCTTTAGTCCCTGCGGCATTACAAGCCACTCCCAGAGCATACCGCTCGGAGTGCTCACCGCCGTGAGAGGTATATCGCTCTCACGCATGAGGATCTGATAGAATCCGTCTCTCAGATCCAGAGCACTAAAGATAGTGTTCAAAGCCATCGAATCGATGATCACATCTTTTCGCGGTATCGGCGTCTGCGCCGGTACCGTTGCGTCGTTCAGCTTGTTATAAGCATGAACGATGCGCCACCCGTCCTGTGCCTTCTTGACACAGAACGTAGGCACGCTGTGCGGGGACTTCGATTCCCGCACTTGCCCAGCCTTGCGACGACTTTCGAAGAAGTCGTCGATCGCCTTCACTTGCTCCCGCGGCAGTGGCCACTGCCGCGTCACGCAATACTTCGTTCCCGGCACGAGATCAATCTCGTGCTGAACACCCTTGTCCTGCGGCAACTCCGCAGGGATATCGTCCGGGAGTACGTCTCTGTACTCACGCAACACCTCGTAGAAGGGGCTCGACTTCAGCGAGTCCCAGCTCTGCTCGTCGAAGCGTTCCTTCTTCGACTTGGCGCTGAGGGCGTCGACGCCCTCAGCGACGAGCTGTTTCAACTCTTCCGCTTCACACTTCATCCTCTCGACATCCGAGAGGATGCAAATCTGCTCGATGCGTCCATCGTGCAGGTCGCGGGCGAAGCGCCTCCAGCTCGTGACTGGAAGCGAAGTCAACTCCGACGCTAGCGTCGGAGGGTTCTCCAACTTCATCTTCTTATACTGGAGACCAGTATTCGTGCGCGTCAAGACACTCAGTGTCTCGACGGTCGTCTCCAGTTCCTGTGTCTGCCCGGCAGACACTGCGAGTAGCGCCTCGGTCCCTGACCGAGACTTGCGCAGCTTTGCTCGCTTGCGCCGTTCGCTTCTTGTGCGGAACCCAGTTCCGCGCGTCTTGTTTTGTCCGGGCCCGGCCGCGGACAGATCTTCCTTTTGATCGCCGGCGGGTTCAACCCGCGGGCGCACGCAATCAAGCCCGGCTTGATCGCGTACCGCTTCGTCGTGCAGCCCGGCTGCACGCGAGCACGCAAGCATTTCCGGTGCGGGACGTTTGCAACCGTCCGCACTGCCTGCAGCGTCGGCTCCCAGAGCCGGTGCGCTTTCTTTACCTCGACGCCTGATGGCGGAGCGTCTTTCGACGTTTGGGCCAATCGCATCAGCTCCCTGAGCTGACGCGCCCGAGTCACTGTCCTTATTAGTGACTGGCTCCTCTTGTTGAACTTGTGTGTCGACACTAATAGTCGACACGACCGCGTCACTCTTGACGCTTCGAGAACCTCTCGAATCCGATCGAATCTGAGTCTTCTGATTCGACTCACATTTTCTCCCGACGACTCTCTCAGTCGTCGGAGTCCGCGTGGGGTGACCGGAGACAGCCGCGCGTCGCGCTGCCTGTCCTGGTGGGTCGCGTACACCGCGAGGTGCACGTGCTGCGCCGACAGGGCCATCGCTCACTGTCGCGCCGCTACTCCCGAAGTGCACGATCGTGCGCTTCGTCCAGTCGATCACCGGATCATGCCGTGCAAGCCACGGCATGCCCAACACCATGTCGAACTTATCGTCTAAGTCAAGTACGATAAGCTCGTCCACGAACTTCTTATCTCGATACGAGAAGCGTACGCGTACGACACGCTTCTCGGTTCTAACAACGACACCCGTTGCTACTCTTACTTCCAATAGACTTCGAGGCATTACTACCTCCTCGAAGTCAAGCCTCGCTTGGCTCTGCAGTCGAACAAAGTTGTTCGACGCACCACAATCCACCAACGCACGAAGAGACTTCTCTCTCTTCGAGTTAACCTTCAGGATGACAAGGTTCGGCCTGTCATCCCGCTTCTTACAGTGAGAGTGACTCTCACTGGGGGCATCACTGGGGGCAGCAGTCTTCAATACGGCGTGTCCGATATCGACACGCTCGACTGCATCACCAGCAGGGCGCCCCGCGCCTGCTGGTTGTTCTAGTGTTTTGATTGCCCGTGGCGATACCCGGTATCGTCACGCCGGCCCTTGGCCGCCTGCACAGGTGCTGTGCATTCACGGGCGTAGTGGCCGTTGTTTCCACACCGGAAACAGCGGACATTCGTTGGTCCACGACGCTGCTGAGACCCAGCAGCCGTCGCACTCGAGAGGTCCATTGGTTCGGGACCTCCCGTCGGCTTCACCGTCGGTCGCGGCATCGGCTGCGGGACGTTCACATGGAGTTTAGCCTGTCGCAGGCTAAACTCCTCTTGCATGGCAAGTGTAATCGCAGACTCGAGAGTACTTGGGTACTCTCGGAAGAGATAGGTCTTCACAGGCTCATCTTTCAGGCCCTTCATGAACGTGACGACCTTTGTCGCCTCGTCTATCGGGTTGGTCACGATGTTCGAGACCAAGTACCGCGCCCTTTGAGCGTAAGCATGCACGTCATGCTTGCCCTGTTGCAAGTCGAGGAACTCAGCCCTCGATCTGAACTCATTCTGCGGGGGCTCAAACGCTTGTCTGAGCTCCTCCTTAAACACCTCGTACGTGCTAAAGCACGCAGGGTCAGTGAGTCGGCGTCCGTACGCCCAACTCCTTGTTCGCCCGCCAAGGCATGACATGGCGAACGCAACCTTCGACAACGGGTCGACGATACGTCGAGTCGTAATGGCAGTGTCAACTTCGACAAGCCATCGGAGGAGAGGCTCGCCCTCTCTTCCTACGTAGCTGTTCACGTGGAGTTTCAACGACTCCACGCGCGGTGTGGACGGAGTCGACACCGTAGCGCGAGCAGCGGTCTCGCGCTGTTCCTTCATGATGAAGCCTAGAGCAACACCGTGTTGCTCTGTCGGCGATAGCGTGCGTAGCATCGTCGCTACGGCCGCTTCTCCAATGACCGTCGACAGTCGTTGGAGCGCCTCCCACTCTGGATCCGCCAGATGGAGACAGTCTTCGCGTGCAACATGCGTTGCACTCGTGTTTGGGTTACCAGTGGACATACTCCCGTCCACAAGCAGGTCCTCAGCCCCCGTATCGAATTTCATACGATACGTAACTAGTCGGTCGTTGGACGGACTACAAAGTGCTACCAGGTGTAATGGGCTTACTTAGCCCAATACTTTAGCTTACACGTGAGCGCACGTGTATGAGGAAGCGTAAGGTGTATTTAACTTAGATTAAGTATACTTGTATCCACAAGTATAATTAGATCTAAATAAAGGTACAAATAGTAGCTTTTGCGGTAAAATGAGAACTGAATTGAATGTTAACTGTGGCTTTCCTCCTAAAACTGATATCTATAAAGAGAGGTTCTGCCAACGAGTGGTTGGCAGAAACTCTGACCTAATGCTTGAGTATTACTGGCAGAAAGATCCTGCTTTCTGACCAATAGGACTGCTTCCTAATATGAATGGTGACCACACTGCAATGTGGCCCACCTGAATGTATCCACTTAGTGCGTGTTGCACTAAGGTGAGGTTAGCCGAATGTGTAGCCCCGCTACAAAACCTGAGCGCGACAATTACAATTTTTATCTGAGCCAGTGCCGTATCCGGATCGAGATGGCCTTCGGCTTATAAGTAAATAAGTGGAGAATCTTGAAGCGACCTCTCTGTGTGGGTTCGGCTAACTCAGCTGATGTGATTCACGCATGCATGCGTTTGCGCAACTTTTGATCAACACACCATTGAGCACCCCGATACAGTCAAGCGAGTGATTAAAGCGACGCGTCACGAGATTCGTACGTGGAATGGAAGTAGAGATCTGTCCTACACTGCGACTCAGTATGAGACGGATGGAGGAGACGTTATCGAACTTCTAGTCGAGTACACACGCGAGTTCGTAGTTCAACATCTTGCGAGTAGGGATTTGCGCCGACCCCCCCCCACACAACTTGTTTCGTAGGACTTACGCTGAAAAAACTGAATGAATATAAATTGTTATTTCGTGAACAGAGCTAAGCCATCACACTGTCACTGTAGTTATCAGTCGTATGAGCGCAGTTTGTCGGTAAGAGACTGTCGTTGCTGTAGAAGAAGGTCTCCGTCTTCTTGAATCCTTTCTACGGAGCCGGCAGCAGCGCCTACTAACTCTCGATCCACTTCAGAGAGCTTTCGACGAATATCATTTCGCATCGTAAGAATACTCGACTTCACTTGAAGCTTCGAGCTCTCCGACACGGTGGCGCGCTCTCCTTCAATGCGACGGTCACTTACGTATGTAGCGAACGACTCCGCAAAGCTGACCATAGACTGGATTTCGCGCTGTCTAAATTTTGATGGTGTCGATCTAGAATCCAGGCTGGCCTTGTCGGAGGACCTACTTAAGTCAATGTGGTGTAGCGGGATCAGCGAAATCTGCGAGATCGCTAGTCCGGCTTACCAACTGCGCCCGAACACCGACTAACGGAGGGGTACTCCGATCTGCCGTGACTTGTGCT